>JARHVA010000349.1:1955000-2642500 GCA_037957365.1 Torreya grandis
TAACACTATTTTTCAAACCATTTTCTTCCACAGAATCATGATAATGATACCATCAACATCACTCAAACTCTGATCTCATACTACCTCATATACCTACTATGGCATGAGTATCTCCATATTTTTATGCTCAGACATACACCTTGATCATCACTAATCAAAACTTGTTCCATGATTTAACTATTTTAGGAATATTGGAGTCTTATTCCTAATTTAGTTAAGGATCTGAGTTCGATAAATTAATAAATAATATTTCAATAACTTAGATACTAATTTATATAATTTAATTGTATTTTTAACCTTTCTATAAATATCAATAAATATGAAGGAAATAAGACTTAGCTAAAAATTAGATGAAATGACTAAGATAGGGTCTAGAATTTTTTGTGTAAGACTAGGATAGTGTCACAAATTAGGATCTAGCTTTTGTTTTATGAAAGGATAGAAGCACTAAAATAAGAAACCCTAGGTTCTAGTGTTATAGTCCTCTTCTACCACTGTTATCTTAGAGACCTGAGTTTTTTGAGTTTTTTTAATTTTCCCTGTGTGAGCCTACCTATGAAATTTTAACTATTGAAGGTCTTAACAACTCCTTATAGAGCTGATTTAGTCTTCAAACCCTAGACTTCATTATGATTTGATTAATCTTAATAAATAAGGTGGGGTTATTGTGTGTAATATGAATTAAATGTGTATTCATACCCCTTATATGGGCATGCTACCTACATACCAATACTTCAAAGAGGGATCAAACCATATATAGTTATCCCACTTGATGTGCTTCATGCAATAGTATTATGAAGATGTAAAAATGTTAAACTAAGTGTGATTGAGGTGGTTAGGTACTGGTATGAGGATTTGGATGTGCTTGTAGCTATATTGGATGGTTGTATGTATAAAATAAGGAATTTTGCCTCAATGGTCTTGCTTGTATTCTTACTTGCTTTTTTAATATTTTCCAACCTATTCTAAATGAAATATGAATGGGATTTTATAGATATCTATTAGTCATAGGTCAAATGTATTCATTTTAGGATAACAAGAAGAATGATAGGAATCAAAAGGAAATGACTGTTGGAGATAAAAATGTAACTAGATAGGAGCATTAGAAATAGACATCCTAGGGTCTGGTGTTATAGTCCAAGTTGGGTGCTATTGTCCTATAGGTGCAAGACCTAGGGGATGGAATCACCATGGGAAATGTAGCTTGGTTGAGCTATAATTAAGTTTTAGAAGCCTTTATATGACTAAAAATAAGTGAAAAGGTGTCTAGAAGGGCCAAGAGAGCATGCAAGAGGGACTTATGGGTTAGGTGTCACAATCCACACTCAAGCTACCAATTTTAACATTTTACATGACTACATTCCCCCCCACTTTATTCTAGTGATGCAACAAAGTGAAATACCAGGATAAAGGAAAAGTAGAAAGTGTACTTGAACTTACCTACAAGGGTAAAGCTCATGAAGCTATGTGATGTTGGGTGTGCATAGAGAGAAAAAATTGTGAAGTGTAAATCTATGAGATAAAATAAAGAGTTAATGAGTGATTACTAAACATGATATGTCTAAAATAAAAATGTATAAAATCTAGGTAAAATTGAGAGAGAGAGAGAGAGAGAAAGAGAAAAGAATGAATACACCTCACTAGGTACAAGAACCAATACAAAACCTATTATGATACTGAGTGATGCTAAATAATATTGGGTGTGTGCTAAATGATGCTATACCAAGAGTAATATCATAAATGAAGATGAGTGATCAATTCTTTGAGAGTAGCTCAAAAATGCAAAGTTTGGCCCTTTGGCTCCATTGTCACCCACTAAGTGAAGCTATGTGATCATGTTTGTGTTAATCAATGTTTGGACTGTATGTCCAATCCCTCTGAGTATGTGGCTTAAGAATACAAAGGATATCTAGTCCTTTGGATCCATTATTTCCCTCTAAAGTGAAACTATAAACTGATACTGGTATGAATGTGTGTCATATGAGATGGCTCCTAAAGCCCATGAATGCTCTATAATCGAATAATGTAGCATGGATATTTGAATGTGTTCTAGAAACTAGGCCACTCTTGGCTACTCAAAAAAGGTGAAGATCAGGCTTGTATGAAATCCACTCCAAAAATTGGGCAATAGGCTTATGTGGAAGCCACTCAAAAATGATGTCAACCACTTTTATATAGAATAATACATGCAACTACTGAGAATGCCTAGGTAATATACTAAAATTAGAAAGAAAAGAAGTCAAATGTGTCATGCACATTTCCCCCAATTATTGGTTTTTGAAACATGGATTATGATATGAAATTTATACCAACTGCCTAATCTAAAATTGGAAGCAAGAGCCATCATGCCATTCATGATTCCCCTATATCTAGATTCTTTAAGAAAAACTTTACTAAAACTGTTGATTTTGAACTAAACTATTGTTGATAAAACTATAATTGTACTTACTTTTCTATCTATTTTTAGAAAATATGGGTTTTTGTTGTTTGAATAGGAGTGCCAAAATAAGACACCCTATAGTTTGGCATTATAGTCCAATCTTGATGCTCTTATCCTATGTTGATTCTGATGAATGTTCTATAATTATTACTATTTGTCTAGTCTATTATGCCTAGTTTGAAGTATGAATACTATTTTAGGTGTTCTAAAAGTTAAATTTTTTATCAATAAGAGCTCTAATCTATGTGACAAAATCCTTATTTATTGCCTCCTCTTTTGAGGGTAGGAATGAAAACCCTAAAATGACTATTCTCAAAAGAAAGAGCCTTACAAGTGTGTTATGCTACAAAATACATGATATAGAAATGATAATTGACAAGATATCTCAAGATATAACATGGTTTGTATGAGAGATTGTTAGATCAACAAGGGTATGCCTAGATAGATATAAAAATGTAATAGCATGTGCAATATAATGAACTAGAACTAGAATTTTGGTTAGTTATTATTTGACAACGAGGGATGGAGCATGATGTTCATCATGACATTCAAGAAATCAAGAGAATGCATGATGTGGATCATGGAATTATAAATAATTAAAAATCAAACAAGCAACAAGTATGTAAGGCAAGAAGCAAAAAACATACAAAAGTGGCCAAGGGGCCAAGAAAATAAGGGACATGGGCACATGTCACTCAAACTAGAAAGTAAACATACAATTGAAATAAGCAAGGTTGGCATGAGGGCCATAAGCACATAGAAGAGTACAAGTAAAAGACATTGGCAAATGTCCTAAGGCACACACAAGAATAGAATAAAAGGACATTGAAAAATGTCCTAAGGCACATACAAGAGACAAAATAGGAACTAAGAAATGTAATCACATCTAGTTATGTAAAGTAAGAAATAAAATCATGTAAATACTAGAAATACAATTGCATCTAACTAATAAAAGCAAGAAATTAAAGTATGCAAGATATGTAGTATAACACTAGGTATATGATAAGAAATACACAAGTGTTATATACTAGTGAGTGTCAATAGAGTAATTTGTATAAGATAGTAATTAATGTACATCAACATAATAACTAGAGTATGTGGTATATAAATGACATCTAGGTGGTGTAGTCATGTAGAAGATACCCCTATTGGATAGATATATCAATGTTTGTCTTGAATGTATGAAGTAGGATGCCTCTTCAATGGGTAGAGTGAAGTAATCAAGGATTTGGATGTCACTACACACACTCAAAGAAGATCAAGTGAAGAATGGTAATGTAAATAAATCAATAAACAATAGCATAGAACTATAAAATGTAAGTCTAACATGGTGGTATAAATGTAAAGCATTGATAATGAATACAATTGAAATGTTTTTGGTATTTTAAGTTATTTGAATGCTTTTATATTTTGAAATTTTGTATTATTTTTGGTGTTTTAGAATATTTGAATGATTTTGGTTTTTTTTTTTTATATAAGCTATGTACAATCAATTATGAGAAGATTATGTACAATAAATATTGAGAAACTATGTACAAGTAAAAAGAGACTATGTTCAAGTAATTGAAAGGAAGCTATATATAAGTAAGGCTAAGGAAAGATGATACTAACCAATGAGTCTCATGGGAGACCCTTTATCATGGTGTCTTGTATCAAGGAGAGGGATCTTAAAGCATAATGGAAAGGTTGAGATTGTGGATCTGAAAGCTATGTATGTTATAAATGCTCTGAAATCTCTATAGTGAAAATTGACTATGGCCCCCCTATAAATTTGAGAATTAGATGTAACTATGGGTCTCTTAGGGACCAGTTGGTAGTAGAAGAAGTTATCTAAAAAATTTCTCTATGTATAGAGGCATGATACCTTAATGAAACTAACATAGGTGTAAATATTGTAGGTGGAAACTATTTAGAGTCCTAAAACTATTGTTGATGTAGTGGTTTCTCTAAAAGAGGCCTCCATGAAAGTGTATGAACTCTTTGTACTGGTGAGGGAGGCCTTGACTATTTATGTATTACTATCTAAACCTTGATGGCCAACTAAACAAGTGGCCATACTACTCATGTTGTGTAGGAACATGCCCTGTATCTAATGTTGTCGATGGTATACTAACTATAGTTGTACTTAGATACTCTACAAGATGCAACCTCAATGGATGTGCAACTAAAACTATGTGTTGTGAAAGAGGCTCATCTCTCCTCAATCATAGTGGATTTTTATATGAAATAACACCATGTGGCCTCTACTGTGATGCATATGAGTGAGTAATAGATCAATATGGAACTATAACTTGTGATGGGGGCTCATTTAATCTTAAGTGTAGTAGGTTATTACATGAGATAGGACCCAAAAAACTTGGTTGTATCAAATATCTATCTAGAGTAATAATCTATGATGTGGGCTCATATAATCTTAACCATATTAGGTTGTTATGTGAGATAGGACCCCAAAAAAATGGTCACAGTGAATATCTCTTAGGAGCATTACTCTATGATGTGGGTTCATCTAATCTTAAATATAGTGGGTTTTTACAAGAGATAGGACCCAGGAAACTTGACCATAGTGAATATCTTTCAAGAGTAGTACTTTGTGATGTGGGTTCATCTAATCTTAACTGTAGTGGGTTACTACATGAGGTAGGACCCAAAAAACTTGGTCATAGTGAATATCTATCTAGAGTGGTACTCTATTGTGGTGCCTGTGACTGTGTTAGATATGTAAATGTAATTTCACTATATACTCCATGGACTATACTACTATATGTAGGATGCTCTCATTTTACTAGTCTCTAAACCCTCTGAATAGGTGAGATAATATATTTCCAATGAGGCTATCTTTTAGATACCATATAACTCTCACGATGAGTAATCAATGATTGTTATGAAGGAATGTCTTGGGATGACTCAGTTATGGAGCACTGAGGTAAATGGATCCATTATGGAGGATATCTTAGTACCCCCCTATGTGAATGTTATGATGCCATTAACAACACATCTATTAATGCAATCCTTGAGTCGATAATAATCATTATCTCTATGTCCATGGATATAATAATAGTTACAAAAGGCCTGATGTGGTTATCTATGTAAGAGATATGGATCTCATTGATGAGTATAAGGTAATTTTATTAACCTCTTATCTAGTAGTGCTAATAATATGATACATAGGTTATCTTTCTCTGAATCAAACTATAGTGGTGCCTTGTTGCTATTATCTTTGGTGCATACTGTAGGTTATGATCTAGAAACTAGCTCTTTATTCTTAATTGGTTACTATTCTAGTTGAAGCCTCCTATCTTTTTTAGAACATGGTGGATGTTGTGTGTTAGGATCTATAGATGGAGGTACTATTGTGAAATCTAGAGTAATTCGATCAACTGAATCTACCTCAATCAATCCTAATTTCTTTTTCAAGGCTAGAACTATATAACACAAGTGCCTGAAAGAGGACTCTATTTGATATAATATATGCTTGAGGAGAGGTTGATGAATCCCCTTACTAAAAATATGTTTAATTTCTAAATCTACTAGTTTATAGATCAATCTTAACATGTGTGTCTTAAATCATAAGTTATAACTACTAACTAGCTCTGAAGTATTCTAATATAATGTGGCAAGTTTCCCATACGTAACATGAGGGCCTATTTTTTCTATGTAATATCTAATAAATGCCTCCTCTAGGTCATCATATGTGTGCAAAGAACCAATAGGTAGTAGATAAAAGAACCAATTATGTGCATTACCCATTAGTGTCTGCTAAAACAACTTGAGTAAAATCAAAGGACTTGCATGAGATGAAAAAAGCCTTCCAAAATGCTTGAAGGTGTAAAAATGGATCTCCAATTCCATCAAATTTAGGCAATGAGGGGATTTGGAAATTCTTAGGTAATTAATCTTTGACAAATGTCTTCAAAATAGGGTTACCATGTAGGCCATTGGCATCCATCCAAGAATTATAAGCCTTATTTTCCAAAGTAAGGAAATGTACTTGGTCTTATAACTCACCAACTACATACATCAAAGAAATAATCTCCTAGGATTTTATATTAGCATCTTGAAGTGGTTCATTTAATTATTGAATTTGATTATTTATTTTAGCCATGGGAATGCTACATTTGGCAATTAGATCATAGAGAAGGGGTGTGATTACTTGAACCTTTGGAGGAATGGTAATTTGGACCTTAGTATAGGGATGTGGGCTACCATTCTCTTTAGGTGAAGAGTGAGAAATAGGTGATATTGTAGTAAGGGTGGCTTGGGAGATCCATTGGTATCTTTATGTTTTAGTGAATCATATTTTAATTGAGTAGAGTATGTGATGTTATCATTAGTATGTGCATCAAGAGAATCATGCATAGAATTAGAAACAACATTTTTTAGTGCATGATGTTTGAGAGGAGGAGTGAGAGAAGAGTTATAAACATGAGATGCATTTTCTTCTTCACTGTGTACATAATAATCATCATTCCATGCATTATCATAATCAAAATTTTGTTCATAGTCACTATTATTTTCATATTAATTTGCATGTTCACTATCATACTCATTATCACTTCCATTTTCACTAGGGAGATGTGTAAGAGAATAATTTAATTATTTTATAATATTCAATAAGTTTTCATGTGAAATTGGAATATTATGTGCATCTCTATTATCCATATATGGAGTGTATGCATTATTTTCATTTACAATATGAGAAGTAAGAGTAAAATAGTTATAATTTAGACATTATTTTGATAGAGTAGAGTTGAGAGCATGATATGGATCAATTTAACTATGCATTGTCAATTTGATTTTATTTTGTTTATATTATTGTATTTTGAACATAAAAGTAGCAAGAGAGAGAGAGAGAGAGAGAGAGAGAGAGAGAGAGAGAGAGAGAGAGAGAGAGAGAGAGAGAGAGAGAGAGAGAGAGAGAGAGAGAGATTAGGTTCACATGGAAGCAATTTATCACCAATGAGAGGTTCACTTGGAAATTCATGACTAATTTTTTCATTTGATATATTTTAAATAGGAGAATGAGGTGAAATTTACCTTTCCCATTTATCAAAATTATTTTCTTTAGAAGAGGGAATAAAAGAGATAGTGTTTATATTATTGTATTTTGAACATAGAAGTAGCAAGAGAGAGAGAGAGAGAGAGAGAGAGAGAGAGAGAGAGAGTAGGTTCGCATGGAAGCAAGTTATCACCAATGAGAGGTTCACTTGGAAATTCATGGCTAATTTTTTCATTTGATATATTTTAAATAGGAGAATGAGGTGAAAATTACCTTTCCCATTTATCAAAATTATTTTCTTTAGAAGAGGGAATAAAAGAGATAGGTTTGAGAGAAGAAGGTGCATCTACTTTTTCTTCACTATCACTTTCACATGTATCATCATATTCCTCATTAAAATAATAGTAATTATCTTAATTTTAAATGAAATAATTTTCACATTTTTAACTAATGTGTAATTTTTCAAATTTTTCCAATCATTGACTTAATTATAAGAAAAATTTAGAAATTTATCTATAGGATGAGAGGGAAGAAGTGCCTTAGTGGACATTTTATTTCTTTCACCAAAGAAAATATCTAACATTACTATGAATCAAATAAATTCAAGAATAACTACTAACATAGAGATTTTTAAAATATTTATAGCACTCCAAACAATTTTCAAAAATTCCAAAATTGTTATCTAAAAATTGCAAGGAAGGCTTGGGGTTGGAGGACCTAGTTTGGAAATCTAGGGTTTTGGGTTGGAGTTTTAGAATTTTTGAAAATTATTTCAATAATTTAAATTATAAAATAAATTTGAATTAAAAAAATGTTCAAAAATTTATATAAAAATAAGATTTTAAATTTTGAAACCCTAAGCTAGGGTTTGAAAATACCTAGACCTATTATAGGTAACTAAGATTTTTGAAAAATGATATTTTTAAAATTATTAAGGAATTTTAAAATTTAATGTGAATTTTTTATTTAAAATATGCAAAAAAACATAAAATTATTGGAAAAAATCATCAAGGAATTCACCCTAGGGCTTCTAGGGTTTTTATGTGCAAACAAAGTAAGTCAGGGTCACCAAATGATTTAACTATTTTGATAATATTGGAGTCTTATTCCTAATTTAGTTAAGGTTCTAAGTTGGTTAAATTAGTAAATAATATTTCAATAATTTAGATATTGATTTGTATAATCTAAGTATTTTTTTAACATTTCTATAAATAACAATAAATATGAAGAAAATAAGATAGCTAAAAATCAGATGAAACAACTAAGATAGGGTCAACAATTTACTATGCAAGATTGGGATAGTGTTGTAAATCAGAATCTAGATTTAATTTTATGAAATTATAGGAGCACTAAAATAAGCCACCCTAGGGTTTGACACTATATTATTATTTTGTTTTTGTTGTTGTCCTAGAGACCTAAGTTTTTTAGTTTTTGTTCGTTGTCCTTGTGTGAGTCTGCCTATGAAATTTTGACTATTGAAGGTATATGGAACTCCTTGTAGAGATAATTTAGGTTTTAATAGCCTATAATTCATTATTATTTGATCAATATTAATAAATAAAGGGGTTTAGTGTGTGTAAGATGCATTGAACATGTATCCACACTCTTTGTATGGGCACGCTGCCTACATACCAATACTTCGAAGAGGGATCAATCCATATGTAGTTCTCCCACTTAATGTGATTTGTATAATAGTGTTATGAAGATTAAAAAATGAAAAAATAAGTGTGATTAAAGTGGATAGGGATTGGTGTGAGGATTTGGATGTGCTTATAGATGTATTATATGATTGTATGCAGAAAATAAGGAAGTTTGTCTCAACGGTCTTGCTTGTATTCTTGCTTGCTTTTGTAATATTTTCCAACCTCTTATAAATTAAATTTGAATGGGATTTTATAGACATATTTTAGTCATGGGTCAAATGTATTCACATTAATTCAATAATAAGAAGGATAGGAACTGAAAGAAATGCCTATTGGAGCTAAAAATGCAATTAGATAAGAGCACCAGAAATGGAAACCCTAGGGTCTGGTGCTATAGTCCAAGTTGGGCACTATTTTCCTACATCTATGGGACTTGGGGGGGTGTGGAATCATCATAGGAAATGCAGCTTATTTGAGTTCTAATCAATTTTTAAAAGCTTATATATGACTGGGAATAAGTGAAAAGGTGTCCAAAAGGTTTAAGAGAGCATGCAAGAGGGACCTATGGGTTAAGTGTCACAAGCCACACTCAAGCTACCAATTTTGACATTTTAAATGACTACATTACACTTGAAACAACTCATTCTAATCAATTAAACAACCTATCAAGATATTCACAACAATCTAACCTTGTTTCTACTTAGGCCACTAGTCATCACTTTTGGCTCAACTTTCTCTATCACAACTTTCATCACTCTCCCCAAAAGGGGGCATCATTCCTACTATTTCTATTCCTACACCTACCTAGCATGCCCATCCACTCTCATAGGTGGATACACCATGGTTCATATATATCCAATAATCAAATTATCAGATTTAGCTCAGATTAGTCAAAATATGTAGTGATTTAGATCACATGGGTCACTCAACATTACTTAAGACATTCGAAGGGATATATATTTAGTTACAAATACACAAACTATTTAGATACATTCATTTAGATCATATGGATCCATAGTGATTTTAGCTTACAAATACATAGATTATTTAGATATAATGGTTTAGATTATACGGATTCATAGTGATTTTGATATAGATATAGACTTAAATACCAGATTTGGGGGCATGTACATACTACACGTCTCACACATACAACTTCATACATCATGACATAGTTATAGAATTAGATAGTAGACTATAAGGATATCTAAAGCATATTTTTTTGGTCTCCAATTTTGCATATAATATATGGAAGGATATGTAATTTCACATGTGATTATATAGATTACCATATTATACAAATGCATCACTTACATACCAAATTTGGGGGCATGGCATAGATGTTCATGTTCTTCATCACTTAGAATTATATAAATCAAATGGAAAAACATGATATTATCTTCTTACACATTGACCAAAGTTCAGATTACACCCAATTATACTTGGGTTGTCACTAGGTTGGATCACATGGCCATCTGTAGTAGTTGGTCCATTATATTACCCACACCTAGACTACATGAGTTTGTGCAGGATAGAGGACAGACCTTAGTTTTGGAACTTTGATAATTTTAGTTTATATTTCATATTATTCAAAGTGGGGGCATGATAAATTTTTCTCTTCATAGAATACAAATTCTATACACACATTTCATATTACATGAGTTTGTGTGGGACAAAGGACAAACATTAGTTTTGGGCTTCTAAGCATTCCTCATTTTTAGTTAGATTGAGCATAGGGGCAAGCATTTATATCCTTATCCATGTTATATGGATTCCACTTTTAGATTTAGTATAGAGGGAATCCATTTTAGAGATTCTTTCTCTCTCAAGGCACTATTTAGCTTTCCATCCACTTCCTTGGCTAAGAAGTGAGTTGAACCCTTTGCTGCACATTTATCTCTATGCAAGTAGGTTCAATTATGAATTTTTTTTCTTCTTCCTTTTACTCTAGTACTTCATTTCATTTCATCACTAGAATAAAAAGGGGGAAAATGTATAAACTCTAAATTGGTCAAGAAGTCACACATATCATGTCTTTTCATAGTCCTTTCATAGGAGATTCTAACTGGAGAATATAATCCTTATTCGCATTATCCATGTATTTTGTTTTACTTATCTTGGTCTTTTTTTATGGTTGAGTCACCTTTTTGTCTATAACTAGTCATCTGTAGCCTTTCAAATGGTCATTCTAGCTCGACCAGACTCTATTTCCCATACTAATTCCATCCCCCTAAGTCCTAAGTCTATAGGATAGGAGCACCAGAATTGGAGTATAGCACTAGACCCTAGGGTGTCCCACTTTTAATGTTTCTTTCTATTTGCATTTTGAGTCCCAATGATCAGGTTTCCTCTCTTAATGAGTATCAAGCCCTTCTTAGCTTCATACTTATATTTTTTTTCTTTTTAATGTTAGCTAATGGAAATAAAATTTTCCAAATTCAAAAAAAAGATTATTATATATAAATAACTTTACAAGGTATTTTATATCGAACACTTACTATTTTGACATAATACATAACTAAAAATCAATCAATAGTATAGCTCAACATTCTACATCACAAATAAATTTGCATGCTTGTTCAAGGAGGGGCCTAGGCAAAAATTCATTCTTTCATCTACCATGTGTGTTGATTATGCACATTACTTAAGGGATAACTACATTTGATCTAAGACCCTAGCTTGAGGGTTAATGTAGGTAGCAATCAGGACATCAGGGGTTCTAGATCATGCAATCATACTTCCTCTAACCCATTTTTTTCCCCTTTTGCTTTTGAAGTATTTATTGTTTTATATATGTATATGGACCTAGGTTTTTAAGATTAAAACTCTATATGAATCTATGTTGACATTAATAATTTGAAATTTCATAGCAAGGCTCACATAGGGATAATGAACAAAACCTAAAAAACTCAGATCTTTGTGACTAATTTGGACAATAGTGGCAAGACCTAGACTACAAAGTTAGACCCTAAAGTGTCTTGTTTTTAGTGCTCCTATCCTTTCACCAAATGAAATATAGATCCAAATTCTTGACATCTTCTCAGTCTTATGTAGTAGTTTTCAAGATTTGAAACAGTCATCTTGGTCTACTTTTATAGATAAGTTACTTCTCTTCCCTATGTAATTAATTTGATAAAAATCTATATTTTACTATATTAAATTAAATTTTCCTCTTACTTTAGACCCTTTATTATTTAGGAACTAAATAATATTTTCCCAAAAATAATAAAACACCTGCAAGGTCAAATTTAGTCAATACTGACCATCAAGAAGGCCACTTGTCCTTCAAGATTTTATAGAAGTTTCATACCTCTCTTCTTGCTTGTAACTCATGATACACTTGTCATCTCTCTCTCTTCCATATGCCCTTCTTCTTCTCTTCTCATAATTCTATATATATTCAAACCTTATAGGCTAATTTGGTATCCTCCACCTAGTATGAAAAATCCCTACTAATTTTCAAGCCTTTTATCAAAGAAAAACTTATAATTTAACCTCCTTCATTGACTAGTTTCAATGTGTATGTTTGACTAGTTAATCTTTCTAAGTGATAGTCTTCATTCCTTGACATGTTTGTCCTTTATTTCATTCATATTCAACTTGGAATCCTTTTTTTAGGTCTTGTGAAGTGTATAAGTTAGGTTTAAGGGTTTAATGAGTATTATTTTCAATAGAATCATGTCATGACATCTTGACTAGTCCTCTTAGCTCAAGTATTCTTCACAACCTTCATGAGAAGCATTGATGTAGAGAGGCAGATTTGGAGAAGTATTTGTTGCATGTTATTCTCATGTTTGAAGTAAATTTGAAGTTGGTTGGTAGTGGTCCAACTATTTTGGTTCACCACCTCCATTAGGATAGGTCTTCTCTCCCTTTTCCTAGTAAGTGGTAGACTAATTTGTGAGCCTAAGTGATTCATCAAGGGGAGGTAGCCTTTTAACCTTGATATTCACCTCTTCATTAGGTCACCCATAACCTTTAGGTGTTTCCATGTTATTCCAAATTTTGAAGGCTTTCAATACCTTATAAAAGGTGAAAATCTGGTTGATAATAGGTAGTTGGTCATTCTAAACAATATATGAATAATATGAGCAATATTGGCCTATATTCCTATCCTTTTTTAGAATGGAAAATTACTTATTCTAAATAAGATAAGAATATTATAAATTAAGAAGCTAATGTTTTTATATTGTGTATAATGGCATGTGCCCATTATATGCAAGATAATAAGCCAATATTCTTATCTTGTGTAAAATGGGTGCATGCTCATTCTATACAAGATACAAATCTTGGATTCGTACATTATGTAGAATGGGCACATGCATATTCTATACAAGATGAGAACATATGTCTCTATTTCTCATATTATTCCTATCTTGTTCAAAATTGATAGCTTCCCCTTTAGAAAAAGATATGAATAATATGATCAACATATACATATATTCTTATCTTTATTATAATGGACAACTACCCATTCTCAACCATTTATAAATAATATGAGCAACATAGGCATATAATTTTATCTTGTGTATAATGGGTAATTATATATTTTGAGAAATATAGGAATAATATGAGAAAAAAAGGTGAATATTCATATCTTTTGTAGAATGGATAACTACCCATTTTGAATAATATAGGAATATTGTCAATTATGAATCCAATATTCTTATCTTGTGTTGAATGGGAACGTGTCCATTTTGAAAAAGTCTATAGGAATAATATGAGTAATAGAGACCAATATTATTATATTTTATATAATGGGAACATTAAAATTTTATAAAAGATAATAATATTTCCATCTTCTACTCATATTATTCTTATCTTGTTTATAATGGGATACTACCCATTATGAACAAGATAAGAATATTTACCTCTAAATAGGAGCCAATATTCTTATCTTGTCTATAGTGGGCATGTTTCCCATTTTTAACTTGAATATTATGTATAATATATAGGTTCCCATTCAACACAAGATAATCTACTATAATACTCTATTGCTTATATTATTTATATCTTTTTTAGAATGGGTAGCTATCCATTATAAACAATATAGGAATATTATCAATTAAGAAGTCAATATTCTGCCTATTCTACATAAGATAATAATATTGGCCTCTATTTCTCATATTATACCTAATATTGGATTATTTCTCAAAGGCTAATATTATTATATTTTTAAAAATGGGTAACCAATATCAAGATAAGATTATTTGTCTCTGAGCAAGATTCCAATATTATTATCTTGTATAGAATGAGTATATGCCCATTCTTATCTTGAATCTTGTGTAGAATGGGAATGTACCCATTATACACAAGATATTAATATAGACCTTTGTTTCTCATATTATTCCTATCTTTATTAGAATGGACTACTTCTACACAAGATAATAATAATAAAGGCCTCTATTTCTCATATTATTAATAATGGAAAACTATACATTCTAAATAAGATATGAATATTATAAATTAAGAAGTATTCCTATTACACACAAGTACAAAATTTGACTATGTTTCTCATATTATTCTTATTATTGGATTCTTTCTCAAAGGCGAATATTATTATCTTATTTAGAATGGGCAACTATCCATAATAAATAAGATGAGAATATTAGCCTTTGAGAAAGAATCTAATGTTATTATATTTTTTATAATGTTTATGTGCCCATTCTTATCCTGAATATTATGTATAATAGGCATATTCCAATTCTAAGAAAGATAATAAGATGAGCAATATAGGCCAATATTATTATCTTGTCTAGAATGAGCATCTACCCATTATCATCAATTTTATAGATGATAATATTCTAATACAATTTGAATAATTATAGAAGGAAATTTGATCAAATTATTATAGTGTTTTTTGCATGAATATACCCATTCTACAAAATATAATGATATGAAATATAGAGGCCTATATTATTATCTTATTTAGAATGGGAATCCACCCATTCTCATAGGTTTTATACATGATATTATTATAATATAAGAAGAATATGTATAAAAGAGAATTTTATCAATTTATTATGATTAGTTTTTCATGAATATACTAATTTTTGAAAGGAAGGACTGATGGGGATAACTTAAACATCAAAATATGAAGATAAAGAGATAAGATAAAGTAATAAATATTATCCATAATTTATGGATGTTATAAGTGTGAAAGAGGAATAAGTATAAAAGGAAAATAAATTTATTATAATTGTTTATTAAAAAAATAGTTAAATAGATAAAATAATTAGAAGTCCAAAGAAATATAAAATTTAAGAAAATAAGTATGTCTATGACTAATCATTTAAGAGTTTACTAAAAGATTCATCAATAATATCACAAGTTAGATATTACATAAAATGTCATTTTAACAATTTAATTTTTTTAATGGTTTGATGTTTTAGAGTGGAAACAAGTTTTAAGGAAAAAATGAAATAGTTTATGATAAATGTTTTCCATGAAACTACATTTGTAGAGATAAAATTCAAGGGTGGATCTACAAGGAGATGATATATATCATTGAAACTAGTTTGTCACAAATAGGTATTTATCATTTCTATTATTTCACTACCAAAAACATTGATACTATTTATGTGAATTTTAGTCAATTTTAATTATAAAAAATGAAACCAAATTATCACAATTGTTTGAAATGAAAAATAGAAATAGTTTTTTCATTGTTTTTTATATTGAAATTAAACAAAATAAGAAAAAAGATATAAATTAAAAAGACAAATCCTAGATATAGATTTGTTATGCCACTTTAGACTTTGATGATAGTATTTATTCCTCTTTATAAATAAATTTGTTTTTTATGTGAAAAAACCTCTGAAAAATTCATGTGATATTATAGATTAATGCTATCGATGCAAATATTTCTTTTGAATCCTTGAAACTGAACCTATCTTTTAAGTGAACACCCTATCTAAATATTGTGTGGTATTTCTAGCCCCAACTAATTCTTGAGTTACTTATTTATAATTGAATATGTCTATCATTTGAGCATTATTCTCTCATTCCATGTGGTAGTTTGGCCAGACTTTGAATAGCAAGATGATGACATTGTTGGCTAGTTTCACTTTCTCCAGAACAAACAAAGGAAATAAATCTAAAGCATTCAATAGTTCAAATTTTATATTATGTTTTATGATTAACAAATGCTACCAAAAATCTAACAAAATTTTCAAAGTTTGAAAAATACTACTGGCATTAATTACCATTCTTTTTTTCAAATTTAAAAACATTACACCAAAAAATTATGAAATAAAACCCCCTATATTTTTAGAACCTACCTAACAATTAATAAATGAAACCAAACTAACAAATGATATATTTTTAAAATTTGAAAATATCATATTTTTATGTGATGTCAAGTTACATGCTTATCAGACAAGACTTATGCCAAGTTACATGATGTCTTAATTTCTTTGAGTTATGGAACTGAACATCTAGAAATTACAACAAATCTATTTGAAATATCCAAAAAGTACATCAAATTTAAGTGTTTTCCTATCAAATACATGCCAATGTTAAAACTAATAAAATTAAAAAGCATATTAATATAATTAAAATTAGTAAAATAATTATACTAAATAATATTAAGATAAATATTTTTGATAATATAAATATTTGTATTTATTAACGATGATCACTAAATTGATTTGGAAATTAAATATGAATAATATTGATAGTTTTTTACCATTGTATACATAGAAAATTTGCACTTTTATTAATATACTATAATAATAAAACTTATTACACACTCGAGATAAACAAAATACTAAGAACATGATGAGCGATAGAGTGGGCTTCCAAAATTTGAATCTTGCATTTAAGCGAGATGACCCTAGAGAGGAACATGATGACAAAGATCTTAATTATCATGACAAATCTAGAATGGATAAGATAAAAAACATAGGTGAGTAGAACCAAACAAAGGACCCAAAAGGGGTAAATGAAAGGTATAAGTAAAACATTATATCATAGGAAAATAGAGTAGTTAGTCATTTTCTTCCTATATCCCATGAAGCTCTAGTTATTAATCCATCTATAAATGATGAAGGGGAATTTCTTATAATTCTAAATAATATTGTGGAGTGAACTAGTTTTAAGATGAAAAATATGTTGATAGGTAAATTTATGAGAATTAGACCTAACATTGATGTATTTAGGGACTAGGAAAATAGAAAATAGAGAGCCAAGGGCCACATGGAAATTTATACCATGGTCAATGGATTTTCTCTAATCTCTCTTTTAAGTCAAGAAGATTATGCCAATATCATGTTATGAGGACCCTGGTTTCTAGGGAAGGATAACTTAATAAATAATAAGTGGAAACAAGGCTTTGATCTACTAAATTAATCTTTCAAAATGAATCTAGTTTAGGTCAGACTACTTAGAGTTCCCATTGAATTTTAGGAATAAAAAATCATAATAAATATATCCATATCTATTGGTTAGATCACAGCTATCAACATGGTTACAAAGTCTAGGAATTTTGTTTTCTATATTTTTTTTGTCAATGTCCCTTATGAGAATAATATTTTGAAATCCATAAATTTGAAATCTAAGTATGGAGAATGAAACTAAGAAATAAAATTTTAGAAAACAAAGGAGATATGTGATAAGTATAAAATGATGGGTCATGAGTTTATAAACTACTTGTAAATCAAGAAAATTGATTAGTTATATATAATAAAGGAGGAAGAATTTATTCCTCAAAAAATTAGCAAAGAATCCAAGGGTATATATGATCATAAAAAATATATAAACATGACTATACCAAAATCTAGTCAAAAGGATGAGCATAGAAATAAGCATATAGGGTTTAATGTTATTCATGGATTAAAAAATTGATGCCTATACTATGGGAATCCTCCCCAATGCTAACGTAAATATATTAGGTGAAAATTTTAGTGTGTAATTTTAGGTGATCAATCTCATAGAAAAACATAACTACCCAACCTTATTTTTATCACATTGAAATGCACCATGTTAGGTCCTGAGACCTATTTCAACTAACATAATGTAAAAACTCTTAGGTGTGGGTTACCTGTGATAGGATTGAATCTCTAGATAAGGACATATCCTTCTTAAACCATAGTGAACCTCATTTATGATAAGGTTGCAGCCCAAAAACCTACACTAAAAAAGCATGTCTAAGTTACACTAAGACATTATTCATGAAAAGAGAGAGAATAAGGCTAAAAATTTGAAAAAGAGGTGATGCATCAAGATTGAGGATCTCCTCTGCCTGCCTAAAATATCCCAATGGTACTAATAAATACTAAATTTCTATTCTACACAATCTCCAAGTTAGGTTTATCAAGCATAAGTGTTTCATATGAAGGTGGTGACCTATGATATAACTATAAGGGATAACCAAAAGGTATTTCATAAGACACAATTAGTGAACTTACACAACTAATCACTTGTATAACCAACTGTAACATAACATATGACCTACAAAATAAATACCTACTTTCACCAAGGTGAAGGGAAATGTATATACACAAGGGAGAACACTCTCTGCCACATGTGTAGATCAACAAAACACCAAAATCACATAATATACAGGCTTATAAAAGGTAAAAACCAATATTTATTCAATTTAAAGGCTTAATCTATCATTACAAGTCTCCACATAAGTAGATTTTTGTTATACCCAATAGAGGGATACAAAATAAGGCATTTTCAACCCTATATATAAGAAATGGGATAAAAGAGAGAAGAGAAGACCAATATAAGAATGCATAAATTTTATTGGTACATCATTATTAATCCCATTCAAGAGAGGAAACAAGTGTAAATTAGGTCATTAGGCCTCCTTCAACTCATTAGTCCTATTACCATGACGATCTCTCATGGAAGTTGGTTTAGTAGTGGAGAGGAGACCTTAATTACTACTATTTTTGTCATTAAGAGTGCTTACGGATGATGAATGTGTTATTTTTGGGTTGCTAACCTTGATAAACTCCTGAATTGATTTCTTTAACTGATCCCTCTCTCCATACATGCATGTCAAATATGACTAAAATTTTAACTTAGAAGTAGAGCTCATATGCCATTTGGAGCCTTGAGGGTTGAATTGTCATCTCTTTAAGATCAGTTTCAATGCCTCCATCCCATTTCATGATTTTTATGATCATTAATCTCAATCATAGTATCACTAGGCATGTTGTAGGAGAATGAGTTAATTATAATTTACCTTGAAATCCATGTAATGATCTCTAGGAGAGGTAGATAAGTTGATGTATCATCTTAATTACTCATGAAATCTCCTTGAGATCCAATAAATATGTTCTTGCATGCTTAAAGTATCTATCTTTCCTTATTTTCTACTTTTTAATACTCCTTAAAGAGCCATGAAACTTTGTATCCTTTTTAGATAGGCTTTTAATAGTCATGTAAACCTTGTATTTACTCTATATTCCCTGGCAACTTTAGAGATCAAACTAACATGGGAGATTCTCACTAACTCTGCCTAAAATTTGACATCATGCTTTGTAGCTTCTTGGTCTCCAAGACCTACATGCTCCATCATTGTTATACCTTTATGAATCTACATTTATCTTATAATTCCTTGAGAATTATACCTTCATTCTTTGATTAAGAGGTCTCTATAGCTTGAAATCTACTTGAGAACATGAAATCTTGCAAAACCTACCCAAAACTAACTTATGCATCTTGAGGGAGCCTTATAAAACTCTTATCATGATCCTCATAGGCTTTATAATCCTTGAACATACCTATAAATCTTATGAATGCTCCTACTTCACAGAGATTGTATGACAATCTTAAAAATGCTCATGTAATTTCATAGGAAGGCCATGCTTGAAATAATAAATGTGTCATGTAACCTATGTGCAAGATCTTAAAAGGCCTAACACTTATAATTACACCTTCATATGCCTAAATACCATGAATACATATACCATAGATCATATAACTTATCTATATTGAAATTACTACTTGTAACCCTCACCAAATCTCTCAAAATATCCAAAATATTGCCACAAGCCTTAAGAAAGTCTTGAGGGTACTTGGGAAGATAATGGGGATTCATGAGATATGGATGGGGTTTGTTTTGACCATAATCACCATTAAGGAGATTTAAAACCTTGTTTTAGTCTTGTAAGTGGTTTTATAGTCCTTGAAAACATCTTAAATATACTTGTAACCATGCCTAAGACCTACTTACCCTTGAATCATCAAAATGATCCTACCCTATATGTCTAAATTCTTCTTTTTTATTGATTAAAACCTATTCACACTATCTAGAAACTTGAATTAGGGTTTGGATCATGTCATGGAACCTTATAATACCCTTTGAAGACATTAGAGACAATTTAAAAAATTTATGAGGTCTTAAGAAGATCCAAATCATTGCATTTAACTTAAGATTTTACTCCTAGGATTTGAAACCATGAGTATTCCTATATATGTTCTTGAAATATTGATCACATACTTATTTAGATCCATTAATCATGTTTATATTATTCTTATAATGACAAATTACTAACAAAGTAATTTGTGAGAAGCTTCAAAGACTATTCCCTTCAGTGGTTATATGATCTTCCACTTCAATCAATTATACCATTCAACTATTTGATACATATATTTATGTCATACTTCTCTATTAACATTGATATAATATCTAATGTACCAATTTCAAAACTCAATCCAGGATCAAATGAGCCAATGAGTGAAAAAATTATTCAATACAAGACTATGGTAGCTAAGATGACAAATTATATGGTAGATGATGAATTACATGATATATTCATACAAATTTCTCTATCACCATTCCATGAGTATCTCATATTTGATAAATTTAAATATTTTGATAAGCTATGCCATATAATAAAATAAAGAGAAGTCAAGCTCATATATTTGAAAAAATTAAAATGTGCACCAAGTTCTCCATCTAATTCAAATATAAAACTTCAAAGTAAACTAGATTGCAAAGCATCATTGATTATATTCTCATCCCATTTAGATAGTTTCCTCTTCCTCCTTAGAATCCCCCTTGATTTCCCCCTTGGCCTCCCCTTCTATAACCTCCTTGCTTATTATTTTAGTGTTAATTTTTTTATCATTAGGTGTCATAGATTGGATAGATGAATATTTTGATATCGTTATTTGGGTGGGTATCCCATAGGTTTTGTTAGATTTAGAGAATCCCATATTTCTAGTGGTGGTGGTATTTTTTTCACCATTATTTCTCTTCCCCTAGACATATATTTAAAATCATCCATCACATTATGCCCTAGACATTTATGACTATAGTTAGTAAAGCACCCACATGTTATATAATTCATTAGCTAAATTTTGGGTGGAGTTAATTCCATGAGTGAGCACATGTTTTGTGGATGCTAATCATGTAGCTAGAATATTCTATAATATACTCTCTACATATGGTAGTTTATGGATGAGGGGTACTATACTTGTTGGTATCTATGTCATCCTTACTATAATAACCCTTTTTTCCATCTCATGATACAAACATTATATATGAGAGTGTCCTTTTGTAAAACATATTTTAAACCAAATCCTTAGTTTTTTAGCATTCCCTCTTAAACTTGAGGATGTGCATTTGTCCCCTTTCATTTGAATTTATTGTTTTAACCTCAACTTTTCTAACTTTATTTTGTTTTTCATTTTTCCATATCTTGGTGAGTTACAATTTTTTCTCTCTTCACGAAGAATATGCTTGTAATATTTAATCCATCTCTAAAGCTTTTTAAAAAGTAATAAAAATATTTCCATCCATTGATTCCCTCGAATATGGAATGAGCCTATAAATAAACCATTCTACCATTTTCTTCTCATTTACTAGCTCCTTTATTTTTTGCATTATTGCCTTAAATCATTGGTCGTGTTCTTTAAGATTTTCATTCTATTTATGTAAAAAGTATCTCATTTTGTTGACAATCTCAATTGGTACAATGGGAAAGAGAAATCCCTTTTGAATAGTTCTTTAAAAAAAATCATGTGATCTTAGGACCAAGATTTGTCTTCACGTACCATTTTAATACATCATCTCTTAAAGTTCATAAAAATTCAAATAGTATTATCTTATCTTCTATGATATTATAGCTTCACCAATAGTAATCCAAAACCAAAAAAATGCTCCTTGGCATATTTGGTGTGTTTTATGAATAGTGTCAACTTCATCATGTTTTATCCCATTCTAAAAGTAGTTGCTTTTTTGCTTGATTTACTACTATTAAAATGGATAGAGTTATCACTTGAAATTTTTGGTTGACTATCTTTTTTTTTCACTAAGGGTATATTTATTCCTTTATCCTCTTCAATTCTTTGTGAAGGATTTTCAACCCAGGACCTCTACTTTGTTTTATACAAACTCTCTTATATTTTAAATCTCTTTGATAAATGTATTAAATAAATCCACTGCTTCTCCTATATTAATCTCCTCTTGTGTATGATTTTTTTTCTCTCTTGATGTGAAGCAACATGGGGGATGGTGGTTGGTCTAAGGGGTTCATCTCTTTACATTGTTTTCTCTAGTTTTGGTATGGAAATAGGGAATCATTTCATATCTCTTATTAATTATCTCCTATCTCTACATTTTATTTTTTTATATTGATTTAATTAACTAATCCTTTTCCTCAAAGATTAACTTATTCATTGTCTTCATCTTATACTTCCTCATAGGTATCCACCACACTAGCTTTTACTCCTACTCTAGCAAGACTTATTACCCCATTACTATCCTTGGAGTTTTCTTCTCTCCTTCTCTCCTTATTTTTTCTCTTATTTTTTGTCATTCATAGGATTGAATTATTCTATTTTAAGTGAATTTTAAACTCATGCATCTTCTTCTATTACTACTTCTATGTTTTCTTTTATTATTCTTACATTTTATTCTACTTTATCTTATACACTACTCACTAAAATGGCTCTTCTATCCATATATTCTCTTCATTTTATGCCTTGTCAATTATGGATGGTACCTATCTCTTCCATTTGTGATTGTGCTCCTATCACTTTGAATAATTATAGAGTTCACACTAGTGCAGATAAATCATGTATCCCCTTCCATGTATCATTTATAACATTTTGCATATTGAAATGCATGATATTTTTTATTCTAATTTTTCTCTCTTCTCTTTAGTACCTTCCAAAGGTATTAGTTCTAATTGATTTATTTTGGCTAGACTAATATCTTACAATCTTCAATGAGAGGATCTACACTAGTGGAATAATCATTATGTTCTTACATTATCTTGTTTTGCTACAACATGAACTTTCTTCTAATAATTTCCTTTGTATTTATTTAGTATTTTCTAACTTATCTCTCTCTTATTATATCTACTTTATTTTATCTTCTCTTGTCATTTTTTTAAACATCTATTGTAATCTTCTTACCTATTATTTCTTCCTCTCCTTAAACTAATGTCTCTTTAAGTTTTCTTTCTCTCTATTACCCCTCAATATTATTTAATTGTTTTCAACCATTTAAACCAAATTTTATCAAATTTACATCTATTTATGATCACCCCTCTTGTCACATGGCATCCCTTATGTGTTTGGGCCACTAAATAAAATACTTACTACTCTTGGTTATCCCCTTGTCCATAAATAAATTATAGATGAGGACTATAAATCTTCTTATAAATATATTCATTGTCCTTTCAAGATCTAGATCTTGTTAGAATCAAAAAATTTCTAACTTGAAGCACTCAAATAATCAAAAATGAATCAATGATAGTTTAAAACTAATAGTCAATTACTCTAGTCTAATGTTCATCTATTTTTTCAAGTGCATATAACTTATTTTTAGTCTAATTTTTATGTTTGTTGATCCAAATTCTTCATTTATTAGAGTGTTTTTCATGTCTTAGAATCTAATGACACAATAGCTAAAAAATGTGACCCATAATTATTTGTCCTAGGATCTAAAGAAATCATCTTTGATTAAATCGATAATGTTTCACCAATTTTATTTGAATATTTGGATTTTTTTAGCAATCTATCCCACCATGATTCTATGTTTATTTGTGCAAGATTCCAAGATAAAAGGGGGTACCTTCCTCAAGACATTATTTAGCTAAGGTTTATGAAGTGCCCTCAAATGTTGACATAAACTATGTCGTTTGGTATAGATATTTTATGGGTTCGTTAAGGACTTTATAAGATCTAATTATATTATGTAGAGGTTAGTCTTAATACTATTCCTTAGTGATTTATGCACTTAATAATTTTGAATTAGCTCTAATCTTACTTAAATATACATAGATATGTAAAAAAATTATTTATTAATCTATCTTCTTTATTCATACATCATAAATTCTATTTCAATCTATGAATACTCTTTAGTCTATACCTATAACCTCACACTTACAATATCTCTACATCACTTATCTTACTATTGTTTTGTGCTCATTATATCACTCTATGTCTCATTATATCCATTTTCACCTATATTAAATATTTTACAATAGTATGGTATAAATATCGGCTTGATACATTTGATGTCTTCTCATACACAAATAAATAAAATATATATTTAATATTTTCAAGTTCCTTATGAAAAAGAAGCCTAATATCACATCTGATATAAGCCAAATAAGAAATACCTGAGGGCATATAAAGAGCCGGAGCGAGCTATAGCAAAAAAACATTTAATTAATATAAAATATGATTTAGATACAAAACAATCTAAATACAAACATTTAATTAATATGAAATATGATTCAGATACAACATTTAACAAAATACTAAAATCAATGAAATACTATAACATCAACACAAATTAAACACTCATAGTAAAGAGTCATGTAGCATGTAAATGATTTTTTTTCATTTAGTTTGCTCCTAATTAGTATTTTTATTATTTTTTCATTCACTACCTTCCTGAATTATGTTGGTGATCTACATACATTCCTATTTTATAATTAACCACTAACATAAAAAAAAATTATAAAGCATATATTGTTCAAATATACAGGAAATATTAAAATTTTATATAAAAAATCAAAAAATCAAAATTAAATTCTTATATATAATTAAATTAAATCTAAAAAAATTATTAGATATAATTTAGTATATTTTATAAATTTATAAAAATTAAAATTTTATAGATCTATTTGATTGAAACAATTTACACAAAACTTCTCCAATTAATCAATGGTCATGTTTTATAGGACCCTTCCTCATGCAACACTTCTTGTGTTAGTGTGAAGTTTCGTACCATACTTCATGGCTTGAAAAGATAGAATCATTTGTTCTATTAATTGAGGGATGTATTTTGTTTTTGTTATGGTTGGATTTTTCACGATGATCTTTTTTGTATTTATCTTTCTACTAAATAATCCTACCAATACTCGTTTTATATTTTGTACATTGTTGAGGGCCCCAATAAGTAAACAATGCTAAAAAACTATGTTAATCCTAAATACAAGACTCAAAATAAAACTTTTTTTGACAATCCCATTATGGTTTGAAGAAGAAGTGAAATTTCATAAAGGAGAAAAAATTTATAAAATTGAACAACGTTTTTGAAGCCCTAAATCAAATAAATATTATAATAATAAAGATTTATGTTTTCTTATCACTTTCTAAAACCATACTCTACAAATTTAATTCCCCAAAATGGAATGTAATAATTCAAAGACAAGTTTTTGATCTCTCCAAAATTTCTAAGTTAATTTCTATTTTGACATGTTTTAGATATACTAATAATTATCTCTAGATATTGATGATATTTAAAATAATCTTTCAAATATATTATTATCATTTATTAGTGTAGTTTAAAAGGAATATTTTGTATCTATTTGGCCTAGTTATGGATATGTGTATTATAAAATTAATTTCCTTTCTTTTTTAGATTAGGCATGTGTTTTATATTTTTAATCTTTAAAACATATCAAAGGGAGAGGAGTTAGCTCATGCTATCCTCCAAATGGGGGATAGATCATAGTGGAGCCATGGAGCATAAAACAATACACGATAAAAAAACTTTGATGATTTTATGAATGCATTAGATATCTCTTACCAAAAGAAAAGAAGCAACTCAATCAAATCCTTCAAACTAAATAAGTTTTCTAGTTACTCAGAAAAATCCAAATTTATTTAAAAAATAATAAAATAAATCCAGTGGGCATTGAGAAAGTTAACTACATATATATTTTGAACAAATTTCCATGTCAAGGAGATAATTCATGTATAACAAGGAGCTTGGGGTACCAAGACAAAACTTTGTAAATGTTAGAGTTATTCATGGGTGGCACAAATTTCCTACTCTTGACAAAATCCTCATCCCCATCCCCATCTTGTTGTGGATCAATAGGCTTTTCAGTGAACCCAAATAATCTTCTTGTGATATGAATATGATCCTGATCTTGATCATCACACTCTAAATTTGAATGGGTGTGAGTTGCATAAAAATCCCTTGCACTTGAAACAAATGGTATCATATTCACAATAATTTTGGAATTTTTGAAGGCCGACGTGTCTTTTGAAGTATAATTATTCATCCATTTCTTAGACTATAGCTTATGAATTACCCTTTATAAAATGAGGTAAAATGTATGGCCAGGCATAAGCACTGCATTTGAATTTAACACTAGATCCCATAATCTTCAAAACACATCTGACTTGGTAACAACAAACTTTGGATATAACTCCATTACTTATTATGCTAAAAGTGGAGGTAGGAATATTTCCACACCCCCACCCCTATAAACAATATGCACCATATTATTCTTATCAATCATTACAGAGTTATGATATTCTTTTGATGTGGTTTTACTTGATTCCTCTGTAGCTTCTTCATTTTTATGATGAGAAAAGATGAAGGGGCAATGACTGTTTATTCCCATCATTAAATGGTTTGATAAAGATCGAGATTCAACCACAAAATTTACATAACATATATTATCATATCTTCCAATGGTGATAAACCCTAAGGTGAAACATCCCTAAAGTACATAAAAATAATAAGATGACAAATTTTTGAACATAGTTTCCTATGCATCCAATGGAACTTCTCAATAATTATCTTACATTATCTTGGACTTAATTACTGCACATAATTTCTTTGTATTTTAAATGGTCAAGGAAATTGAATAAACAAGAACTAACCTAGAAACTTTGGGGAACCTTTACACTTTCATTTATTACCTAATGTCATACCTAATTTTGGTACAAGATAATTATTACTTATTTTATCACATCTTAATTTCAAGGTGAACATAGGTGTGTGGTTAGGATCAACATTCAAACAACAAGGATGTTACCAAGTTGAGTTCTAACCTGAACGTAATCACATATTTTAGCCTATTACATTTAGGAGTTAATTTCTAACAAAAACATAATCATATGATGACTAAGTTTTTGGTTTTTGAGAGTCAACTACACACAATAGTTGATGTTTAACATATCTAATGGATACATATAATCATTAATATTAGGCTTTTATTAGCTTATTTTCCAAACTATGTTTATAAATGTCTCCCAATCTTTTTCCTCCTTATTCCTCTCCCTCTCCCCCTCCCCTCCATGTTTCTTTACATTTTTGAAAATTTAACATAATTGTAAGTTATATAGTTCTAGATCCCTTGAAACATATAGTTTATGATTTTTGAGTGGGCCCTTGCAACCTTTGTTTTAGGTCTCCATGTCATATCTTCCTATTTTTGGCATTTCCCACATGTTGTGTGACAACTCGTGTGCTAATAAGTCTCAATTTAAATTTGAGAAGTCTATAACTATACAAGTGTATTAGCATGCATATAGGACATGATTGAATTGAAGGAATCCATCTAGAGATCAATTTTTAAAGTTCTAAAGTAATCAGTTTGATTATTTATAGCATATAAATCAAATAAATATGAAACATTTATTTATTTTCCATTGTTTATCATATTTCTTGATTTTGTGTTATTCTTAATAGGTTAAAGTAGTAGAATTAATTTATATTGTAATATATGCCAATAAAATATAATTTTGAATGTAATTAATCTAGAGTGATATGATAATGCAATTCACTATTTATATAAAGTACCAAGAAGATAAAGATACTTAACTTTATTGTCTAATTGATTGACTGTGATTGTGTTATAAAAGTGAAAAAAGACTAGGATCATGGCTTTCATTCATCCACATCTAGAACCATGTCTTTGTACATGCAAGGTCAGTACCATCATCCCTGAGCTAGTGACTAAGGTTAGTGTTATTGTCCTAGGTATATTTGTCTCTCTATGACCACACAATGTGGTGTGCCCATCTGATATATCTATATATGTGCAATATGTGACCCTTGACTGCATGCACAACTCCAAAAATTAGCTTCTTTCTCCTTGAAACCTTAGGTCCACTTATGAAGGATGATAACATATAAAAATTGAATAGGTTTAATTGAGCTGAGCTAACCCCAATCACCATCATTAATTATTGATCATTGTCAATGTTTACAATATTTTGAAGAGGAAATTCAAGCCATACATAGTTATTCCCCTTACTCTGAATGTGCATTTGTTCTCTTTAACTATATGAATGCACTTATAAACTATATCTGGTCTTAATATTTGGTATGTACATGGCTTGATGTGTTTTAGACTTTGCTAATGATTTCTCTTAGTGCTTGATTTACAATTTGGGAAGAATATGGAAGATTTGCTTGGTTTTTAGTAGTGTATAGACCCTTAATAGACAAGTGCCATATCATTACTAAGTGGGGGTTTTATTTGTATTTATGAGTCCATTTGGTTAATTTCATGTGCCACTAACATTCTATGTGAATGGGCCAACCTATATAAAGGGTTTTATTTTTAAAAATTATTATTTTTATGTGTGGGGTGGTAAATTCCTTATCAAGATAGTAACATCAACTTTATTGTATGATCTTGACATTATTGTCTTAGAGACATAAATGCCAATGTTTTATTTTGATAATGTCTAAGTAACTAATAATAACTTTGAATGGGTAGGTTCACAACTAACATGTAGGTGTGTGGGAATGGTGAATAAGAATTATTTGAAGATGCATAAGTGATATGGGAAAAGTGAAGGTTGAGATTTACATTGCCAAGTATCAAATACCAATTTTGATGTTTAAAAATACCCCCATTGTATTATATTAAATTACAATGCAATGAAAATACTATATTAAATTAATAAAGATATATTTGGGTGTGTATAAAACACATTATTTTAGAGAAGACTCCAAATGTGCAAGGTGCTCAAAGCAAAACTTGCAATGAAATTGTAGTTATCAATGTCCATATAATGAATCTTGATATATGAACTATACTTGAAACTTGTATTTTTAAATATCATGGAAGTACACATGCATGTGAATAAACTGTGTTTCCCTATAACTTCTTGGAAATGATGCTTCCTTGTTAAAGCATTAGATAATTGGGATTTTTTCCAAATCATTGTATAATTGTTCTTCCTTGCTAAAGCACATGGAAAACATGGTGAATTTTAGGGTGATAAATTCTCAATTTGAACATTAACTAAGGCAAGTGATATGGATTGAAGGACAAATACCCTAACCCATATTTAACTAATCTAATACTAATCTTTTAATTCTAAAATGATAAGGTAAAAACCACACATTGGGTTATCTATGGGTAATGTCATGGACATTAAGCATTGTTAAACATCCATGTATATTACCTCAAATCTTGAATCAATCATAATATATGGACTTATAAATTCAATTTTACTCTAGACACTTGAAAATACTTCAAAAGTGAAAATGTCTAAATGTGTATACAAATGTTTAAATGTGCACAAAAATGTGTAAATGTGCATGAAAATGTGTAAATGTGTTAAAACTAGTATCATGTCCTAATGAATCACTATCAATTGTTAATTGGCATAATGTGCATGAACCAACATCATGCCTAACTAAACATGTGTATAATGTATATATGTGAATGAACCAACATCATGCTTAGTTGAATCTTTATTATAAAATGGAACACGTGGATTGCACATTTTCCCAAATATATTTGAATTTATATCAATTTGAAATACTTCTCTCATGGAGTGTAATAAGGAGTACATATTCCCTTCATATGCCCAAAAAATGTCTTAAGATTATAAATACTTGTCACAATCTGATAATTGAATCATACTTTAACATTGAAATATATATATTGTAATCAAATATTCTCATAGAAGTTTTAGTATCTATGAACAATACTAGTAATATTCCTCCTTTTAAGCTAAAGGATGGATTGTGAAAGTCACTCATATCAAAAGAAAATTGAATTATATCATGCCATGTATAAATATATTCATATATATAATCATGTCAACATGTAGAGAATATGTCATCATAGTAATGTATCTAACATCAAGGCATGTATATAAGATATGGAATGTAATAGAATATATGTATGTGTACACACACACACACACACACACACACACACACACACACACGTGTGTGTGTGTGTGTGTGTGTGTGTGTGTGTGTGTGTGTGTGTGTGTTATTGACATACCATTTATATTCCCTTACATTCCATATGTTATATACATGCCTTGATGTTATATACATTACTATGATGACATAAGAATCATATCAACATGTGGAGAATATGTCATCATAGTAATGTATATAACATCAAGGCATGTATATAACATATGGAATGTAAGGGAATATAAATGGTATGTCAATAACACACACACACACACACACACACACACACACACACACACACACACACACACACACACACACACACACACACGTGTGTGTGTGTGTGTGTGTGTGTGTGTGTGTGTGTGTGTGTGTGTGTGTGTGTGTGTGTGTGTGTGTTATTGACATACCATTTATATTCCCTTACATTCCATATGTTATATACATGCCTTGATGTTATATACATTACTATGATGACATATTCTCCACATGTTGATATGATTCTTTATATGACTAGTATCATGCCCTAATAAATCACTATTAATTGTTAATTGTCATAATGTGCATGAACCAACATCATGCCTAACTGAACTTGGATATGATGTATATATGTTTATGAACCAACATCATGCTTAGCTAAATATTTATTATAAAATGGAACACATGTCACTTGCACATTCCCCCAAATGTATTTTAATCTATATTAAGCTAAAATAATTCAATCATGGAGTGTAATATGGAGTACATATGCCCTACATATGCCCCAAAAAGATGTTTGAAGATTATAAATACTTGTCACAATCTTATATTTGAACATTGAAATATATATATTATATTCAAATATTCTCATAGAATCTTTAATATCTATGAAAAATCCCACTAATATTCCCCCCTTTTGATATGAAGGATGGATCATGTAAGTCACTTGTATCAAAATAAAAGTGAATTGTATCATGGCATGTATAAATATAGTCATATATAGAATCATGTCAACATGTGAATAATATGTCATCATAGTAATTTATATAACTTCAAGACATGTATATATCATATTGAATGTAAGGGAATATATATACATATACATATATACATACATATATATATATACAAAGATATATATACATACATACACTTATACATATAAATATATAGATATATATATACATACATGTATTTATGTGTGTGTGCATATATATATATATATATATATATATATATATATATATATATATGCACACACACACATACATACATGTATGTATATGTATAAGTGTATGTATGTATATATATCTTTGTATATATATGTATATATGTATGTATGTATATATGTGTATATATATATATATATGTATATGTATATATAAATATACATATATACATACATATGCATATATACATGAATACATGTGTTTGTGTGTGTACACACACACACATAATAATAGTGACTATCACTAAATAAGACTACATAGTATGGAAGTACATTATGTAAATCATGGAACAACACAAATATGGGAGTTTATGATATATATATCATAACCCTTAAAAACATGAAATTCTTATAAGTTCAACAAGCTCAACATACAACATCACATAATAACATTATACACACAAGGACAAGGGGCATAAATAATGGAGATATATTTTTTTCTATCAAACAAGGCTAAGGAGCCACATATTATGGGGAAAAATCCAAAAAATTAAGTCTAAGGAGTAACACACATGAGGCATGAATGACAAAATAAACAAGGCTAAATAACCACAAACAAGGGGTAGAAATGCTACAACAAATAAGGACAAGGGGGCATAGACAATAAACAATAATAATTAGCCTATTATAAGGAAATAACAATATCAATGAAGCTTAGAAAAAATTTAAACTAGTTTGCATTATCAATGTATGTCATATCATAGCATAGTACATAACATATTTGTTATTGCTTGCATAACACACCCCATTTTTAGTATGAAAATGAGGACCCTCTTTTTACTCTGGTGTCTAGTCTTATTTTTTTGAGGAGTTCACTAGTGGTTGCATGTTTAAAATGGCCTTTTTAGAAATGAATTTTTTCTAGATGTGAATATTTATAGTTTGAATGTGCTTCATTATTTTAGCCAATCCTGAACAATAATAAATTTGCATCTTAAAAACTTGGCATAAAAATCCCATATAAGATTTCCTTAATTTAAAAATATGAATTGCATAATTCTATTAAGTCTTTGTCTATCTTAATTATTGTATTTTAAAGCACATTTTACATCTTATTTTTTAGACCATCTCATATTAAGATTATGAAAATTATCTAATTGTTTCAGATTTATCTACTTTCTTTTCCTGAATGATTGAGTCCATTTTTGTTTCATTTTAAATTGAATGACTAAATGCTTATAAAGTTTTACATTTTAACTTAGTCACTTTTTGATAAAATGGATAAAATTAGATTTAAATCGATGAAGTTGGATTCCCTTTTTGTGCTAAGTTTTATGCTTTCCTACTTTTTTTGGCTTCTTTCCTTAGTCATTTTTGGCTTTCTTCCTTAGTCATTTTCATTTAAAAATTTAGTCATTTGCTTTTATAAATATGAAATTATTAACTGGGCATTTGTTTAATTTTTACACAAGTGATTAAATTAATCTTGGTGCAACATGGAAATCTCCCATGGATCCTAGTATCTTGGGACCATTCAAAAGAGCTACAAAGACTTAGTTGATTATAAAAATTTGCCTAAGCCATGAGTCAATTTTTTTATTTGTTAAACTTAGTCAATTTCTTCAAAAGTTTTTTTGGAGCCACATGTAATATTTTTGCATCTTTTCAAGACTTAATAGATTCAAAATATTTACTTGTAAGGCCTCAAAATAATTAAAATTTCATTAAGTGAGAAAAATAATGGGATGCTACCAAGTGGTAAAATCCCAATGACCCGCTACCCCAACTAATTCCATATGAAGCAAAGTTTGTCAGATGAGCAAAAAAGTGGGATGATGCCACATGGCATGATCCCAATAACTTGATACCCTAGTTAAATGTGTACAATTTAACACCTCCATGTGATAAGATAAGTGGGATGTTTCTACATGGCATGATCCCAATGAGTTGTTATCCTAGGGTAGTCTATAAAAAAATTGAAACCCATTAAAGCTCTAGGTGAATGAGATTGCATCATGTGGCATGATATCACTATATCAAGAATAAAACATAGTCAACATATTTCAATACTCATTTAAGTAACATATGAGTGAAGAGAATATACTTAGAAATACACAATCAATGCAGAACATGCTATCAATCCATGTCAGCAAGACATTGGTCCAAATTTAATAACCCATCTGGTCATCAAAACCATCAAAACCTAAGAAGAGATTTCAAATTAAATATGATTTATAGAATCATGTTGCATATCATTTATTACCAAAAAATGATCAACTATGATAGAATTCAATGCAATATTGGGTAGCATCATTAATCAAAAGGTGTCATATTTAATTGATACTTATGAATTAAGCATGAATCATGGGCATGGCATGCACATTGTGATTACATGAAAATCAAAAGGTAAACTCAGCATTAAAGAGGCATGGAAATTGATTACATAGAAGCATGGAGTATGATAATCCCAATGCAATCCTAATTGCTTTTAGATACCAACATTTAATTGAGGCATGGTGTTAACTACACAAATCTTATGCATGCCTCCAATATACTAGTGATCCCCACTACCTCCTCAAATGCATCTCCCAATTGCATTTATAATTTGTGTAGTCACCCTATTAGTGGGTGAACTTGAATTTAAACTCCATGTAATTATTTGTTGACATAATATCAATTCCTATGTTGTAATAAGGGTCAGTATTAAAATAAGATAAGGCTATACTTGGGCTGATCTTTGTAGGATTAAAGAGAATGTGCCCATCTATTTTTTAGTATTTTTCCTATTTTATTAATTATTATTTTGAGTTGAGGCTATTTTTAATCCATCTCTATAACTCACATGAGTGTTTGATGAATTTCTAATTGATCCCATTAATATAAATATATTTATTTAAAAAATTTGTCATTTGATATATTTGGTTTGTGCATGTATATGGTGACCCTATTTTCCTCTTTTTCTCTTCTATTTCATTCCATATAATCTTGAACCATCCTTAATTGGAATTGTGTTAAGTTTAGCATAACTATTGGTTGATTCTTTTAAGAGCTTTGTATAGTCAATCGAATAGACTGGGTCCATTATAAAGTGATCTCTTCTTTATCTTTATAAATTACCTTCCCTCTTTTTATTTTTATATTATTAGCTCTATTTGTGTAGAGTCTATGTGATCTACTCTTAATGTTATATCTTGATTTCATGAATCATTTTATGTAGATTTTATTGTATTGTTGTATCTAAGTGTGTTAAATACATGTTTGAATCAATTGCATTTTCATGCCATATTTTTACATTAATTTCCTTATGCATTAAATCCTAGTTTAAATTCATATTGATTTTTCTAAAATACTCATGTGATCAACAAAGGCCCCTTGAATTGGAATAGTCACAACGAATCATTGAGTGAAGATCAGTGCACCTAGACTGGGTAGAAAATACCTTAAGGAGTGGAGATCTCAAGTATTCCCTCCTTTTCAGAGGGAAATTACATAATAAATTCTTTCCCATAGTTGGTTGGTCATTTATGTCAAAGGATCAATTGACATATTGGCATTAGAAGGAGGGCTAAACTAGAATATCTCATACTTATTATTTGAGGTGTTCCCTAGTTATTTTTTAGGTTCTTAGACTGGAAAACTAATTATGTGAGCCTTTTGTGGCCCTTTATTGGCTTGGAGGACATAATTATCTTGTGAATGTTTTAGGATCTTCCCATGGCTTTCCTTAAAAAACCCATAATTTTAATGTGAAGTATATAATGGTGAGGTCAAGACTACTAAATAACACATTTAAGATTTTAAATAATCTATTATTAGAAGGTAGATTCAACATGAGGATGTGGCTTGTTGCCTATTTCCCCTTTCACTAGATCAAATGACCTTATCTTGATATTTTGGTCTACCATAACGGTGCATCACCACTTGGGACATCTTCAAAATTTTGTTCCTTAACTATTTTAGTGTGCTCATGGACCCTTATGTCTTGTTTTATCAATTTTCCACAAGCCGTAAATAGCCTAATGAAACAACTAGTGCATTCAACCACAGATTCCATGAGCTATACACTAGGTTTAAGGATCCTTTCTTACAATTAGAGGTTGTAGCTATTAGAGTATATATCAATGTGTTGGATCCTCTAATTAAAATTTTCATTGGGATGAACCCATCTACTCCTACATCTTTAGCATTGGTATCTCAAGAGGCTGTCAATGTAGAGAAATAATCAATAACTTAGGGATGTGGCATTAGCACGTCCTATTTTATAGAATAACAAGAAATTTATTCCTAATATATTTTAGTTAAATACCTATAAGTCAGCCCATGGATCAATATGTGCCTCATAACGAAGTCCAACCAATCCTCTCTATGATGAATGAGAGCCTTCCTTACTCTTTTAATGCATATAACTTAGTTAATTTTGTATATAATCAGTAGGTTGCTTCATATAATTTCAGTGATTAAATATATTTGTGTGTTATTACTAATTAAATCCAAATTTTTATAGGACAATATCTTCGGTTGATGCAAAATCCAAGCCATAAGGTTGCATACTTGAATATGCCATTTGGAGTCTATGAACCTGGTTGCATTACTAATACCAAAATGATCATACAAGATGATAAGATCCCATTCACAAGACTAATCCATTATTTCAAGGTTACATTAGTGGAGATAATGACTCTAAAGATGAGGAAGTGGTATCTTTTAAGTCAAATTAATGGCTAAAAGTCAAATTGATAATGAGCTATCCATAAAAAATAAAGAAAAATAACTTAAAGAATTTTTCACTTAATTAGAAGATCCATTAGAATAATTAGATAAACTAGAAGAGGAAGATGCATATTATTCATCTAAAACATAATTTTAATATGATCATTGTCATACATTTAAAATTTTGGTCTAAGATAATGGACATCTTTATGATAGAATTTTGAGTTCTACCTCATCATTGGAAGAGAATGAACTTGAAGACAATGTGGATTTAGATTGCTAATGCCAAGAAGAATAAAACCAATAAGAAAGGGGTTGTACATTTGATGATAATAAGATATAAGGGTTTGAAATTTATTATCTCTCTCTCCTTAATTCAATCTTACCTTCAAAGTAGTTGATAGCACTTGAACATTCCTCTTCACAGCAGAGGTAGTCAAGCTAGAAAAGGGAAGTCATGAACATATTGTCATGAATGAATAAGTCATGACAATGGATATTCAAGTTAAGAATGATATATTACAACTTTAATCTCCACATAATTTATACAATAATGATAAATTTATAAGGTATTTGATATGGGAATAATCTGAGCCATACCCATGCCTTTCGAATGAAAAATTCAACAAAGAGGATGCTGTGTAGGCATCCATTTGCCATCAAGAACATGCCACTTTCAAGTTAGATATTCTAATTAGTCTAGTATGTATATATACCTAGCTCTATCCATCACCATACTATAGTGCATGGGTTGAGGTATTTTTTACCCTATCTTGAGTACTTTATACAAATTAAATGTGGACACATTATTGAATTGCATAATCTTAATTTGTTGTATTTTCATGAAAATAACATAGATTAATCTCTTCAATATAGTGTACATGAACATAAATTACAACACAAACACAAGTAAATGTTTCCTTTTCCCTTCTCAAAATCTTGAATAATTAGGTGTCTAACTCATTCAACCATCCATATGCTTGAAAACCCCTATGGATATTTTCTTTCCCCTTTCCTAGTTTGTTTTCTTTTTCTTTCTTTTCTGTCACTTATTGTTAGCTTAGGTTTGTTTGTTTTTTTCCATTTTGTCATTTTTGGGTCTGCATCAACTATTTTTCCCTATGATTCCCCTGCTAATCAAATAAATGAAATGAAAGGTTATTTCATAAGTATCATAAGACGACACTCAAATATATTAATTACAATTTTTATTGAAAATCTTGTGTGAATTGTTTTGATTATTTATTCATTTCTAAAATTTTAAAGGTCAATAATTCTTAACAAAACTTGTAAATTTATAAAAATTCTTATTTTGTTCAAAACCATCTAATGCATTTAATGAAATATCTAAAGAAAATGCAACATTGCTTTAATTCTAGTTTGTATTGAGTTGCCATAAACTTTTTGAATTTCCTTTTACCTATGCCTTGGTCCCTAACCCTCTATGGAATATGAAAAATATCCTTTCAAATAATTTGAACTAAATTCAAATGCAAAATCTAAAAATCTTCCTTGAAAGGATGATCTTGACAGCCTCTAACATAGTTTTTCCAATCTGGTTGGTAGTAAAATAAGGCCTTTAAAAAGGACCAAAGTTATATCTATTAGAGCTATAAATGACTGGTTGGTAGTAAAGCAATGCCCAAACCATTTCTCTCCAAGTTAAACTATAAAATATTTTTATTTCAGCAGTTCTATCCTTATGTAAATCTGAATTACTACATGTGAATGTGAATAAAATGAATTAATCACTTGATCACACACATAGATGGTCTTTGGTAGGATTGAAGCTTAATATGTCACAAGTTGAGGCAAACTTTAGTACCTTTGAATTCTAATTTTTTATAGGTGGTCACTTGAAGCTAATGCTTTTCATTCTTATGACATTAGATATTTTGGATTCTTTAGATACTCAAGAGTATCTACCAGCATTAGTCACCATCCATTTTTACTTGCACAACATTCCCCATTTTTAGTAACAAAATAGGGACCCTATTTTTGCTTTAGAGTTTGGTCTTGTTTATTTGAGGAGTTCACTAGTGGTTTCTTGTTTAAAATGGCCTTCTTGAAAGTGCATTTTTGCTAGATGTGAATATTTAGAGTCAGAATGTGCTTCATTTTTTCAGCCAATCCTAAATAATAATAAATTTACATTTCAAAAATTTGGCATAAAAATCACATCTAGAACTACAGTAATTTAAGAATTTGAATTTGCATGACTCTATTAAGTCTTGGTTTATCTTCATACCTATATTTTGAAGCACATTTTACAGCTTCAATTTTAGACCATTTCATCTTAGGATTATAAAAATTATCTAAATATTTCAGAGTTTTTTACTTCTTTTCTTCAATGATTTAGTCCATTTCTACTTAATTTTTATTTTATTGACTAAATTATTATAAAGTTTTAATTTTTAACTTAGTCATTTTTCAATAAAATGGATAAAATTAGCTTTAAATCAAGGAAGTTGGGTTTCATTTTTGTGCTAAGTTTTATAATTTAAAGATTTTTAAATTTATTACTTTAGTCATTTTTTGAATTTTGCCTTAGTCATTTTCATTTAAAAACTTAGCCATTTACTTTTATAAATTTAAAGTTTCTAACTGGGCATTTGTTTATTTTATTTATAAGTGCCTAAATTAATCTTGACGCCACATGGTGATCTATTGTAGCTACCAATGGACCAATCCTATTCAAAATGGCTTCAAAAATTTAGTCGATTCTAAAAATTTACCCAAAGGCACATGTCAAATTTCAACTATGTGGGACTGTCACTTTATTCAAAATATTTTCTCAACAGGCATCCAACTCACCAAAAAAAAATTAGGTGAACATATTATCAATATGTTACCAAGTGGTAGAATCCTAATGGCCCACTACCTAGGCCAATTCTATACCAAGAAAGGTTTGTCAGGTGATTGGATAATCAAGATGGTTCCATGTGGCATGATAATAGAGATCAACTACCCTAGCCAAATCCATACAATGTAAACACCTCTAGGTGATAAAATAACTGAGATTATTCCATGTGGCATGATCCCATTAACTCTTTACCCTAGGGTGGTTTGTATAACTTTGAAACCCATCAAATCTCTAGTGATCGACATTATGTTGCATGGCATGATCAAACTGCATCATAGCTAAAACATAGTCAACACATAGTAAGACTTAGAAAAATAATGAAAGAGCAAATATGATCTACTTGGAAAGACCTTGTGAATGGATAACATAGTGGTAATCCATATTTATAAGACATTGGTCCAAATTTGATGGCTTGTCTACCCATCAAAACTATCAAAACCTAAGGAGGGATTACACATTCAATTTGATTTGTACAATCAAGTTACAAATGGTTTTTACCAACAAATGATCATAAATTATGGAATTCAATGCAGTATTGGGTAATGAAATTAATCAAAATATGGTAGATTCAATTTAGAATCATGAATGAAGCATGCATCAAGGGCATGGTGTGCACAATGGGATCATGCCAAGAGTAAAATACAAACTCAGCCTTAAAGAGGCATGGTAATTGGTTGTGTAGAAGCATGGAATATGGAAATAATCCCAATTCCTTTAAACTACCAGCATTTAATTGAGGCATGGTGTTAACTACATAAAGCCTACGCATGCCTCTAATCTATCATTTATCCCCACTACCTCCTTAAATTCATATCCCAATCACATTGATTATTTATGTATCCACCCCATTAGTGCAAAAATTTGAATTTTAATTCCATAGACTTAATTTTATATATATAGTAAACTCATGCATTGTAATAGGGGTTGGCATTTTTTAGGATTAGAGAAGCTATAACTAGAATGATCTTTTTAGGATTAGAGAGAGTATGCCCAATTAATATTCATCATTTTTCCTATTTTCTTAGTCTTTTGAGTTGAGGCTATTTGAAAGCCATGTATGTAACTCACATGAGTATTTGATGAACTCCCAATTAGTCCAGTTTATATAAATATATTTATTTCAAATCTTAATCATTTGATAAACTTGATCTACACATGTATATGGTGACCATTTTCCCCTCATTGTCTATACTATTTCATTGCATATACTCTTGCACCATCTTTAGTTGGAGTTGTGCTAAGTATAGATGAACTAAAGACTAGTTCCATTAGGAGCATTGTTTACTTAATGAAATAGACTGGGTCCATTAGAAAGTGAACTCTTATTTCTCTTTCTCTCTACCCTTCCCTCTTTTTATTTTTATTTTCTCAACTTTATTAGTTTAGAGTCTATGAAATCTTCTCTTAGTGTTATCTATTGATTTATTGAATCATTGTATTTAGTTATTATTACATTGTTGTATCTAAGTGTGTACATACATGTCTGAATAAACTTCATTTTCATGCCAAATATGTGTGTTTATTCCTTTAGGAATTAGCTCCCAAGTTAAATGCATATTAATTTTTCTAAAATACTCTAGTGACTAGTAAAGGCTCTATGAATTAGAATGGTCATAACGAGCCACTAAGTGAAGATCAATGTGCCTAAACCATATATAAGACACCTTAGGGAGTGGATATATATATATATATATATATATATATATATATATATATATATATATATATATTTCCCTCCTTTTAAAAGGGGAAATTTCATAAAAAATGCTTACCCACAATAGGTTGGCCGCTTTTATCAAAGGACCAATCAACAATATCCATGTAGCATTGTATAAGAAATGAGTATCTATCAAGGCATGTGTAAGTAATGTATGTAGTTCAAAATGGTAAATGTATCACAAAAATATATAATCTATGATAATATAACCTAATAAAGTAAATTACCCTAATATTGGCATGGACTATGGGTATGGGAAAAGTTCAACATCTACATGTACATATATGATTTGTATGTCTTGTACCACACCCATATACCTCATGAAATACATGTGTGTATGAATAAGAACATGTCATCTACCAAACATATTATAAATAACACATGTAAATAATTTAATATAGAAATTCATGTCATGCTCTGTTCTTGATTTTTTATTTTTGAATGTTTGAATGTTTTTGTATTTTTTTTAATATATTTTTTAATTTATTTGAATATATGCAAAGATGCTAGTTAATTATCCCATCAATCGGATAGTCATGGGGTGAAAGTCTTATATTTTATGAGTGAAACTTAATTGTTTTAGGTGTATAAAAATATAAAAAATAACCATGTGTTGTAATATAACCATCATAGTTACTTCTCATATAATCATGTGTATGAAAAATAGCTCTAGAAAACCTAGGAATTTGTGGATACTATTGTATAACATGAGAGTGCATAGGTGTTTGTGTTCACTATGGAATACACTTAATAGTCCATGGCACTAACTTGGTGTATGTTATAATAGATAAAGTCCTTTTGGAATATTTTATATCCTTATGATGTGGTAAGTAAACTAGTTGCCTAGGAGAATTGATTTTTCTCATCTAGACTAAATGTATAAATAGATCCTAGGTATGTGAAATAATGTCATTTGAATAATTTTCCTGCATATGAGAAATGGCCAAATACAATGGTGGGGGGTGGAGGAGGAAACACCACTAGATCAAGAGGGTATTCGTATCAAATGCCTAAATTATAACTACCTAGTTGTAGTGTATATACTTAACACATCAATGTAATGTAGAAGGTATTTCATACAGCTTCTAAATCCAAAGGTGTCCAAATAACATGTATGAGAGTGCATAGGTGTCTATGCATAAGACTAACTTGGTGCATTATATAGAAGATAAAGGGTGTTATAGGTGTCCTAGAACCTCTATGTAATACTTTATACATTAAATTTATGTGTAAAGTATATACACTACAACTAGGTAGTTATAATTTTAGGCATTCTCTATTATTACCCTCTTCAGCTAGTGGTATCTCCTCCTCCACATCCCACCATTGTATTTGTTTGTTTCTTATACATAGGACCATTATTTAAAGGCATTTATTTTACCAACCCCTAATTTATTTATACATTTAGTCTAGAGGAGGTCAATTTATTATCCTAGCCAACCACTTTCACAACACTTACCACATTTTTAGGCCATTCAACAATTTATATATGGTTTTAATTCAATGAAAGATTAATTATTTTTATATTTATCTAAATTTTTATAATTTGTCAATATAATCTTTTAAATAATAAAATGGATTTTACTAATTTTAATTGATAATTATTGATTGTGTAATATTCCAAAATTTACTAGGATGATTGTGTATTTATTGAAAACTTGACTCAAAATTATGACTCAATTTACAAGAAAACCAACATAAAATGGTTAATAGGAGAATCCATGAGATAATGGTCATACAAGGTAAAGTCAAAAAGGGCCCAAATGTTTCTTGCTATAAATGTACAATTATGATCTAAACATATGTGTTTCATAATTGCACACTCCATATGAGGTCAAAATATGATTAAATATGGGGATGGTGAAAATGACAGGCATTCTCTATTATTACCCTCTTCAGCTAGTAGTATCTCCTCCTCCACATCCCACCATTGTATTTGTTTATTTTTTATACATAGGACCATTATTCAAAGTCATTTATTTTACCTACCCCTAATTTATTTATACATTTAGTCTAGAGGAGGTCAATTTATTATCCTAGCCAACCACTTTCACAACACTTACCACATTTTTAGGCCTTTCAACAATATATATGTGGTTTTAATTCAATGAAAGACTAATTATTTTTATATTTATCTAATTTTTTTATAATTTGTCAATAATAAAATGGATTTTACTAATTTCAATTGATAATTATTGAGTGTGTAAGATTCCAAAATTTACTAGGATGATTGTGTATTTATTGAAAACTTGACTCAAAATTATGACTCAATTTAAAAGGAAACCAACATAAAATGGTTAATAGGATAATCTATGGGATAATGTGCATACAAGGTAAAGTCAAAATGGGCCCAAATGTTTCTTTCTATAAATGTACAATTATGATCTAAATATATTTGTTTCATAATTGTACACTCCATATGAGGTCAAAATATGATTAAATATGGGGATGGTAAAAATGACATATAGGAATGTCTCTAGAGAACGTGTGATGACCATTGAAAGTCAATAAATGTGTCAATAATGTTCAATTTAAACTAATAATCAACAAGTACATAAACATCCTAAAAATATACAATTTAAAAATTAATAAATTCTTAAGAATCATTAATAGATATCTACACCATATAAAAACCTTTTGTAAAAATTTAAAAAAAAAAATACAATTTATATTTATATTAATAGCATCATTTTACATCATTTAAATTATTTAAGTTTGGATTAATATAAACCCACCTTTGACTAGTGTGGAATCTAGGTCAGGCACATACGGAAGCCTAGGTCTCCCTTTTGGCAAATGTCAGGAATCAATAGAGGAGCAATAAAATAGAGAACAAAAGTGGACTAGCACCCAAAAAGGACCAAATAAAGAAGAGGTCAAACTAGCCATCACACATAAGAAAGAGAGTCATCAGGGTCCCCATAGGACCCAAAAACAACTCTCACCCTAGGCATAAAGGGGCCCAAGTCCCCGAAAGGATTCACTAAATGAATACGGACCCCCTCAAGGATCCATGGTAAAATCAAGAGAAGGATTCTAGGTGGAATCCTTAACCAAGGAAACATATAAATAGGCATCCATAAAAGAGAAATCTAATTTTTGGGTTCCCCAAAGGATCCAATTCCAAAAGAGGGAACCAAATAAAGATGCATCCAACCAACCTCCTTCTAGGGAGAAGAAGAACTTTGGGGTCCCCTAAAGACCCAAATCCAACAAAATTAAAACCTAAACTCAACAGGATTAAAGGGATCCCCAACATACCCCAAATCAATAATCAAAGAGATTTATATCCCAAATAGGGTCAAAGAAGAATAGTTGTCTTGGGCACAAAGGGAGGCCTTGTCTCCTAAAGGAGATACAACATGATTATAGAGTAAGCATAAGGGTAGAATTCCCCAAGAAATGCATTAAAACTAATAAATCTCCTCTAGAGATGTAACAGTGGAACCAAACACACCCATAGGGTTTTAATCAAAACATCAAACATCTTTACCAAGTACTTCTTACACGAAATCTCGTAAAAAGGATAGATAGACCCAAAGGACTCCTTGATGATAAACATCCATCTCAACCTATAAGTAGAGGAAATGACCACACTTAAAGCATGCTTGAATAAGATAAAATGAGGATCAATTAACACTTCCACTTTACACCAAAACCCATAAGAAAAAACAAATGACTTACTTCCCTTAATGAAGCAAGCCAAATCTTTAAATGACATGGAATTGTGAAAAAACTAGTGTAGTCTAATCAATCCTTTTATTATTTTATCAGGAACCAAAAAGAGTTAGATCCATCAAAGTAAACCATGGCCATTCATCCAGTGATTCTCCAAGACCCAAGGGGATGGACAATATCAAATAGAGAAAGAAATAAAGAAAAAAAATCTTCCTAGTCAAAGCCTCAATGAAACAACAAATATGGGTGTAATATATTAGGTTAAAAGCCTCTAAACAAGGCTCAAAATAGAACATAGTTTATAAAAGGGTCAACCTCCAAACCTTACCATTGTGAATCTCATATAGCAAACCATACCTAAGGATCAGTATATTAACTCTTGGCATCCACTTTATCATGACCATAGATCCTTGGCTAGAAATTACCTTGATTTCATTGAGCAAGATAGATTGATCAATAGGATAGGTATCTCTTTTTGAACCAAATAAGAAAACAAAATCAGAGCAAGACATCTAAACAACTACCCCTAACACCAAATCCAAGATGAAAACATGCCCTTTCATCACTGTGCTCCAAGTAATGGCTTCCAAACATAGATCAAGCCAAAAGGGGGCCCCAAAGAAAAGAAACAACCTCAATCCCAAATCTTTATTTGATAAAGTGTATAGTGAAACCTAGGCAAGGGGCTAGATTTTTTGGCTCCAGTTGGGCTATGATTTTATTTACCACACACATTATTCTAATATAAGTAACCCTTTTACCCAAATTATGTCCTTGGCCACCACAACAAATAATAAAAACCAAAAATTCCCTTGATTATGGTCAAGATATGCACCATCATCACTCTCATCACATAATTTTGTTTTTTGTGTTTACGACCCTTTTGGTTCTATATAAGATGCTATATGTCTAACTAATTTTTTTTAATCCTAACTAGTGTATTCTCATTAAATCCATGCCATATTTTTTATAAATATTATCCTACGTTTTAGAATACATGCCTGTAAATCTATAGTTTTCTATGTTAAGGTATCAATAATATGTGTGTGCATGCACATGTTGGGGTTAGATGTGTGTAGGTTTTGTGCTTTGTTGGTGGTTGTTTATATTGAGTGTAATTCAAAACCTTCAATTATTGTAATACAAAATTTTGATAAGATTATTTTTAATGGGTAAAACTAGGGTTGTATTGGGCCACCCACAAAGGGAAACAAAATAAAAATAATTTAAATTTATATTCATAGATTAGACTTTTAAACTAGTGAGCCATATTCATCAACAATATTACTTATAATTTTTACATATTATTTGATGGGAATCCAAGATTCAAAATTATTATGTACTACCTGGATTTCCATTTTGCAGGCTTCCTTCTAGCTCCACCTTTCTAATAAATATCTATCTCAATGTCTTATTCTCCATGTGGGAACCACTCCCCATGAAGGATATAGTCACAGAGGTGGTCATCTAATTTCACTTGGAAGCCATCTATAATGGTAACCCTTCTCCCATAATTTTTGAATCATTGCATCATCCACTTGAGAATCCCATTATAAAATACCCCATCTGAATTTTATCTCCTCTCTCATCATTGAATTCAAATTTAATATAGCAGAGTGACAATCAATGAACCATGAATAAATATATTTATAGAGAAAGTCATGAAAATATCATGGAATTGACTAGATGTCACATCCTAATCCATGGCTATCCACCACCTCCACTTCAATCCCACCACTTCATTCAATAATTATTTATGATTACTTTTAGTCACAAGCCATGTTGTAATTTAGTATCAACATAGGCATTAAAAAAGATAAGAATATGATTTTTTTAAGGAAATCCAAGAAGCCCAAACTTAAACCAATAATTAATAAAGCCTAGATAGGTAAGCTATGTAGGATTGGAAATGATCCAATACTCTATTATATGAAAAATGGTTTTAAAACAAAATATAGTACATTCACTTAAAATACTTTCTAGTCAGATTTAATTGTTTTTAATAAAATAGTAGAATAAAATCATATTTAATTTTAAAATTAAATATTCTAGAATAATTGAAAAGTTTAAATAGGAGTTTTTAATAAATATATGAATTGTGATTAATTTTAAGATAATTGAGAGAAATATGTATCAAAAAATAGGTCTAAAAAGTTAGGAAAACAAAACCTTGGAAGACTCAAAGCAAACAAATAACAATTTTTTAACTACCAAAATTAAATCACTCCTTTATTGGTACAATAAAAACTATAGCAATATATTTATAGTAGCTATTAGAAACTATGAAACTTATTTGATAACCTTATTCCTCTTTTCTTTTGTTATAAAAAACTCATTCATTTTCATTGAATTTTATACAAATTCCCTAGAAAATGGTCTCCTTATTCATAACTCTAATAACTCGTCAAATATAAATAAAAATGTAGATGAATGTTTTATGTTATTTATCTATTATTATCATGCCCCTATTCTAAAAATTATTTAGACAATAATTCTCAATGCACTTTATCGATGAATTCATGGATGCAAGCCCTAATGCCTATACGACTGTTCACACTTGCATGAAAAATAGGAACATGGCAAAATAAGACAACCATATTAAACAAAATTCTACTTTAAACATTGAATTTATTCTCCTTTGATAAATGATATACTATTTATTTAAGTTTATGGATCATATTCATTTTTTTCATGTCTTAATCACTTCTATATGTCACATGTCATATAGTCACTAATGTACCTACATATTTAAATACTTCTTAAAATAAAATTATGACCCAAATGGTGCATAAAATGACACATAATGGGAAGGAACATATGACAAAAAAGGAATGTAAGGAATGGAAAACCCAAGACAAGGATACAAACTATCCATTTAGAAGGCGACCAAAATCATAGTTGTATAGTTTTGACAAACCAAAGCAATACCAATACATTTATATAAAATCCCCCATAACAAAAAGAAACATTATAATGAGAGAGAAAACTATGGAAGAGAATAGACAAGGCATAATATTATATAAAAAATATAAATATCACAACAATAAGATTATAATGTAAACCAATAATCAGTAAAAACACAACACTCTTAAACAATGTAAGTTTATATCTAAACTTACCATCAGACCAAAATTAGATGTCTATATAATTCCCTTATTTTATGTGTGGGTGTGTGCATAAATGTGCACATGTGTGCATACCTTTAAATATAAGACGAAAAATTTAATTGTAACTTTCAGAGAAGATTTATCGACCATAAAAATATGTAAGAGACATAAAATTCAATATAGGAATCATGATGGATTAGAAATAAAAAGGGAAGATAGATCACCTTTATACCACCATGGAATATCATGAATATCCTAGGACAAGATTATATGCTCTCATGTTTTGGATATATACTTATGCCCCTAGAAATATTAGTTAGCTTTAATGAAATTTGGTTTATGTTAAGGGTACTACACTAGTCATCAAGAAAAGATTGTACAAGACAAATCTAATCTAAAAACAAAAATATATAAATAGAAATGAATATGAAATTTTTGACACCTAATTTTTGTGAAAGACCCATTTTCAAAACATATTTTTCATGCCTTATCACACATGATCCACTTGTATAAATTTAGCTATTTTTAGAAACTTTCAGACCACATTGATTCCTATTGGCCTTAATCCATCATTTCCTCAAGAACACCTCAAATATGTAAGTTTTTAACACCAAGATCTTGGTTATCCATGATTTATTAATATTCATATATATTTTGGGATTTTATTCCCTTCATCTCAAATTTTGTGTTTATTCAAATTTGATCAAGCCAACCACTAATTTTGACCCTTTCCCATTTGTGGGTCCATTTTATCTTGGCATAATTCCCCACTCCTTAATTATTTCATATCACTATCTTCAAGGTTTGAAGTATGTTCAAAGTTTCTATATAGAAAAATTTATTCTAATCCATTACACATATTATCTTGAAATATACTAATAGATAAATCACATATAAGACATTTATGAAACACATAATCATTAATACTTATCAAGATCTACACACATTTTATCAAGGAGTCTTTACATTGAGCCTTTATTGTATCAACATCAATCTAATTATCACTATATCACATATTGTACCAAGAAAAGGTCATAGTGAATTATATATATATATATATATATATATATATATATATATATATATATATATATATATAATTATTTAGGGAGAGGGCATGAAGTCATGTATTTTGTGTAGGTTTGGATTCACTTAAATTCACTAGGACTACACAGACCTTTGAATCCAACTGTAGGGGATATTTATTTGATACTCCTGAAAAAGCTTTCCTAGAAAACTATGTTAAATATTTTTTATGAATATCTTATTGAGGATTTGGTCAAGATCAAAGAAAATAAAATTATACAATTCCACCTATAATATAAACAAAGCAAATCCAAAATATATATTAGTATTAGTGTTTATAGGGGTCTAAAAGATTACATAGACTAGGAAGTAGGAAAGGACAAAGTCTTCTCTACATGACATAATTGGTGGAAATAATCGACCCCTTTCCATTTTTTTACCTAGACTTAATTTTTGATCAATTTATTTTAAACTTTCACTTAATTAGAATCATATTTTAGGATACTCCTTTCTCTAGTTACTCACTCTCTTGCTAGTTCTAAATTTCTACTACAATGCCTAGGTTTGATTATTTCAATCTTATTTCCCTCTTTCTTTTATTTTTCTTTTTATTTATTATTCAAATCACTTCGTCATAACATTCACATATAATTCAACATTAGGGGATCATTAATATTATCAATTATGTTATATCTCTAGGTCTCTATCGTGTAATTATTTTAGTGATATTTTTCACAACCTATTATCCACTAAACCATAATTCATTTTAAAAAATTGCTAACATGTCCACTCCTTGAAAATATTTAATCTTGGGGTCTCATTATTCTTCATCCCTCTAGGGGTGTATATCAACATGTTAGATCTAGTTTTCATATTTCAACATTCTCCTAATTGCTTTGTCATTAACCCTTGATTATTTCATGTTCCTCATGTTTACATTTTATTCCAATTAGGAAGGCTAGATATAAAAATCCTACTAATAAAATATTTATATTGAAAGGTACTCATTTTGATTTGATTCAACTTAATGAAACAACCCAAAAAAATTGGAATCGCCTTTTAGAGTACACAATGGGATGACGTTTAGGGCCTGCTACATAACTTCAATGCTACATAATGCATCTAAATAGATATATACATAATGTGTGAATAACCAATAACCACATTGGTTCACCTTAGATGTTTACCTAGGGTTAAATGCCACTAGTAAAGTCCATAGAGAAGTATTTTGCCTTAGGATGACATGTTTGAGGGGATATTAGTGGCAGATCCATATTGATAACCTCCAAACTTTAAAAAGGCACTCGTCTTCTCTATCAAACTACCTAGGATCCATTATCCCTACCAAAGTGTCTAGTTACCCATGCGGTCATGGTTTGAAAGTTTAAGAGACTAAATAATTCATTCATGTATAGGATGCCTATACCATTATAACCAACACCCCTATTATTCCAAATAGATAATATTGTGAACAACAAAAATGGAATTAAGCATAATTGATTTTATCTTGATAGCCAATTATTAAGAATGAAAATAAGATAAAGGAGAAGTACAATCATTAAGCATAAAGGTCCAAAATGAACAAATAAAAGAATTTATATCACTAGCTTACTTAGGCACGTCTTACCCCATTGTGAAGTTGGAATATGGATGTTTTGAACCATTATTGAACCCAACATGACATAAGCTTAGAGTCACTATAATCTTTGGAATTTGGACCAACAAGGACCAGTCCTTGTGTTACCCCTATCAGATCACTATATCATAATTTAAATTTCATAGGGATCATTACACAATCATTCCTTTACTTGATGAAGGTCACACACAAAGATATAACTCCATTATAAGAGGATTATTCCTCATTAAATTTAGATGAGCCAAAATGTACTTAGTTTAATTGGATGACATCACACAAGTGAACATCTTATTGAATAAGCATATGGATGCATTAGAAAATCCAAATTACTTCTCATGATATAGATATACCATCTTGTAAGTTATCCATAGGGGTCTTGCACCTATATTGTTGCTTACTTGCCCTTTGGTTACAACATCATGTTATTGTTAAGAGCATAGGCATTTATGTCAACCAATTAATATAAAAATATTCACACAAGGTTAAATTACTGAATTAATTTCAACCATTAACTTGAGTGTCCATTAAGGAATGCTATGATTTAAAAACTCATAAACAAGGTGGGATATTACATCAAAGATCTTAGTGTAATAATTATGAGTTCACATAACATATTTAAGTATCATTCCAATTTCAAGATTACTTTCCATTCATAAGAAATATTCAATATTTTAAATGATAAAAATATAATGCATACTAATAAATTCAATTCTAAAGGTAAGATTATAAATTTTTATGTGCACACAACTACCTATAATCCAATGACCATCTAACTCAAGAATGCATTATCAACTCATGTAGGCAATTAAAGTTATCCTACCAATCAAGATTCTATAAATGAATATTCAAGTCTAGGTCCTTGCATCACATTTCCTTTATAAACTAACTTAAATTCAGGAACTCCACTCAATTGAAATTAACATAATGAATGCAATAACAAAAATTTAACCAACATTTTTTTATTTAAGGGCTGAATTATGAATAGATTAATAATAAAATTTGTGAATACTTGCTAGTAATCTATGACACTATATTATCCTTATTGGTATGAACCACATTTGATGGTATAGACCCATATAAAGAATGCCATTAAATCATGCTCTATTTCATTGCTTAAGCAATATAAAAATTCTCACTTAAATTAAACCACAACCATCAAGACAACCATTACCATAACAAAAACACATTGCATTTTATCATCAAGGAAACTATTTGCCTGATATAATTGTAATATTGCCCAAGTTATGAACATACCACAAGTCACAATGTCAATTAACAAAGCCTCAAATTATAATTTCCATATGATCAAAATGAGTTAATAACAAATCTAAAACATAATAAAAGAAGTAAACATTTATTATCTGTTGACATCCCCTCACCTAGGGATGTCACTAGTTAGTATATGTATCCTCCAACATGTATTTACACCTCAAGTTAAGATCAAGATTGATATAACCTATATGTAGCTCTTCAAGCATAAATCAAAAGCACTTGATTCATATCTATAAAATAATCTGAAATGAGTGTAATAACACCAAAGTAATAACTCTTGTCAACACAATGAACACTACATACCAACCACAAATAAGACATGGCATCTACACAATACATAAATTCATGTGACCATGTATTCAACTCCATAGTAAATAATAAAATGAATCATGTTCATCATCATTTCTCCACTGCATACTATCCAAGAGATCCCACAGTTATTAATATCTAATAATAAAGCATGAATAATAGCTAATGAAAATCAAGTTCAACACAATAAGATTATTACTGAAGGTAATAAGAACATAAACCAAGAACTGGAATAACCAACTAAAACACTAAATATACATATTTCCCACCATAACATATAAATATATAAGTGTAGGAATTAACCAAAATTCTTAGAAAGATTTGCTAGTTCTAATAGAAATTTTTACCACTCTATGAATAATTCATAACCATAAGTATATCACTATATTATCCCAATTAGTATGAAGTAGCATATAAAGATCAAAGCCTAATGTAATTCTCAAAGTTACAACTATTGTTTCAACTGTAATAAATAGAATCCAACATAGATACATGTCAAGGGAATAATTATAGTTGGTTAGATATATAATAACCAAGCAACCATCACCATTTCCACCACCAATAAACACATCACATATAATATTTTTATTTCCAACATAATAAATATTAGAAGGCTACATAGATAAGAAAATAAAACTAGAAGATAAAATAGGCAGCCATGGGACAATCCAGTACACCCGCCAAGATCATACGCCAATAGACATAGCAAAGAGACATGTTGCCACATAAAATATAGGCGCATCAAAAGAAGAGGATGAACACAGCAAGGTGAACACCCCTTAAAACTAGCCCTATGAGCCCAACCATTGGTTTCCCTTACCATCGTAACCATCAGCTAGGTGGAGTGTTTCAAAATCTAGGTACTTAGATGAGGTAAGAGGTATGCAAAAGGTACTGAGCCACAAATAATAACTTATAAAAATGGTCAATAAAAGATAAGAGAAATAATTTCACATAAGATAAGAACTATAACACCCAAATGAACTAATTGACCTAAGTAATACCCAAGGCATAACTTAAATTCATATAGACTATGATTTACTTAATAAATCAAATTTTTAGTCATATAAAATATCCAAATTGGTAGTTTGAGTATGGCTTATGACACTATATCCATAAGTCCTTTTTGCATGATCTTGCAATCTTTCTAGACACCTTTTTGCTCATTTCTAGTCATCCATAACCTTTTGAATGGTCACTCCACCTTATCTAGATAGTATTCCCCATGCCAATATTATTCCCCTATGTCTTGAGCTTGTATGATAAGAGCACCCCATTTGGACTATATCACCCCATAGAGAAGTGTCATCTAATCCTTATCCTTAATTAGGTCAGCCTAGCATTAATACATCTAACCCATGACCAATTTTTCCCTATAAAATCCCACTTAATGCTCATTTACAAGGGAGGTGACCAAAATTACAAAGTAAACAAGAATACAAACAAAGCACTAAAGAAAATTTTCCTATTCTTTGTACACAATCACTCAGCACAGCTAAAAACCTACTCAAATCTTCATACTAGTCCCTAACCACCTCAAACACTATCAATTTGGCATTTTTATCCTCATCACACTATTGTACAAAGCACACTGATGGGAGAACTACATATGGCTTGATCCCTCTTCAAAATATTGGTATGTAGGTAGCATGCCCACACAAGGGGTATGGATTTTACGTTTAGTATATCTTTCACACTAACCCCCCTTTCTCAAGTGACTCAAATGTCATTTTATCAAGCATGATGTAGGGTTAGGGTTTGAAGACAAAATCAACTCCAAAACAAGTTTCATTGATAACCAGTGCTCAATTTTTCATAGGCACAATGTAACTACCCAAAAAGTTTTAGGTCTCTATGATTAGTTTGGACAACAGTGATAGGAACAGACAACAATGTTGAACACCAAAGCATCCACTTTTCGATGCTCCTATCCTTTTTTCCAATGAAATTCAGATTCAGGTTTATGACACCTTCCCAATCTTGTACAGCTATTTTCAACCTATGTATCAGTCATCTCAATCTATTTTCTAGCTAAGTTATATTTCTTCTCATTTATTAATATTTTTAGAAAGGTGAAAAAGATAAATAGTTGCACAAATTATGACTATATTTATTGTTATATTCTATACTAATTTATCAATCTAGACCCTTAACTAAAATAGGAATAAAACTCCATTATTATCAAAAATAAGTTAAATCATTTCGTGAACCCAACTTAATTCATTTGTGCACAAAAACCCTAGAAACCCTGGGGAAAATTCCTTGCTGATTTTAGCAATATTCTTCTAATTTTTTTCCTGTATATATAAATCATAATTTCACATTTAATTTTTAAAATTCACCATAGTGATTTTGAAAATCATTTTATTTCAAACCCTAGTTGAATATATTAGGTCCCTTTGCTTCTTGAGGTATCACCTTATAGCTAAATCAATTTCCTTCTTATTTTATTATAGTAATTCACAAGTGTTACTTTCAAAGACCTAAGATATCTCTGTTAGGTCCAATGATGTACATGAATGCAAAAGATTTTATTCTTTAATGCAAAGTTTTATCATATTCCTTGTATACCTGATTTACTTCTTTCATAAGTGGGAGCACATGTATTTTTTTTCTTTTATTGATCAACTTTACGTGTATTTTTTTACACCTCTTGCCTTACCTCCCTTAGATCCTCAATCCCATGTTGAGTCATGTTGCATGGTCTATTTTGATCTTCCCTAGATCACTACCCATTTCCAAAGAGCCCAAATGACACCCTTTATCCCTCCAACACCTCAACCTATCAATTATCTTTGCTCTCCTCATGTAGCTACTACTAGCCCTATATGGCTAGTAGATAATGCAGTTATAGTTGTTACTCAACATGAAACCATGCTTCCTCCTCCTATTCCTTCCTATCTTAGGCCCAAACCACCTACACAGGTAGATCCACACATGGCATATGATATTGGTGATCAGTTAAAAAACACACTAACTAAGATTTTCATTTTAGAACTACTTCAAAAAGTAAATGTGTTCAAGGACATTCTTTATCATGCACTCACTTAGACTTTTATGCCCATTGGTTCAAAACCTTTTTATTTTGCATCAATGATCAACGGATTAAAAACTATAAAAGATGTTATTTATTTTGATCATGAGGACATGCCTTCTCAGATAGTTATTGATCAAAATTTACCACTATTCATACAAGTTTAAGTCAAAACTAGTGCAATTAAGAGAGTTTTAGTTGATAGTGGTTACAGACTTAATATATGTAATATTATATTTTTATAGACCATGGGCATAGATATGGATTCCATACAAAATTAATATAAGAACATTAGAGGGTTTGATGATATACCACAATAGAAATCAGGCACCATTTCTTTGGATATCATGGTAGGTCCCAAAACCTTCTCTACATAGTTTCAGGTCATGCCAGGTCCTCTTCATTATAACCTTTTACTTGGATGATCTTAGATACATGTTATGAGGGTAGTTCCTTCCACTCTTCATTGATGTGTTAAGTTCCTCCATGAAGGATACCTATACACATGCCTAGAAGATAACCACCATTTAAATATTATATAATTATAGAGTCATCCTTGACTAGTTTTCCAGATGGGATACCTCATATCATAGTTCAATCACCACCTCATCACATGTCTCTTGACCAGATGCATACATATGAGGTAGGAAAGAATATCACGTATCACACTCTTTCACTTATTTTTTTTCCTCAACTCTGGATACTCAACTAGTTATAGCAGCTTTAGTCATTCTAGCTACTTTAACAGTCATAGTTCCTACACCTATTACAATTACACAATCACCAATATTAGTTCTAGTAGTCCTAGTTGATTTTATAAATATAGCTCTTTAAGAAGTCACGGTCACTTCAACAGTTATAGATACTCTTACAACACCACCATCTTCTCTTACTATAGTTGATGAGACTCCCATATCATAGTTACCCCTTGTGGTAAATTATGAAGTACCATATGTGCATGATGTTGATACAGATTCTTAGGCTACTTCAAATGATGATACAACACCCATGCTCATAGATGACTATTTGTGTGGATTGAGCTTTACACTAGTTCGCCTAAGAGAGTATCAAGATGACTCTAAATTGTTCATCACACATTCTTCATCAATCTTAGCATCTCACACTAAACTCTTATGATATATTCCACATTCATGACCATACATAGATCACTTGGCACATATAGTTCACATGGTTACCTCTATGGATATAGATCTAGTCATTCAAATTCAAGTGAGAAGCACATAGCATCAACCATAGATTAAGATACAGATGTTACTTGATCATGGATTAATCACACTACCTATAGTATGACATAGATCTATTAGTAGGATATCATGTCAAAATAGTTGCCCATTTTATCTCTTTCATATAATCATATGCCATGACATAGACTTATGTACAACTTTATAGTATAGATTAGATAAATTACAAGTTCAAGGTACTATTCATATTATATCACCACTAGCATCAGCTCTACCACTTCCATCGAGGCCACCTACTACCATGGCTAAATGCCCCAAAGGAGAACCATCATCTCCACCATTATAGTGACCCTAAATTTGCCTTCAATAGGATGACACCACTATGAGTGATAGATCTTAGACTACACAAAGATCACAGATTTTACTGACACCTAAGTAGATAGGCACCATGTATACAGAGCTTGTGGCATACGATGATACTTATGATGATGATCATGAGGCATTTGATGATGGACATGATCCCTTCCTCCATATCCATCCCTAGTAGGCTCCATCCTTGAACCTTTTACCCCTCCAGCTTAGTCTTTTACATCAATATGTACATATTGCTTTACATACATTATTTTACATAGATCTTTTATACTTACTTATACATAATTTATTAGCTTACCTTGTACATAGTTTCTTTCTACTTACTTGTACATAATTTCTTAGCTTACTTATACATAGTTTCTTTTCAATTTTTTTTACTAAGTTTCCTTATGATTACTTATACATAGCTTATTTAAAAATACCAAAAATAATACAATATTTCAAAATACCAAAAATAATATAATATCTCAAAATACAAAAACATTCAAATAACTTAAAACACCAAAAAAAAATTAGTTATACACATTATCCATGCTTTAAATTTATACTACCATGATAGACTTACATTTTTCTATTCTATGCTATTATTTTTTGATTTATATACATTACCATGCTTCACTTGATCTTCTTTGAGTGTGTGTAGTGACACCCAAATCCTTGATTGATTCACTCTACCTATTAAGGGGGCATCCTAATTCTACATTCGAGACATACATCAACATATCTACCCATTGGGGGAATATTCTACATGACTACACCATGCAAGTTATGCCATTCTTACACCACACACTCTATTTATCATGTTTATGTACATTACTTACTAGCTTATATCAATTATTCTATCGACACTCACTAGTATATAGCACTTATGTATTTCTTAGCATCTACCTAGTCTTGTACTACATGTTTTGCATACTTTCACTTCTTTTTTTGATTAGTTAGATGAGATAGTATTTATAGCATTTAAATGCCTTCCTTTCTTTATTTTAGTAGTTATATGTGATTACATTCCTCAGTTCCTATTTTTTTACTTATGTGTGCCTTGGGACATTTTCCAATGTCCTTTGCTTATACTCTTATATGTGATTATGGCCCTCATGCCAATCTTGATTTTTTTAAATTGTATGTGTATGTGGGAATTTGAACATGCCTTATATGATTGATTTCCCAATTTGAGTGATATGTGCCCATGTCCCTTGTTTTCTTGGCCCCTTGGCCTCTTTTGTATGCTTCTTTCTTCTTACCTTGTGTGCTTGTTTTATTGTTTGCTTCTCAATTATTTGCAATGCCATGATCCACATCATGAATTATATTGTATTCTTGGATGCCATGATGGACATCATGCTCCATCCCTCCTTGATAACTAACCAAATTTCCAATTTTCAATTTAGTATATTGCACATGCTATTACATTGTTACATCTATCTAGGTATACGCATGTTGATCTAACAATCTCCAACATAAACTATGCTATATCTTAAGATATATTTTCAATCATCATTTCTATATCATGTATTTAATAGCATAGCACACTTGTAGGGATATTTCTTCTTAAGGTAGTCATTATAGGGTATTCATTCCTACCCTCAAAAGAAGGGGAAATAAAAAGGAGTTTTATCATAGAGATCATAGCCCTCTACTAGTCAAAATTAGTTTTTAGAACACTCAAAATAGAAATCATATTCAAAAAATGTAGAAAAGACCAAAAAAATAGGGATGAACATAGAATAGTCATAAAAAATAGTAAAGGACAAGATTCCCCCATTTGGACTATAACACCCTACAACAAAGTGTCCACTTTTCAATGCTCTCATCTAAACAACCAAAAACCCAAAAAAATTAGAAACAAATAAAAAGTTAAGATCAATTAAAATTTTTTCAGTTATAATCTAATTTAGATTAGGTAGTTTCAATATAGTTTTACTTAGGTTATCTAGATATAGGGGAATCATGGATGGCATGATGGCTCTCACTTCCAGTTTTAGATTGGGTAGTTGGTATAACTTCTAGATCAGAATCCATGTTATATACACTAGTGATTAGGGAAATGTGCATGATACATTTGCCTTTTTTTCTTTCCATTTCATTGTATTACCTAGGTATTCTCAGTAGTTGGGTGCCTTATTCCATCTATAGGTGGTTGGCATCATTTTAGAGTGGCTTTCATATAAACGTAGTTCTCAATTTTGGAGTGGATTTCATATAATCCTAATCTCCACCTTTCAAAATGGCCAAGATTGGCCTAGTTCTTAGTACACATTCATCTATCCATGTCACATTGTTATATTACAAAGCATTCATGGGCTTCATAAGCCATCTCATATGATACACATTCATACCAATATCAATTCATATTTCACACTTAGTGGTCAATGATGAAGCCAAAGGACTAGCTATCCTTTGTATTCTTGAGCCACCTACTTAGAGGAATTAGACATATAGTCTAAACATTTATTAACACATGCATGATCACATAGCTTCACTACATAGTGGGTGATGATGGAACTAAAGGGCTAGCCTTTGTATTCTTGAGCCACCCTTAAGGAATTGAGCACTCAGCTCCATTCATGATATTAATCTTGGTACATCACATACCCAGCATCACTCAACATCATAAAAAATTTATGCTTCACATTATGATCTCTCTATACACACTCAACATCACACATTTTCATGGGCTTCACCTTTGCATATAAGTTCAGGTACACTTTCTACTTTTTTTTATCTTTGTAATTTGTTTTGCTACATCACTAGAATAAAGGGGGGCTAAATATAGTCATATAAAGTGTCTAAATTGGTAGTTTGAGTGTGGTTTGTGACTCCTCATCCATAGGTCCTTTTTGCATGCACTTTTGACCCTTTTAGACACCTTTTTGCTCATTACTAGTCATCTAGAACCTTATAAACTATCATTACACCTTAGCCAAATAGTATTCCCCATGTTAATCTTGATCCCCTAGGTCTCAAGCCTATAAGATAAGAGCACCCCATTTGGAATATAGCACCCTATAAAAAAGTGTCATATTTTTGGTGGTCCTATCCATTTGAAATTTGAGCCCCAATGGTCACTTTCATCCAATCCTTATCCTTATCTAGGTTAGCCTAACATGAATACATATTACCCATGACCAATTTTTCCCTATAAAAGCCCACTCAAAGCTCATTTACAAGGGAGGTGACCAAACTTACAAATCAAACAAGAATACAAACAAAGCACTAATTAAAGCTTCCTTATTCTTTACACACAGTCACCCAACATAGTTACAAACCTACTCAAATCCTCATACCAATCCCTAACCACCTCAAACACTATCAATTTGGCATTTGCATCCTCATCATGTTATTGTACAAATCACACTAGGTGGGAGAACTACATATGGATTGATTCCTCTTCAGAGTATTGGTATGTAGGTAACATGCCCACATAAGGGGTGTAGATTGCACATTTAGTACATTTTTCACACTAACCTACCTTTCTTAAGTGACTCAAATGTCATTTTATCAAGCATGATGGAGGTTTAGGGTTTGAAGACAAAATCAGCTCCATAATGAGTTCTATCAATAACTAGTACTCAATTTTTCTTAAGCATGCTCACATAGGCACAACATAACTACCTAGAAAGTTTTAGGTCTATGTGATCAGGTTCGATAACAATGGTAGGAACAGACAACAACACCAAACATTAAAGTGTCCACTTTTTGGTGCTTCTATCCTTTCACCTAATGAAAGATAGATTCAAGTTTACAACGCCTTCCCAATCTTGCATAGCCATTTTAAACTTCTATATGAGTTGTCTCAGTCTATTTTATAGCTAAGTTATATTTCTTCTTATTTATTGTTATTTTTAGAAAGGTGAAAAAGACAAATAGTTACATAAATTAGGATTGTATTTAGCGCTATATTCTATATTGATTTATTAATCTAAACCCTTAAATAAAATAGGAATAAACCTTCATTATTCCAAAAAATAAGTAAAATAAAAATCTATCATATTCATTATGCATTTTTAGGAGGTCTAACCTAGACTACTGCTTAGCCCAAGAGGTTTTTTAGGTTGTAGAATGATTAAACACCATGGATTCAGTTAACAAGATCCCAATCAACCCATTCGAGTCAAAGGGAATAAGTACATATAATTCACTAATAAATTTAAGACTTGGTTAAGATTATAAATAAGCATGTATAACCAAATATTCAGTTCCTTTGAACATTTAAACACAATCTAAAATCAAGATAACAATGCAACCTCATTATAACAAAGAGGGATAAAAATAAATTTCAGCCCATAACTAATAACTACAACCCAAATTGAGGGACAAACCAAGTCAAATTCTATTCAAGCAAAGAAGGTCAAATGAAGCCATTTGGGTCAAGCCCCTTCAAAATCACATAAAATTTACCAAGATAAACTAGGCATAATTTTTATTGGTTATGTTTCCTAGCTCATACATGGATTTGCTTATAACTAAACAACATTCAAAATAATCTTGGCTATGGGCCAACATAAGAGAATAAAACCTAGATCATATCCAAGAAGCTTTTACAATCAAATCAAGAGATATTCATTATGAAAGGCTCACCTAACAGGGTTTCTTATTATAACAAAAATAGATAAAAGTGCTTAAAATGACTCACTTGGTGGGTTGGGTATAAATGAAAACCCTATATCAATGCCCAACATGTATCTATAAGGAGTCTCCCAAATGGGTTTTTAACATAAAACTACCTATTTCAAAAACTAGGCTAGGGAAGATTAATAATTTAAAAATGCACATTCATCAGGGTTTATAATTCATAAATCATTGTCATATACTTTTTAAAAAAAATTATCCACTCCTCTCAAATAAATAAAAATCCAATATTTTAAAATCTTAAATTCCCTGTAATAATCTTTAAGGTTGAACCCCATAACACACAATAGAAATACATAAAACCCACAATTTAAAACTCTCTTTCATTTTGTCAAAATGTAGTCACAAATCAAATCCAAAATACCTTACAACACCTAAAAAGGAAAGAAATCAATTTTAAATTAATTAGGGCCATTACATATTCATAGGGAAGTCTCATGACTTCCCCATGAATCTGGAATGACTCTATCTCATTTCATTGGAAAAAATAATACAATAAAACTAAATTCTCACTATAAAATACAACTATATATCATACCTAAAAACTACAAGCTTCCTTGGATAAAATTATGGCTTCCCTCTTGTCACCTTCCCTCCTTTAGGAAGTTAGTTTTTTTGCCAAACCAGCCCCCAAAAATTCCCAATCATAGTCCCACATGATCATGGTTAAATCAAATTACCATGAAGGGGGGAATGATAATGACATTACCAAGGTTAAGATACCCAAATGGTTGAGTCAAACTAATAGCATAAAAAGTAATAAGACAAGCCATTTCATATGGATTAATAATGTCCACAACACCTAGGGAGGATAACCAAAATTGAAGATATCCATTAAAAATTAATAACATGAGGGTAACCAAAGAGATCACATCACAATATATCAAGAATGAAATGTGAAAAACTAACACCAAACACACTAAGAACCATAAAAAATGCACATACACAAAAACAAGGCAAAACCAATAAAAGAAAAAAAGTGGTAATGATATAGAAATATAAAATTATAGTGGATCTATATCATATCATACATGTTATACCTATTGGAGTGACATTCTAACTACTCATTTCCCTCTCGAGTATACCCTAAAATGTCCAAGCCCACTATCGAGTCTAACTCACGGCCTGGTTCCTATATCCACTAAATAAGACATCAAAAGCACTAAAACAATGGTGATATAAATAGTAATAAATTAATAATGGATCATTAAACATGAAATAATAATTTAAGCATGGTCATCTATAGCTATAAATGGAATTAGAGCCAACACTGAGGACCATAAACCTGAACATGCCTTGTGAAACATAATCAGCAACTATAAGATTAGTCAATGTCAAACTGCATTTAGTGAAACATGCTAAATCAATAACATATAACAATGTAACTAAATTGAAGTAATATATATATTAGGATAAAATTAATCCATCATAAGTTGTGTGTGTGTGTGTGTGTGTGTGTGTGTGTGTGTGTTGTGTGTGTGTGTGTGTGTGTGTGTGTGTGTGTGTGTGTGTGTGTGTGTGTGTGTGTGTGTGTGTGTGTGTGTGTGTGTGTGTGTGTGTGTGTGTGTGTGTGTGTAATGAATCCATTATAAGTGACAACCATGATATAGTATAATCACAACAGCTACCCAAAATATCTCATGTCTCAACCATCAAAAATAGAACTAACATTAGTATTCATTAGTCCAAGTGATATAAAAACGTGCTAAAATAAGTATTTGTAATAGGCCACAAGGTTAGGTCATGACATCCTCCCCTCCTTAAATAGGGTTCATCTTGGTGACTTATTGACAATCAAGAAATAATATTTCCAGAAGATGTTTAACTAAACAATTATCATTGTTTCACAACATTCCATCCATTGAGGGGTGGAAATTCCTTAGCCTCATCCTATTAGAATTCTTATTTTATGCCATTAGGATAACCACAATATTCTTTACATTAGACCAAGTAATGGCCTCCTTCCTTCCTTCCTTCATGTGTCCTTTACAACACTGATATGTCAAAACAACACTTATGTAATATTTTTACAGTAGAATATTTCACCAATATCCAACTTGGTTGTAACTTTTCCAAATATCATGCCTTAAAATTCTATCTATTGCATTAGAATTTACCAAAACTAGTTACAATTAGGTTCACCAAACCAAATTTACCTTCATTAATCAACAAAATTTCATGGCAACAATTATTAGTTTCTATACAACACTATTTTTATTAACCATTCCATCTATGTGTGAAGGTGGTTATTTAAAAATAACATGAATATATATTTCCAAAACATAACTTACACTTACCTTAATATACTTTATAATAAGAGTGCTATCGACACTTCCAAGCAAGAAATATAGGCATAGTTTGACTAGTTATGAATTGATTGTTTAAATCAGGTTAGCAGTTTAAATATAAAATATTTACTAGGGTCATTATTCACCTTTTTTCAACACACAAATACCTAAAACATGAGATCAACAATTGTAATCATCTAATCCAACCAAATTACAACCAAATTCTAATTTAAGAGTCGAAGCCTCCACTATAAGCATCATGCCACATACATAACCTTAAGAACATTCATTATAGAATGAAATTCCATAAAGGTAGTAATCCATACTATTATGGTTACTCTACTCCATCATCAGTTATTCATGGGTTAGTACAACATCATGCACCAACCACACTAAACATCAAAAAAGCCATCCAAGTATCACATGCAACTCTAAGGCTTAGAACATGTCCTTCAACACACACATGATCTCACATGATGGTCCAGGGATAACAATCCCACAATCTAAAAATCAGCCATCTAAGGGCATTACCAAAATTTTATCATGATCTCAAAGAGTTAATTAGGTACCTATGATTTTTAACACTTCTTGATCAAGGCTTTGTGTTACTCTTTTAGAGCATAAAATTAGCATACATTTCAATCATGATTTAAAAAAAAAATAAAAAATATTCATTCCAGAATATCTCTATTAGGTACAAAAAAATAATACCTCATCCATAGCATATTCACACTTACAATAAAACACGTGCATGTGTTTCAACAAGTACCACCTTGCTGATTTTTCATAAATGTCCAAATTACAGGACTAGTTAGTGCTTCATTAGGATTTAACAATAAAATTTCACAAGGGTTATTTTTACAAAAACCTCTAAGATGCAGTTAAAAGAATGATAAATCTATAAAGTGACCATTATGTATTGATAAAAAATTAGTGTTACCCAGCGATATAAGAGCCAAACATCTCAAATAACAAAGAATAAATTAGACATAATAATAATATTTTTATTACTGTAACTGATCAACATATGAAATAATACAAATCTATATAGGAAATGTGTTTCCTATATTCGAGATGTTGAGATCCCTATGATATCTCACACAAACAACCAACCCACTATATACAAAATATATTATTACTATAATATATTCTGATAACTAACAAACTAAATAAAACTAACCCATATATTATTTTTATTATTCATAATAATAATAATATACCACACAAAACTCTATTAATGTAATATTTTTTAACTAAAAATAAGTATGTTATTACAAACTTAATAATGTGAACACACCTTAACATTCACTCCCTTGTGTACATTATTAACCTCTAGTATACACACCCTTAATGTGAACATGGGGAAATATATATCCCATATCTATACTTATATTCATGATTTGGTGATTTTCATAGGACAATAAGAAACCTTACTAATGGTTTTACATATGGCTTAGCAACAACCAAAATAGGATGGTTTTCAAGTGGATAACCAAAAACCACAAACAAATAGTTTTACAAGTGGCTTACCATAAACCACATTGATGTGTAGTACAATTACTACTTCTCTTCACTATCACATTTTTAGAGAAGTTACATAGGAATGTTTAGTTCACTTATTACAAATGTGAATAGGTATACAACATATGTTCTTATTCACACAAAACTAAAATCAAACACACAACTAAAAACAAAATACACCACTAAAGTAGAAGTAGCCTCATTTCTAGTGGCTAACGAGAGGCATATAAATCCTCCTACCTTTGTTGCCTCCATCCTTTAGTAGGTCCACTACTTATTCAGTTGATATGTCGATGAAGCTTAGATGCATACATTGTTTGAGGATAAATCTCCCCATAATCCAGATGCCACATATAAGTGATAATGCATCTATGAGGTAATTATTTTTTATTTTTTATAATTTTTAAAAATAATAACTCAACACACTTTATTGATGTGAAACCAAATCTTAATTTTTGACTCATTTTTTATTTTTTATAGACATACTTTTGAATTTTATTGACACATGACAAATTGATTAATAACTTTGACTCTATTGAATTTTTGTACATATTAAAAATAATAGACCTCAACTTTATGACAATATTAAAACAAAATTAACCATAAAAATGACTATTATTAAAATCTTAGACCAAGTAACTTATGAAACTTATACTTTTGACATGACACAAAAAAACAAAGATTACAAAATAATATGACATAAATGCAAACTAAATATTTATAGTACATATAATGATTGATGCTTTATAGAATGGTGTGACATATGCTTGAAGGTTATGAGTCAATGAAAAATGTGATGACAACATGACAAGCTCTAAACCATAGTAATCAAAGGATAAATAAACTAAAGACTTAATGTACTTAAAAATAATGATTAAGACTAACAACACTAAATCATTGACACCAAACTCAAAAATAGATTTATCAACTATACTCATAACTTTAACTAAAAGAATAAACAAACTCATTATGACCTTAGAATGATAATATGTCTAGTTTATGTAGGCAACAAGATATGTGTAGGCTCTATCTCCATGAAATGCATCCAACTATTGAAAAAAACCTTCAACACCCTCAATGCCAAGAATGGAGATGGCATATTATAGATGAAAAATATGAACATAGTCTCCAAGTATTTTGACAAATTGGAAGCACTCACATGGAAATACTAATACACACAGACTGCTATCAGATGTCATGTTGAGATACAAATTTATCCTCACCATGAAACTATCATGAGTATCATAAAATGTAATGTTAATAATACTAAAATATGTGGGTAGGCAATCCAATGTAAAGTGTTTTGCCTACAACATAGATCAAATGCTAGTGTTGAATTCATATAGATAATGAAATTATCAGTGATTTTATAGTTTTTGAGAGGTCTACATTTATAAATATGTTGTAACATAGAATGGATCTTTAACCAGTGGAAAGTATCAAAAAGAATTGCACAGATATAGAGTGAAACCTATCATGTAATACTCTTTCTTTCATATAAGATGTTGGGTGTGTGGGTTTGTATGGAGGTCAACACTTAGGATTATGGATAGCTTCCATGATAGGCTAAAAGGTCTCATGCTAGATGCAAGAATTTAGATTGATAAAATGATGTGATCATGGAAGATAAAAAAAGAATGATATTGCTACAATGTACATGTCCTCAATAATGGCTATGCACATGGGTACGCTGATGCAAAATCTAAAACCATCAATTTAACCCACAAATAGATGAAAATCAGTTTCAAGATCCACTTAGCTAGATTGGAATCTACATTTGAAAATTGAATCTACCCAAGAAATAAATATACACACCTCTTCTAATATCAACATAGTAAGATTATGACTTTCAAAATAATAATACAATCATCAATTGGGTAATGATGCAAGCATTACACTACCTTTCTGTATTTTAATTCTCCATCATAAAGAGATCAAACATCACTCTAATACTAGGTATTGGTAAAAATCAGAGTTACATAGTGATATAAGAGTTGAACATCTCAAAGAATAAAGAATGAATTGGACATAATAATAATATTGTTATTACTCTAATTGATCAACATACAAAACAATACAAAGCTATATAGGAAATGTGGTTTATATAATCAAGATGGTGAGATCCCTACAATCTCTCATACAAACAACCAACCCACTATATATGAAATATATTGTTACTTCAATATATTCAGATAACTAGTAAACTAAGTAAAACTAACCCGTATATTATTGTTATTATTCATAAAAATAATATACCACACAAAATTCCATTAACATAATATTGTTTAACTAAAAATAATTGCATTATTACAAACTTAATAATGTGAACACACCTTAACATTATGCACTAAGATTCCATGGCCAGCTTATGGCACTCATGCTGCACACTCTGAATGAATTAGGTGGATACTTTGTGCAAAGGGGAGAAGTGGGTTTTTAGCCTATGAGAGACTCTACTTCCTCACCCATACCTAGTCTAAATCATTTTAGATCTAGTGCTCCTCTACCCTCAACCTCATACTTTCACCAATGCTCATTACTAGAGTAATGATGTGGAATTACACCACACAATATAACTCTATGCCTTAGTAGATTTCAATTGATAGAAGTTGATTTCAAGAGGAGAAAGATACATCACATGAGTAGTATACAGTCACATTAACACATACTAATATGTTAACAACACAAAGTCACATTTATTCCATGACATGTACACAAAATACTCATACAAAATTTTTGAAAACATAGATCAAAGTAAGGTCTACAAGGTTGATTTTAGAAGTGGAAGATTTCTTTACACAAGCAATTTATCATCATTCACATGTTCCACAATTAAAAACATACAATCATGTATATAAGCACTCATACAACAATGTTGATATCAATAAGAAAATGCGAAATCCCACAAGGTTAACTATATTCACATTGTATAGTAAAGATACAAATTTGTATGGTTTAACATAATCAATTAAATGTAATAGTTTACATGACATATAACAGTTTTACATGCAAAGAAGGAATCACATGAAATAGGTCACTCATACTTGACTCAGGTGTTTTGATAATTTATTCCAAGGTACTTTCACATCATAATAATTTGAACACATAAGTCAGTGGAGCACAAGGGTCCATGATTCCCATCAATCCCCTTGATGTCTAGATGTCATCCAGGATGAAAATATTAATCATATAGTACAACATTCTCAATCTCAGGGGTCTCAGGTTTACTATCACCTTATCTCAAGGAAGGTTATGTTCCAACAAATCCTATATATATATTTCCATGAGTTTTGTAAAGTTACCAACAATATTCATGTGTTATGGATAGATGGATCATGTTACTTGATAATAATAAGAGATCCCAAAAAAATTCTAGTTTACCAAAACAAGTCAGTCACATTCACCCCACTAGGCCCTCTAGGCTTGAGCCACATCCTTGAACCTCCCAAGATATTATACCTCAGTATCATCAGATGGCTCACTTATGTAAGATATCAATGGTCAACAAGGCATTGTGTCTTGATTCTAACAACAATATTATATCATTAGTCTTCTAATTGACTTAATCTAAAAAGTCAAATGTTGAATGACAATGCTTGATTTGATGCAACATCACTTTGGGAAAGGGTGAACTTAGCCAAGGCACATGGTGAATGCTAAATCACTACCATGAAATTACAATTCCCTACAATCATCAAGTTCAATATAAATTCATATTAGGCATCCTCGTGGATGTAGGACATATTCAATATCATTATAGAGATCCTCATGGATGTTAAAATATAGCCAAGTTCTAAATAGGCATCCTCATGGATGCATAACTTAGCCAGGATCAAATTAAAAATCCTCATGGATGTAAAATATATCCATGGTTATCATAACATCCCTATGGAATCAAACATATCCATAATAAAAATAAACATCATAGATGTAAAACATATCCACGATCAAAATAAACATTTCCACACACTTACTAACTTTCATCCTTTTGGAGTTATGAAACCACATGCTTCTCCATTTAACTCAAAAGAAGCCAAATATATAAATAATATCAAGATCTTATTTATCTCAAAATGCTCCTTCATAAGCGAAGATTCCAAGTCCTACTAATTCACCCAAGTAAATCAGATACTCTCACCCTATTCAGCCTTATAGGTTTAAGCCTAACCATTAGGTTTCTTGAGGTTATGATATTTGAAGCATCTACTGATGACTTGCCCATAAAAGTTAATAATAGATATTGAACCTCATTTCCTCAATTCTAAGGGCAAAGTGGTTATCATCTATCTCTCATCGACTTGCCTATACAAGTCAATAGTTAATAGGTGATGCTTGCCCTAATGCAACTTGGTTAGGGAAGGGTTGACCCAACCAAGTCTATGGTTAAGTATCATAATGTCATTTCAAAAATTTACCATTTTTTGTACATACATAAATTCTATAAATGTAGGAATTTGTAGGACCTTAGTATTGCATAAAAAATCACTATTTTATTAAAATAAATAGGTTAAATGCCTTTATAAAATCATAACATAACCCTTTCAAAGTATATAAGACATATAATTACCCACACAAAGTATATAATTTCACCCAAGATTTTGTGTGCACTCAATCATACAATGTTTCAATTTAATCTTTACAAAGGTGCACATAGTGATACAAGTAGTATTTAGCCATCCAAAGGTGTATACACTCATACTAATATAAAATAAGATTTCACAATAGTATGCACATCCATACCATGTGTATTTTCAGCCATCCAATGTATACTATGCAAACATAAACCTTTACAAAAGTATGCAAACCACATAAAAGCTCAAACTATCCCTCTCAAAAATATGTTAAAATCAATTCAATGTGCACAAAACTCATCCAAAACCTTGAAATCACATGATATGATACTAGATTAACCCCAAAATTTTTGAAATTGCCTTTTAGAGTACACAACAAAATGATGTTTAGGGCCTACTACACAACTTCAATGCTCTACAATGCATCTAAACAAATCTATACATAATGTGTGAATAACCAATAACTATATTGGTTCACTTTGGACATTTACCTAGGGTTAAGTGCCATGAGGAAATTCCATAGATAAGTATGTTTCCTTAGGAAGATGTGTTATTTGAGAGGGTATTAGTATGCAGATCCATACTGATAACCTCAAAAATTTGCAAAGGTACTCATTTTCTCTATTAGACTGCCTAGGAAATGTTATCCCTACTTAAGTGTCTGATTACCCATGCGATCATGGTTTGAAATTTTAAGAGACTAAATTATTAATTCATGCATAATATGACTATATAATTACATTTAGCACCCCTATTATTCTAAATAGACAATGCTATGAACAAAAATAATGGAATTAAGCATAATACATTTTATCTTGCTAGCCAATTGCTAAGCAGGAAAAAAGATAAAGGAGAAGTACAATCATTAAGCACCAAGGTCCAAAATGATCAAATATAAGAATTCATCTCATTATCTTGAGTAGGAAAGTCTTACCCCAATGTGAGATTAGTAAATGAATGTTTCTAAACCACTACTAAATCCAACATGACATAAGCTTAGAGTCACCATAATTTTTGGAATTCATACTAATAAGGACCAGTATTTGTGTTACCCTTACTAGATCACTATACCATAATCTAGAGTTCTTAGGGATAATTTTACCATCATTCCTTTACTTTATGAAGGTCACACACAAATATATAACTCTATTATAATAGGATTTTTCCTCATTAAATTTAGATGAGATACAATGCACTTAGTTCAAGTGGATGGCATCACAAAAGTGAGCATCCTATTGAATAAGCATAAAAATGCATTATAAAAAAACAAATTACTTCTCATGATATAGATATATCTTCATGTAAGTTAACCATAGGGGGTTTTCTCCTATATTATAGCTTATTTGTCTTTTGTTTACAACATGATGCTATTATTAAGAACATAGGCATTTACACCAACTAATTAATATACAAATGTCTACATAAGGTTTCATTGCTAAAGTAATTTCAACTATTAACTTGAGTGTCCATTAAGGAATTATATGATTTAAAAAATCATAACCAAGGTGGGATATTACATCATATATCATAGTGTACGAATTATGAGTTCACACAACATATTTAAATCTCATCCTAATTTTGGTATTATTTGGCATTCACAAGGATTATTCAATATTTTAAATATCTATAATATAAAGCTTACCAAGAAATTTAATGATAAAGGTAAGCTTATATATTGTTAAGCACACACATCTACCTATAAACTAATGACCATCTAACTCAAGAATTTATTACCAACTCATATAGGCAATTAAAGTGATGTTACCAGTTGAGATTATGTAAATGAACCATCAACTCTAGGTCTTTGCATCACATTTCCATTATAAACTAACTTACAATTACTAAAATCCACTCAATTGAAATTAACATAATGAATGCAACAACAACAACAATATAACCAACAATCTATTATTTAAGGGTTGAATTATGAACAACTAAATAATAAACTTTGTGAATATTTGCCAATAATCTATGACACTACATTATCTTTATTGATGTGAACCACAATCAATGGGACTACCCATATAAATAATGTCATCCAATCATGTTATATTTCATTGCTTAAAATATATAAATACACTCACTTAAAGTGAAACTAAAACATCAGGACAGCCATTACCATAAGAAAAACACATTGCATTTTATCATCAAGGAAACTATTTTCTTGCTCTAATTACAAAAAAATTATATTGCCCAAGTTATGAAAATATCACAAGTCACAATTTCAAATAACAAATCCTAAAATCAGTACTTCCATAGGATCAAGATGTGTTAATAACAAATCTAAAACAAAATAAATAAAGTAAACATTTATTATCTATTTACATCCCCTTACCTAGGGATGTCACTGGTTATTATATGTATCCTTTGATGTGTATCTACACTTCAAGTTAAGAGCAAGAGTGATACAACCTATATGTATCTCTTCCATCATAAACCAAAATCACTTGATTCAATATATATAATAATATATAATGAGTGTAAAAACACCAAAGTACTAACTCCACTCAACATAATGAATTTTGCATACCAGCCACATATAAGACATGGCATCCACACAATCCATAAATTTGTGTCACCATGTATTAAAATCCATAGTCAATAATAAAATGAATAATGTTCAAAATCATTTCCCCACTGCATACTAGCCAAGAGATTCCATAAGTATTAATATCTATGAAACAAGCATGAATAATAACTAATGATAATCAAGTTCAACACAATAAGATTATTGGTTAAGGCAATAAGAACATAAACCAAGAATTGGAACAACCAACTACAAGGTTGAATATACATATTTCCCACCATAACATATAAATATAGAAGTGTAAGAATTAACCAAATTTATTAGATACAACTTCTAGTTCCAATAGAACTTTTTACAACTAATTCATAACCATAGGCATATCACTATATTATCCCAGTGAGTATACAATAGCACATAAAGATAAAAGCATAACATATTGCAATCAAAGTTACAACTATTGTTTCAAATATAAGAAATAGAATCCAACATAGATACATATCAAGGGAATAATTACAACTGGTTAGATATATAAGAACCAAGTTACCATCACCATTTCCACCACCAATAAACACATCACATATAATATTATTATTTTCAACATAGTAAATGTTACAAGGCTATGTAGATAAGAAAATAGAACCAGAACATAAAATGAACAACCATGGGATAATCTAGTATGCTTACCAAGATCATACACCAATAGACACAACCAAGAGACATGCTACCACATGAAATATGTGCATCAAAAGAAGAGGATGAACACAATAAGGAGAGTACCCCTTAAAACCAACCCTATTATCCCAACCATTAGTGTCCCTTACCATACCAAACATTAGCTAGGTGGAGGGTTTTGGTAATCGAGTACTTGGGTGAGGTAAGAAGTATGCAAAAAATATTGAGCCACCAATAATAACTTATAAAAATGATCAATAAAAGAAAAGATAAAAAATTATGTATAACATAATAACCATAACACCCAAATGAATCGATTGACTTGAGTAATACCCAAGGCATACCTTGAATTCATATAAAAGATGATTTACTTAATAAACTAGAATCTATCATATTCATTAAGCATTATCAGGAGGCCTAACCCAGACTACTACTCAGCCCAAGAGGTTGCTATGGTGTAGATGATTAAACACAATGGATTTAGTCAACAATATCCCAATTGACCCATTAGAATCAAAGGGAATGAGTATATATCATTCATTAATAAAAATAAGACTTGGTTAAGATTATAAATAACCATGTAAAACCAACTCTTCAGTTCTTTCAAACATTTAAACACAATCTAAAATAAAGATAATAATGGAACCTCATTAAAATAAAGAGGGATAAAAATAAATTGTAGTCCAAAATTGATAACTATACCTCAAATTGAGGGACAAACCAAGTCAAATTTTATTTAAGTAAATAATGTCAAATGAATCCATTTGGATTGAGCCCCTTTAAAAGCACATAAAATTTACCAAAATAAACTAAGCATAGTTTTTATTAGTTTTATTGATATCTCATAGAAGGATTTGATTCCAGTTAAACAACATTAAATATAAGCTTGGCCATAGGTCAGAACAAGAAAATAAAAATTAGCTCATACCTAAGAAAATTTTACAATCAAATCAAGAGAGGTTCGCTATGCAAGGCTCACCTAACAAGGTTTATTCTTAGAAAAAAATAGATAAAAATTTCTTGAATCAACTCATTTTGTGCGTTGGGTAAAATGAAAACCCTAGATCAATGCCCAACATGCATCTATAAGGAGTCTCCCAAAGGGGTGTTTAATAGAAAACTACTTATTTTGAAAACTTAGCTAGGGAATATTAATAATTTAAAAGAACACATATAATAGGGTTGAATAATTCATAAATCATTATCATATACTTAACAAAATAATTTATCCAGTCCACTCAAACAAATAAAACTCCAATACTTTTTAAAACTTAAATTCCCCTTAACAAACTTTAGGGTCAAACCCCACAACACACAATAAAAATACTTAAAACCCATGATTTAAAACTCTATTTCATTTTGTCAAAATTTAGTCACAAATCAAAGACAAAATAACATATAGTACCCAATTAGGAAATAAAATGATTTTGAATTAATTGGGGCCATTATATATTCATCGGGAAGTCTCACAACTTCCCCATGAATATGGAATTATTCTATCTCATTTCTTTGGAAAAAATAATACAATAAAAGCAAATTCCAACTATAAAATACAACTATATATCATACCCAAAAAATTTAGGACACCATAGATAAAATCATGGCTTCCCTCTTTCGACCTTCTCTCCTTTCATAGGCTACTCTTTTTACCAAACTAGCACCCAAAAATCTCAAGGTGTAGGTCCCCATGGCCACTAACTCCCCCTTCTCCTCCTTCATACCCTGTATGACCCAAGATTTTTTACCCAACCAAGAAACCAAATCCAAAAAAGGCAAAGTTTACTGACTTACACATGAGTCAATTAGAAAAAACATACCCCAAAAGCACAATCAATAAAATAATACTAGTAAACCAAAATCCTTAAATCGATTAATAATAATAATAATAATAAACAAAAAAATTATTAAAATAATAATTATTATTAAAACCTTTAAATCTATCCATAATACTAATAAACAACAAATTCATTATGTCAACCATGATCATTGGTAAATCAAATCATCACAAAGGGGCTATTTCTAATGATGTTTACCAAGGTCAAAAGACCCAAATGGTTTAGTCAAACCAATAGCATAACAAGTAATAATACAATCTAATTCATACAACTTAATAATCAAGTTTCCACAACACCCATGGATGATAACCAAAACACAAATATATCCATGAGCAATTAATAACATGAGGGCCATCAATGAGATCACATCATGACATAGCAAGAATGAAACACAAAAAACTAACCCCAAACACACCAAGGACCATAACAAAACACACACATATAAATATAAAGCAACATTAATAAAAGATGAAAAGTGATAATGATATAGAAATATAAAACCATGGTGGCTCAGTATCATATCATACATGTTATACCTATCAGAGTGACATTATGACTACTCATCCACCCCTTGAGTATACCCTGAGATGTCTAAACCCATCACTAAGCCTAGCTTGCAACCTGGTTCCTATATCTACCAAATAAGACACCACTAGTACTAGAATGATGTTGATATAAATAATAATGTATTTATAATGGATCATCAAACATGAAATAACAATTTAAGCATAGTCATCTATAGCTATAAATGGAACCAAAGCTAGTACTGATGACCGTGAACCCAAGCATGTCCTATGAAACATAATCAATAGTTGTAATAGTAGTCAATGCCAATTACATTTAGTGAAACATGATAAATTAATAATATATAATAATTTAATTAAACTAAAATATCATATATATTAGGATAAAATGAATCTAATGTAAACATCAACCATGATATAGCATAATCACAACAACTACCCAAAATATCTCTTGTCTCAATCATCTAAAATAGAACCAACATCAGCAGTCATTAGTCCAAGTTCTATTGAAACATAATAAAATAAGATATAAAAATAAGTATTTATAGGCCTCAAGGTTGAGTCATGACATCCTCCCCTCCTTAAAGAGGAGTTGTCTCGATGACTTACTGATAGTCAAGAAACAATATTACCATAATATGTTTAACTGAATAATTATCACTATTGGGCAACATTCTACCCATTGAGGGGTGGAAATGCCTCATCCTTATCCCATTGGCATTCCTATTTCATACCATTAATATAGCCACATTATTTTTTACATTAAGATAAGTAATGGCCTCCTTCATTCCTTCATGTGTCCTTTGTGACACTAATACAACAAAACATCACTTATGCAACATTTTTATAGTAGAATATTTCATCAATATATAACTTGGTTGTAACTTTTCCCAATATAATGCATTAAAATTCCATCTATTACATTATAATTTACCAAAACCAACTACAATTAGGTTTACCAAACCAAATCTGTCTTCATTAATCAACAAAATTTCATGGCAACAACTATTAATTTCCATACAACATTGTTGTTATTAACCATTCCAACCATTTATGAAGGTGATTATTTAAACATAAAAAAAATGTACCATTCTAAAACATAGTAGATTACACTTACCTTAATATGGTTTCCAATAAGAGTTATATCAACACTTCTAAGCAGGAAATATAACCATAGTTTGACTAGTTATAAATTGATTTCCTAAATTAGGTTAGCATTTTAAATATAAAAACTTTACTAGGGTAATCATTCACTTTATGTCAACACATATAGACCTACAACATGGTGTTAATGATTTTAATCATCCAATCCAGCCTAATTACAACTATATTCTAAGTTAAGAGTGGAAACCTCCACTACAAGAATTATACCACATGCATAACCTTAAGAACATTCATCATAGAATGTCATTTATCAAAGGTAATACTCCATACATTATGGTTACTCTACTCCATCACCATTCATGAGTTAGTGTATCATCCTACACCAACCACACAAAACATCATAGAAGACATTCCAAGCATCACATGCAACCCTAAGGCTTACAACATGTTCTCCAACACACATGTGAGCTCACATGATGGTCCAAGGATACCAATCCCACCATCCAAAAATCAGCCATCTGAGGGCATTACCCAACTTTTATCACTCTCTCAAAGAGTTAAGTGGGTACTAAGGATTTTTAACACCACTTGATCAGGGCTTTGTGTAACTCTTTCAAAGCATAAAATCATCATGCATTGTAGTCATGCTTCTTAAAACAAATCAAAAATATTCATTACATAATATATCTATCAGGTACAAGAAAATAATAACTCATCCATAGCATATTTTCACTTACAATCCAACACATACATTGGTCTCAGCAAGTGTCACCTTGATGATTTTGCATAAATATCCAAATTATAGGACTAGATAGTGTTTCACAAGGATTTAACAATAAATTTTCAAAAGGGTTATTTTTATAACAACCTCCAAGAGGTGGTTAAAGGAATGCTAAATCCATAAATTCACCATTATTCACTAATATTCCATGGCCAACTTGTGGCACTCATGATACACATTCTGAATGAATTAGGTGGCTACTTTATGTAAAGGGGAGAATTGGGTTTTTAGCCTATGAGAGACTCCACTTCCAATCTCATACCCAGTCTAAATCATTATAGATCTAGTGCTTCTCTACCCTCAACTTCATACTTGCACCAATGCTCATTACTAGAGTAGTGATGTGGAATTACACCACGCAATATAACTATATACCTTAGAAGATTTTAATTGATAGAAGTTGGTTTCAAGAGGAGAAGGATACATCACATGAGTAGCATACAGTCACATTACCACATACTAATATGTTAACAACATAAAGTCACATTTATTCCATGGAATGTACATAAAACACTCATATAATAATTTTGAAAACATAGAGCAAAGTAAGGTCCATAAGGTTGATTTTAGAAGTGGAAGATTTATTTACATAAGTAATTTATCATCATTCACACATTCCAAATTTAACAACATACAATCATGTATATAAGAGATCATACAACAATGTTGATGTCAAGAATAAAATGTGAAAGCCTATAAAGTTAATTATATTCACAATGTATAGCAAAGATATAAATTTATATGGTTTAACATAATCAACAAAATGTAATGGTTTACATAACATATAACAGTTTTATATACAAAGAAGTAACCGCATGAAATAGGTCACTCATACTTGACTCAAGTGTTATGATAATTTATTCCAAGGTACTTTCACATCACAACAATTTAAGTATATAAGTTAGGGAATCACAAGGGTCCATGATTCTCATCGGTCCACCCAATGTCCAGATGCCATCTAAATGACATCAAATATCCATCATATAGTACAACATGCTTAGTCCTCAGGTTCTCAAGTTTACTATCACCTTCTCTCAAGGAAGGCTTTGTTTTAATAAAGCCTATAAATCTATTTCTATGAATTTCATAAAGTTACCTATAATTTTCATCCATGGATAAATGGCTCATACTAATTCATAATAATAAGATATCCCAAAAACTTTCTAGCTTGCCCAAGCAAATCAATCACATTCACCCCACTAGGCCCTCCAAGCTTGAGCCACACCCTTGAACTTCCCAATATATTATACCTTAGTAACATCAAATGGCTTACTCATCCAAGCTATCAATGATCACCAAGGCATTGTCTCTTGATTCTAACAATAAGCTTATATCACTATTTTCTTAATTGACTTAATCCAATGAGTCAAAATTTGAATGGTGATGCTTTCTTTGATGCATCATCACTTTTGGAAAGGGTGAACTTAGCTAAGGCATAAAAAAATTCTCAATAACTACCATGGAAATTACAATTTCCTATAGTCATCTAAGTTCAATAGAAATTCATAATAGACATCCTCATGGATGTCAAAATGTAGCCAAGTTCCAAATAGGCATCCTTATGGATACATAACTTAGCCATGATCAAATTAAACATCCTCATGGATGTAAAATATATCCATGGTTATCATAACATCCTTATGAAATAAAACATATCCATAATAAAAATAAACATCATAGATGCAAAACATATCCATGATCAAACTGAACATTTCCACACACTAACTTTCAGCATTTTCAATTTATGAAACCACATGCTTTTCCATTTAACTCAAAAGAGGCCAAATGCATAAATAAGATCAAGATCTTATTTAACTTAAAATGCTTCTTCACAAGCAAAGATCCCAATCCTTACTGATTTACCCAAGTAAATCAAATACTCTAACAATATTCAAACCTCTAGGCTTAAGCCTAACCCTAAGTCTTCTTGAGGTTATGATGTTCTAATCATCTATTGATGGCTTGCCTATACAAGTCAATAATAGATAATGAACTTCATTTCCTTAATTCTAAGGGAAAAGTAGTTATGACCTGACTCCCATTGACTTGCCCATATAATTCAATAGTTAACAGGTGATGCTTGCCTGACACAACTCGATTAGGTAAGGGTTGACCCAACTAAGGCTATGGTTAAGTATCATAATGTCATTATAGAAATTTACCAATTTTCACACATACAAAAATTCTATAAATGCAAGAATTTTTAGATCCTCATTATTGCATAATAAAGAACTATATTATTAAACTCAAAAGGTTAAGTGACTTTATAAAATCATGACATATCCCTTTCAAATCATATAAGACATATAATTATCCACACAAGTTATATAGTTTCACCCAAGATTTTGTATGCACTCAATCATACAATTTTATAATTTAATCTTTACAAAGGTACACATAGTGATACAAGCATTATTTAGCCATCCAAAGGTGTACACACCCACATTTATATAAAATAAGTTTTCACAAGAGTATGCACATCCATACCATGTGTATTTTCAGCCACCCAATGTATACTATGCAAACATAAACCTTTATAAAATTATGCATAATCACACAAAAGCTCAAACTATCCCTTTCAAGAATATGTTAAATTCAGTTCAATATGTCCAAAACTCATTTAAAACTTTTAAAGCATAGGATCTGATACCAAATGAAACAACCCAAAAAAATTTTGAAATTGACTGTCAGAATACATAATAAAATGATGTTTAAGACCCACTACACAACTTCAATATTGTACAATGCATCTAAAAATATTTATACATAATGTGTGAATAGCCAATAACTAGATTGGTTCACCTTGGACATTTACCTAGGGTTAAATGCCACTAGGAAATTCCATAAATAATTATGTTACCTTAGGATGATATGTTGTTCAAGGGGGTATTAGTATTTGGATCCATACTGATAACGTCCAAATTTTGTAAAGGTACTCATCTTCTCTATCAACCTACCTAGAGACCATTAGACCTACCTAAGTGTCCAGTTACCCATGCAATCATGGTTTGAAAGTTCAAGAGACTAAATAATTCATTCATGTATAGGATGCCTATACTATTACAACTAGCACCACTACTATTCCAAATAGATAATGATATGAATAACAAGAATACAATTAATCATAACAACATTTATCTTGCTATCCAATTACTACACATGAAAATAAGATAAAATAGAAGTATAATCACTAAGCAAGGAGGTCCAAAATGATCAAATAGAAGAATTTATCTCACTAGCTTGCTTAGGCAACTCTTTCCCCATTGTGAGGTTAGAAAATGGATTTTTTTTAACCAATGTTGAACCCAACATGACATAAGCTTAGAGTCATCGTAATATTTGGAATTAATACCAGTAAGGACGTGTTCTTGTACTACCCCTACTAGATCACTATACCATGATCCAAAGTTATTAGGGATTATTTCACCATAAATCCTTTACTTGATAAAGGTCACACACGAATATATAACTTTGTTATAAGAGGCTTATTCCTCATTAAATTTAGATGAGCCATAATGAACTTAGTTCAAGTGTAGTACATCACACAAGTGATCATCCTATTGAATAAGTATATAGATGCATTAGAAATGCCAAATTACTTCTCATTATATAGATATACCATCTTATAAGTCATCCATAGGGGTCTTTCACCTATATTATTGCTTATTTGTCCTTTGGTAACAACATCATGCTATTATTAAGGATATAGGCATTTATGCCAACCAGTTAATATACAAATATCCACACAAGGTTTCATTATTAAATAAATTACAACCATTAAATTGAATGTCTATTAAGGAATTTTATGTTTTAAAAACTCATAACCAAGGTGGGATATTACATCATAGATCATAGTGTAGGAATTATGAGTTCACACAACATATTTAAGTCTCATCCCAATTTTGGAATTATTTTCCATTCACAAGTATTATTAAATATTTAAATTATCACAATATAAGGCCTACCAATAAATTCAATGCCAAAGGTAAGATTATAAACTTTTAATCACACACATCTACCTATAATCCAATGACCATCTGACTCAAAAATGCATTACTAGCTCATATAGGCAATTAAAGTGATGCTACCAAGTGAGATTTTGTAAATGAATCATCAACTCTAGGTCCTTGCATCACATTGAAATTATAACCTAACTTATAATTAAGGAACTCTACTTAATTCAAATTAACATAATGAATGCAAAAACAACAATATAACCAACATTCCATTATTGAAGGGTTGAATTATGAACGGATGAACAATAAACTTTCTGAATACTTGCTAGTAATTTATGACACTACATTATCCTTATTGGTTCAAACCATAATCAATAGTATAGACCCATATAAATAATGTCATTAAATCATTCTCTATTTCATTTCTTAAGAAATATATATACACTCACTTAAATTGAAACCACAACCATTACCATATCAAAAACACATTGATTTTTATCATCAAGGAAATTATTTGCCTGATCTAATTACAACAATTTGATATTGCCAAAGTTATGAACATACCATAGGTCATAATTTCAAAATAACAAATCCTCAAATAAGCTCTACCATATGATCAAAATGATTTAATAAAAAATCTGAAAGATAATAAAGGAAGTAAACATTTATTATCCATTGACACCCCTCACCTAGGGATGTCACTAGTTAGTATATGTATCCTTCGACATGTATCTACACTTCAAGTTAAAAGCAAGAGTGATGCAACCTTTATGTAGCTCTTCAAGCATAAACCAAAATCACTTGATTCATATATATATATATGTATATATATATATATATATATATATATATATATATATATATATATATATATATATATATATATATATATATATATATATATAGTACAATGAGTGTCTATTATCAATGGAGGCTAAAACAAGCCTCTATAATAGGTCTTATTGAAAACATCAAAGCCTCTATTATTATCAATTCTAGTCATACGTTAGCTCATACACATGTCATTACATCATATATATATATATATATATATATATATATATATATATATATATATATATATAATAATAGAGGCTTTGATGTTTTCAATAAGACCTATTATAGAGGCTTGTTTTAGCCTCTATTGATAATAGACACTCATTGTACATTATATACATACATATATATATATATATATGTATGTATGTATGTATGTATGTATGTATGTATGTATGTATGTATATAATGTACAATGAGTGTCTATTATCAATAGAGGCTAAAACAAGCCTCTATAATAGGTCTTATTGAAAACATCAAAGCCTCTATTATTATCAATTCTAGTCATACGTTAGCTCATACACATGTCATTACATCAAAGGATGTATAATTTAACAATATCTTAAATATGTGAAAGTATAAATTATAAATCTTAGAGAAGGATCTAAAAACCTATAAATGTGGTCACTTTCAAATATATTTTACACAAAAAATTGGCTCATGGTGTCCAAACTCACCATTTTATTACCAATTTTATAGTGCATAAATTTGTATTATATAATGGAAATGATGGTCCTTCCCATTACATTCAATTTTTATTTTCATCATGTTTTTTTCTCTCATGATGATATATTAATAACAAAACTCGTTCTTAGTAATTTTAAGGATTGTGTATTGGATTCATCATATGCATTACACGTAGGATTCATGTGTCAATTTAATGATTTATTATAAATATTCTTACCTCATGACACATGTTTGCATGAATAAAATCCAAAAATTCATGTTTTTTCAATTAATAAACATTAAAAAGGACCTAATGTGAATTATGGAGAGTAAGAGCTCCATCTCAAGACTATACTTACTAAAATGTCTCCCAAAATACCTAATAATAGGTTTCAAATCATTTTATACAATAGTTTTTTTAATATTTTTATCCAATTTATCTTTGTAAGACTCATTGGTGCATTAATCTCCTTGTATGCAAATTCTGAGTGCAATTTTATCAGTATGTGCCAGTTTATGGTTTTCTATGAGAGTTTCCCCATTAATATTTGTCTTTCTTTGTATCATATTGTCATGTTATTAATTCACCTCCATTGTTCCAATTATCACTTTATTTTATTATTCTTATTATTTTTTTCATGTTTCCATCTAAATATTTTTATTTAGAAAAGTTGTCTTGCAATGCTTCCCCCATGGCCAATGTCATCATCTTGATAAAAGGCATTATATTTCTATTACACATTTTTATATGCCATCAAATGGGTTGATGACATTAACCAAGTTTCCATATTTAATTTTGGTGTTTTATATTCATTTATACATTTACAATTTTTATTTTCTCATAAAAAATACATCCAATCCACTCTTGTTTCACATGAAAATCCACCCTAGAACTAATAACATGAATAAGGTATTAGGAGCTTACACTTGAGGAAGGATATTTTGTACAAGGTCTTTGAAAATATCAAGAAGATAATATTAACCATAAAGGTACACATACTATTTTTAATCATAAACAAAGGATACTTAGGTATTCTTCTTTCCATATTGAGCTTCACCTATAACATCTTCATAAAGTTCCACTTGATCCAGGGGAGATAGAAGAGTAAAAAAAAACAACCCAGAATAAGTATTTATATCCCTATACTTTTTTTCTAAATTTAATTTAGTACAGGTGTGTGTGTGTGTGTGTGTGTGTGTGTGTGTGTGTGTGTGTGTGTGTGTGTGTGTGTGTGTGTGTGTGTGTGTGTGTGTGTGTGTGTGTGTGTGATATATATATATATATATATATATATATATATAGAGAGAGAGAGAGAGAGAAAGAGAGAGATTTATATGTTACTTTATTCCATGTTTATATAAGTTTATGTTTTTGGGTGTGTTTTATCTATAAGTACTATTTTTTATTTTATTTACACCTTTTGGTTAAAAACATTATATTATATACCTCTTGATTACTACCTAACGAAATTAACTATATTTTTATTATCCCTCTTACATATTGTATCTAGCTTTTCCTTTATTATTCAAGTCTTTGCATAGATCCATAAATTATATCCATGTGATCCTCAATGTACATCACCCTTATCTAAATCTACATACCACTTTATGAAATAACATTTTTAACATGAATATGATTTATTATGGTCTTATACCTTTACATATATTAGATTATTTTCATATCTTCAACCATATTTTCCTTAAATACATTATGATGAACTTGACACGAATCTTATACCAACATTATCTTGGGTCAAATTCATGTTTCTAGTTCTTAGATTCTTACCTTCATCTATGTTTCAAGTACCCCTTGCTTGAAAATTTTCCTTATGTCATCACATTAACTTCATCATCATTACATTTTTGTGAATCAAAATTGAATATTAACTAAGTACTATGTCAGGTCAATTTTTGTATTTTATTTTCCTAGTCTCTTAGTGTTATCAATGTTTCAAGAATTATTTTCTTGATTTACTCTTTCTTAGCTTATGTTTTATTATAATTTAATTTATGAACCCTAATAAAACATAAACCTCAAATGTAATTCAAATCAATAATAATTACAATAAAGCATACATATGAATGTGAACTACTAAATATTATTGCAATGATTTGATAAGTGGCATATGATAAATATAGTGGAAAGAGTACGCCTGTGTGCTCGTGAAAACCATGTTTACCATGCAACTTGTTAGAGATGATGGTTCTTTGTTAAATAATATTAGATAAAATTGAGCTTCATTGATGAAAAAAATGGATAATTGGGGTGATTATTCCCAAAAAATTATGTAACTATGTAGGCTCTTTGGTTGGGAATATAACATGTCCCAACACTCATAAATATTTCAAAAAGTACACTATGTACTAACCTAACTGAATAAGCAAGAAAAATAAGGAACCTTATGATGGGTTAGGTCAAATAAAATTAACCAACCCCTATAAATGTCTTACATATTCTATTTGAATTATTTCACCCAAGTTCACTCCATGTAAAAAAAATGATTGAAATGGAATGAACAATGTCCATGCCCCAATCATGTATGCATTTTTTATTGTATAGTTTTTCTCATGTTCTCTCAAAGGTATCAAAAAAAATTATGATTGAAATAGAGTGAATAATTTTCATCCCCCATCATGGACATAGATCTAATAAGTTTAAATTTTAATGAAAACCATTTTCCATTCAATTATAAATTATGTTTTTATTTATGTGCACAAGCTAGTATCATCCCTCATGAATCAAAATTTTTGCATATATGCATTAACTAATATCATGCCCCATAAATCTATACCAAATAATATATAATTTTATGCATCGATATGCTAAATTTGATAGCTTGTATATCAATTGTATGTATATACATGTAGTACAATGTCTTATAAATTTAATTTATATGACCAATCATAAGCACCCAAATGTTTGTGATTTTATGCTCAAATATTTATAAATAGAGTGCATATGAATGGAATATTCCCCTATAATTTTTACTTATGTTCCAATATCTATAATGTAACTAAACCAATTGAAATCTATCCATTCTAAATCTCTAAAATTTATACCATTATCTGTCTTTATGTTTATGGAATCTCATGTCTCTATTACAAGCCCATTATAATTCCCACTTTTAAGATGATTAGTGTGTATTTTAAGTCACTTATCTAAAAATAATAGTTAATTTTATCATTTCACATTTAAACATACAATCATTTAATATAATGTGAACATTTGGAAAGTGTGTCATCATATTAATATATATGTCAATCAAGGCATGTATTTAACATTTGCAATACATGTCATATAAGTGTCATGTCTATATGGAATTATCAATTAATTAAATAGTAATGGGATCACTGAATAATAATACACATTAAAATTGCATGATATATATCATGGCACCACTCAATGTCATCAAGTAAAACAAGATCAAGTGTTAATGTCACATGTAAGGACAAGGGCTGCATATGATGGAAATGAATTTGTCACAACAAACAATGCCAAGGGACACATAAAAGGTGACATAAATATATTGTAAACAAGGGATGCCAAATATGTCAAATCAAAACAATCCAATGGCCACATTGAAGGGGCATAAAAATGTCAAAAAATAAGGTCAAAGGGCCACACACAATATAGAAATACAAAGTAACCTATCATGAAGTATAATAACAAGATCAATGGACCATGGAAAAATTATCGTATACACCATCCATATGTATCAATGTCATGTCATATTATAATATCATGTTGATATAACATTATGTAAGGAAATAACATGAAATATATGAGACATGTGATAAATAACATATGTAAATAGTGTAATCTAGTAATTATGTCATGCTCAAGTATTATTTTTTTAATTTTTTATATCTTAATTTTTTTATTTTACTAAATTTTTATTTTATTTTATTTTTTGAATATTTTATGTTTTGAAATAGATAAATTATGATTTCATTATTGATATTACCATGGTAAGTACCTTTATTTAATATTTTAAGAATCCTCTATCATGGATGAATGGTACCAATTGTGGGCATGTTAAAATTGGATAATAAATCATGTGTTATGCCACAACTATCATGATCACTACTCATATAATTTAGTGTATGATGGATAGATCTATATAGTTGAAGATTATGTGGGGTCTATTATATAGTAGGATAATGTCTCACTACATGTGTTCAATATTGAACATGTTAAACTATATGTAGGGCTAACCAGGTATGTGTTATATGAGATGACGGACACTGTGAGCCCTGAACAACTATTTGATGTCATTATTATTGATTAATTAGTTTTTTAGTACACCCAAATACTTTCCTGGTATATTTTTATTTATAGATTTACTTCATAGATTTAATTATTATCGTTATATAATGATCCTAAATATATTTACCAATTATCTATATATAATGATCCAAAATAGGTTTACCAACCAACTACGGTGGTGGTGGGTGTAGAAGAGGATATATCAATAGGTGTAAAGGGTACTCATATCTTATACTTGTAACCTTAACTACCTTTTTCTAGTGTATGTAATTTAGGAATTTATGTACTTTATATGGTACTACACAAATAATTTTCATCCAAGGGCACCCTAAAAACATGTCAAAAACCTCATTACTCTAGAGAAGTAATAATGAGTTGTTATCATGGTAGATCATACCTAAATATGTATTACTATGGGTCCCATAGTATTTTTTTCTATCCATAGAATACCTTTACTATGCTTAATGTTTCTTATAAATCATGTTGTGTGTACCCAAGGGAATGAATAAGTGTCATCATGAAAACATTCTCACTTGACCCGTTGTCAACCATGAAAATATGTATGCATTTATCATTGATTTAGGATGATATGAAGAGTGCATGAAAATATTAATAATAATAATTTCACTTTCATTGAATGCTATCATAGTATGTTGTGGTGAAGTATTGATATGTTTACCAATAATGTCATCTATCAAGTTATCATACATCATAAATGGAGGATGAAAATTGTATGCATAGTTTTTTTTAAGTATCTTTAGTCTTTATCATCTCATTTTTAGGAAATTAATCATTTATATCTTAAAATTTTTATTTATATTATTTTGTGTTCTATGTTCCTCTATAGGGGTGAAAAATTTGATATTTTTGCCATCAATAAGATCTTGTATCATATGTATCAATTTTAAACATTTATCTATAGAATGTCCCACAATTTGATGATAGTCACAATATTCATTTCCATTACATTTCCTTTTGGTAAGCCAATTTTGATTGATTTATTATGGAGGAATAAGTGTGATATGATACACTCAATTATGTTCTTTAGTACTACATGAGGATCTAAGAGTAATTTTTAAAATTATAACTTCAATGGAGCTATCAATTATAATTGGTTTGTAGTCTAAAATATTAAACTAACTATAATATTTGCCTCATTCTTTTTATTATTTAGTTCTATCTATTAACTTGGTTTTCTTTGAAACTTCATTGTTGAAATAGTTGTAGGAGCATATGTATACTTGAATTTTTTCAAATCTATCATCAAAACTTATCTATATCATACTACATCACATAACTCATCAAAATATTTGAATCTATTGAATATAATAAATGCATGGAGTGGTGAGAGAAAACATTCATTGAATATTTCCTTTCATTGATTGTTAGCCATAAATTTTGTCACATTGGCTAGCATAATCTTTTACCAAAGTACATAGTCATTGATTGGCCTGTTTTACCAATGCGTGACTTTACAAACTTATGCATAAGATAGATTATCATCAATTATTATATAAATTTTTTTGATATGAATTGATCTACCAAGGATTTAAATGATCTTACATATTGTTTGGGAAGATCATAGAACCATTAAAATTCATTGCCCTTAGGGCATCTCAAACATAGACTGGTTAATAATGTTTCATTGTATGCATAGTCCAAGAATGATGTTGGAATGATATAAGGTATTGATATAGGTCACCATTACCTTAATATAATGTAATATTTAGATATAAAAATCATATTGGTAAAGGATAAGTTACTTTATTTAGATGCACCTTTCTCTATTTGTAACACATTTTCATGCAGAGTTGTAAAAGTTTATTCAAGAGAATGTGCAATATCCAAGGTTGGTGTTTTATCATGCATAGTCATGATGAGAGGGGCAAAGGTTTCATGTGTATCAATAGGTGTGTAATAATTTTGGATGCCTCATGTTTCCCCTAAATGTTTGGTGTATGTCACTTAGGTCACTAATGGTGTAGACATTATATTAGATCATGCTATAGTGGAGGAATGCCAACCTAATCACTTGTTTTCACATATTCATGAATAATTTAATCATTAAAAGAAGAATAAAAATTAAATATATCCATTTTACTATTATTCCTAGGAGATATCAAAATCCTTATGGCAATCATATAAGCTAGACTAGGAATAAGTCATGGGAGGAAAGAGAGCAAAGAAACTACATTTCAATTATCTCTCAAACCCCTGTATATATAAATGAGAATTTTTTAGCGTATCTCTAATCCCTCATAGATATGAATTTGAAGGAATATGGTTATAATCTATATGGGTCCCACTTAATCTAACACTATGTCTTATAGGTATAATGGAAATAGCCTTATTGGATGGCATAAGATGTGATCATGAAACTATACAAAAGGATAGGGAAAAAAATGAGAATACCTTTTTATCTTTTGAATGGTGAATTCATAGACCAGCTCTCAAACCCTTAGACAAAAACATACAACCCTAGAAGTTTTAAACCCTAAGTGAAACTTAGAGTTTGACAAGGTTTGATATATATACAGCTTCACCAATATGTTATATTATAATTTTTTTTGAAAATACTAGTTAGAAATAAATATAAATTTAATTTATATTGATAAATATGGCATTCAAACATACATTTGAATGCAAAATAAGGTAACTTATTATAATGATTTGACAAGTGGCATATTCGATATATGGTAATTAAAACAAATATATGAGTAATTAAATTTTATGGATTGTTTCCTAACTATTAATCTATTATGGAAGTGGAAAATAGATAAAATTAGACATATTATTCATCTAATTCAAGAATCATAGTTCTATTTATGAAAAATTGGTTCCAAAAATATAGGTCAATATCGACTCTCAAAATTGACCCATGAGAAAAATTATGATTATGACCATATAATCATCTTTGTCTATATATAAAAAATATGTATGTGAAATTGATGTAAGGGCATCACTCATGAGAGCAATGTGTTTGAAATTTTTTCTATATCAAGGAATAAGGGGTCTAAAACATTTTTATGATGTTTTGATCATATGAGGTGTATAAAAATGTACCTTGGAATTCTTTCCAAGTGCTAGGATTGCCTAGGGAGGTTTAAAATTCAAATCTTGAGTTTTCCTACCAAATCGCATAGTTTGAAATTTTGAATGTTTTGGCATTGGAAGGAGGTTGTAAGAGTTTTTCAAAATCTTAAAATGTGTTAAATATTTAATAAATTTAAATTAGATACCTTTAGGCCTATAAAATCAACCTAAGGTCATACTTGTACGAAATAATTATCCTTGGTATTATGTCAAGGGAAAACACTCATTCAAGTGACCCTTGGAAGGTAGTTATGGTAATTAGAGTAGATATAAAGTATTTAATTTTTGGTTTTATAATGGCTTGTCAAGGTGGTTTTAAAATAAGGTAGGGAAATAGACCTAAGAAAAGAGAATGGAGATCTTCAAGGTTGATGGTTGTTGAGTATAACTCTATTTTTTATGTCTACATAAAGGGAAAATGACTATTATATGACTGTTCAATAAAAATGGATTCATTTTGGTTTAGTTTTGATAATTAAATCATTATTTATTAAGTTATTTCCAAGTTTTTTATTGTGTTTTTGATAATTCCTTTATCAACTTTCATGTGGTTGACTTTAGAATATAATAAAATTTTGTATATGTGTGCATGTATAGCAAATAATCCTTAAAGTATCACAAGAGAGGACAAAAAATATTTATCATGAGAATTAAATGATTTTTATATGTGAATAGGAGGATTTGGGACCTTGACTATCCCTGTGTAACATTTGGAACTCAATCTGAGAGAAAGAACTCTAAGCAGAGTACTATCAAACCCTATATGTTGTAACTATCACCAGTCTAGTCAAAGAACATCATAATAAATTAGACATCAAGGTTATAATTATGTATTAATAAATTATATTTTAAAGGTTATAGTTTGTAAAATTATTTCTAGATTTGGAAAGTCAATTTGGGGAACCTACAATCCTATTAAGATCACTTGCAGACCTAATGGTAGATGATTATGTGCTCTGTGTGAACCAAAAATTTCATAAAGAAATTAAATATTGTAATCCTTAACCCCAAAGGGTGAATATCATGGTTATACATATTTTTATATCATTCATAGATCTTTAAGACTGTTTGAGGTCAAATCAAAACCCAAAGTGCACTTAGAGACCCTACATGCTTGACTATATGTTTGTTGTGAGATAAAAATGTTAAAAAATATGGAGCATAGTAAAGTATGGAAGGAACTAGTTATTTTAAGAGTTTTTCATAAGTTTCATTAAGTATAAATATTTATCACATATCTTTTAAATCCTTTTGGAAAGGTGAAAGATCAAATAGTGTGCTCTCAAGTTTTGTAGAACCCTGTGAACCCTTATCTATGGTTTTGAGCTAAAAATCCAATTTCTTGAAGTTTAAACTGGTGAAAGTCCTCCAAATTTGGTCAATATAAATGTATCAATTAATATAAGTATATTTTGAGTTTTTTACTTGAGTTCATTCATGCATGTGCCAAAAGGGGTGATTGTGTGTAAGTCGAGACAGGGTTGACCTAATTAGGCCTAATAGTGGCATAAGAAGAGCTAGAAAAGGAATGTAGAAGATGATTTAAGGCCTAAATTTTTTTGTAAACAATAATTTAAATAAATGGTACCATAAAATAATACTATTTTGTCATTTGACATCAATACGAAGCTTTACAAGCAAGTTTAACCAAAAAAAGGTTATTAGGAGAGGACTATGTGAAGGGAGAAGTATAGAGAAGATAGGAAACAAGCCAAAAAGGGTGTGGTTGATAGTAATAATGGTATTAATAGTCCTTAAGTAGTAAGTATAGAGAAGATAGGAAACAAGCCAAAAAGGGTGTGGTTGATAGTAATAATGGTATTAATAGTCCTTAAGTAGTATGATTATTTTGACACAACCCATGAGGCAATCAAGCATTGATGAACCTAAGAGAGAGGGACCATTTGAACCTAGTGTAGAGAAAGAACATTGATGTAAAAAGGAATATTGTGAGATAGTTGATCATCTCTACATCATTTGATATCAAATATAGTTTTATCTTTGTGGTGGGTGATTTCTAATAGGTTCATTTAATATAATACTTGAAAAGATAAAAATAAATATTGGACACCATGTGTCTATAGGTAAATTGTAGGAAAGGGAATCAAGAACAGTGTTCCATGGAGTAAAGGGTGGATATAGGTAACAAATATCAAGATGGTATAGTGGATCATTTTATGGGATAGATGACAAAACTTATGGCACCTTTGATTGTAATAATGGAATCCATTGAGAATGCTCTCAAATAAAGAGTATAAAATTTAGAGATAACGCATGTGGAAGACAATGGAGGACAACAAAGTCAAGAGGAACCTTTACAACCAAGCTCAATTGGAGAAGAGAGTGAAGTAGTAGTCCAAGAGGCCATAAGGCCTTAAAATCAAGTTATAGTAGTTAAATAATTTAGGAGGCCACAAAAATATCTACATGAGGTAAGGCCATATGCATTTGATAGATTAAGCGTGAATGATAGTTTCATAAGACATAGATAAAGACCAACTTTACAAAGACTATGTTGGAATTCAAATAGATAAGTACATAGGGTAATTGAGTGTCCCTCACATGTTGTTATGTATGGTTAATATAATGGAAGAGGATAAAATGAATAAATTATATAAGTGAGAAGAGAATCTTTGCTCATGAGAAGAGTTTTGTTGCAGCAAAAAGGACAAGTACAAAAACTAGTACAAAGGAAAAGTTTGTTTAGGAGTAGATGCAAAATAAATGGAAAATGTTGTAATGTGGTGATTGATATAGGAAGTAAAAATAACATTGTATCTATGGAGATGGTACAAAATCTAGTATTGAAGAGGATTCCACATCCTTACAAGGTAACATGGGTTCAAAAAGGACTTCAAATCATGGTAAATGAGCAAAGTTTGGTTGAATTTCATATAGGTAAATATAAGGACATTTTTTTATGACATAATTCCCATGGTTTTTTAACATTTTTTGATATGGGGGCCATGGTAATTTTATAGAAAGGTTGTTCTTGATGGGCAAGAAAACACTTACATTGTAGAGAAAGATGGGTTGACACATGTTCTTTTACCTTTGCGAGGTGATGCAAGTATAGTGGAACAAAGAGTGATGTTGATGGAAACCAAATAGTATTTTGGTAAGGTATTTGAGAATATGAGTTTGAACAAGGCCCTTAAGAAGGAAGAGAAGACAAGTTGTCTTAAGATGGTGAATATGGAGAGGTATGAGTTCAAAAAGTTGTACATGGAGGATAGCCAATAAGATAATAGATTGTTAAACAAGGTCAATAAATTGCCTAGAGCAAGTGATCTTTGTAATAAGGCATTGGTAACAAGCATGAAATGTAAGAGTGAAGGCTTCAAATGCTAAGAAGGTAGTAAGTACACTAGAAGACAAGGAACAAAAATTGTAGTTAAGAGGGATAAGAATTGTCTTGGGAATGACACCAAACAAGAGAGGAAGTTATAAAATGAAGTTTCCAATGAATAAGCACAAGAGAGAGCCATGAGGGATCCAAATTTTGATGCTAAAAATGTGATTTGTGTTATGTAAACAGGTGATACAAAGGTAGCCACCAAGCAAGTCATAGAATCAAAGAAGATGGAAGCATTTATGGTAAAGGAAGTCAAGGCTAATTATATATATCCTAAAACTCATCAAGAAGTGAAAAATAAGGAGGGAGAACCCTACCCAAAGCATTAAAATATAACAAGGAAACAAGATGAAAGAGAAGAAGATGCAATGTGCATTGGAAAATTTTGACTTATATTTGAAAACAAAGGTTGAGGGCAAGATAGACATAAGAATGCAAGATAAAGAGTTGTTATAACTTCATGTGAAGAAGAAAGATCTAGCTTATGACCATGAGATTCTCAATGAAGGTGAGAATAATAGTGACAAATTAGTTATGATGTTACATTCCAAGGGAGAAAATAGGAGTATGCTAAGGAAATAAACTCCATACAAGGTCAATGAGCAAGTAAAGGATTAATGGGAGAAGGTATGTAGTATTCAAAGAAGTGTCAATATAATTGATGAATTTATATTCTTATGTGTGAATGAGAGTAACCTTGTAAGAGAGAAATGTCAAGGGAGTAAGAAATCAAATCAAGAAGGTAGGAAGCATGAATAAGGTCTATACAAGGCTAGGAAGATGAGAAGAGGTCAAGAAAATATTTTAAAAGGATTGAACATGCATATGAAAAAAGAATAAGATAAATAAGGTAAGTTCATAGAAGCTTTTAAAGCTCACATTGTGTATCCTAATGCATTGATTGGTGTTATACCTATAGCTTAAAAATATGATGTGTGAAGGATTCCTAAAAAAGATAGGCATATATAAAGATAAGGGTATGATAATTAAATTTAGATTGATCATGTTTTAAGGGGTGACAAAATAATCAAGGCCAACAAAGACATATGGGAGAATGGTGGAGAAGAGTCAAAATGAGTGCTTCATGTGGACTTACCAAGTCAAGGCCCCAAAACAAAGGTAATCAAAAGTTTGGAAGCCATCTCTCATAGGATAGAAAGAGTGGTGAATGTTTTACATCATGATATAAGGTATAAGCATGAGTATAAACAAATATTACCCATTGATTTGCATAAAAACACACATTGCTTGTTGTTTGAAGAAGTAATTTTTAGACAAGAAGTCATAAATCAAGCTCAATGTAGTTTTAGTAAACCAAATGTGTTAAAGGAGATAATTAATATGGTATATCCTACTCATCACAATGATAAAATAAAGTAATACTCAGTCATAGTGAAGGCCAAATAATTGGAATACCTTAAGGAGTGGATATAGGACTACATTTGCATTCAAAGCATGGTTATGATGTTGTAAGTGTCTATAATAAATAAATAAAGTAGGTGAAAGAAGGAAGGAATGCCTTGAAATTTCATGATCTAAGCATGCTCATATAAGTAGAATCATAAAATGAAGTATTAGAGACAAAATTCAAGGTTACAATAGTTGTACAAAGGAGAGGAGGAATTATTTGGATGCAAGGTGAGAAAGTCCAATTGTAGGAATTAGTTGGAGCACAAGTACAAGTTGAAAAATTTGAATTCGATAAGGTGAGTGAGAATATGGAAAAATTGTTAAAGTTATAGGAATATGAATATAGGGTAGTAAGGTGTCAAGAGTTGCATACATATAATGATATAAGCCCTTTTGAACAAGGAGTTAGTTTATATTATTCTTTCTTACCCTTAGAAGGTTTGTGTAAGGTTTAAAGAAGACCAATGGTAGAGAAATTAGTAGGACCAGTAAATAGAATAGAGTATAAGAGGCATTATTGGAAATGGAGGAAGAGGAAGAAGCAACAAATAGATCATATCAGGCTAGGAGTTAGAATAGAGTGCATTTTGGAAAAGCAAGAGAATGTAAGGACTTAGAACCAACAACATGAAAAGTTTACAAATCCATAGTTGATTGAAGATACTATAAAGAGTCAAAATGATGAAATCAAAAACATAAGGAGATAGCTGAAAAGGTTCCTAGATAGTAAACTCTCTTTAAGTTTCATTTTTCTTCTCTCCTAGGGAGAATGATGTAGGGGTATCACTCATGAGAGTAATATGTTAAAAACATTTGTCTAGATCAAGGAATAAGGGGTATAAAACATTTTTATGATGTTTTAACCATATGAGGTGTCTAAAAATGTACCTTGGAATGTTTTCCATGTGCTAAGAGTGCCTAGGGAGGTTTGAAATTCAATTCTTAACTTTTCTTGCCAAATTGCATAGTTTGAAAATTTGAACATTTTGGAATTGAAAGGAGGTTGTGCGAGTTTTTAAAAAGATTAAAAGGTGTAAAATAGATAATAAATGATAATTAGAGACATTTATGACTATAAACTCAACCTAAGTTCACACTTATATGGAAGAATTGTCCCTAGTATTATGTCAAGGGAAAACACTCTTCCGAGTGACCCTTAGAAGATAGTTATGGTAGTTAGAGTAGATATAAAGTATGTAATTTTTGGTTTTGTAATGATTTTTCAAGGTTGTTTTCAAATAAGGTAGGGAAATATACCTAATAAAAGAGAATGGATATCCTCAAGGTTGATGGTTGTTGATATAACTCTATTTTCTATGTCTACATAAAGGGAAGATGACTATTATATGATTTTTTAATGAAAATGGATTCATTTTGGTTTAATTATCATAAGTAAATTATTTTTTAGTAAGTTATTTACAAGTTATATAGTGTGTTTGTGATAATTCCTTTATCAACTTTCATGTGTTTGGTTTTAGAATACAATATAATTTTGTATACGTGTACATGCATAACAGATAGTCCTCAAAGTATCACAAGAGAGGACAATAGAGATTTATCATGAGAATTAATTGATTATTATATTTGAATAGGATTTAGGACCTTTATTAACCCTTTTTAACATTTTGAACTCAATTTGAGAGCAAGAAATCTAAGGAGAGTACTAGTAAACCCTATATATTGTAACTATAGCCAGTCTAGCCAAAGAACATCATAAGAAAGTATAAATCAAGGTTATCCTTAAAAAAATAAGAAAGGATATTTGTATTTTTTTATGTTGGAACATTATTTATAGAGTTTTAAAGTTTATTTGAGGAACCTACAATCTTATTGAGATCATTTGCACTCCTAATGGTAGATGATTGTGTGCTTTGTGTGAGCCAAAAATTTCATAAAGATATTGAATATTGCAACCCTTAAACTCAAAGGGTTAATATCATTTTTATACATATTTTTACATAATTCATATATATTCAAGACTATTGGAGGTAAAATCAAACCCCAAAGTGCACTTGGAGACCTTGCATGCCTAACTGTATGTTTGTTTTGAGATAAGAATATTAGAAAAGATGAAACAAAGTAAATTATGGAATGAAATAATGCTTGTATGAGTTTTTCATAGGTGTCATTAAGTATAAATATTTATCATAGATCTTTTAAATCCTTTTATAAATGTTAAAGACCAAACAATGTGCTCTCCAGTTCTACAGAACCCTATGAACCCTTATCTAGGGTTTTGAGCTAGAAATTCAATTTCCCATAGTTTAAATTGATTAAATTCATCCAAATTTGGTCAATATATATTTATAATTGAATATAATGTTATTTTTGAGTTTTTAACTTGAGTTCGTACATACACATGCTAAGAGGGGTGACTGTGTGTAAGTAGAGACAAGGTTGACATAATTAGGCCTAACAATGGCCTAGGAGGAGCTAGAAAAGGAGTGTAGAAGAAGAGTTAAGGCCTAATTTTTTTTTAAAGAACAATTTAAATAAGGGTATTATAAACTATTACTATTTTGTCATTTGACATCAGTACGGATCCGTATAAGCAATTTTAGCAAAAAAAGGCTATTAGGAGAGGACTATGTGAAGGGAGAAGTTTAGAGAAGATAGGGAACAAGCCAAGAAGGGTGTGATTTATAGTAATAAAGGTATTAAAATACCCTAATTATTATTATCAAGTTCACAGAACCCATGAGGTAATCAATCATTGATGAACTTGAGAGAGAGGGACCATTTGAACCTAGTTTAGAGAAAGGACATTGATGTAAAAAGGAATATTATGAGATAGTTGATCATCTCTAGATCATAAATGTTTAACATTGGTGATTCACATAACTCCATAAATAAACCTTATTCACCTTAAAACCCTATTTGTTTTTATAGAGGCTAGAAACTTATAAAATCTAGGAAAGTGTAATAGGCTAGGTTGACCCAAATCACTCCCATTTAATTATTTATCATTGCATGCATATCTATTAATATATTGAATTAAATAAAACCATGTTTATTTTTACCACTAAATGTGATTGTGTAATTGTGTTTATTCACTATACATATGCAACTAATGATTTTGATTTGATACTTGGCAATGTTTTAATTTGACTTGGATTTGGATTGCTTCACACATGGATCATGATTGATCCTAGTGATATATTATAAATTTGTTAAGGATAGGAAAACAAATATCAATGTTAAATAGTGTATATACATGTACTAAATATGTTGAGTCCCTTATAGGTGATATATTAATTTGTTTATATATAAGTCCAATTGGGTCATTTCTCATGACATCGACACTCTAGACAAATAGGTTGACCATATGGGAGGGTTTTATTTTAAAAATAAAAATTTAATATAAGAGTTTTGGTTCTAAAAAAATCAATTCAATATCACTGAATTACTAACCTAAACTAACAAAACCAACCTATGTACAATTTTACTGAAGTGGAGTTCTAGAGATGTATTAACTGGATAATTGGAAGGTTTGAAATATAAAATTAGGTTCATATACTTATATAATAATATAAATGGATGTTAAAACTTATAAGTTAGCATGTGAGTGTGATATAATGGTGGATTAGGACCATGTTTGTTTACTCAAGTCATGCATGATAAATGTGTGTCAACCTTGTCATTTTCAACTACCTAATATAATATATTAGTATCTACATATTCTTCACTTTTACTACTTATATTATTCTTAATTACTTAGCGTCTTAGGATATTTTTTGGTCAACTTCAACCCATTTATATTTTATATTGGCTACTCATTTATCCCTTCCATAAATACCATTGATATCCACTACTCATGGTCTTATTTTTATAAACTAAAACTAAACATTAATTATCCCATGGATAAATATCACTTAGATGATCTTCCCATATTTTACATTCATCCCATGGTTGAAAATACCATAGATTAACTTCCTATTTCTTGTGTGTGTCCTATGATAAGTCATATTTAAATTAATATCATCTAATTCTATCTAAACACTTTCACTTTTGTGCACTTTTGTATTTATTTATTTTATTTATAATAAGATGCACATAATTTAAACCACGACTAATTTTAATTTTATATATATATATATATATATATAATATTTAATTAAAATTAGTTGTGGTTTAAATTATGTGCATCTTATTATAAATAAAATAAATAAATACAAAAGCGCACAAAAGTGAAAGTGTTTAGATAGAATTAGATGATATTAATTTAAATATGACTTATCATAGGATATATATATATATATATATATATGTATATATATGTATATATATATACATATATATACATATATACATATATATATACATATACATATATATACATATATATATACACATATATATAGACATATATACATACATATACATATATATATATACATATATATATATACATACATATATATACATACATATATATACATATATATAAATACATATATATATATACATATATATATACATATACATATATATATATACATACATATACATATATATATATATACATATATATATATATATATATATATATATATATATATATCCTATGATAAGTCATTTAAATTAATATCATCTAATTCTATCTAAACACTTTAACTTTTGTGCACTTTTGTATTTATTTATTTTATTTATAATAAGATGCACATAATTTAAACCACAACTAATTTTAATTAAATATTACATATATATATAATATTTAATTAAAATTAGTTGTGGTTTAAATTATGTGCATCTTATTATAAATAAAATAAATAAATACAAAAGTGCACAAAAGTGAAAGTGTTTAGATAGAATTAGATTATATTAATTTAAATATAAATAATCATAGGACACACACAAGAAATAGGAAGTTAATCTATGGTATTTTCAACCATGGGATGCATGTAAAATATGGGAAGATCATGTAAGTGATATTTATCCATGGGATAATTAATGTTTAGTTTTAGTTTATAAAAATAAGACCATGAGTAGTGGATATCAATGGTATTTATGGAAGGGATAAATGAGTAGCCAATATAAAACATAAATGGGTTGAAGTTGACTAAAAAATAGAAATGAAAATAATTAAAATTATCAATAGTTTGGATGACTTTCATCATATATATATATATATATATATATATATATATATATATATATATATAATGAATATAAAATAGAAATGAAAATAATTAAAACATGATATTATAAAATATTTAATTAGAAACCATTGAAATTAAACATTTTATCATCTAAGGATATAATCAATATACATTTGTATATATTTTTATTTAAAATAGGATGAAAGTCATCCAAACTATGGATAATTTTAATTAGAAACATTATATATAGTAAAATAATAATTGTATTATAAATAAATAAATAAAACTTAATTTTGTATACTATTTAACAAAATTACAATTTCATAATACACACACACATAGATACAAATACATACATACACATATAGACACACATGTGTGCGCATGCATGCGTACACACACACACACACACACACACACACACACACAGTATACATACTAATATAAATAAAATAATATTACATGTTTTATATATTTTCAAATCTTCAGTTATTTTAGTTAATAATTATCCACACCTTATTGCATATAGTTATATATATTAGATCTAAAAATGTTATTTATAGATAACATAACTCAAAATGAGACCATGTTTTAAATTTAGTTATTTTGAGCTAAAAAAATTTTACAAAATGAAATGAAAGGGAGTTGGTCCATATCAGCACGAAGCTTATATGAAAGGTGCAATATTATTATGCAAACATCAGGGAGAATACTAGAGGACAAGAATTATCATCTCAAATATAATCAAGAGAGATAGTTTCACGTTGCACAAAATGAGAAAGGGTCACAATAAACTAAGGGAAGGTCTAGATAAAACCTAGAGTTGATTAGGATAGAGTAAATAAAGTGGATGATAATTCAAGTGCACATAGAAAAGTGAATGATAGTAAGAAGAAAAGAAAATGAAAATCAATATATCCCACAGGGATTGAATGTTAAAAATAACATTAAGTAGGAGAATATATTAAAATAAGATGGAAGAAGTCTAGAACAAAAATTCAAATGAGATGAATATGGAAGATAGATCATGCAAGCATGTTTACTCTATATGAAGGTTTGAAGGATAGGCACTTAATTAAAAATAAAGAGCCATTAAATAAACAAGATATAAATATTTTATAATATTAAGTATTTCCTTGTGTGTAAAAATTATTTTCTAAGCACAATATGTGCAATGGAAAACATCATGTATTTAAATACATGCCTAGAAAATTGAAAAATAATTTGTGGCTGAGGACAAGAGTTACACACATAAATAGTATCTTAGTATGAGAGAAGTTCTCTTTGAAATGAACATAATTAAATATGCGCTGTAAGAGCATAAATATTTTTTCATAAGGCATGTTTCTAATGCATCATGGGAAAGTAATGAATTTGGATCATATGATAAATGACTAAGAATTTTTATAGAGAGGGACACACACATAAGATTACAAAACAGTGCTCATGAGGAAAAATTTACATGGGTGCACATTAAAATATGTATTAGATCTTGTAGATGATAAACAAGAAAGTAATTTGGAGATATTAGTGAACATAAATTGATAATCCTTCAAAGAGATGACAAGATATAATATGAAGAGAAACAATATTGGAACTCTTTATTATGATAAGGTAAAATATTACTGTGAGATGAAAACAATAGAGGAGGAGAAAAATATGCACATAAGGGAGGAAAGGAAAAATTTTAAGACAATTTTGTGGAGGTGTAAAAAAATGGGTGGATGAAAATCCGTAGGAGAAACAATTGGCTGCAAGCCCACATGAGAATAAATAAGGTAAGAGTTTAAGAAGGTGTTGCATGGTATGAACCAAAAGGAAGAAATTATAAAGTACACATTACAGATATGGATGGGTAGATATGGGCATATATACATTAGAAGGAGGAAGACTATGAAGATTAGGATAATGATAATAAGTATCATATCTATGTGTAGGATGACCGTTCATGACCTAAAATGTTTTTTCAAGAGAGAATGTGTAGAGAATGCCTTCCTAGGAAACACTCAAAGTGAAGAAAAGCATTATGGCCTTGGAAGTTAACCTAAAGGGTGGTTATTTAACTCAACCATAATTTCAAGTAATGATGTATATTTAAATTACCTATGGAGTCTAATACAAGATCATCCCAAGTGAATAATAAACTTTTCATTGCCAAAATTATACTAAGTTAATCAGTTGATGAATAAAGACCATTTTTTCTAGCGTAAAGTGACACAACAAAAAATTTTGAAGACTTATATAATAACAAAAATCCACATGTGTGGAATGATGAAGGTTTGGGAATAAAGGACTAAAAATTTTAGAAAACAAAATAAATGTGTGTACATAGGCATTAGAAATCATGGAGATGGAGATAAATGCACATGAAGACTTGTGAAATGGTACATAAAATATTTAAGATTTTAGGAGGCACAAATGGGACGTACATTGAAGACATGTTGTATATATGAACTAATGACAAACTTTTATGGTCAAGGTGTAAAGGAAAAACATAATGTGCATAAGAGTTAAGGATCATGTGATGGCATGAAGAAAAGATGAATTATGGGAGTACCATACCTAAGGCATGAAAGTGTATACATTATGTGAAAAGTATAAGACCTGAGGTACATAGGGATAACTAGATGATTATATACCTGAAAGGACATAAACCTTACCCTTTACATGTCAAGATAATACTATAGTGATAAGGAATAGTTATATCTATTATCACAAATATGATTTGATGACTTTTAGATACACATGGATCAATGTTTGTAAAGGCTAAATATACCCATAGTGTAGGCTTGCAAGTTTACTCTGATCCTACTAAATATAATTATCAATCATTACGTTAAAGACAAAAAATCCCAAGCATAAAACTAATATAAAAGGAGGGGTCAAGACCACATGGTAACACCTGGAATGCTTTAGACCTTTATAAATGTTAAGCTTATAGGGGATAATCTGTCAAAAATAATAGTTAGAGAGAGAGAGAGAGCTAAGGGATCTAAGGCATGCAGCCTTAGTATGGTTTGAGCTAGGACGATTCTATGGTGTTAAAGTGGATTAGGGATACATTGAAAAAAAAGGAAACTTAATAAATAAAGAGAGAGAAAGATATGAGGGATTGAAGGCATATAACCTTAGTGCATTTGGAGCTAGGAGGACTCCATGGTGGTTAAGGAGATGAGGGAACCATTGAAAAAAAAGTAAGAAGTTAAGAATATTTTTTAGTCTCTAATTATTTAAGGAAACTAGTTCAGTAATCCATTTTACAATTTTGACAGCTACGTGGTTCAAGAAACCCTTCATTAGGAACCCATACCATAACTAAATTAATATTCCACATGCATGATTAGTTATAAATTATGTTTACACATAGATATTTTTCAAGGCATACATGAATGAGATATAGGACATAAAGGTTATATATGATACATTCACATATAAATGCATGGATTTATCACACCCATGGCTAACCTTTCAACATTGGGTGCATGCCCATGCTAGGGTTAGTTTGGAAAAAATTCACATTATATATTTATATGATACTCCATTGATCATATTAAACTATATATACTATATATACATGACTTGCTCTTGTTCATATATTGTATAGTTCTATTTAATTTGGATAATTTAGTTTTTGATACTAGATACTAATATTGGCTAATTGTGTGGAATAATATTATTTTCTTCATGTTTACATTTTTTTGATGATTGTGGTATTGATTCATTATTGATGTATTCTATACTAATTATTTTATGTTTTGAGGTACATTTATTATATTTTATCACACCACATTCTAGTCATGATAGATAATACTCTAGTCTATTTCATGGCCATGTTGTCTTCATGTCATGTATTATATCATTATGTGCTTATTGATCATAATGTGTGTGCTTATTATTTACTCACTATGATTACTCACTAAGATATTATATAGATCTAATTAAGTGTTAATATATGCTTTTGTGTTGTGACCTATATCAGTAAAATATCTATTATGTGATATCTATTTCTATTAATGTTACAATAATATATATGATAAATCTACTACGATTATTATTACTATTTTATTTATTGAAATATCTAGTTGAATCTAATATTTATTTTTAAATAAATTATCTTGACTATATCTTGGGTTTTTTAAACAAATAATTTTATTGCCTTGGATTACATGTTTCATGTGTATTTACAATGATAAAAAAATCTATGAGGACATATTATCATTTTTTTAATATAAACTTTGCATGATTTTTATTTTTGTATATAACACATGATGAACACAACTCTTTATTTTGAGTCTTTCACAAGATTCATCCCTCATATTAAAATGGGTGCATGTAATAGGATTTTTCCATATATTCATGCCATTTCAAATAGAGCATTTTATATTTTGAAATAAAATATATGAGTCAGATTTAGTGTCTTAATACATATTCATATGAATTTATAAAATAATTGAGATATTCTATGACATTTCAAGATATATAATTTGACTTTATATAATACTTTGAGAAATAAAATTGACATTATATCACTTTAAGGGATAAATTGATCATAAAGATGAATGAATATGTTCATGTAAATAATTATTTATTTTTTGTACTGAGTATTGGTGCAAATGATGGTATTATATGATAATTTTTTGTTTATATATGTATTTAATAGTTGAAATTTTTACATGCAAACCTAGTTTAATGATTTAGTAAGTGGAGGTTTTTATAATGAAACCATTGTTCAAATTTTTGGCCAAGAATAGAATAAGGCTAAATAATTTTCCATTCCTTTCAGGAAGGGTTATATATGTGATCAATGCATTGTGGTTTAGGTTACTACACCACTCAACTTATAACATCACCTTCTCCAATATTAGTTAGGTAATTTATAATATCCAATTCATCATTTTCAGTAGTTACATCTACTTGAATCATGTTCACTCCATTTTTTTCCTAGAAAAAATCAACATGCGACACTTGTTTCACATACCATCAAGGATTTTTATCCTTATATTTTCAATTTCAAATTATTTTATATTACTTTTTGAGAGAGTACATTAATATATATATATGTTTTATTTCAAATTTAACATGAAAAAATGGTATATTCTAATTTATTTTATCATTTTAATTTTTTTTAAATATATTGAAATTGAGATATTTATAGACATAAATTTTGTATTTAGAATTTTCCCATCATCAATTTTATAATTTGACATACTTATATAATGTGTGAGTGTGTGTATTTGAGCACGTGTTTGATCACACGTTCCCCATATTAGTATACCCATACATTATATTGTCAACTTGTTGAGGTCAACATACCCCCATTTTATGAAAATTGGGACCTTTGAGATATTTTTAAGCTTAGCCATGAAAGCATGGCTTATTTTTAACATTATTATAATTTTAAGATCATCAATTATTGATAAGGTTAGCTTACTGAGTTATGATTTACTTTAAGCTTGCCTATTGGTCTTCATGTCTTTAAGTTATAGGTTTCATGGAGCCCCTACTAGTAGATTCATGTTCTAAAATGCTAGCATAAACCCTTAGTTCAATTTCAAATTTGAATTTGGTGGGATAAAATTGGTGGGAACATTTAAATATGTTTTGGACTTAATCCTAATTTTTATGTTGAGGCTTGGTCATATTTATTAATACGAACCAAACCTTAGCTTAAAAATTATGCTTGGTCTACTTTTATTTCCCCCTTTATACTTCTTATATTTCCAACCATGGTCTAATTTCATGTTTATAGGATCCTTTTATGTTTAATTCATGGTTCCTTTTATTATTTCCTACTTAGTCTAGGTCTATATGTTAAGGCCCCATTCATATTTATTAATACAAACAAAACCTTAGCCTAAATGTTTTAACCCAAGTATTATTTCATGTTGGGTCTCACTTAAATATCATGAATTTTATAAGATCCAATGATACAAACTTTTATGTGGCCTTTTAATCAGACAACATGAGGAAATATTGATAAAATCTAGATATTAGTCCTCTGACCAATCACGATTGAGCTCTCAGATCACAATCAATAGTTCCTGATTCATCATGGACTAAAGATTAGATAGAGTGAGGACACCATTGAAAATTTAAATCCTCAAAAATCCCATGGAATTGCCACATGGAACTCCTACACTTAAAGATTAAAATCAAATGGGCCCATATGTCAGAAGTGACCAATCATGAGTGAGCTCCCAAATCATAATTGGATGGCTCTTGCTTCATCACAATTTTCAATAGAATGGAGTGAATTAAGTCTGAGATCCTAGGAAGCCTCATTAATCCACCAAGTGGCACTCTTGTATTAGAACACAGGAGTTTGATGAGCTTAAATTTGATGTTTGTATGACCATCATTTGATGTTTTCAAGGACATATTTGATGTTCACGTGATCATTAACTTTCAGCCCATCAAAACTAAGATATTCACTAGCTTAAATTCAATGTTCACACAACCATCATTTGGCATCCATGAGGATGTATTTGACATCCATGAGACAATAAAATTTAAGCTAATGAATTATTTGACTCAGGACTAACATAGACTCCAAAACATTACTAAAAAGCCTATAAATTGCTTTGCAAGTGACTGGAAGCCCTTAGAGGATGTTCAAATTCTTAAGATCTTTGAACTACAAATATTGAGATGGTCTCATAGTTTAAATATATGTAGAAAGGAAATTAGTATAAATCTATATCCTAAGGTCCCCATTATATTTTTTTGAATGTTGTGAACCTTAGTCTAAATACTTATACTAAGTCTTATTTTAAAAAAGGTCTTTGTGACAAGAAACTTAGCCCAAATTCTTTTAAGTGAAGATCTTATTGTGTTTATTAATACAGTAAATCTCTATGACAAAAATTTAGCATTTTGATCCTTATATCATTTCAACCCCCTTTTGGGTATATTCTAAGAGCATAACATAGGTATTTTAGCCTAGAAGTATGCATTATGTTTATTAAACACAACATAAACTTTGGCTTAAAATATTTAGCCATGGTCCCTTTTATGTGATTCTCAAAAACTTAGGCATAAACACTTTAGCCAAAAGTTTATTTTGTATCTGATAAACACAAAGTAAACCTTAGCCTAAAGTATTTAAACCTAAGTCCCCACTTAAGTCTTTTGATTTAAAGCTTAGTGTAGAGTGCTTTAACCTAAGTCTTTTGTGTTTATAAACATGGAATAGACTTAGGTAAAAGCATTCTATCCTAAGTTCTTTTACATCTAATGTGTTGGTTAAATATCATGCATCTTTGTAAATCATATGACTCATGCTTCATCATAGAAGGATGATCCAATAGCGTGAAGACACTAATGAATTTTCATTAGAGCTTTAAGAGCTGATAGGATTGATGTATGGTGAAAGCACATTTAGTATGTGACTAAAAAAAGTGTTAGAGCTTGGAAGTCCCATAAAGGTTCCAAGTGGCACAACCATAGGGCTCAAAACCAAAAAGGGTCAATGGTGGGATAGGGCCTAGATTACAATTAATATCCCATGTTGATCCTTTTATCTTGATCCAATAGAGCAAAATGAAAGGCATTTTTTAAATTCCAACATTTATTGATTCAAATGCATTTATGAAAAATTCCATGAAAGATTCTAGAATGATGCCACATAAGTGCCATGCAATCTGAAGATGGAAAAAGAAGAGATATTGTGTGCCTAAGAATTCAAACATATAAAGGCAAAGGTCTAAATCAAATTTGAAGCATGTATGAGCCAAACTCCAAATGAGATACCATCATTAAAACTTTAAAACCCTAAACTTGTATAAAATACCCTAAGTAAACTCAGATTGATTACATTGAATTTAGAAGAAGTTCAATTGTGTTTTGAGCATGAAAGAGAAAAGTAGAGACCATTTGCAATCTAGTTATGAATAATTTGCATGTATAGAAGCCATGGTAGCTCAAAGGTAGAAATTAAGAGATAAGATAGAGTTGCACTTATCTATGGATAGTGAAGGAAGGGTTTTTAAAGATACTAAACTGGACATGACATCCTAATAAAATGGAAACAAAAATTGGTCTAAGCTCTTTTGGATCATAGAGGAGATAAAACCCATTACCAAGGAGCAGTAGAGTATTACCTCTATTAGTAGGAGGTATTATGACGTTATTGTAGTTCAAATGGTTGGCCTCCATCATGTTATTTCCAAACTAGAGGTACTCCATTGCATTGATATCCTAGCCCCCATTTTTATAGATTATAAAATAGATAATGATTGTATTATCCATGAGGGAAGCTCTAGGAAAGTCACTTAAATTTCCCCATTGGCCTTTGAGAGATATTATAAACTCTTAAAACCCTATGTAGACCTACCCACGATTAAGGAATGGACCAGTTAAAATGACTTAGATACCATCCTTAGGCCATGGTTGCTCCAAGGGAACCATGTATTATGGGACTTTGAAGAAAGAATCCTAATTTTCTAGTTTAGGGAAGGAATTAGGGTAATCTTGACCCTATTAAATAAAATATCTAGAGCCCCTAAAACCACATATGTCAATAAAATTTGGGTGTATTACGTTTAATTTATGGTGGAAAAAGAGCTCATTCCTCTAATTATGTATATTATTAGTATCCACCTAGTAAAACAATTTACTACCATCACGAAGAAGACAAGAAAATAGTTCTTCATGATGTCTTATTTTCTAGATGCTCTGCTAGCTTCCACTAAGGTCCCCAACATCAAAAATTGGTCTCTTAAGGGTAGAACCACCATCTCCCACCACTAATTAAAGTTGCACATATTTAATTATATACACCACATGCACTTCATTTGTGACTATGTCTATTATTCTTTGCTAGAATCCATTAGAAGGTCTCCCATGCCTAGGGTTAGCCCTTTGATTAAAAAATGTGGAGATGATGGGAGATATCTAGTTTTACCTAGATTACACTATAATCAAAATTGAGGGAATTCTAACCTAGCCATATAGGTTGCCCATTTATGTTCCTAACAAGCTGGCAGAATAAGAAATTACATCCCAAATCCTTAAAGGTGTTGATGGAGTCTGCAAAGAGAAAAGGAAGGGCCTCTTCCACCCCTTTCATTTGATAATTGGAAGAATAATTTTGTATGATTAGAAGTAGGTGGACACCATGGCTAGGCATAAGGAATCATTTTTGTTTCAATTAGATAACCTCAGGCATTAAGAACCCAAAAATGTAGTGGGCCCACATCTGAAGAAAAAATAACTACCCAAGCTAGTCTATCAACATCAATTGGGTCCTTATGACACCCTCCACATCAAGGCCTATAATTTTGAAGTACTACCTAGACTCCAGAAAACCAACCTCAATCTTGTGCATAGATTGACCAGTGATGAAAAACCACTAGGGGAAATATGGAAAATACATCCTCTTCAATATCATTTACTGCCTGGACCTTCTAGGTCACTTTAGGAATAATCCCAAATGGAAGCACCATATCCCCCAGCACAAATTGTATAAGGTATTGACAAGGAAAAGTTGGAGGAGAGACTTGGTGAAGGACCTTCATCCTCAACTCTCCCTAAGAGACCAACTTCCCCTATGGAACACTTAGAAATGATTGCCTTTGAGCTTGATGAAATAGTAGATGATGCCCTTAAGGTCCTTAATGAAGTATATGGTTTTGAGGAAGAATATGCATAAGATGAAGAATTTTTTATGTTCATGTAGAGAAGCTAAGGGAGATAAGGGGAAGGAAGTTTCCCTAGACCTAGTCCCAGTGGCACAACCAAAGAAGAGAAAAGTAGAACTGGTAATTGTCCCTATTAGATAGAAAAGGCCAAAGTTGACTCTCACTCATCCCACAAGTGAGATCAACTTGTTTAGTGAATATTTCCCCATTCATGGACCAGTCATCCTTGATTGGTTCATTTATGGAAAGATATAGAAGATCCCTTCCTATTCTCATTCATGGGCTCTGACCCAATCCATGAATGTTGATGTGCATGAAGACATCAAGCCATGGATAAGGTCTTTGATGAAAGAACAAGAGGAAAGAATAATAGTGACCATTACAAGGTTAGATGGAAACAAGATGGATGCTCTAAGAGTATTAAGTAGCACAAGGGTAGAGGTTCCAAAACCTTTAAAATACATAGAGTCATCGACCACCATGCAGTTCAATCTAGAGATAGTTGGATTAGGAAGAGTCACAACTAGAAAAGCCATGGTGGGAACTGAGTTCACATTCTAGAAAGTTGAACCCTTTACATGTTTAACTCCAACTGGAGAGCATTAGCCTAGTGAACTACCCATACATGAAGAAGATATTGAAAACCTATCCGAGGCTCAATCATCCCAAGTTAGATCTGACATTAGGGGCATGAAATAAAGGATTAAAAATTTGGATATGGAAAATGAGAACTTAGAGACCTAGACCATTTTATTAGTGCTTGAGTCTATAATAAACATGTTTGAAGCATCCTTTTTTGATATGTTTGATTCATTAAAATAAATAAAGCTGAGATAAGATACATTGAGCCAATAAAGTGAGGTGGCTAAAGGATTGATAACAGAATGGTAGGATATAGAGACAAAAATAATAGATCTTATCAACATAATGATTAGGAATAAGATTCATAAGTTTAAAATTATTAGCCTAACCCAACTAAATTTTATACTAGGGATAATGGTAGATAAGATCCAAAGCCTAAGTACTTGGTCTGCAAGCTTGGATAGGCTTTTAAAGTATGATGAAGAGCTGATAGCCAAAATTAAGCAACTCCTTGGCACCATGTTCACAAATCCCACAAAGACTACAACCCTAGGAATCATTGATGATGTAGAGTATAAACATAAGGTAACTTTGGCGATGCAAAAAATAAAGGGCAAAATCCATGGTAAATCAAGCAGTGACAATAGTAGAATTTTAGGCATGATCTTTACTATTGAATGAAAGATTGTAGAAGCTAGAAGCATCAAAGAACTTATGGCAAGGTATGAAAGGGACTTTGAGGACTTAATTGATGAAGAAGATGCCTACCTCTTGAAGCCAACTATGGATTTGGAGCTTATCAAATAATAGCATTAGAAAGCTATGAAACTTCTGTAAGAGCAATAAGGAGACCCTTTGATAATGGGCCCACAATTAGTTAATAATCTTTTTTATAAAAACATTGTAATATTTGAAATAAAAATATTCTTTTTTAAAGGCATATGATAGTCTATTAACACATTTGCCTCTAGGTCAATCTAGTCTTGAAAATCAAATGTATTCTAGAACTTTTTGAAGAAGGATAGTTGTCCTTATCTTTTGTACATTTTGTATCTTGTAACTAACTGGTATACTACCTTGTCTTTCTATAAAATGTAGTATTACCATCTTATAAAGGGAGATATTTTTTAGCAAAATTTGTATACTTGGATTAATTAATATAGTCAAAGAATTATATAAAGATTATCGAAATTTGATGTGTCAATTGTTAATATAGCTTTATCTCAATTGTGGGTTTGAAGCTTGAATTTGAATAGTTTCTTTTAATTTTAAATTTGCATTTGTGATATAGGGTTGCTAATTTTTTCTTATGCTAAATTGGTTGAAGGATCTTGAATTTTCTTCTTTTAATTTTCTCTGTATTCAAATGTGCTTATGTTATTTGAGTTTAGTAACAATTATTTAAAGAAAAATCTAGTTCTTACTTGTATAATTCCATATTTTCCTTAGAAATTTTCCTAGTGTGTGGTGAGATGTAAGCTTTTACTATTTTTTTATCATATACTAGTAAATACAGGTTTAGTATAATTGAAACTTTGTCATGATGTTTGAGTTAAGGATCAATAATCACTTGTTTTCTTTCTACCTTACCCTTCCCTTATCATTGTAGCTTAAATTTTAATATAAATATTCTTTTAGATTAATCTATAGTTTAATTTTTTATCACAATTCACTAGCATTATCAAAGATACAATTTACAAAGAATTGGACCATAATGGTTCCCAGCCAACAATTATTATAAATTGGGTGGAACATTCATATAATACTCTACCACTATTTCACCATAGGTGACATCAAGTTGTCACAACCTGCTTCTCATGATTTGAATTCCTAGAATTCTAAAATGAGAAGTGTTCTTGAATACTAAGAACCCCTATGATACATTTAAAGGAATCAATAGGAGAGCATTCCGCTGGCACTAGAAGGAGGGCTTCTCTTTGAGAATTGATTAGATCTTTTCTTAACTTAGTGTGTTTTAATCTATGATTAATGTTACCTTTGATATTTTGAGTAGTTATTTGCTTAGAAATGTAAATATCATCTATCTTTATGGTCTTTGACCTATATTTTTGCTTCCTTAGACAAAGATCAAATTTATTTGAAGTTTGATGCTTGATTTTGGTAAATTTAGCTTAAACTTTGAAAATCTACATAATTTGAGGTTATGATGGCTTATTTTGATCATAGGTTGGCATATTTTTCATATATCCTAGTTTATTCAAGTTTAGACTTATAAAGATATATCATATTTACATAATTCGACACATCTTTGAGCTATTTTAGTCAAAGGTTTACGTCCTTTTCTATTCTTTACAAAATCTTTGGAAAATGAGCTCAATGTGTAGGTTTAATCCTAGTTATTTATAAACACTAACCTGATACATCATATTTAAAATAGGATATTCAATCTTCAAGCTAGAATTACCAAGGATTCAAACCAAATCACACTCAGAGATAAGGGAACCTTTTCTTAAACTTGAGGTTCATAGAAGAGCCAAGTGTGATAAAGGTAGATGTAGGAGATCCAAATCTTTGCTAACTTCACCTCTTCAAGGTACCTTTTCCTTCAACCTTCATCTAGGTATGGATTGGTTTGGATACTCTTCAATTAATGTTCTAGGTGTGGTACAAGATCTCCCACATAACCCTAAAAAGTATTTTCCTACATTTAGTCCAACTAGTATAATTACTACTGAAGAACACATTAAGTCTTTTTAAGTTGTTTTGAGGTTGGTAAATTTTATGCATGAGGATGTAGCATGTAGGCTATTTCCATTCACTTTTAAAGATGTTACTTATGAATGGATTTTAAATTTACCTAACAATTATATTACTAGTTGGGATGGGTTTACTAATGTTTTTATAGACTAGTTTTTTAATATTGTTAATATATGTGTCATTTACCACCATTTCACCACCCTTAGAAGGGATGAAAGTGAGCCCATAATGTCCTTTAATGCTATATTCCATAAAATGTATAGTAGGACCATAAAACCTTATAAACTTGATGATGTTTTAGCTCTATAAATTTTCAAGGATTCAATAGATCCCATGACTTTTGTATTTTTGAAGAGATATATTCTAGCTATAACTTCATTAACCAAGGTTTATTTTTAATTAGTGATCATCAATGATCAAATATAAACCTAGGGATAAATGGCCTACTCAATCCCAAATATCAACCCACATATGCCCATTCTGAATATCTTCCCCAACAACAACTAGAATATTCCAACCTTAAACCAACTCCCAAATCTAAATCAATTGCCATTGAGTCATTATTATCCCAATCATAAATTAGGATTCTTGAGTCATCCTACTAATGGATTCAATATAAATTATCAAAGAGTTTTAGTAGCAATTGTTGGTACTAATAATAACTAGGTGCATAATATTGAAACTCCCAAGAATGAAAATGAGTCTATCTTGAAAATGGTTCAAAAATTAATCATTGATTTCCTTCAGTTACAAAAATAAGTAGGCAGTACTAGAGATAACTCTAGTAGGAAATTCTCATTTCAAAGATTTAATAGGCAAAATGATAGGTTTTAGAATTATAGTTTCCATAATAACAAGGCTAATGAACCATCTTCTAACAATAAGAATATGGACATTAATCTTACTAATATTACATTACCTAATTATTACATAGTGTATTATATATCCAAGCATAGTGAGATTGATTATATAGAGTTTTTCAAGGCATTTTAGGCTTTTGAATAAGAATTAGACACATTTGATGTGGTCCCTAATAAGGATAGTGGTGTAGGCACCTCAAGCTCTAAATCATCTGATCAAGCCTTTATGGTGGAGAATTTTGATTTCCATTTTCAAGAGGAGAATGAACCTGATGAGATCCCTGAGGAGATCTAGGCCTTCCAATAATTCTTGAAGAAGACTTATCCCTTGAGGAATAGAGATCAGAGGTAGCCTTTGACTACCTTAATGCCTCAAAACAACTTTGTAACTCTTGACACTTCTTCAAGAAATAATCTAGATCCACCCAAAAGAAGTACCTCTGAGCCTAATGTTGATATTCTTTATTCTTCTAATAAAATTTGATATAATATTGTTGAAGATATGAATAAAATAAAGGCTAACATCACCTTGGATGAACTTATGTAGATTACATAACAAAGGGACCTCTTGCTAGAATCATTGTCAAAAAAGCATAACAAACCACCCAAGTCTGACCATGCCAATGTAATTATACACAAAGATAAGGCAGAGTCTCCTCCTTTCCTACTCATAGTCAGGATGTTTGGTAAGAATTTTCATAATTACTTATTATATTCTGGATCATCTACCAACATCATCCCAACAAGTATTTACAAACAACTTGGCTTGACTCCTATTAAGTTTGATAGAGTTGTAACTCAATTAGATAAATCTAGAGTCAAGGTAATTGGGGAAATTTTAAATGTTCATATGCAATTGGGTTCTAAACCTAGAGTGCAGTAGGTTATTAATATTCAAGTTGTTGATATTCCTGATGTTTATGGAATCTTGTTAAGCAGGGAATGGACCAAAGCTCTGAATGGCTATATATCCATAGATTTCTCACATTTGTGGCTTCCGTGGAAGGGAGTTCCCAATCAGATCAAGGTTGAGAGAGAGCCAAGGATGAAGCACATGATCACTAATTACAATGACATCAATGAAAGGGTTAACATAATTGACTCAAACTTAGGGGTTTTCACCCTAGAGACTGCCAAGGTATGTGATCATAAAAGTACTCATATAGTTCCTAAACTATGGAAATTATATTGTGATGGTGATAGTTGTAAAGTTGGATCTAGAGTTGGTGTTGTCCTAATTGATCCTAGTGGTAATAAATACCATGCTTCTTATAGGCCCCAATTCCCTTGTACTAACAATCTTGTTTAATATGAGGCCCTTATCCTAGGTTTATAATTTGCTATAAAAAATAAGGTCAAAGAGCTACTAGTCTTTGGTGACTCAGAGCTAGTAGTCAACCAATTGAGAAGCAAATATCAATGCAATCTCTCATACCTTAAGAGGTATAAGTTTAGGGTCTGGGATCTCATTGAGTCCTTTGGTGCTTTTAGTTATTTTATTCTTTTAAGAAATTAGATGTTTAATTCCTAAGTAATAAAGGTCTAGAATAAGGGGAGAATTTTGGTTTTGATGTAGTGAAATACAAGTTTTTTTCTAACTTGATCAACTTAATTCACATAGGAAAGAGAAGACAAAGAAATATTAACTTAGCTTATTTTAGGCTAAAACAAATGATGTAAGGTCTAGAAATTATTGTGTAGGGATGATAGAATATCATAAATAGGACCTAAAACTCTATTTCTAGATTGGATAGGAGCACCAAACTTAGGACACCCTACTAATTGGTACTGTAGTCCACTTTTAGCACTATTATCCACTTTTGGCATTGTTTTCTTAGTGGTATAGATTTTTTGGGTTCTGCTTGGTAGCCCTATGACACCTTATTAGTGAAATATTGAAGCCTAAGATTATGTGGAGCTCATTATGTGTCAACTTCTATCTTTAGTATTTATATTAGCCTACATACATGCAAACAAAAAAGGAAATTAAATCATAAGGGGGCCAAAATTGGGTTGTGGGAAGAATGATTGCACAATCAAGAACCCCTACTATTTTGACTACTACCTACATTAACCCTCATGCCAAGGGTCTCAGATCTGATGTAGTTATCCCTTAGGGAGTGTGCATAATCAATTCACATGATTGATGCAAAAATGAATTTCACTTAGGCCCTTCCTTGATTAAGCATGCAAATCTATGTGTGATGCAGAGAAGTTGAGGTATACTATTGATTGATTTTATTAAGTCTAATGTGTCAAAATAGTAAGTGGTAGATATAAAATACCTTGTTTAATCCTTTATATAGGAGACTCATTATTTTGAATTTGGGAGACTTTATTGTATTTGTACGATATTGAGAAATGTAGATACAAAGCAAAGAAAAGGGGTAGGACTCATCCTATGGAAGAAGCTGATTATTAGGGCCAAAATTGGGCTTGGACAATAGCATCAGAAACTAGAAACCTTGGGTTTTTAGTGTTGTAGTCCTATTTAGGCACTATTATCTTGGGGATGTGGGACCTGGGGGGATGGGTCTATACCTAAAATATGTTCTTGGGCTTGAAAGGGTTAAGTCTAAAATGCTACAGACGTTTGGTAATAATCATAAAGATGTCTAGGGAATCTAGAAAGACCAAGACAAGTCAAATGAGAGGACATGGCTAAATGTGAATAAAAGTTCATCTTCTCTAGTTAGAGTCTCCTGTAAAAAGACTATAAAAAGACATAATATGTGTGTTTTCTTAACCAATTTAGGGTGTATACATTTTCCCCATTTTTAATCTAGTGATGTAATGAAATGAAGTACTAGAGTAAAACAAAGAAGATGCTTACCTAAACTTACCTAAATGAAGATAAGTGTACAAAATAAAATGGTCCAACTTCCTAGTTAGGGAAGTGGATGAAAAAATAAAATAATGCTAGGAAAAATAAGGAATCCTTGTAATATATTCCCCCTATAATTAATCTAAATAATTCCTAGAGAAAGAAAGAATCCTTGTAATAGATGTCCCCTGTACTGAATCTAAATATTGCTTAGAGAAAGAAGGAATCCCTATAATATATGCCCCCTGTACTGAATATGAATAATCTAAAATGGATTTGAGAAGTGCTTGGAGGTCTAAAACCAATGTCTATCATTTATCTCACACAGACTCTTGGGTCTGAGTCTAAGTAATACTATGGACCAATTGTCGCAGATGATCATACGATCTAACCTGGTGACAACCTAAGTAATACCTAGGTGTAAACTAAAAATGTTGATAAATGTGTGAGAAGATGTTATGTCTTACCATCCTAATCTATATAATCTTGGAATATGAAGGACACGAACACTTGTGTCATGCCCCCAGATTTGGTATGTAAGTGATGCATCTAGATAATTTATAAATCTATATAACCACATGTGATATGATCTATCGTGTCATGTCTCATGTGCAAAACTAGAGATCAAAACAATATTTCATGCACTATGCCTATAATCTATTATCTGGTCTGTAACTATCTCATGTTATATGAAGCTATACGTGTGAGGCATGTAATAATGTACATGCCCCCAAATATGGTATCTAGATAGTTTTTATATCTATAAATTGAAGGTGTATCCCTTTGAATATCTTGAGTAATGCTAAGTGACCCAATGTAATCTAAATCACTATATAATCTTGATCAATTTGAGTTGAGTAATGCTAAGTGACCCAATGTGATATAAACCACTGTATAATCTTGACCAAACTAAGCTGAGTAATGTTAATAATCTAAATATTGGAGGTGTAAAAACCATGTTGAATGACCCATGTAGTCTAAATCACTGTATGTTTTGATTGATCTAAGTTATATCTAATAATTTGACTGATAGAGGTGTGAGAACCATGGTGTATCCATCTATGAGAGTAGATAGATGTGTTGGATAAGTGTAGGAATAGGAATAATAGGAATGATGCCCCCTTTTAGGGAGAGGGATGAGATCTATGATGGAGGAGGTTGAGCCAAAAGTGATGACTAGTAGTGGAATGTATAAGAATTAGTTTGGAATGTATTGAATTTATTGAGAGTCTAATGTTGAATTGGTTGAATTAAATTACTAGGAGTGAAATGTGTCTTTTATTGATTGTTTGAATAGGATGGGTTGCTTGGATGTTTTGAATGAGTTCTGATTGGTGGGAACCAATTTATATGTCTAGGTATTAGAAATGTGTGTGAATTCCATAGTAGGTGGATGACTTATTGAAAGAGTATAGATTGTGTGATGTTAAAATTATTGTCATTGTAATTTTGAGAATCAAAATGGTTTGTAAAATAGAGCTATGATGCTCTAGTTATGAGAAAAATAGTGTTTTACTTTTGAATTGATATAGGAATTTGGATTGACTTTGAGTTCATTTGTGCAGTGACAAGTTTGAGATATTGGAATTTTGGAGTTTAAAATGCTGAGGAGATGAGCACCTTCTGTGACATGTTTTGAGTAGTTGGTAGCCCAGATTGAGGCTGGTGGGGAGATTAGCCTAGTGATTAAATTGGTCATTTCATTTTTGCTTGTTTAGAAGCCTATTTTAGTCATTTTTTAGTTATTTTGAGTAGTTTAAAATATGCTTGACTAGTTTGTGCATTTGGTGCATTATGCCTAGGAGAATGAGGTGAGAAGTATCTTTCCCATTTATAAAAATTGTTTTCATTAGAAGAAGGAATAAAAGAGATGGGTTTAAGAGAAAAGATTCATCTATTTGTGATTCACCCTCATCATTACGTACATCATCATATCCTTCATTACAAAAATAGTCATTATCTTCACCATAAATAAAATCATTTTCTATAGTTTTAGCTAATGTGCAATTTTGTAAATTTGTCCAATCATTGTCATAATTGTAAGAAAAATTTAGAAATTGATATATGGGATGAGAAGGAGGAATTGCTTTTGTGGCCATTTTATCACCAAAGAGAACTTTGAAAATTACTATATAGCAAATAAATGCATAAAGAACCTACTAACATTGAATTTTGAAAATTACTTTTGATAACTTAAATAATTTGCAATTATTTTTCTAAAAATTGTGAGGGAAATTTGAGGTTTGAGGAACTAGTTTGGAAATCTAGGGTTTTAGAATTTTTGAAAATTTATGCAATAATTTTAAATTCTAAAAATTATTTGAAATAAGATAATTGCAAAAAAAATTATACAAAAATTATAATTTTGATAATTAAATTTTTGCACAAGAAACTACTAAATTTGAAATTTTGAAATAATTTTTTACAAGGTAATTGATTTGCAAAAATTCCAAAATAGTTTTCTAAAATTGGCAAGGAGGCAAGCTTGTTGTTTGATGACCTAGTTTTGAAATCTAGGGTTTTGAACTAGGGTTTTAGAATTTTTGAAAATTATGCAATAATTTTAAATTATAAAAATAGTTTTGTATATTATAAATGTACAAAAATTAATACAAAAATCAGAATTTTGACAATTAAATTTATTCAAAAGATAAGAAGGAAAAACCCTAAGTGTAGCTAGGGTTTTAGGTTTATTCGAAGTAGATTAGGTTCACCAAATGTTTTATTCTTTTAGGAATTTAGATGTTTAATTCCTAAGTAGTAAATTTATAAAATAAGGGGAGAATTCTAGTTTTGATGTAGTGAAATACAATTTTTTATCAATTTGAACAACTTAATTTACATAGGAAAGAGAAGACAAAGAAAGATTAACTTAGCTCATTCTGGGCTAAAATAGATGATGCAGGGTCTATAAATTATAATGTAGGGATGGAAAACTATCATAAATAGGACCCAAAATTCTATTTTTAGATTGGATAGGAGCACCAAACTTAGGACACCCTACTACTTGGTGTTATAGTCCACTTCTAGTGCTGTTGTCCATTTCTGGCACTATTGTCCTAGTGGTCTAGATTTTTTCAATTCTACTTGGCAACCCTGTGACACCCTGTCAGTGATATTGGATCTCAAGACTGTGTGGAGCTCATTATGTGTTAGCTTATATCTTCAATACTTATATTATCCTACATATATGGAAACAATAAACAAAATAAAAGCACAAAGAGGGGGGGGGGGGGGGGGGGGGGGGGGGGGAATTGGGTTGTGGGAAGAATGATAGCACAATCAAGAACCCCTATTGTTCTAAATACTACCCACATTAACCTTCATGCCAAGGGTCTCAAATCTGATGTAGTTCTCCCTTAAGGAATGTACATAATCAATGTGTATGATTGATGCAAGAATGAATTTCACCTAGGCCCTTCCTTGACCAAGCATGCAAATCTATGTGTGATGCAAAGAAGCTAAACTATGCTATTGATTGATTCTATAAAGTCTAATGTGCCAAAATAGTAAGTGCTAGATATAAAATGCATTGTGTATTCCTTTATATAGGAGACTCTTTATTTAAAATTTATGAGCTTTTATTGTATTTGACTGATATTGGGAAACTTAAATATGAATCAAAGAAAAGGGGTAAGACTCATCTTATGGAAGAAGTTTATTGTTGGGGTCAAATTTGGGCTTAGACAATACCGCTATAAATTAGACACCCTAGGTTTTTAGCATTGTATTCCTATTTGGGCATTATTGTCCAGGGGATGTGGGACCTCGAGGGGATGGTTCTAGACCTAAAATATGTTCTTAGGCCTAAAAGGGTTAAGTCTGAAATTCTATGGATGTTTAGGAATAAGCATAAAGATGTCTAGGGAATCTAAAAACACCAAGATAAGTAAAATGAAAGGACGTGGCTAAATGTGAATAAAATTTCATATTCTCTAGTTGGATTCTCCTATAAAAGGACTATGAAAAGACATAATATGTGTGTTTGCTTGAACAATTTAGGGTGTATACATTGGCATTATATCCATCCCAAGAGAAGAGAACCAAACTACTAATGATTTGGCATTTTCCATAGAAAATCTCATGCCCAACCATCAATTATAATAAATTTAGTGGAACATTAATACATTACTCTATTGTTAATTCACCACAGGTGACATCAAGTTCCCAAACTTACTAACTATGCTTTGAATTCCTATAATTCTAAAATGAGAAGTGTTCTTGAACACTAAGAACCCCTATGATATATTTAGAGGCATCACACAACCTTTATCCAATAGTCATATTTATTTAAGACTAATTTAGTCTATATAAGAGCACCTTTAGATTCCTATACAAATATTTCCCATACCTTGAATCCTTATTTGTACTCCCATGAAACCACTATAAAACCTAGATAATGATAATTACCATAAGTGTCTCCCTCTTCTAATAGTTTTCAGGATCCCTCAAAATATAATTTTTAAATTTTAAATTATACATAACATGGGCTTAGACATGTGTCAAGAGTTCCTTGTAGAAATAAAAGAATAGGCATTCCCTTATATATATAAATAATCCATGAGGTTATTATTCACTCAAGAACATTGAACAAGACCTTGGATCCCTCAAAATATAAGTTTTAAATTTTAAATTATACATTACATGGGCTTAGACTATCAGAGTTGTTGCCAGAATCTAGATAATGCAAATGCAATGGAGACGTGATCACACAAGTTGAAGCAAGTACACACCACAAGATGCTAAAGCAATTTGAAAATAACACAATAAGAGAAATTACACAAGACAAAATGGAGAAAACCAAAATCTGATTAGCATGAGATGGTCAAAGTGAGGAATACAAATAGGAGAGTACGAAAGTAACTCCTCCACAAAAGGTGGACAAGGCACCCCAAGAATAGAATGTAACTCCTCCATGAAAGGTGGTGACAAGGTGCTAAGAATAGAGAAGTAACTCCCATCAAGGGAGTTACTTATGACATTCTTATGACACACACCTCCACATAAGCTAGCCTATCCCACAAATGTAGGAAAAATCCATGTATGCACAAGAAATATAATTTCCCTAATTAATAAATAGGGAAAAATAAAAACCTGCACTAATACCCCCCCATAAGCGTAGCTTAGGTGGGTAGTGTGGAAATATAATATGGGTCTCGGCAACTAGGCCTGATGAGGTACCCATGTATAAATGCAATCTCGCATAAGATAGAGAAAAGGAGAAAACCCATAAAAAAAACTCCGCCCCAAAAGAGAGACATGAAAGAAAGAAAAGGCTAGAAGGCCCCCCCTAAAGATGATGCTACTACAAATATGGATCGCACCCCAAGAAGAGCTCATAAATGAATGAACTTACTCTCAGTGAAAGGTTTGGTGAAGATGTCTACAACCTGCTCTGAAGACTGGAAAAATATCAAGTTAATGACCTGACTATGAATAAGCTCTCAAATGAAATGCATGTGAATCTCTATGTGCTTGGTCTACTGGTGCTGAACTGGATTCCTACAAATTTGAATGGTACTCTAGTTATCATAATAAATGATGGTGGGCTGCCTAATGGGAATGCCAAACATAGAAAGAATCCCCTGAAGCCAAATAGCCTCAGTAGCTGCATTAACAGCTCCCCTGTACTTTGCCTCTATGGATGATATAGCAATAGCATTCTACTTTTTGCTAGACCAACTGATAATACCAAAACATAGAGATAAACTGTAACCAAAAGTGGACTTGCGAGTTTGTGAATCACTCGCGTAGTCTAAATTTATATATCCAACCAAGTCAACCTCTGTGCCAAATCTATAATGAATCATGTATCTATGTGAACCCTATATGTAATGCAAGATCCTCTTAGCTACTTTCCAATGCAGCTCATGGGGTTCCTACATGAATTTGGAGACAAGTCCCATTGTATATGAAATGTCGAGCCTAGTGTGAGTCAAGTAGATGAGACTACCAACAAGTTGTTGATACCGAGTGGCATCAACCAATGGTGAAAAACAATCAGTCTCAAGCTTGACTCCTGATAGAAAGGGAGTTAGAGATGGTGTGCAATCAACCATGTGAAACTGAGCCAATAAGTCAAGAGCATACTTAGGTTGTGTAAGAGAAATCCCTGAATCTGATTATAAGATCTTGATGCCAAGGAAGTAGTGCAACAAACCCAAGTCTGTCACGTCAAATCTATCCTAAAGAGATGCCTTCACCACTGTAATAGCCGATGAAGAACTCTTAGTGATCAAAAGGTCATCAACATATAAAACCAAAATCAAGAGCGAATCATCCTGCCATAAGAAGTAGACATTGGGATCAGAATGGCACCTAGTGAAGCCCGCTATGAGAAGACAGGAATCCATCTTGGCATACCAAGCCTGAGGGGCCTTTTTGAGGCCATAGATAGATTTCCTAAGTTTGCATACTAAGGAAAAATCTTGAATAATTCCTGGTGGCTGCTCCATATAGATCTCCTCCTTAAGGTCTTCGTGAAGAAAGGCACTCTTCACATTCATCTGATGCACATCCCAATCATGTGATATGGCAATAGCCAAGGTGAGTCAAATAGAAGTCATCTTTGCAACGGGTGCAAAGGTCTCTAAGTAGTCAATGCCTACCACCTATGAGAAACCCTTAGCGACCAATCATGCCTTGTACTTATTGACCGACCCATCTGTTGCAAACTTGGTCTGATATATCCACCTACATCAAACCATCTTTCTTCGCTTAGGAAGCGAACTCAAATCCCAAGTGTGATTTTTGATTAAGGAAGAATATTCTTCCTCCATAGCATTATCCCACTTAGGTACCCCCGATGCCTCTTGAAAAGACTATGGATCTGAAATTGAAGCAAAGAAGGCATGTGGATCTCTCTAAAAATCCCCCTTAGTATGTTTGTCATCTGTGGGATCTCATACCCAAGTGCCAACACTCTCAAGTGTCTGTCAAGCCCAAAGTGGCCCAAAAGTGGGTGAGTCAGAGAAGATGATGACTTTGGCTCAATAACTTGTTATGGCTAATCTGAATCTGATGAGGAATCATCATGAAGAAGTAGATCTGATGAGGGAGAAGAAGTGTCAAGTGTTGAGTCTCTAGGACTCTCTTGAAAATGGACACTTCTCTCGGTGAACAACTCATGTGTGACTAGATCTAGAAGGCGACATCCCTTAATACCATCTAGATATCCTACAAAGATGTAAGGCTTGGACTAATGTTCCATAGCTTTATGTTTCTTCTTAAGAATGTGGGCCATGGCTGGGGATCCAAAAACCTTGAGGTGCTCAACATCAGTTTCCTTTTATGCCAAGCTTCAAAGGGTGTTATCCCTTTCAAAGCTTTATGAGGAACCCTATTTTGAATGTAGCAAGCACAATTGATGGCTTCAGCCCAGTACTGTGGTGCTAGGGATTTGGAGTGAATCATATAGCTACCCATCTCTTTCAAGAACCTCTTCTTGTGTTCTACAAGCCCATTTTATGAAGGACTGTAGGTGATTGTGTGCTACAAATCAATCCCCTCTGTGGTGCAAAACTACTTAAACCTGATGCTGACATACTCCCCTCCATTATTAGTTTGAAGAATCTTGATGGATTTCTCACTCTATTTCTCAACAAGAGCCTTGAAGTCTAAAAAAATTTCAAACACTTCAGACTTTTGTTTGAGAAAATATATCCAAGTGTACCTAGAGAAATCATCAATGAAAGTGAGGATGTACTTGGCCCTTGTGAAAGATGGTTTGGGAAAGGGTCTCGATACATCACTGTGGACTAACTCCAAAGGTTGTGAAGCCCTCCAAGCTTTGCCTTTGTCAAATTTTTCTTTGGGATGCTTCCCAAGGGAGCACCCCTCACAAAGTCCTTTTGAGAATTGGACACGAGGCAAGCCAATGACCATGTCATTTTTACAAATTTGCTCAAGATAGCGGTAGTTAAGGTGGCCAAACCACTCATGCCACAATTTGCTAACTCCATTTGAATGAGTCAGCAATGCTGTAGGAGAAGAATCTGATGCAAAATGTGAAAAGATGTATAACCTAGTTTGGTGTTCTGCCCTTCCCACTGTCACTATAGTATCACTATGCAACTCCCTAATAGACACTGAATCTGGTGAAAACTCAACTCTCATGCCCCAACTAATGTGAGTGATTTGGTACACTAATAGGAGATTGGTTGAAAGAGAAGGAACACTTAGAACATTGTTGAATGTTCCTCCTTCCATTTTAATTGACCTCTCTCTGTAATAGAAGTTGAAGTGTTATCACCCAAACTAATTGAAGTCATGCTACAAGGCTCTAAAAATGAAAATTCAACTAGTGAAGAGCCCATGTGGTGAGAAGCACCCGAGTCGATGACCCATGAAGATGTAGAAGCTGCAGTTGCTATAAGGGCCTTGCCCTTTTCTTTCTCTTTACCCTTGCCTTTTACCTTGGTAGAATCTTGGGTATATGAATTCTACTTGATGGACTCTGGAACACCTATGTTGTTCTTCTCTAGAAGATGAGTTAGGTGGTTTATTTGTTTCTTCATACATTTTTGTTCATCATGCCCTGTCTTTTTACAATAGGCACACTTAACCTTCTCCTTCTTAGGTTTAGCATTGGAAGAGAAAGACTCAGTGTTGTTTTTGGCAGGATTAGTGTTTTCTTTCTTCTTCTTCTGGTCTTTATTCTTTTTCTTCTTCTCCTTTGTTGAAGTCTTAACTTTACCATTTCTAGCTATCAAGGCTTGGGGTTGAGTAGACTTCATTGTGCCCATCTGAATTAGCTTATCTTGTTCCCTAATCAAGTCGGCAACAAATGAATCCAAATAAGGCATTTTCCATGTAGTGCCAAGGGCACTTTTTGTGGCATGGAAAGTGGAGACAAAGACTGAATAACAAGGACCTAACTTTGCGAGAATAGAAAGTATGAGTTGATCATCTTTCTTTTCTATCCCACATTCTTTCAATTACAATCTAAGGGCCTTAAACTTGGTGAAGAAGTCCTGTAGGGTGTCAAAGTTTCTAGGACTTAGACTTATGAGTTTGTTTTTGAGCTCATGACCTCTCATCTCATCAAGCTTTCCAAATAACTTTTCTAAGGTGTCCCATATGTCATTAGGAGTTTGAGAGGATTCTAAGTGGAAGAGAAGTTTTGGAGACACAAAGAAGCTTAGTAACCCAAAGGCTTCATCACTACGGTTGTACCACTTAACCCTTTCAGCATCTATTTTGGGTTCTACTTTTGTATCCATGGTGATCCTATACAACCCTTTGCTTCTAAGAATGATTGACATTTTAACTTTCCATTCATGATAGTTGAAGGGTGTTAGGGGTTTAAGTTGAAAAGAATCCATTTTTTAGCTGAATTTAGGTGAAGTTGTGTTGATTTCAAGTTGTGAATGTATGTAGAAAGGAGAATGAAAGTGAAAATTGCAAGTTGTGAAAAAGAAATCACACCCCCTTGAAATATTGATCCCCCCCCAAATATGCAAGTGCACGCTCAAAATATGTCAGACTCAACCGAAAATGCGTCTTAGAGCAATCAGTGCAAGACTAAAGCAAACACGACGTCGAACTCAGCCGAAAATGCATCTCGGGAGACCCAAATTTTTGGCACTTTATAAACTAGTGTGTTTTTGAAAAATAAAAATTCTACACTATGGAGAATTGAATTACAAGCACTTTTTCAAAAAATAGAACCCAAAAATGAGCTACTGTTTGCAAGATTTTAAAGTTACAATTTTCCCGTAAACTAGTGTTTTTGCAAAAAAAACACTAAAACATTAAAAAAAAATGCCTATTATGGGGAGAGAAAGTGGCCTTCCAACCACTCATTGGATTTGGCATGGAATGAAGAATCCAAATGAGGTCTTTGTGAGGGGGAATTGGCCTCCTGCCAACCCGGGCCTCACCCTTCGTCTTCGTAGGTCGAAGATACAAGTTGAAATTAAACCTCTAAACTACCTTTTTGAATGCTAAATTTCAAATTTGATTTTAATTCAAAAATAAAATGACTGATTTAAAATCAGAATAGTTTTCAAAAGCAGTCAATAAAATAGGTAGAGAAAGAGAAGGCACACCACAAGGCATTGGAAACAGACAATAGTCTTAAAGAGAGCGCCAGCTACAGCAAACCCTAAGTGCCCAAGAATATTGTGGCACTAGTAGTCAGACATGGTAGAAGCTTGGTATTATGGGCACAATGGTTGGTCAGTCATCGCCACTCTATTGATAACCTGTCATGAACGTCTCGGCCTCCTGCAATAGCTCCATCCGGCTGTGGCAACTCACGAAGGAAACTGAAAAAATACAGTGTTCTGAGGCGCCACCTCACCGGCCACTCCCACTTCATCTAGGGCATGGTTATCTCCTCCAATGACCAGTTCTCCCTTTTTGGCCCCTGGGACAGTGAGCTCAGTCTGTGGGATCTCAACACGGGCCTCACCGCTCGCCACTTCTGCACCTCTCTCTGATTCTGAGTGCTCAACAATGGCGGCCAAGCTAATTGATAAACCAGCCAAGACACCCAAAGGACAACGAAAAGATACCAAAAAAGATTTTAAAAGTTTTTTTTGTTTTAGATTAAATCTAAAAAATAAAAAAACAAAGAGAACTCCACTCTTTTTGATTTCAAAATGAACTTAAAAGCATAACCATACACACGATTACCATTTTTACTCTGATACCATATCAGAGTTGTTGCCAGAATCTAGATAATGCAAATGCAATGGAGACGTGATCACACAATTTGAAGCAAGTGCACACCACAAGATGCAAAAGCAATTTGAAAATAACACAATAAGAGAAATTGCACAAGACAAAATGGAGAAAACCAAAATCTGATTAGCATGAGATGGTCAAAGTGAGGAATACAAATAGGAGAGTATGAAAGTAACTCCTCCACAAAAGGTGGACAAGGCACCCCAAGAATAGAATGTAACTCCTCCATGAAAGGTGGTGACAAGGTGCTAAGAATAGAGAAGTAACTCCCATCAAGGGAGTTACTTATGACATTCTTATGACACCTATGACACATCTATGACACACACCTCCACATAAGCTAGCCTATCCCACAAATGTATGAAAACTCCATGTATGCACAAGAAATACAATTTCCCTAATTAATAAATAGGGAAAAATAAAAACCTACACTAATATAGACATGTGTCAAGAGTTGCTTGTAGAAATAAAAGAATAGACATTCCCTTATATATACAAATAATCCATGTCCCTCTCTCTCACATGGAGCACCCCTAGATAAATCCACATGGCCAAATATGGATACTGAGAGGCCAAATTTTCATGGTGCCAAATGTCAAATATAAAAATAAATTACTACATTTATATTATTCATAATTTGGATCATGCTCACTTAAGTGGGAGAATTTTGTGTGGTCTTATCTCTTTTATGAGCATTAGAATATAGATAACACTCAATCAAATTGATTGGGGAAGTACAACCAAAATTAATAACCTCATTTTAAAGTTATATTATCATCAATCAAGAACAATCATCTATTTTTACAAAAATATATATGAAATATGTACTATCACATATGACTAAATATTTATAAATATATTTTAGGCATAGATATAGGACTCCAAAAAATTACAAAACCCCACTATGTATAGAGACAATACCAATAAATTATGATAATATCATTTGTCATGGGATTTTGACTTTGCATTTGACAACCAAATATGTTTTTAGCATCTATTTGGGATTTAATAATTTAACAAAACATATCCTGAACATTTTGAAATTTTTTGACATCTTATGTGAGTAATAGATAATCATAATTAGCTAAGTAATTCATCTTTTTATTGCTTTGTTAATTTTAAAACAAGTAGTTAAAATATCTATTATTGTATTTCAATTTAGATTATTTAAATTTTTGACATTATTTTTTTGATATAAATTAGTGCATAGTTTAAATTATCTTATATCTCTTAAGTGTAAAACAATCAAAACAAATATATATTAAAGATCAAACAATATATAAAATATATAATGGTAATTGTTTTTGAATATTAAAATGTTATCACTAAATAAATAATACACATTTAAATATGGGGTATATTATAAAATATGTAAAATATGTAATATATGCATAATATGTATACACATGTAAATATATGTTGTTTATAAAAATAGAGATTAAAAAATAATACATCTTCATGGATTAATCAATAGTGCATCTTCAAACTTAGTATGTCTTGAACCACACCATCTTAGATGTACATATTGTAATTTTTTATACATGTTTTGAACAATTCAAATATTTTAAATTAACAATCTTTAATTATCTAAGTAAGCATTGCAATGCATTAAAACTATTGAATGATTTGATAAAAATACATTATAAGCACAAATATTTTACTCATAATCTAATAAACAAACATATTATGATGTATGAAATAGCTTGTTTAATGGTTTAAATAAAATAGGGTGCTTTTACAATATCTAATGAGTTTAGAAAAGTGCCAATCTATAGTTTAGGATTATGTTTATTTCACACAATGTGTGTATACCTAGTGTGTTAATTTGTGTACAAAAAACATATATACATAATGTATAATAGTATATGTTTTTAAATTGATACATTATCTCTCTCATATATATAGACTTCACATTACTATATATTAAATAATCATACATTAAAAATTATACTACTAAATGTTTTTCATAACTACACAAAAAAAAAAAATTAAAACATATGTATATGACTACTTAATATGTATGTAACTAAGTATAATATGTACTACAAAGATATTTTTATCAATATACAATAATTATAAATTAGATAAATTATAGAATCATATTTATGTTTACACACATATTTATGTATGGGGATATAAAATCTATAGTAATTGTTGTATATTAATACACTTTTTCATTATTATTATATATTTTTCATTACAAAGATATGATTGTGATTAATTATATAAATTATTGTTAAATTATAAATTTATTATATATTTATAAAATTATATATATATGTGTGTGTGTGTGTGTGTGTGTGTGTGTGTGTGTGTGTGTGTTTGTGTGTGTGTGTGTGTGTGTGTGTGTGTGTAGAGATTTTTACAATAATATTAAATTTTATACATTCATATAATTATACACATATTTTTGTCTATAAGTAATTATTTTTATATAATAATATACACACACACACACACACACACACAAATGTGTGTGTGTGTGTGTGTGTGTGTGTGTGTGTGTGTGTGTGTGTGTGCATAATTTTATCATTTACTGACATTTTCTCTTGTAATGACTTATCAAGCATAAATCTCTTTGAGTGCACGCTTTAAATGGTACACCAATAAATGGGTGGGAAACACTCATGGTATTTTATAAAATATGTTGCTATTAAAACTATCATTTTATCCTCCTCATAATGTATTATCATTTACCTCTTCCATCTTATCCTTATTCAGTTGTACTAGATTCCTTATATCTTTTGATATCAGCTTGTATGATACTAAACATTTAGTTACTTTTATATTTCTTGTATTACATCATCTAACCCAATGTATTTCTAAGCCTCTCTTCTAAAATTTTATTATATTGACATGGCTAATACTAATATGTATCAATTGAATTCTTTCAATTGTATCAGTCATTCAATACCTTTGGCTTAGTGTTTCAGATTGGTTTTGGGTATTGTATAAGTATATATGGGTCATATTTAATTCCAACATAATGATATGTTCTTTACTCATTATTATTTCACTTGCACTTATGTCCTAAGTTATATTTGAAGGATTTTTCAGTTTATAACTTTATCTTGAGGAAGTTTGTATTGTGGTGTATTTGAAGATCAACATGGGGAGTCATTGGGAGCTATTAGTTGAGGATATCTTATGTATTTGTATAACCATTTAAATTATTTGAACTATAACATTATATTTCAAATATCCACTTAATCCAAGGGAGATATTGATGATCAATGGGTCCACCCCAATGTAATTATTTCTAATTCTACAATATTTCATGTATTTAATTAGTAGATATATATTTCTTGTTTCTTAGTGAATGAATGTGTGTGTATCCTTGTATAGGTTATTTGTATAATGAATAAGTTTGTGTGGATATATGATTTATTATACTTACCATATTTTAATTTAAGTTGAATATATCCTCATTTGGTTGATCATTGCACCTTACCCAATTACAATGATTATAACCCTTCCCCTTAGTTTAATTTATGTTAATTGTATACTTCCAATTATTGCTTACACTCATTTTTTTCATAGAGATATAGTGAGATATGCATCTTTGTGTCATAGTCTTAAGATTTTAAACCCTTTCCTCTTGACATTTGCATTATAGGTAACATGTGTTTAATGTTATTTTTTATTTTCATAGTATAATACTCAAAATAAATAAACTATTGAAAATTGATTTAGATCTAAAGAAATATAAATATATGAATATAAAATAAATAATTTACATAGCTAAAAGTTATAATAAAATTATATGGACAAATTGATATGTAAACCCAATTAATATTGATTTTAAACTATTTTAAACTGACTATACAAGCTGACTATTGCTATAAACCACCTAAAATGACTTGTAACCTTCGTCATAAATGAAAGCATGAATTCAAAATATGTTAGTAAAAGGCCACAATAGGAATAAAGTGATAAATTCTATCATTATGTATTTATTGTGGCCACATATTATTTGATTATGTGATTTATTTTCTAATCTAGATGTGTACACCTATTTATGACGATTTAATGTTTGATTATGTCTCCTAATTTTTCACACAAAACATGTTTAAAATATATAACCCTAACTCATTAAAAATAAACTGAATTTAAATCAAATTCAAATGGTATAATTTAGAAATACAAATAGCCAAACTATCATCATAAATCATCTCTTAATCTAAGTGTTGACTATAAATCCCAAAATGGCCTCAATATGATATAGTTATCCCTCTTAGCGTGAGTGGTGAATATCGACTCTTTTATATGAATGAAACTAAATATATGTCTTTGAATTCTTTAAAATAAATTCCCTTGACCTATAATAAAATATATTAAAATTTGTCCTATGACTATTGAAATGCTTTATAATTTGAATTAGAACAATGAGTTCTCTTTTTCTCAATGTTTAGTATAGTATCTATGTGATTGCATGATGATGTTTTAAGAGGAATTAATGTGATTATATAGATGAATATTATGAATATTTACACTAATATAACTTGTTAAAATTAACAAGAGGGGAAAAGTGTAAAGCTTCTAATTTAAAAATGTATTGTTGCACCATGAGGGATAAGGTTTCACTAATGGAAAAGGATGTAGTGTGCCCTATCTGATCTAGTGTCATCCTTATTATAAAAGACTAATACTAATAAAAATAGGTTTAAATGAGTCTATAAATGAAATAATAATTTTGAAATGAAGTTCTTAGTAATTACAATATAGTTTAAAAAATAATATATAATCCTAAAGAGATTGAAAGTTAATGTAATGGTGAATGGGACAGTAAGGGTAAAGATGCCAAGACTAAGCATTATCAAGAACTTAATGTTTAATTTTAAGTTTCTAAATTTCCCTCCACCTTAGTCTAGTGACACAATGAATTTAAATTGTTATAGTAAATGATACATAAACTTAAGTGATAATATATATTTTGATGTGAAGCTTAATTGTTTAAGATTACTTAATGCAAAACCTACAACAATGCCATTAAAATTAGTTATTAGTCATATTTGAAATTTTTAAATTTAAGGCAAGAAAATTTAAATTAGAAAAGAAATCAATTAAATTATACAATTGAAAGAGTATGCAATCTAAATGCATTATAACTTGAAAGTGGATAAATGCATGCCCCATTGTTTCAACATTTGGAGTGAAAATATGATGTTTTCAACCTTTTTTTTCCTTGAAATAAATTTTAAAAAATTAAAATGGTAATAGAATTATTGGTAGCCCATTGGGTGTCACTGAATATTAATTTTACCAACTCTTATGTTTGTAACTTATGGAAAAATTTAAAGTGATCAAGTCTTAATGAGTGAAGATTTTGAATTAAACAAGGGTATAATTTCAATTTTGAATAAATCTTAGTGAAGGTTAAATTTATAACCTTCAATTGTCATTATATTCTAACTTGAAATAAAATAAAAATCTAGAACCATGTACTAAGTTATTAAAAGTGAATACATATATGTAAATTGTCACTAAACTTGAACATGACCCACTTGTCAACTTATGAATCACACTATTGCAGATAGATATAGATTCAATTTAAAACTTTATACTTTTAAAATTTCATGAACTTTAAAAAATTAAAATTTTAAAATTGAAATGTATAAACATGATCTTGAATGAATATCATAAACTTGAAAATTATAATTATTTGAAACTTGTTACTTATATTTTTTTGCACATGCCCATGCCTGTGCATCAAGTATATGTAAATATGTACTCAATTATCTTAATCATATTGAGATTATTTTTTTATGAATAGTGCAATAAATTTAAATTTTTTTTCTCATGAGAACTTGAATTCTTAAGGCAATCCCATTGTGATACCCCATTTTTAGATGAAGGATGTAGCTTACAAGTCACTAATTTAAAAAGCATAATTTTAAATATGTGAAATAGATAACCATGTAATATCAAGTATTTTATAATAATATTGAATAAAGTATTAAATTTAATATGAAAACATGTCTTAGATAGATATAACATTGAAGCTATGTAACAAACATGTGATATATATAGATATAATTGAATTTATATATGAAAGATGTGTTAGATATATATAACATAGAGTTATAAGTGAATCATATGTTAGATAGATATATAATTGAAGAATATAAGTAGCATTTAAATTTTTTAAATATATTGCATCATATTATTTAATATAACATTTAATTTTATATGAAACATGTGCTAAGTACATAAATAATGATATATTTAATATTAGGCACACAATACCACATAATTTTCATATAATGTCACACATAAGACACAAAGGCCACTTACAAGGGAAATTTAAATTTATTAAAAACAAAAGAGGTGAAATACCACACTCAATTAGCATAAATAATACCATACAAATAAAAACATGAATATGTTACACACATAAGGCTAAGAGCGACACATATTTATCAAACAAGTATTTCACATATCTTGTAGTGAAGTAATAATATTTAAAGGAAGCATAAATCAAATTAGATTAGTCTATATCAACCATATTCATCAATGTAATTTTTATTAAGTAGTATATCCATTTAACACATTTTAATGTATGAGTGATTAGTAGAATAATCGTATGATATATAGATCAACATAGTAGAAAGGTTGTATATAGATCAAACATTTTTGAACTGTTCATGAAGAATAAAGAGATGCCCCAAACTTAGAAAGGTTATTGGGTAAGAAGAGGAGCTTGACATCAAAAAAACATGTAATAGTATGTCATATATCATACAAAAAATATCTTGTGAAAAGTATTATGATTTATAAATATGGAATATATTATCTAATTAGCATGAAATAAATAACATATGTGAAGTAAGATAACAAAAATTTTAAAATGTGTTTATGTCCCTATTTTGGTATTTTTGAAACTATTTTTTTTTTTTTTTAAATTTAAATAATTTTTTTTTTTAATTTGTGAAAATATTTGAAATATTAGAATTGAAAAGATTTTAAAAGTGACAGTAAAAAATATTTGAAAATACAAAAAATGGGAGGGACTCGAACAATATCCAATAATGTGATGGATCATAGTTTGGAAAGAAGGAAGGCAAACAACATTTCCCCAATTTATGTTTAAATTAATCATAATGTATCATAAATTATTTATGTGTGTGTGCACGCACAAGCATGTGTGTGCGTGCATTTTCATCAATGGGTAAGAGACTATATGTGCTCATGTCAAAGTATAAATATGTGATCATGTAAGTGAAAAGGAATCCATAACATGATAAATATTCAATAGTAATAAAGTTTATTTCAATAATAATGAGCATTTAGATCATTAAAATATAGTTTTTTTGAATTCATTTGAATTTTTTGCAAAAATAAGAGGGAAAATATCACCAAGGACTAGAATTTTGGGATTTTAATATAATTTTGAAAAACAATTTTGTGTTTGCTTGAACTATGTTATGTTGGTATGAAATGGTATATTTAGGATTATTTCATTGCATCATTATTTTATCATTTAAAACCTAAGCAAATTTCAAATTTGTTGAGAACAAGAATGCAGAATAATCAATAGCTTGTTTATTACTTACACTAGTAATAGTTGATTAATTATACATGTGTGTTTAATTATTCTCAAACTATTATTGTTTTATTTTAGGATTACATAATTTTTTAGGATACTTATTTGGCATTTTTTATTTTTTTAAATTCAAAAACTCTTTTGTTAATGTTTTTAAGTTACTTATATTTTTAAGATGGGAATTATCAATGGTATATTTAGCTTGATGTTCTTCATTAATATAATATTTTGAAATAATTGTATCTTGTATTATCTATTTTTTATATATATATTGTGTTTAACATTTGGATATTTTGAAGAAATTTATATTTTTTTGGCTTATTATCTAATTTTTAAATGAGATAATTTGTTTATTTATAATTTATTTTAATTTATCTTATAATGCATATATATTATTATTACAATGTCAATTAATTTCATGATAAGTACAAAATGATGGAACCTTTAATTTTTTTTAAATTATGAGGGTGATAGTAATTATGGAGTAATTTGATTAAATTTTTTTAATCTAATAATGTATTTTAAATATCTTGTAGACAATCATTGAAATCAAATCTTATAGTTTGTACCTTACTTGATGTAAGGGATTTATTAGTAGTAGTATGTTTAGGAATAAATTATTTTAATTTATGTAAGACTGAGATTTTTGAAGGTGCATTTAACCATATTCACTAGATTATGAACACTAAGGTGTGTTTATTTAGATGGGAGTTCTTTAGTTGTGCATTGTTAAAATATAATTTGTGATTTATATTTTTCATTTTATTTGGAATATGTATATCAAATTATATTATTATTTGGATCTTTTTTATTTAACTCAATTCCCTAATATATATTTTTTATATGTGAACAAATACCCAATTTTTATTTAAATGATAGTGTCTCATAATAAATAATTATAAATTATTCATAAGTATAATAGAGTATATTATATTTTAATGGATAAATTACACCTATAAAAAAATTACTTAAAAATTGTTTGGTTGGTAAATTTATTGACTCATGGTAGTCTTAAATCTCAAAATGTAATTGTAAACTTTGAATTTGCCTTAATGTAATGAAGGTAATAATTTATAAGTGACCCTAGGTCCTTTATTTTGAATATCTTGTATCAAAAATTATTCCTCTAGTTATAATATAAGTATTGATGGATCCACTAGGAAGTAAATGAAACTACAAAAGTTCAGACCTCTCTATACTATTATATAATAATTGTAATAACATTTGACTACTCTTTTAACCATTCATAGTTTCTCAAAAATATTTAAGATGTAGGTAAGGGTATCTACTTCCATCAAATGTATAAAATGTTAGAATTTGGAAATGAGGAAGAAAAGGTTAATAAAAAATTTTGAGCACATTATGATTACCATATACTATATTAGATTCAACCCAAGCATGATACCCTTTACTCTCTAAGGATAATTAATGTACTTGACCTTGCCAAGCTCCTAAAACATGCATCGAGGATATGGATTATTGAGAATGCATGATTAGGTTATTAAGAGGTTTATTTAAGGGTTGAATTATATTGTTAATTTTATCTATTGGAACATTAATTCTAATTAGAGAAGGATGTGAAAGGATATACTCCTCTTTTCATTTAGGATATTCATTGGGTATATATGAATAATTTGGATCTTTTTGAGTTATGATATTAAAATAATTATGATGAAAAAGAGATGAATTTTCATCATGTGATATATATATATATATATATATATATATATATATATATATATATATATATATATATATATATAATGAAATTATTTCATAATATTAGTATCAAGTGTATAGATGCATGAGGTTGAAATGGAAGAAATATCTGAATATATGTTAAAAGGATTGTTATTGCTTTCAATTGTAGTAGTTAATGTGCTAAGGAAAGAATAATAAGTTTCATCTTCCTTTTTTTATGAATTTGGATAGATATGGAATTTAGGTTCAATTCCTTTTAATTTTAAATAAGAATATATGACATCATTATTAGTATTAATTATTTTCACTTGAGGTGAAGGAGAAATAGGAAATTTTGCATGAACAAAATTATCCTTTTTATGTCTATTTTATGTGTATTGATTTTATAATTATGAATGTGATAAAGTGCACTATAAATATGGAAAGATAATTTAGGTGTGTGAGGATAAGGTTATTACTTTTAGATGGTGGGTGATAATTTAAGGGAGATTAGATAGTCATTTTTAGTATTCCCTTTGCCCTTTAAACTATTATTTAAGAAATAAGGTGAAGGAAATGTTTAAAGATAATTTCAAGGTGAATATAAAGAGGGTTTCATATATAAATATGAAGATAGGTTATAGGATGAGTCATAATGTAAATCCAAAGAGTATTCTAGGGGTGTAATCAAAGATGGGTTTAAGGATCAAGAGGGAGATCCAAAGAAGGCTATAAAGATGGATTCAAGGATGAATCAGGTGAGAGATTTAAATAAGGTTATAGAGATGAATCCAAAGAAGGATTCAAGGATGAATAAATATATACGTCCAAATAAGGATTTAGGGTTGAATGCAAATATGAAACCAAAGGAAGACCCAAATAAGGATCTAGAGTTAAATCCAAAGATGAAACAAGAGGGATATCCAAAGAATGATCTAGGGATAAATCCAAATATGAAACAAGAGTTGTATTTTACTCCTCAACGTGAAATTTTATAATTTATTATATGCAATTGTGTTCCCAATGTACATCAAAATCATATTATTTATTCATTGCTATATCAAAAAAATCATAACCATCCATATATACTTATTTCATAATTGTTCACTTATTGTGGTGTGTCCATGCATCATCATAATTAAAAGGCATAGAATGATTATAGAATAACCTATCTAGAGGATGAACATTGTTAGCATATTTATTTTAACTATCAGTGATATATAATGAATTTGAATACATTAAATGTAACAAATAGAACACTTAATTTGAGTATTAATTTAGCTTATAAAAAAATATAATGACTACATATACAATACAAGAAAAAAATTAAGGTATAAAGATTATATCTAAAATGGTTTGTATGATTTTCTAGGATTTAAAATATACTTTCTCATTAGTATACTAGTGTCAGCCTAGTGTTTCAGATCACTAATTATAGAGGATAAACGTGCATGTAGCCCACCATCCTATCTCTAAGGGTCTAATCAGATTAAATTCCCTATTAGATATACTCCTTTCAAATGCATAACAAAATTAATAGTTGAAAGAGGATTTATATGGTATAAATAAGGGGCCCTAAGCATTTCAAATATGCCATGAGGTATGAGGAAACTAAAATTCATGTTTAGTGTTATCTAATTACTTCAGTATTGAGACAATACCAAACAAACCATGATGTCCATAAAACAAATCACCATTTTCCCATAAAATAGTTAATAATTAATTTTAGAATTTTCTAAACATAATTTCTAAAAATAAATAAGAAAATAAAAATTAAAGAGAATAAAATTTTAAAGTTTTTGGTATACTAAGATCAATAAATTTCAACCCTAGGTTGAAAGAAAGAGCTTATATGTTATACATTATCTGAGGTGATAGGATAATTTTCTTAGTGTCAAATTAAATACAAGGTAGAGGATGATTGAATCATGTTTTATAATTTATATCAAAGGTTGAAGGATATTTTTTCATTGTTAGGAATCCTGAGACAAAAATGAAGAAAAAACTAGTGTTCTAAATAGAATACATTTTCACCATAATGATTAATATTATTTTTTATTTTAACAATAAAATGATAAAAAAACTAAAATATTAAAAATATATTTGGATGTATATAAATATACATATCTCAATATAAAATACATATTTTACAGAACTGATAGTGGGTTATAAATAGTAAATTGACACATAGATATGTAAACCTAATTCAAACTCATTTTATGCTAAATATATAGGCTAACTATAGTTGGATACTACCTAAAGCTAATTATGAACCATGACATAACAAAAATTAAGAATTCAAACTATGTTAAGATGAGGAGATACTAGGAGCATAGGGTCACACTATGGCCTTGTTTATTGTCTACAGTTGTAGCCTAGTTGATTTTCAGATTGATTTTATGATATAGGCATGTGTGCATATATGTGAGGGTTTAATTTTTAACTACATATCCTAATTTTTTGCATGAAATACCTAAAAAATATAAAACATAGCTCCTACACAATAAATAAAATGTAGATAAAATGTAAAGTGGGAATCAATAAAGGATAATAATAGATCTATGCTTAGAAAACCCTATGTAATCTCAGTGGTACCTACATAACCCAAAATAACCTTAGGTTGATGTATTTATCCCTCCCAGAGTGAGAGTGTGAATCTTGAATTTTATATATAAATTAAACTATATAGACTACTTTGAATGCTTTAAAATTAATTACCTTGATATGAATTAAAAAAACTTAAGACTTGGTCTATGACTATTATAATCCTTCAAAATTTGAATTGGAAGGATTATTTCTATTTTACTTAGTGTGAAGTATAATTTTCAATTGATTGTGGAATGATACTTTGAAAGGCCTTGATGTGCTTATATAAATAAATATTATTAATATTTATGCTAACTAACCTTGATAAAATCATGATACAATCAAAATACAATGTTTTGAATTTATAAAGTTACTATTAGAGTGTGAGTAACAAGGTCACACTAGTGGACAAGGATGCATTGATTTTGTATCTGACCTATCATAGTCATGTCCTAGAAGAAAAATAATTCTATAACTAGGTTAACAAGAGTTTATAATCAGAATATGGATGTTTGAATGATGTTGTGAGTAGTTTTATGATAATTTATAAAATAGTGAATGATCTCATAGAGATTACAAAGTCATAAAGAGAATAATGGGCCATGTAAGGGTAAGGATACAAATATTAAACATTTAGAAGCACTAAATAGTTAATTTTGAGTGTCTACACCCTATACTAGATCTTATAAAATCATAGGTCATTACTTGATCATCTAAGTATGGTATGATCTATTTGATGGACCTTATTCGAGTTTGAATCTATTTATATAGGATAGTTGTATATTAATCCTAACTCATGGATAAATTATGATCAACCTGATATAAATCTTATCCCACCTTTGGTTGGATAAAATTTATGTTCTTGATGAAAGAACATGACGGGGGGGAAGGGGGGGCGGGGGGGGGGGGGGGGGGGGGGGGGGGGGGGGGGGGGGGGGGGGGGGGGGGGGGGGGGGGGGGGGTTGGCGGGGGGTGCAGCACATAATGACTACCTATATCTTTGTGTTTCTTGCTTAACCTCTCTCCCATGGACAATCTTAGCCTTCAAACATTTAATACAAAATTTATATTGAGTTCAAGATCATGTTATGAAAAACATAATGCGCCTACTAAATAAAAATCTCTCATATTCCCATATAGGCTTATTACATTACATTAAAATATCTAGTCTCTCATACAGTCCCTCTTGGACAAAAATAATTTTCTATTCTTGATGCAGAGTCTAAACTTCTGTAGGGAATAAATTTTGATCTATAACTTTGTTTGATATCTTATTTATTCCAAAATGACCATATCATAGATTTTAATCATTTATAACCAACCTTATCCAATTTTTAATGTTTTCATAACTTTAGGAGGCCATATGTGACCATTTGAGGGTCTGAAACTGAATTTTAATAGTTTTAGAATTAGTGTATTTTTGTAACCGAACACTTCAATTCAAATTCATCGATTAGGTTAATTTTAGTTTTTATAATATTTGTGAATATTTTTAAGCCCATATTATCTTGCATGTGATACTAAAAATAGTGGTTATAAATTCATTAGAAGATGAAATTTACTAAAAGTAGTAATTTTTTAAAAATTGTATATATCAGCTAGCTTTAGGTGCTTTAGGTATTTTTTTGATTTTTTTGTATTTTTTAGTTATGTATGTCAAATACAATTTTGAGTTGTGATTTATTTAGAGATATTATGTAAATATTTTATTCATTTAATGAGAATCATTAGAGAAGTTGGCTTTCATGAAATTTTTGAGTTTATGCCTATTAATAATTTTGCTTCGCAAATTTATGTTTTCATCACCTGGTATTAGAGCAAGCTCAAATTTTTTAGGTGTAAGATATGATGTGAGGACAAGGATAAGGATGAATTTCTTAGATGAACAGGACTATGCAATAGTTGTAGAGGCAAGTAGAACAATTAACTATAATTATCACAAATTAAAGACAATGGCAAGCAAGGGATGAAATTGAGGAAGACATAGATCATGAAGAATAAATTAAGAAATAAGAAGGAAAAAAACCACCATGAATGTAATAAAATATGGTTTTCTATTTATAGGGAAGGAATGAAGGAGTCAAGGTTGACATTTCAAATTATGGAGGTAATTTAAAACCAGAGTAGTTGATAGATTGGATGAACAACATGTAGATGTTTTTTAAATGTAAAACTTTTAGAGAAGACAAGAAATTAAATTATGCATACACAAAAATTAAGGGTCATGTAATGACTTGGTAGAATCATATGTAGAAAGAAAGACAAATAAATCCTAAAGAAAATATCAACACATAGAGCAAGATGGAGAAGAAGTTGGGGGAAAATTTATTCCTATGGATTATGGATAGATCATATATATAAGATTCCTTAATTTAAGTAAAAAAGATTACAATATATAGGAGTTACGTATGAGTTTTACAATATTTCCATATGAGGGAATCATGATGAAATAAAAGAACATATGGCTACAAGGTATGTAAATGGTTTGAAGTTTTCTATTCAAGATGAATTCAACATGTAGAGAATACTTTTCATGGATGAGACTTATCAATTAGATTTGAAGGAAGAATAAAAACAAAGCAGATAGACTTTTATAAGCTCAATTGGGCCAAGAAGAGGATAATCCACTCCAGTATGGGTCTGAGGTGGGTTCAATACCACTATAGGTGGGTTCAATCTCACTAGAGAAGAACCATGACATGGTGAATAAAATCAAGAAGATAATAGACAAGGATTTCAATACCAACAAAGTTGAAAAGGATCTCAAAGAGGACGAGGCTATGGTGGTTCTAGAGTATGGTTTTCAAATAAATGTAATTCTTATGTTTGTTATGAATGTGAATAATGACATAGATCATTTGAGTGTCTACACTATAAAGAACAAGAAAGGAGGCAAGAAGATTTCTTAAGAGTGAATTTAGTTTAGGCTGAGATAGAAGAGCAAAATATTGAAGTTGAAGTAGAAGATATTGGAGAGAATTTCATGATGAGGAGAATAATGACTGCTCTAAGGAAAGAACAAGTGCATAATGAAGAATTTGGTGATGCATAGATATAAACAAATATTTTTTGAACAAGACATTTTAGGAGGTAATATATGCAAAGTAATTATAGATGGTGGTAGTTGTAAAAATATGATTTCTAAGGACAAGATTGATAAACTAGGATTTTAGTGTGAAAATCATCCTAATCCTTATTGAATTTCATGGTTTAATAAAGTGAAGGAAGTTATAGTATATAAAAAGTTCTTAATAAAGTTTTCTATAGGAAAAACTTACAAGGATGAAATATGGTGTGATGTTATACCAATGGATGCATTCCATGTGTTATTGGGAAAGCCATGGCAGTTTAATAGAAAAACAATTCATGATGGAGAAAAGAACACCTATACTTTTTGTAAATGTGGTACAAATATAGATTTATTAGTGCTTAAATAAGGATAGGATGAAATCATGTGATACACAAAATAATTTATCAAAGACATGAATTGTTAAGTTATTATACATTAGTAAAACAAAAGAAAATGAAGTGGTGCAAATACCAATAGAAGTAGCAGAAATGTTGAAAGAATATGTGGATGTTATACCTGATGTGTTACTAGATAGTTTACCAAAAAATAGAGACATTAAACATCATATTTATTTTATTTTAATATCATCTCTACCTAATAAATAATCTTATAGTATGATTCCAATAGAAAATTTATAATTGAATTGGTGAAAACATATGTAGTGAGGGAGAACATGAGTCCATGTTCAACATCAACATTGCTAAATCAAAATAAATATGGAGGGTGGAGGATGTGTGTGGATAGTAGAGAAATAAATAAAACTACCTTAAAATATAGATTCCCTATACCTCACTTAGATGATATGATGGATGTGTTTTTATGAAAAAATTACTTTACCAAGATTGATATAAGGAGTTGTTACTATTAGATTTAAAATTTTAAAGGAGATGAATATAAAATAACATTCAAGATTAGGGATGGATTATATGAGTGGATGGTGATGACATTAGGGTTATATAATGCACCCAACATGTTTATGAAGTGATGAACACAGTGCTATGAGATTATATTATTAAGTTTGGGGTGGTTTATTTCAAAGATATTTTGATATCTAGTAAGAATAAATAAAAAAACTTAAATCATTTGAGAATGGTATTAGAGTTGTTAGTAAAGGATAATATCTATGCAAATTTAAATAAGTGCAATTTTATGCAAAATAATTTAGTATTTTTAGGATTTGTAGTTTCAGTAGATGGTGTAAGAATGGATGAAGAAAAGGTAATGACAATTATTGAGTGGCCTATTCCAAAGAGCATCATAAAGGTAATAATATTTCATAGTATAAAAACTTTTTATATAAATTTTATTGAGAATTTTAGTAGTCTTCTTGTACCCATAACATATTGCATGAGAGGAAAATAATTTGCATGGATAAGAGTTTTGATATGGATTTTATTCACACTAGGGAACCTTATGAGGTAGCCTCTAATATTTTAGTATCTTAGTGGAGGTGAACTTCACTCCAAGGTATGAGTTGAAGGGTATTGGTATTTTTTGGTGGAATGATGGTGAGCAAAGAAATTACTAACTCAATATGGTTCATATATGGATGTGAATCCTAGATCCACTTGAGGTGTATGGAATGGTAATGGATTTATCCTAAGGTGGGCATGACTTAAAGAAATAATGAACAGAGACAAGGGTAAATTATAAAAGAGAATCTATAAATAAATAGAAAGGATTCTTTCAAATGGGTTCGTGAATAAGGACAAGTACCAAGAACTAATTATTGTAGTTTGTTGCTTAGGCAAACATAACTTACAAACATAGTAAATAAGTCTGAGGGATAAAACATAATTAACTCCATGTCATTATATATATATATATATATATATATATACTATTAATATTATTATCACACATACTAAGAAAATATTATAGCTAATAAATAGAAATCACCTTCAACTAGTTATTTCTGAAACTAGGAAGTTGCATCAAAGTTTTACTTCTACATAAATCCAAATATTAACCTAGAAAACCAATTACATGAAATAAAAATTTATCAACCTAAAACTATTGTTACATATTATTAATTGATAGGATTATACTAATTATCTAAATGCCATATGAAATTTTTAGTGCACATATCAAAAAGCTAAACTACAAGTTAGATCAAACCATGGGATTAATAGAAAATAGAAATGAAAGAGATAGTCATACAATCTAGAATTTTAGAACAAACTAAAGGATTTATTATCTATATTGAATTTCTAAAATTTTCTCCTCATTTTAGAAAGAGGAAGACACATGTATATATAGGATTGGGATGGGGACACCTCATCTCTCAATAAATGCCCAAAGTTACACCAATTTTGATTATCCCATGTGCCAAGATTCACATATGACATACATAGATAATATGTATCCAACAATTCACAAAAGATAAAAAATAATTATAATATAAATAGATTTTGTTGGCTAGATATTTTTTAGGATAGAAAATATACCTAGGCAGTCATGGGATTAAGTCCCCATCATTTAATGGTGAAGCTTCCATATGTTTATGTTTATCTACTCTTACTATTCACACTTTCACTCCTTTACAATTTATACAAATTATGTACAAGATATACACAAGTTATCTTAGTTTTGGGTATTACTTTAATCATAAAGATCATGAACCATAAGAAAGTGATTTTGCATCAATTAAGTAATGGATTCAGATATTATACAAAAAAAATTAGAATGTGGAGAATGAAAAGAACTAGAATTCATGAAAAAGAAAGAAATTGTACTTCACAAGTAGTTTTTGGCAGAGCTTATTGTATCTGTAGAAACAGATAAACATACAAGATATGATAACTCTTCCAACAAATGATTAAGAATAATTTGAATCCATATTTAGATTTAATGATAACATAAATTTTACCATTTTAATCCTCATATAATGTATCTAAATATATCCTTAGACATAAATTTCCTCAGAAACCAACTTTCTTCTTATTCACTTTGAATAAAGTTCATATAAAAACATACAAAAATCTAAACACAAAGTTTCAAATTACTTCAATCTTTCTGTTTAATAGTTACAATTGCTTTTTAAAAAATTCCATCCTTTGTATGTAGTTATTTTCTTATATTTATACATTTTTAGATATCAAATACAATTAGGAGACAACTCCTTGAATTCCCCATGTACTATGTTAAATTTTGAAAATTGTTAGGAGATGTCTTCTTTGAATTTCTCATATTTGGCATGAAACAGATGATGACATGTACTTATTCTCTATTTTAATATTTGGATCAAATACAACCTCTTTGCATGTTGTGTTCAGCTCACTCAAATAATCTATTTTTACAAAATGACTTCAAGTAATAACATCTAGCTAAGTTACTTGAGTCTTTCATTATATAAAGCAACCTACTCTTATAAGTAATTTCTCTAAGTGAAATTACTTATATATCAATTACTTAAAACAAAATTACTTAAAATACATCTCTCAAGTCATTTAAATAAAATAGAAGAAGTTGAGAAGAGAAGTAATAGTAATCACTCTAATTCATGAACTTCTTTTCTACACTTTTCCCTATAGCTGATGTGTTGTGACATTATAAAATGAATGGATGCATCATCTAACTTGGAAATTGATTACCATTCTATTTCAAATCTTAGTAGCTCATTTTTTAGATTCTTATAATAACCTTTTACCCTCTACAGATTGGGTTCTAGCCTTTTGACATGTTGATGACTTTTTATTAGCTCCTTTATTGATTTCATTATGAATGGAGTCATGGTCTCTTTAATTACTTGAATTATTTAAGTAATTTTTTTTTATTCCTTAGTTATTCTCCTAACCAAACATTCATGAGATAGAAGATACAATCCTCCAGGTCTACTTTCACGTTGTGAGCATCTTCTTCTAGAGTCTTCATTTCTTCAAGCATTGCTCCAAAAATGTGCATGAGAAAAGATATGATGTGTTCCTCTTGTTTTGATTTGTCACTGATCCTTCTAGAAAAATATTTTCTTGAATCAAAATCTTCTCACTTAAAGCATTTATATGTCAAAGACTATCCTATTTCAATTTAGATATTCCATTTTCATTTTCAATCTCCATCATTGTTTTTATTTGTGCCAATTTAATCTCTATGTCAACTAAATTACCTAGAACCTTAGGAAACCATTTATGTGTAGTTTGTATCATTTTTTATATCTATTCATCAACTATTTTTGCCTTAACACTAGTTTATTCTACCAAAGTTATTATTTGATGGTCAATTATATCTCCTAAAAGTAATGACTATTAAGGATCAGATCTTGCCACTTTGGCAATTATTTCACATAGCTTAGAAATTTGCTCCTTTAGTTTATCTTTATTATCCTTTTCTTTATCAAGCTTCTAAAAAAGAGTATTGATAAGATTCTATGTGTCTTGATTCAAACCCTCTATAGTGACTTTCCCTAGGGACACCTTTATAATTGCCAAATATTCTTTAGTGATTTCACTCTTAGACTTACCTTGTAGAGGAACTAATATTTTAGAAAAATTTTGACCTAAAGGCTCAATTATTAGTTTTGAAGTCACTCTAGCACTGTTGGGCTTCTTACCCTTATGATCAAGACTTTTCAAAAATTGCAATTCTATCTCTTCCAAAATTATTTCTTCTCTTGATTTAGTAGTTGTTTGCAATGCTAACCATGAGGATAAATATTTACTAGTAGAAGTAGTTGAATGTATCACCATTTGTTGTTGATTATCTATCACCACTATATCTTGAGTAGAAACTTCTTCTATACCCAGAATATCTTCTATATGAATAACACTAGAATCTATTTATTCATATTTCTCTTTCTCTGCCTACTTGATAGGAGTTTTATGTTCTTTTTCTTCTCCAATGGTTTTATTCTTAGGTTCAAATATTATCCTTTATTGTGATATATTTTGATATTTGGTCACCTCTCTAGTAGTTATCTATTCTATCTCTTTTCGGGTAGGAATAGTAGGAATGGTGGGCTGATCATTAGAAAGAGGTGGATGTGGAGCAGTAGGTAAAGAAGATGGAGGAAGAGAATCAATCTTTTTTTGAGTATATTTCTCAAGAGTTTTGATGAAATATGACTTTATAGGTGGCATGAGTTTGGATGAGTCTACATCTTTCACTATTGGATGTATGTTCTCTACCAATAGTGACGATGAAGATGTGGAAGGTGCATCAAAAATAGGATTGGTATGAGGAGTCTATGGGAAACTAGAGGAGATGCATAGGTAAATAATTTAATTGACACCTTTTCTTTTACCATATAATATGTTTCATCAGTATTCTTCTTAAACTTTACCTTTTTCATTGGTTCTTGACCTCCTTTTCCTTACATTGTTTTCCTTTTATTACCTGGCTAATTTTTGTCATTATTAACTCTTTCATGTATTGTCCCTTACTAAGAAACCATTTTAACGTCATAAAAATAACCATTTAAGTCCTCTTATCAATAGTCTTTACCTGATTCTTATTGTAATTAATTTATAAGAGTGGAGCATGATCTCTTCCCATTACATCATAAGATTCTAGAATTTATTGTCCATCATCTTCCATGTCTTCAAGAATTGTAACCAAATCAAATGAGAAAATTTGTTTAATAGTCATCCTACTATTATCTCTTCTTATTACTTAAAATTCATCTTTGTAATCAATCTAGAAGTCTTTTAGAGTAGATTTATACATATATTTAAGAGAAACTGTGCTTTGTGTTATGCCTCTACAATTCAAATTTGCTCTAGCCTCAAAATGTGATTGATTATATTTATGATACATCTCTATTTTAAAAAAAATTTCCTTATAAATGCTTTTAAAATTATATTGGACAATAAAAATAGAAAAAATAACTATATAACATTGTACTTTTGACTGAAGATCATGTAATTCCACCAACTATCTACATAATTCCATTAAAATCCATTTATCACTAGGGTACCTTGGCAGTTTTACTGGAGTCCCATTTTATAGTGATTGAAGCATTTAGACAAAGTCAATTGAGGCTAGTATTCATGTATGGGATCTAATTAGTATTAAACCTTGAAAACTTTAGGAAATTCATTCTAAGTAATAGGTTGTAATACCAGGAAGGTCTAGGTATTTCTCAAGTCTACAGGGTTTAAGAATCTGAGTGAGTGACAAGCATTTATAACTCTAGGTTTCTTTGGGCAAGTTACTAGATTTGGAAAACATGATGAAGTAAAATAAATAGATATTCAAAACTCTAGGTAAGCAATTCCCCTTGGGAACTCCATGTAACATGAGACCAATTATTCGAGTTTGGGATTCTGAGTAAACAGCAAGTCATGAAGAGTCTGGGTAGATAATCTAGGTCAATTGCAAGGGATTTTTAGAAAATATTATATATTTTAGAATTTTGTTTGATATTTTCATATGCAAAGTGTTTCTGAACAATTTACAAGATTTTAACAACAGTACGCATGCAAAAATGAACTCTATAATTGGAAGCAAAATAAGAAATGATAGAAAAACTTTCAAAATGATGCATGAAAATTAACTAAGGAAAAACAAGATATAAAATTAGAATGGAATCATGAAAATAAATTTAAAATAAAATAAATACCTTGATTGCAAATGGGTTGTGAATATTTTGCATCAAAATCACTCTAAAAGCTCAAACAATGTCGCTCAAGATTTGTAATTGCAGTAACTAGATTAGAAAACTTGATGGCTAAGTGGGAAATGAGGTATAATTTTTAATATTTATATTAACTTATGAATTAGTGACAAATAAGTGACATTTTTGAGGAAATCCACATAAGCATTTTGATGACTATCGGGTTTCATGAATGGTTTCACTTAATTTTATTTATGAAGTCAAGTAACTTCATAACCCTGATATTGTCTAGGCTTATGGAGACTTCAGGATTGAAAATTTGTATTTATTTTACTTATTATTTAATCAAGTGAATTAATATATCTTCATAACCATAGATTAATCTAAGTAGTGTTTTGTGGGTTTACAAATCTACTTTACTTAGTTTTTATGATTTTGAGAAGTAAAGTCATTCCACAACTCTAATTTAATCTGGATGATGTAACTCAATTTTGTAAAGACAAATTACTTCACCTTTTCCAAATAATTGAATTAACCTATAAAACCTAAGTTGGCCTATATATGATCCCAAACACTTAGTTTTTTGTATTTCTTAGAAAGATGGACAAATGGGTTTTATGATAATGACCCAAGAAGACATTTCTAACCTTTTAGAGTAATTTGAAGCAATTTTGATAACAAAATCAATTATAGTAAAAATTATTAAAGTCTAATTCTTATTTATGGGATTGAGTTTTGACAAGAATAACTAACTCGCATAAGACAAAAGACAAAAATTTCAATAGGGGTAACCTAAAATTTCTCAGTGTGAGATTTTGGGGACACTAGCTAGCTCTAATTGGGGACATCTTTGTTCTATCAAAAAGATTGAAACAAGGGTGAGATCCTAATATCTTTAGTTTTGAGTCTTTTTTATTGGGTATGGATTCATGTAAAACTCAATCATGAAAAACCTCAAAACAAACAAATAGAAAAATAAAAACAACTAGACAAAAGAAAAATTGAGGTTTTAATATATATAAATATAGGTGTTACCCTATTTATCAATTCTTGTAAAGCTTCAAGATTTTCCCATCATAATACAATATCAATTCAATTCCATCCTAGTAATATAGGATGAATCTATCTTTTACATCAACTTTATTAATAGTGAAAGTTCCTTTCTGCAATAAATCAAATTTGACATGCATCCGTTTTAGTTTGTTTCACTTATCCCTTAGAAGGACCAAGTCACCAACTTCTAAATTTCTTTCTTGAGATTTTTTGTCAAAAATATTCTTTACTTTCATTTAATGATTAGTTAAATGGTCAGTAGCTTTAGTACAAACTTATCTTATTTTAGATAATAACATAATCATCGTGTCGAGTGAATCTTGACAAGTTGTGTCTTCAATAGATTTAGACAGTTGTAAAGCAACTATTTTGATGGGTATTTCAACATCTATTTTATACAATAAATAAAATGGTGACATGTCAATGGATTTATTTGGAGTGATTATGTCATCCCATAATGCATCAAATATCTTCTTGTGTTAGGTACATTGATTATCATCTACTAGCTTGTGAATGATTGTCATCAAGTTTTAGTTACTAGATTTAGCTTGGCCATTCTTCTAAGGATAGTAATTTGAAGTGTGAACTAATTGTATTCTATATAAATAATAGAAATGAGTTATTTTAGCTAAATAAAATTTATCTACATTATCTATTGCTATCTTGTAAAGAACACCAAACATTAATATAATGTTTTTTCTTGATAAAATCACATACAACTTTTGAAGTGGCTAGCTTGATAGGAATGGCTTCTACCCTTTTTCTAAAATAATCAGTGGCTGTTAAGACATAATAATGGCTAGCACTTAAAGAGGGATTCAACATGATAATAAAATTTAAGCCCCACTCGTGGAATAGTTCATTAATTATGACTATTTTTAAAGTTAATACTGGAAACTTTAAACATCCCATAAAATGTTGACATGATTGATAATTATAAACCCAATCCAAACTTTCTTATAAAAGAGTAGGCCAATAGTACCTTGCTCATAGGATTTTATGTGTTATAACTCATCCTAAAAAGTGACCTCCACATGCTTTATCATGGAACTATTCTAGCATTCTTTTTTATTATTATTTGTTTACACAATGGAGGAAGACCCCATCAATTCCTATTTTATACAAACCATTGTCTCAAAGGAAAAAATCCTTTGAATTTAGCCTAACGATACATTTTTCCTTATGTGTAAGATGAGTTAGACATTCTCCATAAGTTAGGAAGAAAGCAATCTTATTGTACTATTCATCAACAAGATCAATAAAAAGAACCATGGGAAAATTTTCATCTAATTCATCTTGAATTAAAGATACCATCATATCTATGTCATCTGATTTAATTTTTGTCATTAATTGTCACAAGCCTCTTCCTCTCACTAGATTTTTTAGTTTGATATCAAGATCAAACTCTTGAACCTTAGCGACCTAGGGGCCTCTTAGTAATCCCAACTCTTGTTGAGTTATAATATATTTAACTACAATGTTAAATACATATACTTTAGTATGTGAAGATAAAATGTAATACCTGAAGGTTTTGTATGCTTTGACTACATCATAGGTATGTTTGTCCATATGTGCATACTTTAGTTCATAAATTTTCAATGGATGGCTCATGAAATCTATGAGAGATTTAATATCTTTGTCATTCTTTTGTAGAGGTATCGCTGACATGGTGTGTTTAAAAGAATAATAATAGAGAATGAATTCCTTACTAAAATCTAGAGAAACTAGCACTGGAGCTTGAGCTATGGCCACTTTAATCTTTTCAAATACCATCTTACCTTTATCATTCCACTTGAATTCTTTCTTATTCTTCATCATATCATAAATTTGGCAAGTTAACTTGGTAAAGTCAAGAATGAACCTTTTAAGAAAGTTAACTTTATCAAAGAATGAATGTACCCCCTTCTTAGACCTAGGAATAGATAAAATTTGAATGGCTTTCACCCTTTTTAGATCAATATTTGTTCCTTTTTTTAAGATGATGTGACCAAGAAGTTTCCCTTTAGTCATGAAAAATATTTATTTCTTATTCAAAGAGATCCCATGTTTCTTTCACTAGATGAGAACCTCTTCTAAATCAACTAGATGGTTATCTCTTTTCTTAGAGAATACTGTCAAGTCATCAAGATTTACAACTATACTCTTGTTATTTAGATGTGTAAATGCCAGATCCATCTCTCATTAGAAATTTGTTCCAACATTAACAAGCTTAGAGGGCATCTTTGGATAGGCAAATGTCCCCCATGGTATTGTGAAAGTCATCTTGTATTGATCTTCTTCCACCACTTTTATATGATTATATCCTAAAAATCCATCTAACATGGACAATATTTATAAGCCTATAACTACTTTCAAGGTAAGATCCATAATATGGAATGGATAGTTATCTTTCAAAGAATCTTGATTAAGGTTACAAAATTCAACACACAAACATAATTCTCCATTATTTTTTCTAACTATAACAATATTAGTTAACTATGTTGAATAATGAATGGGATAAATAATCTTATCATCAATTAGCTTTTGTATTTCATTAAAGATAGTATATGTGATTGTTGGGTTATGATGATGAAGCTTTTACCTGAAAGGTTTCACTTTTGGCTGAAGTGGAATGTAATGTTGTACCTCTTTTGGTTGAAAGTTCTTGAGGTCTTTGTAAGACCAAGCAAACACATAAATATATTTCTTGAGAAGCTTAATTAATATTTCTTTTTCCTCTTAGTAATAACACTTTCCAATGTTGACCATCTTAGGCTCTTTTTCAATACCCAAATTAACTTTTTGTACTTTTGAATAAAAACTCTCACCATACTCTTTATTTTTACTCAGAATCTGATCATGCTTATTAAAAATTTCTTCTAAAGAAACTAACCCATTAGGGATATTATTTGCCTTTAATTTAATCACATCTTCATTATCTTCATGTTTAGGTTTAGTATTACTTGTTGTTATCTAGTGTGGAATTGAACTACTTCCTTCAAAATACAGTCTTCAAAACTATCTTATATCTCAAGGAAAGTAACTATTTATTTGTCATCATTAAAGACTTGCCACTAATTAACATTATTTTGAACCCTTGGACATAAAACCATATCTACTCTATAGTCACCTTATTGTAAAAGTGTAGGGTATTAATTTGACATAAGTAGATTTGTAGTAACTACAAGAGAATTAGCTCTAGAGTTTTGATCTCAAGGAATGAAATTGATTGAAAATGCTACAAAATCAAGTGTTATACTCAGAATTTGATCATGGTATTGTCTTAGTTTATCCTTCTTTATTTTTTATTGGCCATATATTTGCCTTACAATCAACTAAGCATCTCTTTATGTTTTTAAAAGTCTCACCCCTTTTTTTATTATTCCAATCCTAACAATAGTGCTTCATACTCTGATGTGTTATTAGTATTTTCAAATATTAGTTTGTAAGAATAAATATATACCTTACCATCTAGTGATATCAATACAACCCTAACACATAAACTAAGGGAACTATAGTTACTATCAAATTATAGCATCCATATTTTCTCTTCTTATTCTTGTGTCTCTAGTTCTTGCATGTCCTTTCCCAATCAAGGTAATAGACTCCATGATTTGATTCTTCAAAAAGAATATGTAATATTGGATCATCTGACTTGGAAACTATATACTTGGATTTCTTCTTAGGTTCAAGTTTTTTATTTAGACCTTTAATTAGAATATGAGCACAAGACCTATCCACTTTAACTTTTCCCTTGAGATCTTTGTATAAGTTTCAACTCAACAACATTCCATAGAAAATAGGAATATCTACTATTAGAATTATCATTTTAAGCTTTTTATTTAGAAAATTTGCTAGAACAGCTTGAACATCTTTGATTAGTCCAATCAAGGCAACCTATATTTCCATTGAGTAACATATCCATATTGACTTAATTAGAGTGAGGCCAAGAACATCAGCTACTTTAGTTGGCATGACATTATCATAGGCTCTAGAATCTAGGATATAATTACTTAACTTGAACTTTTTGATTAAGAGAGATATATAGAATGGCTCTATTCTCTTGGATGTGGAGGTAGATGTGGGAGAAGTAGTTTTAGAATTATTTTGGAAAGAGACCTATTTGGGAGTAGGCAAGATACCTTTTGAAGCATTAGTTTTATTTTTTGATCCTTTACTTTGAACATTCTTAACTAGTTTATTTAGATGATATGGATACAACCTCAAGTATTCAGCTTCTAACATTTGAATATTAGTTTTCTTGATGTGATCAATAATGACAAAAGAAGGGATGGATATAGACAAAGTATGATTAGCTTCAAAAGTATGATTAATTGGTTTATGAGGTTAATAAGATAAAGATGTTGCATATTTATATTTTGGATCAAGAGAAGTGGGTATAGGACTACCTCTTTTAATAATGCTAACATCTGACCTGGAGTCTTCTTTATCTTTCCCTTTTTCCTTAGAAGATTTTTCACCAACTTACTAAATTTATGATTTTTTAAATACTATAAAATATTGACTATGATCATCTTCAATAATTTATTCATAATCACTTTCTAATTGATATTTAAGGTAGCCTATATTGGAGTTACCAGTAGGATCTACAAAATCATCCTTGTCAGCAAATCTTTGATCAAAATCAATAGCCAAATGATCTTATTCATTAATTTTAATGCGGTTTTTCAAAGCATCATCAATCACCAATATTTGTGGAGTTCTATCAATATGATTCTAATTCTGATTATTAAAATTATGTGTAGGTGCATTCATGATAAGAGGAGAATGAGCACCTTAAGAAATTTGCCTTTTAACTTGCAGTAAGTCATTAGCCAATTTATGTAATAGGGGATCAATAGTGGTTTGTAATGTAATTGAAGCAAAAACATCAACCTTGGAAGTTTTTTTTCTTAAGCTTTATATCCATAATAAGGTCATCTTCAATCTCTATAGCAATGTTCTAAGCTATTACTAAACTAGTAGGATGTGCTCTATGTAGCTAATAACTAACCTCTGGTAACTTAACATTGATGAAAAACCACTTTTAATTATCACCAGTGGGTTGAGTAGCCTAAGGTATTTTGTAAAGTAGTATGTTAAATTTAGTAATGAAATCTTGAAAGTTTTTATGTGATTATTTTTTAATTTGAATCAATTAGGTGAGTAGTATGTATGAGTCTTTATCAGCTTTAAACATTTTTTTCAAATTGCTCACACATAGTGGCCCAATTGGTTATAGTACCAGGATCTAAATGGTAGAACCATTATATGGCTATATCATGTATGGTTTTAATGAAGAGTTTAACTGATACATCTTCATGATCAACACCAATCACTCCATGGGATATAAATAAAGTAGTTAAGTACTCATATGAACTTTATTTTCCATCCCTGTAACCTTAGGAAAGTTCTTTCCTGGCCCCTTAGGCAAGTCATGGAGAGGAGGATTTAAATCTAATGGGCCAATATCTACCCCATAAGGGATAGGAACTTATTATGACATTTTTCTAGGAATAAGGAATTGAGGATTAGTAGGTTGGATTATTCTTGAAGAATTATGTTGTAGTTGGTTCATATGAGTTTGTATTTGTCTGATAGGTAAAATAATTTCTCTTCTTGTTCTGGTTTGAGGAGAGAAGATGGAATTAAACCATTCTTGTAATTGAAAGAAATCCTCAATTTTTCATTGAATTCTTCTTACCCTAGTGAAAGGTTGATTTTCTATATTGAAGTGTTTATGCTTCTCTAAGGATTTGTTTAAGTTACTTTAGGTTTATAAACAATTACTTGGTAAGTAATTACTTGACATGCAACAACTTAAGATAAACAAAGCATTTTATTCTCCAACAAAGTTGCCAAAAACTATTGGCTAGATATTTTGTAGGCTAGCAAAGATACCTAAGCAGTCATGGGATTAAGTCTCATTAATTTAATGGTGAAACTCCCATATGCTTATGTTTATCTACTCTTACTATTAACACTTTTAGTCTTTTATAATTTATACAAATTATGCATAGGATATACACAAGTTATCTTATTTTTGGGTATTACTTTAATCACAAAATTCATGAACCATAACAAAATGATTTTGTAGTAAGTAAGCAGTTGATTCAGAGATTATGCAAATAAGTTCTTAGAATGTGGAGAATGAAAAGAACTATAATTCATAAAAAAGAAAGAAATTGTACTTCATAACAAGTAGTTTTTGAAATAGCTTATTGTATCCATACAAACAGATAAAAATACAAGATATGATAATTCTTGTAGAAAATGATTAAGAAAAATTTGAATTTATATTTAGATTTAATTATAACACAAATTTTACCATTTTAATCCTCATAGAATGCATCGAAATATCTCTTTAGATGTAAAGCTCCTCAGAAATCAACTTTTTTCTTATTCACTTTGAACAAAGTTCATATAAAAACATATAAATATCTAAACATAAATTTTTAGATTGCTTCAATCTTTTTGTATAATAGTTATAATTGATTTTCAAAAATTACCATCATTTGTATGCAAGTTTTCTCCCATATTTATACATTTTTAGATATCAAATACATTTAGGAGACAACTCCTTTAATTCCCCATGTATTGCACTAAATTATGAAAATTGTTAGGATATGTCTTCCTTGAATTTCTCATGTGTGGCATGCAATGATTGATGACATGTAGCTCTTCTCTATTTTATTTTTTGGATCAAATACAACCTCTTTACATGGTGTGCTCAACTCGCTCAAATAATCTATTTTCACAAAATGACTTCAAGTAATAACATATAGCTAAGTTACTTGAGGCTTTCTATTTATAAAACAACCTACTCTTATAATTAATTTCTCTAAGCGAAATTAATTATATATCAATTACTTAAAACAAAATTACTTCAAATACATTTCTCAAGTCATTTGAATAAAATAGAAGAAGTTGGGAAGAGAAGTAATAGTAATCACTCTAATTCATGAACTTTTTTTTTATACTTTTCCTTGTAGCTAATGTGTTGTGACATTATAAACTGAATGGTTGCATCATCTGACTTGGAAATTAATTACCTTTCTATTTCAAATCTTAGTAGCTCATTTTGTAGCTTCTTTAAATAACCTTTCACCCTCTTGAGATTGGGTTCTATCTTTTTGACATGTTGATGACTTTTTATTATCTCCTTTATTGATTTCATTGTCAATGGAGTCATGGCATCTTTAATTACTTTCTTGAATTCTTTAAGTAATTATTCTTGATTCCTTGGTGGTCATGAGATAGAAGATACAACCCTCTACATCTACTTTCACATTATGAGCATCTTCTTCCAAATTCTTTATTTTTTCAAGCATTGCTCCAAAATTGCACATGCAAAAAGATATGGTGTTCCTCTTGTTTTGATTTTGTCACTAATCCTTATAAAATAATCTTTTATTCAATCAAAATCTTCTCACTTAAAGCACTTATCTATCTAAGATTTTCCTATTACAATTTAGATATTCTATTTTCAATTTCAATCTCCTTCATCATTATTTTTATTTGCACCAATTTATTCTCTATCTTAGCTAATTTTCCTAAAACCTCAGGAAACCCTTTATATGTATTTTTTATTATTTTATCTATCCATTAATCAACTGCTTTAGCCTTATCACTAGTTTCTTCTACCAAAGTTATTATTTGATGGTCAATTATATCTCCTGAAAGTAATGACTATTGGGGATCAAATCTGGCCACTTTGGTAATTATTTCATATAGCTTAGAAATTGGATCCTTTAGTTTAGCTTTATCATCATTTTCTTCATCAATATTTTGAAAAAAAAATATTTATAAGAGTCTATGTGTCTTTCTTCAAACCTTTTGCTGTGACTTCCCCTAGGGACACCTTTTTAATTACCAAATCTTCTTCAGTGATTTCACTTTTAGACTTATCCTATAAAGGAACTGATATTTTAGCAAATGTTTGACCTAAAGGATCATTTATCAATTTTGAAGTCACTCTAAAACTCTTTGTCTTCTTACCCTTATGATCAAGTCTTTTCAAAAATTATAATTCTATCTCTTCCAAATTTATTTCTTCTCTTGATTCAGGAGTTATTTGCAATGCCAACCATGAGGACAAATATATACTGGTGGAAGTAGCTAAATATATCACCATTTATTGTTGGTTATCTCTCACCACTATCTCTTGAGTAGGAACTTATTTTATACCTATAATATCTTCTATATGAACAACATTAGAATCTATTTATTCATCTTTCTCTTCCTCTGCCTACTTGACAGGAGTTTCCTATTCTTTTTATTCTCTAGTGGTTTTATTCTCAAGTTCAACTGTTATCCTTTAATGTGATATCTCTTGAGATATGATCACCTCTCTAGTATTTATCTATTCTGGCTCTTTTGGGGTAGGAAAAATAAGAATTGTGGGCTGATCATTAGGAGGAGGAGGTGGATCAATAGGTGAAGATGGAGGAAGAAGAAGAAGAGCATCAGTCTTTTTTTGAGTAGATTTTTTAGGAAGTTTGATGCCAAGAGACTTTAGAGGTTTCATGAGTGTGGATGGGACTACATCTTTCACTATTGATGTATGTTTTCTACCAGTAGTGAAGATGAAGATGTAGGAGGTGTGATGGAAATAGGAGTGGTATGAGGAGTAGTGTATGTGGAAGAAACCAAAGAATATATAAAGATAATTGACTGAATTAGCATATTTTCTTTTACCAAAGAATATTTTCATTAGTATTATTCTTAAACTTCAACTTATTCATTGGTTCTTTACCTCTTCCTTGCATTATTTTACTTTTATGACTTACTTGGCCAGTTTCTATCATTATTACTCTTTCATGTAGTATCCCTTATTAATAAGCCTTGTTGAAGTCATAACAAGAACCACTGAATTCCTCTCAACAATAATCTTTACCTAATTCTTCTTATAATCAATTTTTGGGAGTGGAGCATGATCTCCTATTGCATGATAAAAATCTAGAATTACTTGTCCATAATCTTCCATGTCTTCAAGAATTGTAACCAAATAAAATGAGTGAATATTTTGAATAGTCATTCTATTATTATTTCTTCTTCTTACTTCAAATTCATCTCTGTAATTGATCCAGAAGTCTTCTAGAGCAGGGATATGCATATATTTAAGAGAAACTATGCTTTGTGTTATGCCTCCACAATCAAAATTTGCTCTAGCCTCAAAATGTGATTGATTATAGTTATGATACATCTCTATTTGTACATTTTTGGCCTTATAAATGCTTTCACAATGATATTGGCCAATAACAATAAGAAAACAAACTAAAGAATGGTGTACTTTTAACTGAAGATCATGTAATTCCACTAGCTATCTACATAATTCCATTAGAATCCATTTATCCCTATGGTACCTTGGAAATTTTAGTAGAGTCCCATTTTATAATGGTTGAAGTATTCAAACAAAGTCAATTGAGGATAGTATTCATGGATGGGATCTATTTGCTTCAGCCCTTTTATAGTCAGCTTAGAAAATACTACATTAGATGTTGTAGCATATACTAAATATGAAGTCATCTTTAAATTAAGAGTTTGCAATACAATACTTAGATGATGATCAATGTTGCCACTTATCATTCTTAACCATTCAATCTGAGCAAAATTCCTATTGACATCAATATCCCTTATGTATGCATATACCTAGGTGGAAAAGTTCTTAGCATTTTGCTCTCCTTTGATTCTACATAATAATTAGGTGATGTCATAAACTTCTTGTACCAATTTAGACCTCACTATATGCCTTGGAAACTTTGAGGGCTATTTTTGTTTCTTTAGATAAGTAGTATTCATTAGCTTGGTGCTTTATACTATTTAATTCTTCTAGAGATCTTTAGCTTTTTTCATTGATAAGTATATCACTTTAGGTCTTGTTGGGATCCTCAAATAATAATCAAAATACTAAACATCTAATATGACAACCAGTTTGCCTATAGTATCTTTTACTATTCTAATGAGAGAATCATAATACTTGGCACAATCTAGATCAAATTTAGGCAATTGTGTAGAGCTTGGGAAAGTTGTAACTTGCAAGATTCTATTATTTTCCATTGCTTGCATGAGTGTTGTTTTGGTTGTGGCTTTAGATCTTTCTAGAAACTTAGTTATGGAAACATTTCCTATTTCAATGTCACTGATTTATGATACTTTGGATGTAATGCAAGACTCATTGGGAAATCCCTTGTATTCATACTTCATCCTTACTTCTTTTGATTTCTTAAATTTATTCACTTTAGTATTTCCTCTCCTTCTTGGCCCTGGAACTTCTTCAAGTGCAAGCTCAATAACTTCTTCAATTACATTTACTTCTTCTTCTACTCCTTGCATTTATTGTGACTAACACTTGAAAGACTTGGTAAATTCTCTTGAAAACTTGGTAATTATTCTTGTTGGTTTTTAAAAAGGTTTAACAATTGAGTTAAAATATTGTCTTATATAAAAATCCTAAACAAGATTCAAGTAGTAGGAACTTCAACCAATAGTAAACCTTGAAAACTTTAGGAAACTCATTCTAAGTAATTGGGTGTTGTAATACTAGGAAGGTATGGGTATTTCTCAAGTATTTAGGGTTTAAGACTTTGAGTGAGTGACAAGCATTTATAACTCTGGGTTTCTTTGTGGAAGTTACTATATTTGGAAAACCTGATGAAGCAAAAGCAATAGATAGTTAAAACTCTGTAAACTTCATGTAAAATAAGACTAGTTGTTCAGGTTTGAGATTCTGGGTAAGCATCAAGTCATGAAGAGTCTGAGTAGATAATTTAGGTCAATTACTAGGGATTTGTAGAAAATATTCTATCTTCTAGGATTTTGTTTGATATTTTCATATGCAAAGTGTTTCTAAATAATTTACAATATTTTAACAATACTACACATGTGAAAATGACCTCTATAAATGGAAGTAAAACAAGAAATGACAAAAAAAAATTATAAATGATGTGTGAAAATTAACTAGGGAAAAAGAAGATATATAAGTAGAATGGAATCATTAGACTGAAGGGGAAACAAAATAAATACCTCAACTACAAATGGGTTGTGAATATTTTGCATCAAAATCACTTTAGAATCTCAAACAATGTCACTCAAGATTCGTAGGGGCAGCAACTAGATTAGAGAACTTGATATCTAGGTGGGAAATGAGATAGACTTTTTAATATTTATATTAACTTATGCATTAATGAAAACTAAGTGACACATGTGAGAAAAGCCATGTAATCATTTTGATGACTATCAAGTTTCATGAATTGTTTCACTTAATTTGATTTACGAAGTCAAGTAACTCTGTAACCCTGATTTGGTCTAGGCTTATGGAGACTTTAGGCCTATGAACCTTTATTGATCTTACTTATGATTTAATCAAGTGAATTAATGTAACTTTAGAACCCTGAATTGATTTAAGTAATGTTTTATGGGTGTATGAATCTACTTTACTTAGCTTTTATGATTTAAGAAGTAAAGTCATTCCACAACTCTGATTCAATCTAGATGATATAACTCAAGTTTGCAAAGATAGCTTACTTCACCTTTGTCAAATAAGTAAAGTAACCTAGAGACCTCGAGTTGGCCTAGAGATGAGCCCAAAAACTTAGTTTTTTTAATTTCTTAGAAATATGGACAAATGGGTTTTATGATAATGACCCAAGTAAACATTTTCTAACCTTTTAGATCAATTTGAAGTAATTTTGGTAATAAAAGAAATTAAAGTTAAAACTACTAAAGTCTAAGTCTTATTTACAAGATTGAGTTTTGACAAGGATAAATGACTCACATAAGACAAAAGACAAAATCTTCAATATGGGTAACATAAAATTTCTCAGTGTGAGATTTTGGGGACACTAGAGTTACAACCATAGTAGGTAATGATAAAAGAAGTTGCCTATGAGGAGGCAGTTGTAAAATATGGCACTTGCATGTTGGTAGTTGTGACCATTATAACCAAAGTTATAGGAATAGTGTGAATCACTATTAAAGATGTAGGTGAAATTAAAATGGATGGTGGAGCCATTGCACTTGAATATTCCTATTTACTTGCTTTCAAATCCTCATAGTGCTTTCATGCCATGCTATACTAGAACTTGATAATGTCCATATTTAATAGAAATTTCTTGTTGACCCTATTGACTTCTACCAATAAAAATCCATGCTTAGCCTTAGTGGTTCTAAATTCCACTATAAATATTTATACCTCTATTACTTTATTTCTTATAAAATTGAGTTCAATCCCAATTTCTTCCAACATACATCATTGAAGGCTCTACTTGAAATTGGCAAATGTTTGTTGTAGTAAGTTGTTAAAATTGGCCTTGCTAACAAAATTTCCTACTGAGTCCTTGATAAAATTTCCACTCATCAAAAATTTTCAAAACTTTATTTTCATGTTATGCTATTTTAGGTAAAAAGGCTTGTAAACTTAACACCCAATCTCTCATTTCTTGTGTTCTAATAACCACCACATTCAGTGCATTATTTGCTTAAAGTGGTGTTATAAGGTCCAAAAGGTAGTAATCCTTATTGGTCATGTATGGAACTATATATTTTAGCTTATTTTTATCTTATTTACAAGAATTAAATTATTTAGATGTTTTAACAAGATGAGGAGATATTTTAGCTTTCATTGTCCTAATAGTTTCCATAATTTTATATAGCCTAAGGACTACATTCTATATTTCATTTTCATATTCCCTCAAAATGTTCACAATTTGTTAATGTTCCCTTATTTGGTCCAACTCTTATTTTAGTTCCTCCCTGGCTTGCTTTGTGCCTCTATACAATTCACCTATAGCCTCATATTGAGCCCTTAGGTATGATGAGAAGTCCTCATTATATGGATACTCTCCTAGTTTTTGGTTCTTCCTCTTAGATAAGGAGAAGGCATCTTGTCTTTCCTCTAAGATTATTCCTCTAACAAAGTCATCTTGGATTTTTCTCTTCTTGACCCTTTTCACATTTCCTATGGCCTAATAAAAAATAGAGATCATTGTGGGTAGCTCTATTATTACTAAGTTAGGCCTTTGAGAAGCATGGGTCTTACGATATGTAACCAACTATGGGATCACCAACTATGTAGGATCAATTGGCTGAGTGTCCTGGGAAGAAACTTATAAAAAATGATCTCCTAAATATTGACTAAATTATTTCACATGAAGTGGGGTTGTCAAGGAGGTCCAAATGATATTATGTCAGTATACATCACTAATTTATGGTAAGGGATGTACTTTATAAATTGTCTTCCTACCAGCTCTTTTAGATGCTATAATTGTAGTATCCAAATTGGTAGTGGGTGTTGGCATACAAAGACCCAATTGAATGGTTTAGACCAACCCTTGTACAATTTTAACTATTCCCATAGGTTTATTTACGTTGACATTCTTGGTCTTGGGAACAATTGGGTCAATATTAGTTGGAGAAATAATGAAAATACTATGAATTATGGAAGTATCTAAAAAAAAGCAATAATGGGAACTAAAAACACTATAGGGGATGAAGAAATAATGAATATTAAGGAAATAATAGGAATTTAAAAAGAAAATTAAATAAAATAAATAATAATAATTGAAAAGACAATAGTAGAAATAGGATCACCTAATGATTTAGGATTTATTGGTGCCTTTTCATTTAGTTCTTGAAGGCTTAAGACCTTAGCGTTTTCTAGCTCTTCCTCCTCATCTTCATCCTTGGAGTAATAACCTAGAGGAGATTCTTCATATTTTTATATTTCTAAGTATCTTTTGGGGTCTCAGCTTGGTCTTAAATCCCTACTTGTGATGATGTATCTATGTTCAAACTTGTATGGGTCTCGGTTGATTGAGTAGGACCCTTAGGAGCTTCTAGGCTTCCTTTCATAATGTAGCACTAGTTTTCCATTAAAGGTGTAGCTTGATCAAGAGAAGGATATGGAACCTTTACACTTCTAAAAAAGGGGATTCAATTGTATTAAGATGATTTTCATCCTTAGAGTTGGATGATTCAATGATGATTGGTTGATATTATCCTCCCTATGAGATAGTGGTAGTAGGGGTCTCTTCCACACCTACCTCCTACTTAACAACCATCATCACACTTGGTGGTGGTTGAGATGGATCCCCTTAGACCTCAGTCCTTTGGAAATGGCCTAAAGACCACAAGTATGTTGATGCCCATCCACCTAGAGGTAGAATCCTATCATGCACCTCTTCAATGGTGAGGGAAGGATCACTATGCATGGATTTCAAGTGATTTTCCATTAAACCAATCATAATTTCCCTCTCTAAGACCTCAACATCATCCTTACAACTTAAAAAGATAAAATCATGATCATATGGATCATATTGGTAAGAAATTCCTAGGCCTTGGATATGGTTTTGAATAAGGCCATGAGAATCCCAATCCCTATTTTGTAATGAAGCCAATGGATATGACTGTCATAGTCTACCAACCTCTCCAAAATATCTTATATTTGTGTATCACATATATAAAATCATTAGAGAAGACCTATTGAAAAGGATTTTGTCCTTATTTTTCATAACTTCATCAATACTCCACCATAACTAATAAATTATTTCTTACTTAGCCAATTTATTAGGAACATACTTATGTAGACATAATAGTGACACTTTGGTCCCCAAAACCATGATTATTGTATAATAAGGGTATAGCCAATAATCTCCCCTTATACCTAATGTTTTATTGATGCCCTTAGATACTCAAATAAGGGGTTTCTTATGGATTTATTTCCATATTTATGGGTAAACAATGTGTAGATATGTTGAAAAGAAAAATATTCACATACCCTATTCTTAATGCAGTCTAGGGTTGGACTCTAGAGTGTTCCATTAGACCTACAATGTTTCCATAACATCATCTAATAATTAGGACATCAAGAAGAAGTTTCCTCTCATGGGTCTCTTGTCCTTTTTGAAAATATGTTCTACCAACCTATTAGTAATGATTTCCCCAAGGTAAAACATCAATTCTAAGGTCGTTATAAAATCAAGGAGTAGAACCTAATCCAACTTGAGGTATTAGATTCTTGTGCACCTAAACAAACTATTGAGTAAGGCCATACCAATTTGAATTCCCATTCTAAATTTTGTAATTGATACAAGAGTGGTGGTTTTGAGAGTCACTGTCTCCCCTGGTATTATCCATTTTCACAATGCATTATCCACTATGTTGGTTTTATTCTAAAATTTCAATGTGGGGCCATCATAGCTAGCATTCACAATATGGAACTAAAGGTATCTCTAGAAGTCATCCCCAAACATTCAAGCCACAATTGTTTTATGTTGAAGATGATGAATAAAACCATCAAAGACATTACCAATTGTGTATTCTTGTCTATTAGGTCTACCTCAATTAAATGAATATCCAAGTTTTGAATCATGTCCCATAGTACCATGTAATTAGCATACTCATAATTGAATACCTCCATATCAAATAGTGTATCTATGTACTCTAAATAATCTTTGATGGATAAGTTGGATGGTGGAGAAACTCCTCTAAGCACCTTAGAAGATGAATCCACCTCACTTTATGTTTACTTGAGTAATTATGGTGATAATTCAATTGACTGGTTACTCTATGTAACTAGCTTACAAGTAGATATAGGTAGTTAGGGTTTTGATTTATCTCAAAGTGTAAGTTATCTCAATCAATTTATAAGTAGTTTGGTCATATAGTTAGAGGATGGAGGATTTAATTCTAATTAATACATCATTAATTTATAATGGCTTTAGGCTTGCTTTAATTTTTTAATTCAAACTCTTCTACTTTAATTTGGTGGGTATGCCACATATACTTTTCATACATTTGGAGAAATGTCATGCTATCATCTTTGGACAAGTGTCACTTTGTCACTAAGTTTACAAATAAACTAAGTATGCCACATGGTGTTATCTTAGAAGTTGAGTGTCATAACTTTTGATGAAATCATCACTTACCATTTTGCATGAATATAAAGCAACAAAGACCAAAGACTATGAATTTTTAGAGACCAATTTGAGCAACGTGAACAAAATTTGTAAAGATTAAATCATCTGATGACAAAATTTATGAAGAAAAAATATTGTGAATGCCCCAATATTCCAAAGTATAATATATTTGAAGGTATAAAGTTGCAGAGACAAAAGATGTGAAGACCCAAAAGAAGCATCAAATAAAAGTTTCAAAGATCAGAAGTTACAAAGGCCCAAAGTCTTATAAAAAAAAATGTAAAAAACAAATTTTTTGATGACCAAAAGTTCCTAAAAACAAAATTCATGAACAAAAGTTGTGAATACCTAGAAGTTATGAACTATGCAAAAGTAATGAATATAAAAAGTTATGAAGTACAAAACTTATGAATACCAAAATCATGACATACAAAACCTACAAAGTGTAAAATATGCTAAGTTTGAAACTTAAGAATTTTAGTCTATAGTTTTCATGAAAATTTAGAAAACTTGCATCCATGTAAATCTCCTAAAATCTATTAATAGGTTAGTATAAATAAAATAGATAGCAAAGACCTAGATAATCAAGGAAATTTCTTTTGTATTAACATAAAAGGGCATACTTTTAAAAAAAAATCATCAATATGAAAATTAATAATTTTAAAGCCTTATCTTACTAAGTACACATATGAATGTCAATCATAAGGAATCTCATAATAGAATTAGGTCTTTTCAGACTGTAATAAGTCCCTTATTGAAATTTTTTAGAGTGACATGTGTTGATTACAACAAATTATGACTCACATGGCAAATACTCCATAGTATTCAAGAACCCAGAATATTTGGTTAACAACTATAAATTAAACATGAATCATACCAAAAAAGGATAATCAGACCAAAAAAATGAAAGAGACTCTCAAAAATTTCATGAAACATACTCCCATTATTCATACTTTGGATATACATGTGATGGAGTTATTTTACTTTATCCTTGTTTTAAAACTTTTATCAAGGAATTGGAATAAACTGTAGGTTTTATTCTAGCTTCCTTGAAGCATTAAAAAATTTGGAAACTTATACATTGCTAAGTTTCTAGCCAAGCATCCATAGCCCTAATAGTGATGCCTTTGATTCCTCACTTTTCTTCATTCATAAAATTTCATGATGCATGATACATTGATCTTATTTCATCATGTGAGTCTTTATCACCTTTAGATTTTCTTTTAGGTTTGTTGATCAATCTTTAGGATGCATTAGTCCTCTTTTTCTTGAAATAAAAATGGAAGAAAGGTTTGGGAACCACTATGAGTTGGTTATGTTTGAGAGAAATAAAAACTTGATTTACCATACTATCCCTACCAATCACATCTATATCAATGTTTATTAACTTAAAACAAGTATTATCATGGAAAACATATTTAATCCAAAGAATGAAAAAATAATCTAAATTTTCATGGAGAAAATGAGAAATTTTTATGTACTTGATAAAAGTATTTAATTGTGATATAACTATAGTCTAATTTCTATTTGCTTACCTAAATTCTGAAAGTCCTAAACACAAGGGTGTAAGACATCTAAATTAACCATCTTGTACACTCCATTTAATATTTTATTATAATTTTTATCCTCTTTTAGGCATTCCTTCATGGATTTAGTATGAAAAATAAAGTATGCATGAGAATCATAATAAATTGAACATAAATTCAGTCATATTGGAAGAAGTCAATTAGATTGTTATAAAGATAAAGACACCTATTCTATAAAACAAGGAATTAATCTAAGGGGAAAAAATACAAGAAGTAGGAAATAAGGCTAATATAGAAAATGAAAACTACTCTAATGACATAAAATAGGAAAATTGCCTACGAAATCAATAAAATCTACTCTACTCCTACCTCTACCGTAACACCTAGTATTACTCAGAGACATAATTAGTGTGGATAGACATGGATTAGTGTTTCAATAAATTTTCATTGAATATTAAGGCTATTTCATTACCTTCAAGTTCCATAAAAAAAAAGTGTTGTTACCCAAGATCTCAAAAACTTGATATGGTCCAATCTACAAGGGGGTGAACTTGTCATGCTAACCTATCTTCTTGTGATCTTTATCCCATATGAGTACTAGGTTTTAAATCTAAAATGCCTTTATCTTGGACCTTTTTTCAAAGCATATTTTAATAATATCTTGGTGATTATTGAAACTTTGCAGTGCTTCTATTATTGCATCATCTAGCTGGACTATATCCAACAATCTAGATTGAGCCCTCTCATCATTTCTCATATAGTCTTGAATGAACTAATAGCTTGAGATTTTGAGATAAATGGGGAAAATATGTTTCAACCATATACTAATAGGAAAGGTGAGGCCCTAAGGGTTTGTTTCTATCTTGTCCTATCTGCCCATAATGTATATTTCAATAGCATGTGCCATTTTCTTAACATGTCTTGAGATGGCTTTTTGATGACATCCATTAGGTTATTATTTTTCTATTCAAACACTCCATTCCCTCAGGGATATTAGTTTCAAGAGTATTTATTTGTGATATTATTATTGAATTCCCACTCAATGAACTTAGCTGATTGGCAAGATGAACCATTGTCATTGACTAAATATATAGGAGTACTAAACCTTGTTATTATATTTTATTTAAGTAACTTTCTGACATCATAAGCTCTAGATTTATTTTTATCTATATCTTATGTTCACCTAGTTTAATAATAAGTGGATGTAAGGATAAACATATACTCTACTGAGGAGTTAGGGCTTATCACCCTATTGAAGTCAAGACCCCATTCTGTAAAAGGATGACCCTCAATGACTAGTTGTAGTGGTATGGTAGCATTAAATTATCTTTTCCCAAATACATGGCATTTTTGGCAAGTGTTGATGTGGTGGTGGGAATCTCTTAAAATAGTGAGCTAATAATACCACATTATCAGGATTTTATCGAATATCATAGTCCTAAAAGTGTATCAACTTCCTAGTTATTGGTGCAAGTTATCCAAGATATATGCATCTTCTTCTCTTGAGACACATCTACCTATGTAGATGCCTTAATATTTATTATGATAAAGGACTCCTCATTTTATCATATAATGGGTGGATTTAAGCCTCAAATCTTGTATTTTTACCCTATTCAATTTAAGGGGCATGTTTCTGTGAGCAAATGATGAATGATTTAATCATGCCATTAACCTTTAGCCACTTTGACTTTATTGATTTGTTTAATATAAATGTGTGGATTTATTTTAGTCATGAGCTATATAATCCCTTGGCCTCTCAACATTTTTTCCCATCTGATCTCTAGAAAAAACTTGTAGTTTTACCATCCACTTGTCTCTTCTCCCACCCATCTCAATTTTGAATGAGAGTGAACTTAACTGCTAGGTCTGAGATGATAGCATATGTCTTGTTCCTCAAAATGTAGTGTCTAAAATTTTTAATGGCCTAGATCAGTGCATAAATTTTTGTATCTATCATTAAACACTTCAATTCTACATCCCTTAGGTTAGTACTCATGAAATCAATTAGATGCTCATTGTCTTTTACTTTTTGTGAGTACTATAGCTATAGTATGTTTTAATGCAAAGGAATATAGAAATATATCCTTTATGAATTAAGGACAAATCAATAATGTGACTTGATAAATAGACATATTAATACCTTATAATGAATTATGAGCTTCATCTATCCACTCTATCTTGGCATCCTTCTTCAATATGACATTCATTGGCTTGACAAATTATACAAACCTAGAGATGATTTTTTGTACAAAATTAATCTTACCAAAGAATGACTTTAATCATTTTCTTCTATTAGGAGGTGTCAACTTTGAAATGTCTTGAATCCACTCTAGATCGATGGAAATCCCATCCTTAGTGATGATGTGGCCTAACAACTTTCCTTTTGTAACTCCAAAGGTACTCTTATTTGTATTTAAGGATACTTCATATCATCTACATCCATCAAACAGCCTTTTTAAGTGATCTACATGATCTTATCTAAAATTTGAAATATAGCTAGATCATCCATATAGATGATGATACACTTACCATTAAATCCTTAGAATTCATAATCTATGGCTCGATGGAAGGTTACTCTGATGTTAATGAGGCTAAAATACATTCTCTTGTAATCATAGGTTCCCCACTTTGAGATGAAGGCTATCTTATTTCAATCTTCTACTTATACTAGCACTTGGTTGTATCTTGAGAAACCATCTAGGAAGGACATCATCTCAAATCCATTAATAATTTGGATTACCTCATCTAGGGAAGGTAGAAGATAATTGTCTTTTTTTTAGGATATATTCAAAATTCCTAAAGTTGACACATAGTCTTATTTCTTCATTCTTCTAACTAGTAGCAAGTTAGCTACCTAAGTAGAGTGTCTAATAGGGAATATGATATTCAATTCAAATGGTTTCTAGAATTTAGTTTGAATGAGATGATATAAAATATAATTCACTAGTCTTTGGCATTACCTAGAGATCCTACTCCTTTGATTTAAGGAATAATATGGGTAATTACCTTGGGATCAAAATTCCTCGAGTATTCATAAGAAAAAGTAATGAAATCCTTGTATTCTATCAATAGACCCTTTAATTTTTATTTCTTACCTACAATTCAAGCTAGACCTATGTTGACATACTGAGGGTGTTCTTCAATCCCCAAATTCTATCTGATAAATTTAGACTATTTTATCTTTAGTTGTTTTTATTTTTTAGCTTGTGGATCTATGTCAAAGATTTTCTCCAAAGATAAAATCCCCATGGGGATTCTATTTTCCTTTATTTTTATAATAACATCTTCCCAATATATTCTAAATATTGATATCCAAAGTTCTTTCCATCTATAATCTAGTCTTTAAAATCTCTATAATTATTTATGAATTATATGACTTACTAATCATCTTCAAATACCTATAAATTTTCCACATTATCAGGGACCAAGGGATAAGGCACTATCTCTACAAAAAATCTCTACATCTTAGACTCCTTGAGTAGTGCTAAGTTGGTAGTTAGGGCTGCTAGTATATATGCCACTTAGTTTTCTTCACTTACAAAAAATTTGATGCTAAAGGCATCAAAATATTCAATTAGGTCCCAAGATTTGTGCTTATGTTTCTTCAGATATGCCAACTTGTGTTGATATTTTCTTATAATCTAGTTGACCACCAGATTTGAATCACCAAATATTTGTATCTTCTTGACATCATGTTTTAATGAAAACTATAATCTTAAGATTAAGGCCTCATATTCAACTCATTTATTGGTGCAAGGGAACTACAATCCATATATAGAAAAGTATTATTTCCCCTTCAAATCTGTTATATCCAAACCAACACCAAAACCTTATTTATATTAAGCACCAAAAATATTAAAAGTCCATCACTATGAATGGCCTTTAAATTCCTACTTATGAGGATCGTGCTCTATTTTGAATGTATAGACACTAGTATGTGAGGATACAAAGTTAGCCTTATCATTTTTGGCATTATATTTTATGAGTGAGTACTTCATCTTTGGCTCTCTATCAATATTGATCTGATTAGCTACCCCTTTCCATGGCAACCACATGTGCAAGAAACTAGTTGCCATGTACACATTTAATGTTTTCAACCAATCTTGACTGAGCAGTAAACCATAAGCTTCTAGAATGTCAACTATGAGGATGTCTATATGTTCTTACATACATGGATTGGAATCCAGTTGTATCTATATGTTTAATAATTCCTAAATACAAGGTATTGAGGACTTGTCTAGTTTTAGGATCACTCTTTTTGACTTTGGGGTTATCCCCAATTTATTATAGATAGCAATAGGCTTAACATTAGTTGAATCTCCTAAGTTCACCAAATAGTTATGAACATTCTTACCAAAAATTATCACTATCAATAAAAAAGGTGGGACCTCAGGTTCATATTTATAATCATTACATTTATATGTGTATCCTTTGATCTATCATCTATAGATGACCTTTATATCAAGGCTTTGAGTAAAAGTTATCTTGGCTTAATGATCTAGGCTAATTCATGTAGAGTGATATTAGCTTTGATCTTCTTCATTTATTATATGATGTTGTATCATCTTTTTATTTATGATTATATGGGTTGTAATTGATCATTTTCCTTTAGAAGGGGTGGATTGTTGTTACCCCTTAGGTTTAGAAGAGTGGTGGAATTTTTGTTGGGAAGCATAGAAGTAGTGAGAGGTTTCTTGTTCCTTATATTCTAGTTACTCCTCTTAAATTGATTAAACACATGGATATCGTATGTTTTATCCTCTGGCTCATTCTCATTTTCCACAAGGAATGGAAAGTTGTAGGTATCATAGACCATTACCATGATGGAATGACCTAAAGTATCAAAAGAAGATGGCTTAGGTGGAGTTTTAAGTTTTTGTTGTCTATCCATCTCTCTTTGAAATATATCAAAGGTTGTATATAATTATATGCAATCCAACTCTCCATGTTTGGCTATGCTATGAACCCTATACCAATTGGGAAATTTTATCTCCAAGATGTTTATCTTAAGCATCATTTTATATGTCTACTCAATATTATTCCCCAGTCTATTGAAGGGTTAGTTTTACCTTTGATAACTAAAACTTTAATTGGTGTTCTAGCTTATAGCATTTCCCATGAGCTTTTACATACTTAAGAATTCATTACTCAATTTATACACCATCCTCTAAATGGTGTCTAACCCAACTTTATTAGAATCAACAATGACACCGTAGGTGGTAGAATTATTGACTAGAACTAAATCTTGACTTATATAGGGATTAATTTTTTTGATAGGATAATTCAAGAAGCTCAAAGTATAGTTAGGTGTAGCATGAGATATGGGTAATTGCATATGGGTATAGGTTTGATTATGAGCCACAATATTATGGTTATAATTTAGTATTAGATTTAATGTTGGGTAATCTTGATAAACATTTGTCCCATTAAGCCTTGTGACTAAGGGTTCACTTGCCTATCAACCTCTATATCCTTGGCATACACCTGGGTCAAGTTAACAACACTTGTTGCTCTACGTATAAATATTAAAATTTTAGAATCTAAAGCAATTTTGTGCATCAAAAGTGTTAATAAAGCATTTGGATTATATGAAGTGTTTATTTGACTATACATTTTATAAAACTTCACACTAAATGCCCTAATGGGTTCATTAGGCTCTATTTTCATGCTAGCAAAGAGTTGGTACATAATGCTAGGGATGGTGACCTGGCCAAACTATCCTGGGAAGGTAGTCTATCAGTCATTTTAAGATTTAATTATGCCTTTAACATTAATAAACCTATTATAAGCATCATCTTTCAACATAAAAGGAATGATCCTGAAAGTTAAATCCTCATGGACTACATTTAATATTACTAAAGTGGTCCTAAAGGCTTTCACATGCTCTTTAGTAGTCCTACATCTTGAGGGAGAAAAGTTAGGGAGGTACTTTTTAAGATTTTAGGATAGATCATGAATATATATTAGAATGTTAAATCTAGAACTAGTTAACCAAGGCTAGGCCATTAGGCATGGGAGGAGACACCTATTTGGAGAATATGATTGAGCTCAAGATCTTCTCAAGACACCCCTATCTGACCTACCCTTTTTATGGGGTTGTAAGGTCAAATGTATTAGGTTATTTATATATGCATACCTTGTCAATATTTTACATATATATAGTGAAACTAAAGTGGTATTTATGTCAAATAAATGAGAGAGGAATCTTTATAGGACCAAATTAATATATTGTTGATATGGGTCTTATGCACACTAATGAACCTTATGAGGTAGACTCTAACATTTTAGGATCTCAATGGAGGTTAAATCCACTATAAGGCATGACTTTTAGGGTATTATTTTTTGTATTAACCTTTGTTATAAAGCTGGTGAGCAAAGCATTTGCTAACCCCAAATGGTTCAAATATGGATGTGAATCCTAGATCCACTTGAGGTGTATGGAATGGTGATGTATTTATCCTAAGGTTGGCATAACTCAAAGAAACCAAAAACAGAGAGAAGGGTAAGGTAGAAAGGAGAATATTAAAATAAAGAGAAATTATTCATTCAAAATTGTTACAGAATAAGGATAAGTACCAAGAACTAATGATTGTAGCTTGTTGTTTTGGCACAAAATACTTACAAACATAGTAAAGAATTTTGAGGGATAAAATGCAATTCACTTCAAGTCATTATCTAAAAATCTCTACTATTACGATTATTGTTTCACCTCTTAATAAAATATTATAGGTAATAAATATAAATCACCTTTGACTAACTATTGCTCAGTCTAGGAATTTATATCAAAATGGTACTTATACACAAATCTAAAGATTAGCCTAAAAAACCTATTACATGAAAGAAAATTTTCAAACTAAAACTATTCTTGCATATTCTTAGATGATAATATTCTACTAATTATCTATAGGCCATATGAAACTAGTAAAACACATATCAAAGAGCTAAACCAGCTATATCAAACCATAGGATCAATAGAATACAAAAATGAAAGAAATATTCATATAACATAGACTTGCAGAACAACATGAAGGATTTATTATCTATATTGAATGTCCAAAATTTTCTCCTTCTTTTGGAATGAGGAATAAATTTGTATATACAAGATTGGGATGGGGGAACCTTGTCTCTCAATCAATTCCCAAAGTTACACCATTTTTTAATATCCCATGTGCCAATATCCATGTATGACATGTATGGATAATATGCAACCAAATATTCATAAAATAAAATAAAATCATAACAATAGAATTAAAGTTACAACCATAGTAGGTAATGATAAAATAAATTTCCTACAAGGAGGTAGTTGTAGAAAGATGGCACTTGCATGTTGGTAGTTGATGCCATTATAACCAAAGTTATAAGGATAGTGGGCCCAACTATTGAAGAATTTATTGTAACTAAAATGGATGGTGGATGCATTTCACTTTAAAATGCCTAGTTACTTACTTTCAAAGCCTTGTATCACTTGCATGCCATACTATAGTAAAACCTAATAATGTCCATGTTTAATAGAGATTGCATGTGGACCCTATTAAATCATACCAATAAGCATCCATTATTATCCTTAATGGTTATAAATTCCACTCAAAATATTTCTACCTCTATTACTTTCTTCCTTACAAAATAGATTTCTTACCCAATTTATTCAAATGTACATCCTTGAAGACTCTACTTGAAATTGGCAGATGCTTGCTATAGTAAGCTATTAAAAATGGCCTTGGAAACCAAATTTCCTATTGAGTCCTTGACTTGAGATAATTTTAGCTCATCCAAAATTTTCAAATTTTGATTTTCATGTTGTGTAACTTTAGGGATTAATGCTTGCACATTTGACACCCAATCTCTCACTTCATGTGTTCTGATAACCACCATGTTGAATGAATTAGCTACTTCAAGTGGTGTCATTAGGTCCAAATAGAGCTAATCCTTATTGTTCATTTATATGACCAAGAATTTGAGCTTATTTTCATTTGATTTCCAATAATTTAATAATTTAGATATTTTATCAATATTAGGAGACATTTTATCTTTCATTGTCCCAATAGTTTCCAGAATGTTATGTAACCTAAGGGCTAAATTTTGGACATCATCTTCAATTTCTATGGGAACATGCATAATTTTTTAGTACTCCCTTATTTATTCAAACTCTTGTTGTAGTTCCTCGCTAGCCTACTTTATGCCTCTATGTAATTCACCTTAAACCTCATATTGAGCCCTCAGGTATGATGTTAACTCCTTATTATATGGAGACTCTCTTGGTTTTCAATTCTTCCTCATAGATAAGGAGAATACATCTTGTCTTTCCTCTAAAACTATGCCTCTACCAAAGTCATCTTAAATTTTCCTCTTATTGACCCTTTACACAGTTTGTGTGGACTAACAAAAAATAAATCTCACTATGGGTAACCTTTTTATTAATAAGTTAGGCCTTTGAGCATCTTGGGCCTTAAGATCTGTAACCCACTATGGGATCACCAATAGTGTAGGATTAATTGGTTGAGTGTCCTGGGAATAATCTTATAAAAAAATATATCCTAAATATTACCTCAATTCTTCCACATGAAGTGGGGTTGGTAAGGAGGTCCAAATGATCACATGCTAGTCTACATCACCAATTTATGGGAGGGGATGCAATATGTAAATTTTATTCATACCATCTCTTTTAGATGTTGTAATTCTAGTAGCTAGATTGGTAATGGATGTTAGCATGGGGAGACCCAACTAAATGACTTGGACTGACCCCTATGTAATTGTATTTTATTGTAGGTTTCTTAAAGTGGACCTTCTTGGTCTTGGGAAAAGTAGGGTTAGCATTAATTGGAGAAATAATGGAAATACTCAACTTTAGAAGTATCTAGAAGAGAATAAATAATAGGAACTGAAGACACTATAAGGGTTAAAAAAATAATGGAGACTAGGTAAATAATAGGAATTAAAAGGACAACAATATAAATAAGATCACCTGATGATTTAGGCTCCATTGGTGCCTTTCCCTTTAGTCCTCAAAGGCTCAAGACCTTGGCCTTTTATAGCTTCTCCTCCTCATCTTCATCCTTGGGTTAATCAACTAGAGGATCTTGTTCATATTTCAATTTTTACCAAGTCCTTCATGGGTTCTTCGCTTCATCTTAAATCCCTACTTGTGATGATGTATCTATGTTTGAACTTACAGGTGGCTCAGCTAATTGCTTAGGAACCTTAGGAGCTCTAAGATTCCTTTTATAATGTATCACTAGTTTCTACATTGAAGGATTAAATTTATGATGATGATATGGAACCTTTTCATTTGCATTATGATGGATTGCATCCTCAGAGTTAGATAATTCAATGCTTATTAGTTGATGTTATCCTCCCCAAGAGCTAGTGGTAGTAGGGGTCTCTTCCACACCTAGATCCTACTTAATAACCATTATCACAATTTGTGGTGGTTAAGATTGCACCCCTTTGATCTCATTATTTTGGGAAGGTATTGAAGACTACTAGTCTATTAATGTCCATTTAGCTAGAGGTGGAAGCATTTTATGCAACTCTTGAATGGTGAGGGAAGAATCACTCTATATGGATTTCAAGTGATTTTTTATTAAACCAATCATCTTTGACCTCTCTAAGACCTCAACATAATCCGTATAATTTAAAAATATAAATCCATGCTCATAGCTCATTTTGGTAATAAATTCCCAAGCTTTGGATATGCTTTTAAATATGGTCATGGGGATCCCAATATTTATGATATAATGAATCCAATGGATATGACTCTTAAATGCTTTCATCCTCTCCAAAGTATCTCTTATTTGTGTAGCACATCTAGCCAATCATCAGAGAATACCAATGGAAAAGGATTTTATGCTTATTTTTCATATCTTTGTTGATACTACACCACAACTGATAAGTTATTTATTGCTCAACAAATTTGTCCAAAACATACCTATGCAAACACAATGGTGACACCTTCATCTCTGAAACCATGATTACTATATAATCAAGGTATATCCAACAATCTCACCTTGACCCTAATGTTCTATTATTTCCATCACATACTCAAATAATGGGTTTTTTGTGGACTACTTTCTATATTTTTGGGTAAACATTCTCAACAGTCCAACAATGTTCCTCATTATGAGTAGATATGTAAAAATAAAAAATAGCCACATATCATGTTATTAATGTAGTATGGGGTTGGACTCTATAGTTATCCATTATGGATATAGACAATGGACATAATAATGTTCAATAAGTAGGACATCATGAATAATTTACCTCCCATGGGTCTCTTGTCCTTATTGAACATTTATTCCACCAACCTGGCACTAATGATTTCCCCAAGGGCATATGTTAATTATGAGTTCATTAGAAAATCAAGGAGTGGCACCCAAGCCAATTAGAGGTATTGGATGCTTGCACACCCAAATAAACTATTGAATACATTCATCCCAATTTAAATTCCCATTTTAAAGTTTTTAATTTATATGGGAGTAGTGGATTTGAGAGTCATCATCTTCCCTGGTATTATCCATTTTTGCATCACATTATCCATTGTGGTAATTTTCTTCCATGGTGTCAACTTTAGGCCATAATATGTGGCATCTTCAATAGGTACTTGAAGGTATATCTAAAATTCATCCCTATAAATACAAGCCATAACTATTTTTCATTAAAGATGATGAAGAAAACCATCATAGACCCTCCCCATAAAGAATAGGTCCTAGAATAGATTGATGCATGGCATTAATTCTAGCTTGATGGCTGTAAAATTTATTTGTTATAATTTTAATGTAAATAAGTTAACTACTTGTTTATTATACTCAGTTTTTAGGTCCTCATCAATTAAATGTGTGTCCACATTTTCAATCACATTTCATAGTGCCATGTATTTGAAATACTAATCATTAAACACCACCGTGCCAAATATTGTATTGAATTAGTCTATGAAATATTTGATGGAGAAATTGGATGGCAAAGAAACTCCTATAAACACCTTAGAAGATGAGGCCATCTCACTTTATGTTTTACTTGAGTAACTATGGTGATAATCCAACTAGCTAGTCACTCTTTGGCAGTATCTTGTAAGTAGATGCAAGTAGATAGGGATTCAATTTCTCTTGGAGTGGAAGTTAGCTTGAGATATTTGGAAATAAATAAATCACAATGTTCCTTTGTAGTTTGATCATATAGTTTAAGGATAGAGGATTTAATTCTAGTTTGTGTGTCATTAATGTCTAGTAACTCCAAGCTTCCTTTAATTTTTTAATTTAAACTTTTTCACTTTAATTTGTTAGGTGTGCCACATAGACTTTTCATACATTCAGAGGAATGTTGCACTACCATCTTTGGACAAGTGTTGTTCTATCACTAATTTTGAAAATAAACTAGATATGTCATGTAGGGTTCTCTTAGAAGTTAGGTGTCAAAACTTTTGTTGAAATCATTGTTAAAAACCCAAGTTGTACCCTATTAAATTATATTGTTCAATTATCCTTCAAAACTAGACTAACATTGGATTGGTCTACATGTTGTGGGTAACTTATAGCTAGAACAAACCTCTAAATTATGAGGCTATCTCCTCTAATGTATCAATTTTGAATCCTTTTCCTAAATTTATTTACTTTGGGGTGAAAAGAGTTCTAAATACAACTATTTTCACCAAATATTGAACCCTAGATATGGTTTTTCAATCCTAATCTATTATTTGGGAAAATTGGAATACCTCTAGGCCTATGGGTTGACTATAACTTAGGTAAACCTCTAGGTTAAAGGGCCAGGTCCCTAAATTTGTCTCTTAAGATCACACACTAAACTAATACAATTACTTTGGGGGTGAAAGGGGAAGAAATAAATAAAAATTAAACCTATAATAGTGAAGTGATACACCAACATATTATTACACAAACACACTTACATGTACACTAAGAATGAAAACTTCCAAAGCTAACCTTAACTATATAGTCTTCTAGAATTAGTATTACTTATAAAGATAGATTGATATGTACATCTATAGGTGGGTGAAAATAAGGATAGATAATATACTCTACTACTACCTCTAACACTTCAAGATACACTCAAAAAACATATATACTTTATAAGAACTATTAGAAGTGATATCCTTACACAAAATATGTAAAGGGCAGTATGGAGGCAAAGAGATAATGTTCATCACTTAACAACCACATACACCACTTAAAAAACTTATGAAATATATGGTAGAGATTAAAAAAAACTTTAGGTGTCTTATTTAAAGGATAAAACAAGGTGTGAAACCAGTAAGGCTTTGCCATACTAGGTGTGTACTACTTATAATTGCCAAAAAAGCATGCATTTATAGAGCATTAGAAAGGAGAGAGAAGAGAAGAAGTGTAAGGGTCACAAATATAGATGTAAAACTACATAAAATAGTTAAAAATTAAGTGAATGAGGTGAAAAATAGGTGAGGAAGCCCTCTTAGATAGATGTCCATCATAAACATGTCATTCTCCCTCAAAGTGTCATAAAGACTCTTCAACTTCCTCTTTAAAACTACCATGATGATGAAGACTTACATTAACTAATTGAATATATAATATGGTTTTTGAAAAAAATGTAATTATCATGAAAAGATTGAATCTTGATGGTAACAGTCCTCATGCATCTCCTAGATGATGGTCTCTTTCTTGACACTTGTGCTTACTCACTAGTAGACATTCATCAGCCTTCTTCACCTTGTCTTCATACTTGTCAAATAGATGGATTTTAGTTGTTCATGGAGATGATTTTAATATATATTAGGACATTTTTTAGATACATATTTTCATCTAGTATATAAAATAGACCTTCACATTATCACACTTCTCACTTTCCACACTAGGCAATCATGTTTATTCTCACTGTGTTAGCTTAGACTGCCTGAAGTGATAGGTCTAGTAGAAAGATTTTATATATTTAATTAAGTGATAAATTTTTATTTTATTTTTAAAAAAGTCTATAAGGACATTTTTAAATTATTTTCATCCAATAATTCTCATATACACTTGTAGAAAACATCAAAACATGAAGAAAATCTCATATTAGGTTTGTTCGTATAGAATACAGTATGGATCGAATGAGCATCTAGGAGCCCTATGAGAGTCATAAACATGTTTAGATCACTTCCTTGAGAATTTTACCACCTATGGATTCAAAATTATTCATGTCTTCACCATTGGGTCAGAAGGAGGGTTTCAAGAGGGTTTTTAGTGCCTTAAACTATTAAGGATTGTTTATAGAATATTTAAATTAAAACTCTAAATAAATCTCATTGAGAGAAATATATGTACCCTCATCAATATTTCCTAACTCCTTATCCATCATGCAAGGTGTACTTACTAGTGTGATTAAAGGAAAGTGGCCCTTGAGTTCAAACCATGTATTATGAGTAGACCTAAGAAGGAAATAAGCCAAATTGACCACTCTACCATCATTTTACCTTCCCTTTAATGTCCTAAAAAAAATTATAATTACATTAATTCGTTAAAATTAGATAGAGGCCATTAGGGTATTAGGCCTAGTTTAAGTCTGAAGACCTAGATTGAGTATGACTACATGTTTGACCACCTAGAGGTATTTAGAGGATAAAAAAGTCACCTCTATGATTTTTCACATTCATAATAACTATATACATCATCCCAAAATCCATATCATGATTTTACTTTCATCTTTCACCCTTCATGTCACAAAACTGTAGACTGTGTCATTCATGGAGTGCCCTCTATCTAAGACATAATAGTGGGTATCGACCCTATTTTTATGGATGAAATGAAAGTATAACGATATTTATTAGGTCATTTTTACCCTAAGTAAATTATTTCAAGGGTTTTTAGTACTTCTATCATCCTTAAACATTCAAACCCTTTAAGACTGGCCTTAAGAAATAGTGATTGTGTGCCGGCAGGGTTTTGATAGGTTGAGTGTGGGATTGGAAAATCATTCCTTTCTCCTAATAAATACACAATATTTAATTTAATAAACCTTTAATATGACTTAAATGTTTTTTCCCAACCTATATCTTTTCAAACTTCACTAACATTTCATCTTTCATGAGCTAGGACTTAAGTTTGCAACTTGACTCTGAATGTGTCACCTATAGGTGACCATTAAGGAAGGGTTGCAAGGGTTTATATAGGTGGATATTCACTCATGATTATATGTTTCACTCCTCCAATTTGATATGAGTTCATTAAGTAACAATACACATCTTGATGAACCTATCTCATACCTTGTAATCATGTATTCATCAACGTAATATAGATTTATAGTCAAAATGTGGGTTGTTACTTAGGAAACTTGAGATATTCCTATAGGTGAAGATGATTTTGAATCATTGTTGTTGAATTACTTATTTTCCCTTGAGTTTACTGATATTATCTCTCATCTATATAAATTTGTCTTATGTCTACACACTAGGTTTTCATATCCCATTACCAAGGTGTTATGTGTCACTACAAGCTACATGATTCTTTAAATTCAAAACAATATGTTTCACTAAAAACCCAAAGTAAACACTTGTATAAATTATAAGTCACTCAATTCTCCTTTCCACCTAATCTAACTACTTATTAAACTACTTCTTCTCATGCTAAGAAGTAACTTCTAGACTCAGGATACTAGGATTGAATAGTTAGACTTACTCCAACCTCAGAATCTTCATCAACATATGTCTTTTGTCATAGAAAATACCTTGTTTAGAGAGTTTACGATAATATAGCCCTATTTTTAAATTTTATCAATCTTATATCAAATACATTACTTAGACTATTCTAGACTCAACACAATGAACCTAAAATGACTTTATAAAGATCATTCAAGTCATGGAACGAATACAAGCTATCTCTTGAAGCTTTTTATGGTTCCTCCATATTCTATACAAGTCTATGTTTGACTAAAGATGAATGTGTGTGTTAGATATCTTCTCAATTTCTTGCTCAATCTATAGAATCTTATCTCAAACAACTTCCAAGTCTTCTAATACAAGTATTTCATGGAGAAACTAATAACCATGATTTGAGGAGTTGGTATTAAGTCACTATCCATCTTAGATTTTGTTCATAGAGTAAAATCCAATAATATTACAACTAATTCCATGTAATGAGATTTCATACATACTAATTTAATCCCTCAAATTCATTCTTCCTAACTATGCCTCTCTAATCCATATAGAAGGAAAATTGATGGACTAGTTTGACCTTGCATGAGAGAGTGATGGAGAGCATGAACTAGTTTTCTCCATTTTTGGAGTTGTCAAGGAAAAATAAATGTAGAATTGAGTTTTTTTGAGTTTAAATACATTTATTAATATTCTTACATGTGTTAAACTATTGTATAGTTTGTATAACCTTCAAAATCTCCTCTTTTTATAATAGATCTTCTTGGTTTCAAAGTTTAAACTTACCAAATTTAGTTACAGGATTGAAAATCAACTTCTCTGACATAATAAACATTGAATATAACTTGAACACACTTTTAAACACTTTAATTCTTATAAAAACCATATAAATCATTATATTGGCCCAAAAGTGACCCCTAGATGATGTAAGACCAACTATATAAAAGTGACAAAGGTGAAAAAATAATAAATGACCACATTAAGACCATGGTACACTCTTATATCAATCTAGGGGGGCCCATGAAAGTTTGAGATTACATGGTGGGTTAACCTAATTTGACTTGTGGTCAAATTAGTCAACATTTTGGTGGTTTCCTAAGGGTGGAAAGCTAGCTATGCCAAAGACTAGTAACCTTCTCCTATCTATTGGGATATATAGTCACCTATGCACTGATTGGACACTAAATTACCTCTAAAAATACACCAAATAACAAGAAATAGACACACAATACAAGAAACAAAGGTACATATGATAATACAATAAAGAAAACATACTTGTTCTCTCATGAGCACTTATGGAAGACACACAACAAACTCAAACAAACTAACTTAAACACAGACTAACCTGATGAATATCTTCATCCTGGATCAAAGGGCAAGCCTTAAAATTTTATTTTTCCATGAAATGAAGAAGTGAATGATACATACTTCCTTTTAATATTTGCCATTTATATCTCCAACTCCCTCATGATGTTTTCCAATCTCCTTGGCATGATCCTCAATACAATAAATGCAAATAAAAATAGATCACTTATGGGGGTGAACTCTTTTTGCACTTCAACAATATCAATTTCGTTTGGGACTTCTTATATGTAACCTATAATGGTGCTTCAACAAAACTATTGGGTTTATTTAGTCAGTTCTACTATGGCACTAGAGCTTCTCCCCAACAAGCTAGCGTGTTGGCCCTATCACACAAGAGGTAAGTCTCATGCACTCACTTGAAGCACATAGTGAAAGATCAGCTCTCAAAGGATTTGAAACACAATGTTATATGTTTGTTCATCTCTTGTGACATAAATCTTTATGTTATTTAATACCATAAATATACCACTATTATTCTCATCATCCTAGACTTGACTACTATGATAACTAGGATCTCCATCATTATTCAATAGTAGCAATAAAAAGGAATAAATACCTACAAATTAGAAATAAAACATATTCATTAGAATCATAACATGTTATAACAAATACTAATTATTCATTGATTACTTAATATATTATAATTTAGAATGATGTATATATTCTCCAAAGGTCCACACACACACATAAATGATTACAATAGGGGTCTTTATACTTGCTTTGCCCTAACCAAGTGTCAAAATTCTAACTATCATGGATAAATGACACATGAACTCCCAACATGCTGAGAGTCATAACTCTTACAATTAAATATTCATTTAAAATAAAGCCTCTACACCCCTAGATGTTTGATCTATGTTATATTTTTGTGGCTATGTATTTCATTCCTCATGAGCTGGTACATAATCTCTTATCAGTGGGGAAGAAGTATCATACTCGAGTTACTCATCTAACTACTCCCACATTCCTCATGCTCCCCTAGTATTTCACTTTTTATTTTGAGTCATTTGTTCTTGGGTCCCTCATGACACATTATTCCTTGACTGGGTCCTCTCACACTAGGTCTCTTGTGTCATTGTCTTCCCATGCTTGGTAAGTTCCATGCCACAATACTCTACCATGCCATGGTCCTTTCACATTATGTTGACACTTATGACAAAATGGATAATGGTCCCTCTATGCTGCATGCCAATATTGGAACAATACTTGTACAAATTTAGGGGTCAACATCACCCCACACTAATCCTTTAGTCTATCTTGGACTAAACTATACTAGCGTTTTATAAAAATTATGGCCCTTTCTACTCAAGTTCCTTCTTCAACCCATCCCAATGGGACAATGCATTGAGTACTTTCATAGTTATTTATTCAATGGCTTCCTTTGCTTCTTTTAACTCCTCAATCTGAGTTAGAATCTTGATATTTTTCACCTATTCATGTAGGGTAGCACTAGATTCCTTCTATACATCTTCCAAATTAGATACCTCCTTGTCAACCTATCCTTGGAGTATGGTAAAACTTGTGTTTATTTATTGACAATGTTTATTAATGGAATATTCCATCATCTCAACATCCTTAAATACGTTTGTGCACTCAACATAGTATTTTATTAATAAGGTAGCATTAGTTTCTTACTACCTCAGGACCTCATCATCATTGAGTTGGGCTTCTACTATTTTATTTGGGCATTTCAGGCATGCCAAAATGCCATCCAAAATTGGGATAACTTCCTTGACTCTCTCTAAAGTACTTTTATAGATGTCTACCATCATGGTGAATTGTTCAAGTATTTCCTAGGCCTCATTTCTAAACATGAAGCACTTTTTTTTGGAGTAATATCTGAACCAATTTTTTGATAGCATCCCCATCCAATAGTACAACATCCACAAATGTTGGCTCTGTATTCAAAATTATTTTGAAAAGGTTCAACACCCTTACCTTAGCCTTGGTGGCCTCTTAGATTTGTCACTTTAAGGAGGCCATTTCTTCAATAATTGCCTACTTTTCTACATATACTTTATTATACATGTCTATAACTTTATCATGTTCCTTTTCTACCATGTGCACATTCGATTATAAAAAAATGTTTTGGCATGTCATCTCCATGGATAGTTTCAAAAATGTGGCACTTTTCATTATTAGAGAGAGTTTTTTTTTATCAATATTCATGAGGTTTGGTATACCTAAAGCATCTGGACTAGAAAAAATGTAATCCCAAAGAATATCAAATTTAGGCTCTTCATTATAAATTTCCAAATGGAAAGATAATTACTTATTTTTGTTTAGGATTATGTCCTTAAGGTGGAAATTATTCCAAAGATAAAGGTTATTTTCTTCTATATTTAATTGGTATCATTCATGCAAAGTGGATAACCCTCTCTATTCTTATTCCCCCTCAACTGGCCCCTTTCCCCTTTTTGGGTCTCGCTCAAATTCACCCTCTTGATGGATTTTTGAGGCCATCCCTTATGATCCCATTACATTAATATTAATTTGATCACCAGAAGGGCCCTCTTGTATTGGGGATGGAGTCTTCTCCAATTATGATCCCAAATTTTTAATCTATTCTTGAGAGGGGTCGCTTTAGGGTACTTCACTTGGAGGGTGTTATAGTGCTGATTTAGTGGTAGTATTTAGAGAAGGTGGAGGTGAAAGTGGTCATGGAGGAGAAGAAGGTGGGTAAGTTATATGAGGAGATGATGGGTTTAGGGTAGGTGAGTGGGAATGAGTTAAATGAGAAGGTGGAGATAAAATAGATGGTGATGAAATGTGAGATGGAGATGATCGAGGTGGTGAAGGTGAAGGATGAGGTGGAGATGGAGATGGTGAAGGGTGAAGTGGAAATGGTGAAAAGTGAGGTGAAGGTGGATGTGACATGGATGGTCAAGAAGTAGAATGGATGGTCAAGAAGTAGAGGGTTGGTAGGGTTGTGGTTCTATCATCGTTTATCATTTCTAAGGGGCCTACTGCCCACCTGTGTTGGCACTTGGCTTTAACTACTTCTTCTATTTCTTTAGTGCCTAGGGGAGCCTTTCCTTAGGGTCTCCATATTGAGGGTACTGGTGGGAGTGTAACATGTAAAATAGCTTGTGGACTTGATCCCTAATTAGGATATTCTTAACCTTAATATTAGTTAAGTCTATTTCTCCCCTCTCCATGAAGGCCTTTTTGCCTGGATAAATGAACATCTTCCAAAGGGTGTGGCACTCTGCATCAATCCATTTTGTTTGTAGATTGATTAGCTATGAATCATAAATCTTGTTAAAAAAATTGATGAATTAGTGTACAAATAAGGCATATGGAAATTTAAGCCATGTTAAAAGTTCTCTTAAAGGGTTTATTTGAATGCATAGCAAGGAATAGGGCTACTACATAGTGAATTCTTCTTGATCTATGGTCAGGCAAAAATCCTTGGTAATGTGCCATTCATTCCCAAAATCCACCTTCATCCCATCAAACTAGTACCTCATCTTCAACTTGTATGTTAGGCTGATGTCTTAGGGGTAGGTGAAAGCTTTGAAGCACTTAACAGGGGACTTGTGAGTGGGGGCACACCCACTTCAATGATCTTGAACTATAGTTAGGAACCTAAATCTCATTAAAAATTATTAATAAGATTATTTCTCCCCAAGAAAACCTTTACTTAGGCATGTTGTGTTCCTTCTTTACATCTTCACCTATCTTCATAAAAAATTTATGTTGTGTTCCACATTTCCTTACTATCATTTAAATTTAAATTTATGTTTTTTTTTAAATTTATGCATCTTCAACTATGTTGTGTTCCACATTTCCTTACTATAATTTAAATTTATGTTTTTTAAAAAAAAAATATTGACAAGGCATGAAAATGATATATACTAAAATAAGGAAATGACTAAAATAATTAAAACCCTGATTCCCTATGTGTTTTCCCATAAGGTAGAAGAATCAGAATTACCACATTTACAAGGCATGAAAATGATATATACTAAAATAAGGAAATGACTAAAATAATTAAAACCTTGATTCCCTATGTGTTTTTCCATAAGGTAAAAAATTTATTAATAAGATTATTTCTCCCCAAGGAAACCTTTACTTAGGCATGTTGTGTTCCTTCTTTGCATCTTCAACTATCTTCTAGGTAAAATAGAGTGCCTAGTTGTATTGTGTGCCTATAACCACTTTGTGAGCAATGTGTAGGTGGGCCATATCCATCTCCTTCCATTAGTTGATCCCTCCAACCTTGATTGGAATGATCTACACTATGAATCTCAGGGTGGGATCCTATAGGTTTATTATATGTATCGCATGTCCTTATTTTTGGTACATTAATATGGTGGTAGTTTGTTGGATCTCTTATGTATCTTCCATATCATACAACACATTTACCCCTGAGTAATAAAGCCCCATGAATTTACTTACCCTCTCCACATTGATCTTCATTGGATGTATTCCTAATGAACACATGAAAGGAGGAACTGAACTACCTCAGTAGGCTTGCCAAAGTATGGTAGTTTAAATAGTTGGAAGAGGTTAGCCTTGTCTAGCTAGTTCTTGATGGACAAGTCATAGACCACTTAGTTTTGTGTGTTGGTGTAATGGACTTGGTAATCATTTTACAACTCTACTTCTTTTCCTAACTGATGGTGGTTATAGTCAAAAATTGTGGAGGTCAACACCTTAGAAACATAGTTCTCCATCTGTAGAACTGACTATAGGTACTACATTTCTTCTATTAACAAGGATGGAGGAGGAAATGCTAGGTCATTTTATGATGAAGAGGCTTGTGCCCACTTTCCCTTCTTCACCATCTTTACTTTTGTGCTCTCACTCACTTTTTCTTCCATACTCTCTCTCAAGACTCCCATGTGTTACAATTTTGGTCTTTCTTTTGAGCCTCCCAAAATTTATTCTATTATAGGAAACTAGGCTCCTCCACTCACCTCTTCTTCCTTTGGTATGGTTGGAAGTTTCTCAAGTCTCTTATCCTTTTTATTGGGCTGCATTACCCTCCATGGTGCTCAAATGTTAACCCACGGTCATCCCACATTTCCAAAAGATTTCATGGAGGTGATCCAACTTACCTTAGCTCTCAAGCTTCATGCTTCAACAATGGTAGAACTTGAAACCTAAAAATTCAATAAAATCCACTCCTACACATAATTTTAAACTTATAAACCTCTCTTATTCACCTATAAACTCCCATCATGTCTTTTTCAACTTTATAATCACTTTATTCTGCAATAAAATTAGGTCTCATCAATCTCTGGTTCTTTAGTTCTCTGATCACATGTAGCACTCAAATATTTAAGTAAGGTAAAGTATAAAATGGCTTTGGAAAGCTTATTTATGGACATATGAGGGGGATTTACCTCCATTAATTCTTTTCCTCCCCTTGTCACTTCTAGTCATTAATGCATATCTTTTAATGACCTTCATACTTTGAATTTTGTAGTGAGCATTAAGTTCCTTAGCCAATTTATCCCATCATTCCACTCACATGCTTCTCTCCATAACTAAATTTTTCATATTAATGGTCCATTCCTTCCCATGCCTTTCTTGGAAGTAGATGACAACTATCCCACCTTTCCTATAAAGTGGAAGACAGTTATCACCCAAATGGTGGGAACCTTTCAAAATATTTTCAAATAACATTTAATGACTCACGTGCCCTTAATCACTTGCATGTCATATATGACTCTTGCACCTTTGGAGATTTTGTGCCCACATATTATGTCTTTTATTCATGTGCATGATGCCTTACCCCACAATAAAATGGTTCACGGTCCTCCATGAAAGCATAAACACAAACTCAAATTACATTAAAGTGTCACGTGCCTCAAGGGTAGCACTTTTTATTGAAATCCACAAATCTTAGCCTAATGGCTTTAAGCCTTATTAATTACAAAATTTAAACTAAATATAATCACAATATGGCCGAATTTGACTCCCATTATATTGTCTTAGGATAAATTGTGCATCAATTCACTTTAGTCGGCAAGTTTCGATAGGTCGAATGTTATAAACTATAAATGGTCTATCCCAATGGATGCAGAGCTTCCCAAGGTGGCATGTGAACTTAAAATCATATAGAATAAATTTTATGATTAGATAAAATACTTTATTCTTGAGATGGTGATCATGACATGCTTTCTGTTTATGTTTCTCAACATCCTAACTCTAGTGGGTGAGGAACTGAACCTCATCTAGTTTCATTAAATCATCGATTCAAAAATTCAAAGAGGCATCATCATCCAAGTTTCCCTTATGTTTTATTTGGAGAGACATCTCTAGGAACTCCATTGGTATAATCACTTCCTTTCCATATATCAAGTTGAAGTGTGTACTTTTGTTGAGGCATTTGTATGTAGTTTGGTAGGCCCAAAGTACTGTAAATACTCTATCATCCCAGTTAGTCTGACCAAATTGAAAAATTTTATCAAAGTGGTACCAAGGATATTATTTAAGGCTTCATCTATTCCATTGGCTTATGGGTGGTATGGTGTCATCTTGTGGTGAACGATCATGAACTCATCTAATAAGATGTAAATCATTTCATTCAAGAAGTGGGTGCCATAATCACTAGTGAAACTTAGGGGACATCCAAATCATGTTATAATGTTTTCCTAAATGAATCACATGATAGTTATCATAGTTTAGTATTTTTTACTGTTGATTTAGCCCAACATATGAGATAGTCAGTTGTCATAATGATGTAATGAGAGTCCGCTCATCATCCTGCTAGAGTGATAGGTCTTATAAAGTCAATACCCACTTTTTGAATTGTTATTGAGAAGGAATAGGGTGAAATGGAATAGCATCTCTTCTATTAGGTTTTCTTACATGTTGGCAAAAATCACATTTCCTAACATAAGCCTTTGCATATATGAATAAAGTTAGCCACTAGAGTCTAACAAGCAACACTTTATGCACAGTGGCATCTCCAACATAGTTTCCTTTGGCAATACCTTTGTGGACTTCTCATAGCACTTCAAGGTACTCATGTTGCATTACATAGTAGTGAAGTACCTCATCATGATCCATTTTGTATATATCTCATACTATGAGTTGATAAGGTGTGGCACAGACTACAAGTTGCTTCTTCTCTTGTGAAGTCAAGGATTCAAGTGCATAGATAGCATTAAGGAATGTTGTAACATCCTCTAGCTCTTTAGATACCTGAGCAACATGAAAAAGTTTTGCATCATGAAGATCATATTCCAAATCATTTGGAGATTCTCCATTGTCAATTTGTGATAAATGACTAGGTCTATAGTTGGTCTTTCCAAGCTTTACTACTATGGAAAACTAGAATTCTTGGAAAAGTACAATCTAGTGGCAAATCCTTCCATGTAGCACTAGATTGTTGACAAGATACTTCAAGGCTTCATGGTCTATATAGAATGTAAATGGGGTGGTAAAGATGTACTTTTTGAACTATTGTAGAGCGTAAACCATAGACAAAGTTTCATGCTTGGTGGTGGTATAGTTTTGTTCTATTGATGTCAGCTTCCTACAAGCAAAGTAAATTGGGTGATCTACGTTTCCATCACTTGGTTGTGCAAGTATCATGCCAACTTTCATCTCAGATGCATCAACATGGATATGAAAAGACTTTTTCCAATTAGGAAATTGCAAGATAAGAGCTATAACTAACCTTTCTTTAAGTGTTTTGAGGGTCTTTTATAAGAATTAGTACATATAAATTATTCATTATGGTTTAGAAGATCTTTCAAGGGCACAATGATCTTGGCATAACCCCAAATGAACTTTTTATAGTATCCCATGTGTCCTAGGAAGGCACGTACCTCATGCTAAGTTTTGGGCACTGATAGATGGAGAATGATGGAGACCTTGGCTGGATCCACTAGGATTCCTTCCTTACAAATGATATGCCCAAGGAGTACACCAAAAGGTGTTATAAATAAGAACTTCTTCAAATTCAAGGAAATTTTCAACACTCAACAATGTTCAAGCATGAGCCTCAGATTGGCACAATGGTCCTTGATTAACTTGTATATCATCCTCTCATATAAGTAGAATTGGAGAAAATTATGGATAAAATCTTTGAAATCCTCAACTACTATCCATGATAACATTGTTGAGGCATTTTTCAACCTGAAAGGCATGATGGTATAGGTATAATATCCCCATTCAGTAGTGAAACTAGTCTTGGATCAGTCTTCCTCATCTATCTAGACTTGGTGGTACCCTAAGAACCCATTGATAAAAGAGTATATCTCACAACTGATAATACCTTCTAGTATTTCCGCTATGACAAGTGTTGTAAAGGGATCTATCACATTGGATGCATTTAAAACATGGTAATCCACATAGATCTAGATATGCCCATCCTTTTTGATACTGATTACCATGGGACTCACCCATTTAGATTCATCAATGGGAGTAATTACTTTAGCATAGAGCATGTTATCAATCTCCTCTTTTATGTGTGCCCATAGGTTAGGATTCATTTTATATGGACATTTCTTCATTGAGTGAGCACAATCAATCAAATTTATGTGCATCTTCCCTAAATATGGGTGAAGTCCTTTCATTTCTCTATAATTCCTCATAAATACATATTGATATTCTTTAAGTAACTCAAAAATCTATGAGATTTTTATCTTAGTCCAATAATTTCCATTTATATCCATCTTAGGCTCTTTCCCCATGCCAATGCTAAGTTGAATATTTTGAATGGGCTCATAATAAGGGTTATCTATTGAAGAGCTTATGTCTTGAATATTTCATGAACTAGTACTTGTAGGGACTTGTAGATTGTTATTCAAGAGGTTGAGGGAAGTGGATCCTTCACCTTCATCTACTTGAAAGATGAGTTTTTTCTTTCCCAGGTGGATCTCTTTATGGTGTTCTTTATTAGGAACTAACGATGGTGCAAGCTTAGTGAATAAATGTAATGGTTTTTTAAGTTCTTAATGAATAAGGCACAATTGGTCTTTGATGGGACTCAAATCTCCAATAATTACTTCACACATGGCTTGAAGGGTGAGGTGCAAGTCCATCCTTGGTGAAGATTAAGAAAGTGTTGATGTCATGGTTTCCTTTAATAACTACCAAAATCTAGTACCCATGTGCTTTTCTTCATGAATGTACCAAGCTCATGCCCAAGTACATAAAGTCCCATAGAATGCATGGACCTAGAGGTACTCTGGTAATAATGTTTCCTCAACTCACTATATTGTCTCATAAGATTTAATATGAGGTTCAAGTGCTTTCACACCACTATAGTTAAGCATGTATCTAATCTTATTATCATGGTGAAATATATGATGTAGAATAGCTCATATTTGATCCCAATATAAAAGGTGATCTTTATTATTACACCACCATTTGATAGTGGTATCATCAAAAATGTGATCTAAAGATCTAATCTAATCATTTTTAGTATCGTAGAACTCTTCCAGGTGTTAAACAAAGTCATGTACCTCCATTTATCCTTAGAACTGTGGAGCATCATCTAGTCTTTCTAGCATTGTTATCTCTAATGGCCCTCTCATTGCTAAACCCATGAGGAAAATAAACTTGTGGCATTTAGGGGGCTGGTGTAGGATACTTTCTCCTCTATTTATAATGTTGCATAATATTTTGATTAGATAATAGTCACCATGGTCCCAATAGTTACAAGTGTTACCTGTAGTATCTGAGATAGACTAGTTATCTATCCATCGAAGAATACCATCTAGCATTGGATCATGTTGTTCATCATTTCAAGTGGTCACATTATACAAATTGTTGATGTATTCATCAATACTCATAGGCTCGATGTAGGGTGGTCCTTGTGCCTAGTCTAAGGCTATTACCATGTGTTGATTAGTAATCTCAAAGCTAATGTATTAGTTTCTAAAACTCAAATCTGCATGATTTTCATAGCACCAATGCCTTCCTAGCAAGGTTGGATAGTCATTGACTTCAGCCAACACTAAAACCTTATAATTTTCTTTAAAGGGAAGCCCAAGTATGTCAATAGTGACATTTTTTAGGACTCTAATAGGATGTGCTTGAGTCATATTCACCATGAATAGGACATGATGAGAGGGCTACATATCTAGACTAGACATGTTTTTCCAAGCATCTTTAGTGAGAACATTCACTTCCACACCAATATCTACTAGAATATCCTAGATTACCCATCCATTAATTATTACATTAAATAATATCTCTCCATCTTTTGAGGAAGAGGAACTAGGATTTTCTTGATGTTAGGCATGATTTAAATATTGATCTTCACTTTATTGACTGATGTGATGGTGGAATTTGTTTGGTAGGTGGGCTTGACCTTTAAGCCAAGCATTGAGTTGGGGAATAATGTCTTCATTAAGCATACATTTGCATAGTTCCTAAAAATCATCCTGCACCATAAGAAGTTTAACTTCTTTTTATACTACATGTTGTGTGGCATCCTTATCCTTAAGGTATTAAATCTAGCCTTGAAGCTCTCACATAAGTGTTAATGTATCCTAAAGGGAATATTTTTGCTATTATGTATTAGGGTAATTCCTTTCCCATGGTTATTTTTGATGTACCTTCTTGATCAGGTTACCTATAGATTGAGTTTGACCTCCACTATGAGTGGTGATGTTCACTTGCTACACTATAGGAATGGTCGGTCATGCATGCTATTATGGTTTATTTATTCAAATCATGTCAGTACCCTTTTCATTTCAATCCTTAGTGATGGCTACACATATATTAGGCCATTATTCTAGTTGATGATCTTTTTTATGAAATGCACATGTTGGGTATTCTAGGTAATATATTTGATAGTGGTCTAGTGAACCACATTTGTAATAGGTTCTTGGTGGAAACCGACCACCACCTTGCCCTTGTCCTCTCCCTCACCCAGGGTAACCACCATTGTCTTGAGTATTGGCACCCGAGTTTTGACACATGCCATACGCTCAAGCTTCATGAATATCATTAATCAATTAACAATCATTGGTGTCATGTGTGTAAGCATCCAATATTTTAAAATACTTAGATACCTTTGTATTTGTAGCCTATTGAAAATTTGGACAAGAATAGACATCATGTTCTTCATGAAAAATCTAATAAATTTGTTTTAGTACTATATGAATTTTCTTGCGAGGGTAATTGTCCTCTTATGCCCTTCAATTTCATAGTCAATGCACCAGACACCACTACATGTCTCATGTGCATTATTTTCCATCAAATTTTCAAGCTAAGATTCCATGAATGCTATATGTCCCTCCATAAAGGGACTAATCTTAGTATCCATGCTTTTGACCATTTCAACATGGAGGGTAGCTTCCAATGCCTCACGTGTGCTTGTGAAGGTTCTTTGTGACAAGGTTTATCAAAAAGGTAGAAATAATCCTCTCACAAATTATTATGTATGTTGAGAAATATTGATTTCAAATGACAAATTAGAAATCAAGGTTTCAAATCGTGCATCATATTCACATATTCTCTCTATAAGTCCCTATTTTATGTATTTCAACACTGATAAACTTTGTTATTCAAACTCAAGAATGTCAAATTCCTACAATAAGGCTACTTTGAGCTGGTCTAACCACTATTTGTTGAGAGTCAAATTTATGATACCATTTATGCATGCATTCTAAAAAGGTGGTTATAAATTATGTTGTCTTTCATTTAGAAGACATGATGTCACATGCCCTCCAAATTAGCTCACACTTATGAACATGCTCATATGCATTCTCTACCCTACAGTATTTAGGTAAATGCAATGTCATCTTATAGTATACCATAGTGGGTTATGGTTGAGCAGGTGGTTACTAAGAAGATCTAGATCTAGTTCTAAGAGGGGGTCTGCTTCCTCTAGCACCTCCTCCTATTCATCCTCTAGCACTTCCAGTAGCAGTTCCCATGGGAAGAAGCATGGTAGAGGGTTGATTTCCTAAGTTTGGTCTTGTATTCTGGCCTTGAGGACTAGATTTTTTAGGCATTCTAAGTTATGCCATAGAATTCCATTGAAGAGGGAAAGATGTAGATTTTATATTATTGTTGAATGGCCTAGTTTTAGTCTCCCTTACCCATTTAGTTTTGGAGCCTGTACTATCTATATCCCAATTCTATATATGTATTATATTCGACTCAAAGGCATGAGCATTGACTATGGTGGGGGAGCCTGGTTGACTCATACTTGATTTTTCATCTCTAATAGTCTAGTTCATTTTTACTTTGTAGGAAAAAAGTGGCAAAGGATGTGGTTCAAAAGTGATGGGTTCTTCCTGTGTATTTAGCTCCCTATAGCTCTTCACAATGCTCTTTAATTTTTCTTAATCTCTTTGCATGCCACTAAATCCCATGATCCTCTATCGATCTTCATCATACTTTCATTTTCATAATGCTCATTAGCTTGCTACCATGTTGAACCCATCAATATTTAATCAACTATTAGTCTCCCCTCCAAATGTGTGGCTCATGTACAATAGATTTTATCCCTCTATGGGTAGAGTCTCCAACCTAAGGTCCATAATTAGATTTTTTACCTTGAAGGTAAATAATGAAATATATCATCCCCTTATTTCTCATAAGAATTAGAGTTTTGCTTCCTCAGGACATGAATAGGTGGTCACTGCATATTCCAAATATAGCTATTCTGAATGCCTTTCCACCAATAGTTAATTACTCATGTCTAGGAAAATTCAAGTTTTTCTAAACTCCTTTATTGTTCAAGTTTCCATAATTACTTTCATCCAAGATTTTAAGATTGTCCTTGAGCATATGCTAAGATCTAAGAATGCAAGAGAATTGGGACCTTAAAAAATAAAGTCTCATATAAAGAGTTGTAGATATTTTTCTCTACCCACTGTCATGCAAAAATTCTTGGTTTAGGATACAAAACCACAAATTTGTCTTCAACACTGGTAACCCATTCTTCAATATTCTCTAACATAATATACTTAAATATTTCCCATAATTATTCTCCAATTACTTTAGGTCCTAATAATGAAACCAAAATGTTGGGTTCATTTAGTCAGTTATATTATGGTTTTGGAGCTTCTCCCCAACAAGTTGGCATGTTGGCCCTATCACATGAGAGGTAAGTCTCACAAGCTCACCTAAAGTGCACTATGAAAGACCATTTCTTGAAGGCTTTGAAATAAAATGGTGTATGTTTTTTCATCTCTCATAACACAAATATTTAAGTTATTCAATACCATAAATATACCACTATTCTTCTCATCATCCCAGACTTAACTACTATGATAAATAGGATCACCATCATTATTCAATAGTAGAAATAAAAATGAAGAGATATCCATGACTTAGATATAAAACATATTCATTAGAATCATCATATGTTATAGCAAATACTAACTATTCATTGATTGCTTAATAGATTACAAGGTAGAATGATGTATCTATTCTCCAAAGGTCCACACACACCCATGAATGATCACAATAGGGGTCTTTAAACTTGTTTTACCCTAACCAAATGTCAAGATTCTAACTATCATGGAAAAATGACACATAAAATCCCAATAAGATGAGAGTTATTTCTCTTACAACTAAATATTCCTATAAAATCAAGTCTTTGTACCCCTATATGCTTGCTCTATGTTATGTTCTAGTGTCCAAGTATTTTTTTCCTCATAGGCTATTACATAATCTCTAATCAGTGGGATCAAAGTGTCCTACTCGAGTTACTCATCTAGCTAATCTCACATTCTTCACATTTTGCTTCCCTCATGTTTCCCTAGTCTTCTACTTCTTATTTGGATTCCTCTAATCTCAGGTCCCTCATGACACATTCTTCCTTGAATAGGTCCTTTCATGTTGGGTCTCCTATGCCATTATCATCCCATACTTGGCAAGTTTTATGCCAAAATACTCTAGCATGCCATGGTCCTTCTATGCCATGTCAGTACTTATGAAAAAATTGATAATGGTCCCTCTACACTGTGTGCCAAGACTAGAATAATACTTGTACAAATTTAGGGGTCAACAAAAATATATCTCCTTAACTTCCATTATACTTTGATAGAGATTAGATTGCTCGCCAGCTACAAGTTCCTCAAAATCATCAAGGATATTTGTATAGTCCACCCAATCTTGGTCATTATCTTCCATGGAAACCTCTTTCTTTATCTTCTTATGCACTTGACCTTAAACTTGGAAATTTTCTTCAAGATCTTAGAAAAGTATTATCTACTAATACCAATCATCCTTTCTCTCCTTATCCTTTATAGCTACTATCTCTTCAACTTCATTTTCTTGGTCTTTGAGTACTTGATCAACTTCAAAACTGACTATAATTTTAACAAGTTGGGATGGCATAAGGTCATATTTTTAGAGCACACCATCAAGAGGTAATGCATATTCTTCTTCAATGGTATTTATAGGTTTAAGATATTTATAATGTTCATGAACATCAACCAACTGATATATATATATATATATATATATATATATATATATATATATATATATATATATATATATATATATTCTTTCTCAATCACTTCTTTTTTCATACCTTGACTGCACTCTTTGTAAACAATTGCAACATGAACTTTAACATATTCTCTTTCACTTAATAATATTTAATTACACTTACTTTCACTAAGGGGGGTCCCTATGGTGATTTATTATTCATAGTCACTTGAATCATCCTCTTGATCAATTGTGGCTTGAGCTTTCTCCTCTTTATTTGCTTCTAATAAGATGGGTTCTCCTTTAATAAGGGATGAGGTGGGAGGTTGATGGATAGGAACATGGTTTGGATATGAAGTATGAAGTGTAATAGAGGGATTAAGAAGTGTTTGGGAAATGAGGCTTCTTAAATGATCTCATGGGTGTATGACAAGTTGGGTTGGTCAATGGGAAAGATACCTTACTCAATAAGAGTTCCACTTTTCTTGTAGCCTTCTTGAGGCTCTTCAACAACTATAGGCTCATGTTTAAACTCTTTATTTTCCCACATTCTTAGTCTATCTATTGAGCATTGGACATAACATTTTACCAAGTACAATTACTCATTTATATTATATAGGTTTTCCTTTTCAACTTATTCCACACATCCATCAAATTTTGAATAAATCTTCTCAAAGTACATCAAACTCTTCATCCCATGTTCTCATATTTTCTTCACTATCTAGTAAGCTTGGCATGAGTTCCAATAAGGATTTGGTATGAAATGGGGTTGAAGGAGGAGGAGTGTAATATGGAGGATTATGATAAGCTTCAATTTGTTGAACTAGAAGTTCATATTTTGATTTAAAATATCTTGATCTCTAATCAATAAGGTTATTTGATTCCTCATGACAAGACTGATAAGAATCAAGTTGAGATGGATATGGAGACATTTATTCACAAGGCTGGTAGGAGTCATATTGGGGTCAATAAGAAGGTACATATTGATACTCTTATTTATAGCCTTCCTCAGAGGCTTCTTTATAGGGCTATTTAATAACATGGTGTCCATATGGAGAAGTAATAAGATGGTTAAGGGATATCATGGCTCATAGTACTGATAGCAACTTTGAGAGGTTTATTTAAGTACATAGTATGGGTCATAATAAGGTTGATAGGGAACTGCATAGTATGTATTCTCATTATATCCATCCATATAAACTTCATGAGTTAAATAAAATACAAAAACTGATCAAAATCTTCAAAAATAGATACTTGGGTTGCTTACAACTAGAATATTTCATTCAAAGTCACTATTGGTTCTTGCTTGAATGCTTCCAAAAGATGATAAAAGGAAAGACACACCAAAAATATTTCCACTCTTTTGGACCTTGGTCCCATTGATCATGCCAAAACTATTGTCACCAAATCTTGTACCCTATATATGGTTATTCAAGCCTACTTTAATATTTGGGAAACATTGGAATACCTTTAGGCCTGTGGGTTGCATATAGTTGAGGTAAACCTCTAGGTTAAAGGGATAGCTCCCTAAATTTGTCTCTTAATATCACACACTACACTAAACCAATCACTTTGGGGGTGAAAAGGAAATAAATCAATAAAAATTAAACCTATACTATTGAGGTGATACACCAATAGATCAGTCCACAAACCAACTTTCATGTACACTAGGAATGAAAATTACCAAAGCTAACCTCAAATCTATAGTCTTATAAAATTTGTATTTATTATAGAGGTATATTTTTATTCACATATAGAGGTGGGTGAAAATAAGGTAAGATAATAAACTCTATTAGTCCCTCTCACACTTCAAGATACTCTCAATAAACATATACACTTTATAAGACCTATTAGGAGTGATATCCTTACACGAAACATGTAAAGGGTAGTATGGAGGCAAGGAGAGCATGTTCATCACTTAACAACCACATACACCACTTAACACACTTATTAAAGATATGGTAGACAAAAAATTCAAAATTAAAATTTCTTATTCAAAGGACAAAACAAGGTGCCAAACCAAGGTTTTTCCATATTAGGTGTGTACTACTTACAATTGCCAAAAAGGTGTGCATTTATAGAGCATTGAAAAGGAGAAAGAAGAGAAGAATTAGAAGGGTCAAAAATTTAGATGTCCAACTAAATCAATTTAATGAGGTGGAAAATAGGTTAGGAAGCCTCTTAGACAAATTCTCATCACAAACATGTCATTTTCCCTTAAAGTGGTGTAAAGACTCTTCACCTTCCTCTTTGAAACTACCATGATGATGAAGACTTTAATTAAATAATTTAAAATGTCATAGGGATTTTAGAAACATTGTAACTATAATTAAAATTTGGAATCTTGATGGTAATATACCTCATGCATCTCCCTAACTAATGGTCTCTTTCTTGACACTTGTGCTCACTCACTAGTAGTCATTCATTAGCCTTCTTCAGCTTGTCTTCATACTTTTTAACTAGATGGATTTTAGTTGTTCATGGAGATGAATTTCAGAGATATTAGGAAAAATTTTGGATACATTTTTTTATTTTTTATATCAAATAGACCTTCACATCTTCATTGTCACACTTATCACTTTTCACACTAGGCAGTCACGTCCATTCTCATTGTGTTAGCTTAGACTACCTAAAGTGATAGGTATAGAAGAAATATTTTATTGATTTAATAGATTAATATATTGACATTATAGGTTATAAAAAGTCTCTAATTACCTCTTACAATTATTTTCTTCAAATAATTATCCTCGACACTTGTATAAAACATCAAAACATGCAAAAAATCTCATATTAAGTCTGTCCGTACATAATACAATACTAATAAAATGAGCATAAAGGAGCCTATGAGAGTCTTAAACATGTTTACATCACTTACCTAAGAAATTTACCACCTATATATTCAAAATTACTCATGTCTTCACCATTGGGTCAGAATGACTGTTTTAGGAGGGTTTTTAGTGCCTTAGACTATTAAGGATTGTTCACAAAATCCTGAAATGGAAACTCTAAACAAATATCATTGAGAGAAATATATGGACCTCCTAAATATTTCTCAACTCCTTTATCCATAATTCAAGGTGTCCATATTGGTGTGAGAAAATTAAAGTGGCCCTCGAGTTTAATCCATGCATTTTGAGTAGGGATAAGAAGGAAATATGCCAAATTGACCACTCTAGTGATATTCTCTAAAAAAATGGCTCTTACCATCCTTTTACCTTTTTTTTAAGTTCTAAAAAAAAATTATAACTCTATTAAGTCATTTAAATGGGATAGATGTCATTAGGGTATTAGGCATAGTCTAAGTTTAAAGACCTAGATTGAGTATGATTGCATGTTTGACCACCTGGAGGTCTTTAGAGGCTACACAGGTATCTCTATGATTTTTCACATTCATACTAACTTTATAAATCATCCAAAAATCCATTCCACTATTTTCCTTTCATATTTCACACTTCATGTCGCAAAACTATAGATTGTGTCATTTATGGAGTGCCTTATATCTGAGTTAGAATAGAAGGCATCTCCCCTATTTATATAGATGAAATGAAAGTATAGGGATATTTTTTAGGTCATGTTTTCCCTATGTACTATATTATAATTTTTTTAAATATTTATATCATCCTTAAACATTTAAATACTTTAATACTGGCCTTAGGAAATAATGACTATGTGCAAGCAGGGTTTTGATAGGCTGAGTGTGGGATTGGAACCCTATTCCTTTCTCCTAATAAATATAAAATATGTAATGTCATCAACATTTTATATTAATTAAATGTGTTTTCCCAACCTATATCTTTTCAAAATTCACTAACATTGCATCTTTCATGAGCTAGGACTTAGTCTGCAACTTGACTCTTAATGTGTCACCTATAGGTGACCATTAGGAAGGGTTAGAAGAATTCCTATAGGTGGATATTCATTCATGACTCTATATTTCACTCATCCACTTTTTTATAAGGTCATTAATGACTAATACACATCTATATTAACCTATCTCATGCCTTACAATCATGTCTTCATCAATGTAATATAGATCTGCAATCAGAATGTGGGTCATTTCTTAAGAAACCTAAGATCTTCATATAGGTGAAGATGAGTTTAAATCATTGTTTTTTAATTCCCTATTTTCCCTTGAGGTTATTGATACTATCTCTCATCTATATATACTTGTCTTATGTCTAAAAACTAGGTTCTCATATCTCATTAATAAGGTGTTATGTGTCACTGCAAGCTATAGGCTTCTTTGAACTCAAAATACTATATTTCACTAAAAACCCATAGTAAAAACTTTTATAACTTGTAATTCACTCAATTTTACTTTCCTCCTAATATAACTGCTTATTTTCATGCTAAGAAGTGAATTCTAGGCTCGGGATACTAGGATGGAACAATTAGACTCACTCCAACCTCAAGAATCTTCATCAATAGATGTCTTTTATGCTAAAAAATACCTTGTTTAGAGAGTTTAAGTTAATACAGACCTATTTGTAACTTTTTTGTAATGACCCAAGTTATTATGATTTTTATATAGTCCATTAATGTACTAGGTCTAATAAAATAGTGAGAAAATAATAATAATAATAATAATAATAATATATTGACATTTACAAAGAGTAAAATGTCTTTAAATAGTAGGGTGTGGAGGTGGACCATTGTAGAGAATGGTCCCAACATCTACATAAAGAACCAATGGTAAAATATATCTAATTTATTTATATGATATTACCTCAGTTTAATAAATTTATTTATTAATTGTATAGTTTAAGGTTAAAATCCTACTTAAACATTATTTGTTCCAACACTCCCCCTTAATGTTAAGTGGGGATAAAAGCCATAGTCACCTTGAAGGAATTATACTATGTGTAAAAAAGTGAAGAATTTAAAAAACTTCATCATGCCAAAAATCACCTTTTTAAACAAAAGGAATTATAATCTATAAACTACTCATAAGTAATTTTAGGCTAGCATGATCGTGAGACTACATCTCACAATTTGGCATTAATAATCAAACAAGCATATTTGGATCCTTTTATAACATAAGGACCTCTATTACAAAGTATGTTTTAATATATTTGGGTAAAAAATAAAGACTTCCAAATGAAGTTTACAATAATCATAACTTCCATACTAAGTTTACAATGTTTTACAATGAGAAGAAGTATAGAGAAGAAGGAGCACATGGCCATTAGGAAGTGACATTGTCATGCACACACCCCCTCAATAGAAACTCTGAGAGGCCTATCATTTCACAAAAATAACAAAAATTGGTAGCACCAAGTGGTTTTGTGAAGATATATGTCACTTTTTTATCCATAGGATAGAATTGTAAATCAATATCACCATTGAGGACTTTCTCTCAAATAAAATGCACATGAACTTCAATATGTTTAGTTCATTGGTGTTGTAATGGATTTTAATCCAAATCTATACAACTTTGGTTATAACAATGAAGGATGGTATTATGAAAAAAATATAAAAGAATTTTTTCTTGATAACCTTCATAGCCACATGGCTTATTTAGTATCTTCCATAGCACTTCTATACTTTGATTTTATAAAAGATATAAAAATAGTAGGTTACTTCTTGCTAATCTAGGTGATCACATGCACCAAACTTAAACATATATCCATAAGTATATTTGAGATTTATAGTATCACCAACATGGTCAATGTCACAATAACCATATAAATTAGCATTATTAATGGACGAATAAATTAAACCATAATGTGAAGTTCTTTTGATATACCTAAGTATTCTCTTTGCTAATTTTTGATGATCCAAATGTAGATCTTGCATAAATATAAAAGCAATGCCAAATTCATATGAAATATATAATCTATCAATGGTTATATAAATTAATCTACCATCAAGTTATCTATATAAGTTAGGGTTAGCTTTCTCACATGCAGGTTTTGGATTACATTTAACACCAACTTCAATAGGATTAGATGTAGATTTAAAATCAAGCATACTAAACTTAACCAGAAGATTATGTGCATACTAATATTGTGATATAATAATTAAATTTTTATCTTTAAATATAGTCATTCCTAAAAAATATTTAAAATGCCTAAATTAGTCATTTCAAATAATTGACTTAGTTTATTCTTATATTTATGAATTAAACTAGTTAGATCACCAGTAATCAATAGATCATCAACATATAATACAATTATAATTAAATGAACATTTTAAACTTTAACAAAGAGATCATTATTAGAATAGTAGTTATAGAAACCTAGTTAATTAAAGAAAGAAGTAATTTTAGAATACCAAGATCAAGGTGCTTGATTTAAACCATATAGAGGTTTGTTTAACTTGCACACCTAATATTTTTTGTTAATATTAGTGAAACATTTAGGTTGATTCATGTAGATTTACTCTTCTAAATCACAAAGCATTCTTGACATCTATTTTGTGGATAACCCAACCATTTTGGACTGCAAGAGCAATAAGTAATTTAACATTATTATTTTTTGCTACAAGAGAAAATGTTTCAACATAGTTAATCTTTTTTTTTTTAATAAATCCATGAGCGATTAATCTAATTTTAAATTTTAAATTTTACCAATTGAGTTAGACTTGATTTTATAAAGCCATCTACAACTAATAATATGTTTTTTAGGGAGAGGTGAATAAGAACCCAAGTCTAATTTCTAATTAAGGAATTGAACTTAGCTTGAATAGAAACATTCCATCTATCATCTTAAATGGCTTTCTCAGAATATTTTGTTTCATATTCATACATAGTCATTAAGGAATGATAACAATGTTGACTCATAGTTAATTTATTAAGATTATCAATATTAGAATATTAGATTAGGGATTCTACCCATTTAGGTATTTTAGATTGAACATGTAGTTTAGGGGGTTCCTCAGACTCTGACTTACCTAAAGAGGAATAAACTTCCTCTATGACATCTATTTCTTCATAAGGAGAAAAAAAGAGCTAGGTTCATCAAAATAAGGACATTGAGGAGGTTCTTCAGAGTCTAACAAAAAGTTTTTTCAAGAATAGAAAAATTCTTATTCTCAATGATTTATCTTTTTGATGGATCATATACTCTTAAACCTTTAGTATTATCTCCATAACCTACAAAAATACAAGAATATGAGGTAGGATCAAGCTTATTTATTGTAACTTTAGGAAAAAATATGAGAGTAAGGAGACCAAAGATCCTAAAATAAGCCACACTAGGTCTCTTTTTAGACCATAATTATAAAGGAGTAGAAAAATGAAAAGATTTGATGTGAAATATATTTATAATATATACAATAATATTCATGTATTCAACCCATAATAACTTATGAACATTTATAGAATACAACATTATTCTAATCATCTTAATAATGGTGCAGTTTTTTCTTTCAATAATACCATTTTGTTGATGGGAATAGGGGGTTGTTAGTTCCCTTTAAATATCATAACTAATTAAAAATAATCAAACTTTTTACTAATATATTCACCATAATTATCATATCTTAATATCTTAATATAAAAATTATAAGCAATTTCAACAATAGCTTTAAATTCCTTGAATTTAGATAACACTTCATATATCTTTTTAATGAATTATGACAATATCATTCTAGTATACTCATATATAAAAGTAACAATATACAAATAAGATTTAAGAGATACAACTTCGAGATGTCCTACAACATCACTATGAATTAATTCTAGAGGATGAGAGGAAATTGTTTCATAACTCTTGTGAAGCAGATTAATATGTTGCCTACCACATAAGCAACCCTCACAAGTTTAATGATGAGAAGATATATAAGGTAAACCAACAATAATATTATGAGAAGATATATCATGTAAAATTATAAAATTAATGTTTCCTAATCTTTCATGCCATAATTGAGATTCACTCTTACTATGTGATGAAAGTAAACATGTAGAATAAGTAGTAAAAATGTATAAACCATTTTTTTGAACATCTTAAATAATCAAAAAACTAAATTGATTTCTAATTAACCAGCAATCTTTAATAAATTTTACAATTAAATCATCATTCCTAAGTTGAGAACAAGATAGAAAAAAAATCTTAAGCTTAGGTATATAGGAAACATCATTAATAACAACATTCACAAATTTTGTGTTTCCTTGCTTAGTTGATTCTAAAAATTAATTATCTCATAAGTAAATCTTTTCAAATATATCTCTATAATCTTTAAAAATATTAGATAATAAATTCATATGATGCAACGCACCACTATCTAGAATCCATGCATTCTCAATTGAAGTGAATAAAACAACATATAAAGCAATAACATTAGAGTTTTGATCTTGATTGCTATTATAATTAGGGTTTTGACTATTTTATTTATTTTGATTAAATTTATTTCCTTCAATATTTTTTATAATATTTATTGTCAACTCTATCTTTATTTTAATAACAAGTTTCACTTCTATGGCTAAATTTACCACACATATTACAATTTCCATGAAAATTAGGTTTATGATTCTTATTACTAGATCTCTAATTCCCATATTTACCTTTAGCATAATTAGGGTTAGGTTTTTAATTTCTATTATTCTCATAAATAGGGTTGATAGTGAGAATTGATTTAATGACATTTTCTTTAGAATCAAAATTAGACATCACTTTCACTTTTTGAATCAGAAGAGATAACAAGGTAGTGAGGTCTGGGATATCTTACTCTATTTGGTACTTAGAGTTCAGAACAGAAATAAAATTATGAAATTTTTAATGAGTATTCAACCAAATTATAAATTAAATCAATTTATATTAAATTAAATTATATTTACATCCATATATTTGAGATTTAATATTCTAAATTTTAACAAGAAAAATAACCACCTTTTCATCACCTTTCATAGGTTTTGTTAACAATTCAAATATTAACTTAATAATCTTCAATGTACAAGTTCTTTCATGCCTAAACTCAAGGAGTTTCCAAGCATCGTTAGGAGACTCCTGATCGCTAATATGGATAAGTAAATAATCCTTAACACTCTATAATATAATCAACATAGATTTTTGTGATTTCTATTCAAATGCATTTGAAAGCTCAGGTGTCATATATCATCCTAACAGAACTTTTTGTCCTGATGATAATGTTCCATATATTTTGGGCCACAAATTTTATTTTAACTTGAATTTTTCCATATATTATAGTTTAAACCATTAAGTATTTGAGATTTATATAGTACAAAGTTCAATGAAGCAATAGTTTCCCTTTAATAATGACAGTAAAAAACTAGATAAAATCTTATAATTGAAATTTTTAATGAGAATTTATACTCTATTTGAAAATAAAGTAAATTTAAATTGTAAATAAATAATAATTATTCAAATTAATTCTATACAAAGCAAAAAATATGAAATATTACAATAAAATAAGGTGTTGCAAGTGTCGTAATAATACACTAATGTAGGAACAATTATTAGAAAATAACCTTACTTGATTTTCTATTTAAATTTATTTGATATTAAATAAAATTATAAGTGTAAATATGTAATATATGTTCAAATATATGCTAAATAATGAGAAAATTTTAAAGAAAAAAAATCTCTAATTTGTGTGTCGCAAGTGTCACACACAAATAACTATCTAAAAATTATCATTAAAAGAACTATAAAAAATATAATATGAGGCTTCAAAAAAAATGAAACACACCAATGCATCCAAAACATGCCAAAACCTATAAATTGATTGATTACATGGCTACAATTGATTAGGTTTTGACTAGGTCAAATGTCAAAGAAATAATGACACTAGCAGGGGTTTGCACATGAGAAGATTGCACACAAACCAATAAATGAAATTTCAATTAACCTAAATTTGAAAAAATTCTAAAATAAATCAAAAAATTTATTTAGGGGGTTTTGAACACAAAACCTTCCAAATTACAATCTTTTTATCAATATTATTTCTGTTGATCCATCTAAGAAGCTAATCAAAGATTTACATCCACAAATTAAGATTTATAACCTTTTTTATATCTAGTTTTCAATAGTAATTTTTTTTATAAATATGGTACATGTATATTTAATTAAAAAAAAATACTATTTCTAACTTTTGGATAAAAAGGCTTTAGTGAGGAAGGTGGGACCAAGAGTTTGTTAATGTGGAAATTTGAGAATTAAATAAAAAATTATTTTTAAAATTATTTTCAAACCTATGTAACATAAACTACATACATGTAGCTTCATAACAATGCTCTTATAGGTGAATAAACACTTGCAATAGATTGTACATGCTTCAGAATGAAGTGAAACCTTTCTAATTCCCTAGTTTTTATGTGAGGAAGCCATAACAAGCTTCAAAATTTAATCTTTGATGTAAAAAATATTTTTTTATGTGAATATTTTATTCTCTAGGTTGTACAATTGCATTTCAAGAAACTTGAAAAAAATTAATAGGAGCCTCAAATGCTTTAAGATGCTAAAAACAACCTTTTTCCTCTTAGTTGGATTAAAACAACAATGTTTAACCTCAAGGAAGAGTCTCAGAAGCTCTATAAATATTTTTTTATAAATTCCTTAGGAAGGAAGTCGTATAAGTTTAATAATGGTGTCCCAATTAGCAACAAGACTCCAAAAATTATCAATGGCTATTTTAAAAGAGGTCTAAGATGCCCAAATGAAGATTTGAATGATCAAATTAGCCACTAACAATATTCTATGAGATCTTCAATTTTCCATACATCACATAAGGCCATACCAAAGGCCTTAAAATACTCTATAGGATGAAATGATAAAGAATATATTTGATCCTTTTTTCATAAATGGTCTAGATCCTTCATAGACCAACCACCAAGAACTTGCCAATCAACCAACCCTTTATCCTTGTTTTTGGTACCATGATAAATTTCACATAAACATATGATGCAAAGATAGGATCTAAAAGGTATTGATATATCAAAGTACATAATGTACATAGATAAATGAATAAAATGAAATAAATATTAGGTGGGAAAACCTCTAAAGGAGGTAAAAAACCCATAGTGATTATTAAATATTGAAACAACCCAATACACCAAATCCTCTTCTTCACACTCCTCAAATAACCTCTTCACAAATATCTTCTCAAAAAAGTATTTTCTACACAAAAATACAATAATATTATTCAAAAAAGCTTGTGAAAAAATAATAATAATCGATTGGCATTTACAAAGAGTATAATATCTTTAAATAATAGGGTGTGGAGGTGGACCATTGTAACCAATGGGTCTAGCCTCTCCTTGAGGAACCAACAGTAAAATATATTTAATTTGTTTACACAAGATTACCTTATGTTAATTAATCAAATATATCTATTTATTAATTAGATATTTTAAGGATGAAATCCCACTTAAACATTATTTTTTCTAATAGTTTTATGTATGGTCTAGTCTATTTGTACCACTTTATAAGATAATTAGAGAAAGTCATGTCTCTGGGTAATAAAAAAAGTAATAATATTAAAACCCATCTGAGTTTCCTAATGTGTATCCATATACTTATATTATATTTTTTTACCTTTATGGAATGCTTTTAAAACCATCTAGATAGATAATAAACTACAATGCCTTAATCAAAAACTTGTTTAGTATACCTTAACTGGTAGATATAACTTGCATTGTAGGCACTTTGGATCAGCTTATTCAGTTATGCCATGTAGGTTGAATAAGCTCAGATGGTTGGGTGATTTGGCTTGTTGGAAGCCACCTAGTTTCTATTTATTCATTCTCAAGTTGACATGTTACCTTATAACTCCCCTATAGCATCTGGTTAATACAACAAAGCTTTATTTATTTTCTTTATTTCTACATGTACGTAGGTTATAACCATCTAAAGGGCATCATATATTCTCTTGCTTAAGTCTTTATTAGATAGCTCAATATGCCACTTAAAACCTTTATTATAACCAATAATTTTAATATTTATTGGATAGATCAATATGCCAAATAAAACCTTTGTTTCAACTGATCATTAAAGTAATAGCAGACAAAACAAGTTAAACACCTCCTTAAGTGAATAAATGACAAGTTGTAATAGTACTTAGCTGGTGTTGTAGGTCATGTATTTTGTTCTTAACTACAACCAATATAAATATAAAATAAATATCTAAGTATATGTTTACATATATTTAATTACTTATAATTTGAGTTATATTTTATATTTATACCATTCATGATGTTTGAAAGTGGTTTCAAATCTCTAAGAACTTTAATACAAAATCTAAATTTTGGGGGAATCTTTCATATTTCAGACTTAGTTAGATTTTAGATTTTGAGTTTTCAAACTTAACCACTTTTCAAGGTTGAAGAAATATATATGTTTTATTGTAGATTTGAATGTGTTAGTGTCTTGATGTAATTAACGAATAAATCCTATATATATCCTCTTTTATTTAAACTTTCTTAGACTAAAATTGAGTATCATGATTCAAACATGTACTCAGTCTTGATTGTGCTTGTGCTTGCATATAATTAGTGATAATAAATTTAATGAATTTTTGTATAATACCTAACTTTCTTATTGCATATAATACATTGTTTTATTGTGATAGGATGGTTTGTTCTTAACAAAAAGCAAAGAGTTGCATAAAATATATTACATTCAACTTCTAATTTGTTGCTAGATTATATTTCCAAGTGGTTAATTGTTTCCTTATGTACATATTGGTATAGTCTTTCAGATTTTTTAAGTTTTATTTAAGATTCTCTTATAAATATGCAAATTTATAAATATAATGTAAAAAAAGACATTAATATCTTATTATAACATGTTAATGTTAAAGAATAGCCACTTTAGTATTAGCCTCTTAGTTATCGAAACTTGTCAGGTTTACTAGAGTTTTGTGATTTATTTATAGTTATTAATAAATGTTTATCATTAATTATAATATTAAAATACCCATAGTATAATACTTATCATCGAGAATGGAATGACAAACTCTACAAGATTAGTAGGATAGTCCTTGTGTCAAGAGGTTATGTTAATCGAAATAGTTTTGTTGCAGCGCTTGGTCCCATAGATTGTTTGGTCTTATGGACATTATTTAAAGTATTTCATTCATATTTTTATTAATAGAGTATAAAATTTATTAAATTATAAAATATTATGTGAAAATTGGATTGGTGTTTTAATACATCTCTATGTATTCTAAAACCATGATATAATTGAGAATTATAAAGTATAATGATATAAACATGTAGCAATGATATTAATTTTGTTGATTAAGTATGTTAAATACAAAAATGGTATTATAATGGTTGATCAATTATATTAATAAATAATTTATCAAATAAACATAGTTGATTTGGAGATTGGCATTTGTGTACATGTATTTATATGTTTTGGTTGTGTTATATATATAGAATTTTAGTTAATATGTGAATAGTTGTGATGAGGTGAGTATTGGAAGATTTTGAATTTTTTTTATAATAGGATTATTAGTGAATGAGTAAAATGAGTAAGGAGAGATTGTATAATTATATTGTTTTTGTGTTGATGTTGTTATCAATACATGTAAGTGCATGATTATTGTGTGAGTAGTATAAAAGGTTATTGGGTATAAAAATAATGTAAGATTATGTAAATGGTGTCAGGTGTGAGATATTTGGTAATAGATTAATAATAAGTAATTTTATTTATGGTTAGTAATATATAGGTGATTATTGATATTATATGATGGTAAAATTAATAATATTAGGTAAGTGGTAGTAAGCAAAATAGTGTCATGTTGAATAAGATAGGTTAAATATGGTAAAGTGTTATTTTGTGGATGGTGTGGTGTTATAATGTAATAACATATAAATGATAGTTTTAATGTGTATACATTGTCATTTTTAATATGTTATATGAATAATGTTGATTGATGACATACATAAGGGTGTATGGATTGAATAGATGTAGTATATAATGGATTTGTGATGAATAAAATATTTAAAAAGTATAGAACATATAGTTAAGTGTACAAATGATAATAATAGACAATGGTGTTAGTTTTCAATGTGTAATAATTCAAGTAGGATAGTTAATTCTATTAAAATGTGAAATAATCTTCTTTTAGAGTGATAGAAAGAGGAATTCTTTAGGTGATTAAACTTGTGACAATACTTTTTTTGGATAACCTCGACATTTTGTGATTTAATAGGTATTCATTTAAAGGTTTTGAATTCATGGTATTTTTATCAATTTTATCTCAAAAATTTGATAAAGCTTATAAGCAATTCTCTTAAAGACTAGTTTCAAAACTTGAATTGTGTGTTGTTGAAAGAGGGTTTTATTGTACCTATCCAACTAGTGATTGTGGGGATACTATGAGGAGTGATTATGTTATATTAGGTCAAGTACATAATTAATGAAGTCCATATGAATTCAATTTTAATATAACACCTTCTTAGTAATGAGTGAACTACATTCAACCCTAATTATGCTTGTGATGAGATCACGACAAATATGTAGGTAACTTGGGGAGTGGGCACAAGCTTAGATAACTAACCATTAAGATGTCCTCTAAGTGTGGGAAACTAAAAAATAGATTTAATATGACCTTGGATCGCATGATTAAACATATAACCATTGGAGCACTTATTTTAGCATGAATCTTATAACATTTTTCCTCATGCAAGTGATTCTTGTTGGTTATAACCACATGGTTTTATTATATTTGATTGGTTAATATCAAATAATGACCCTTGATAATTTTGGGATTTGATATTGTTCTATCCCATATTAACCTTGGACACCTTTAGAGATCATATCAAGGGACGAATTTCCTCTAAGTAATGTAAGTAAAAATTTTCTAAGAAATTAACCTCAATGAAACAAGAGAATATAGATTCATAGTCACACTTGAATCTTATTGTGACATCATGTGGGAGTTCTTGGGTAAGTACACAAACCTTGCACAACATTGTAGGTTGTGGTTAAGGACTTTTTAGTAGATGACAAGATCTTAGTAGCTCTCTTGATTGACATATTACTTCCCTTATTGTCTTAGATTGCCAACCATTATTCTATGATTATGCCTCATGGAGGAGACCATCACAAGTGTAAGGATAAATACATCAAACCCTAATTTCATGGAGTGGATATGTAAGCTACCCAATTTGTGGTGGGAGGATTAGGTTTAGGTTCTTAGGCTAGGTTATGGTGGTTTATTTTCATCTTTCATTTGGACTTATGTGATAATGTTTGACATAAATTTTTATATATTATGAATTAATCATTCACTGCATAATGTGTCGCACTCCCATGTAACATTAAAATAAATATATAATAGTTAAACCAGTAATCATATATAATTAAAAATTATTTAATTAAGTTAAGAGAGATAAAAATTACTTGGGTTTTTGGACATAAATTTTGGGCATGACAAATCTTGTGCTGAAATATTCATACTAGTACATGTTGTAGGCTAATATATTAGAGGGCCTAAGCCAAGAATGTTGTCTAGTGTTAAAATTTGGAAAATTGGGAAGTGTTTAAATTTATATTATTATGGTTCATCAAGATATTATGTTTTATTATAACTAATAATTTCATTATTTTAAGCCATAAATTGATTGAATAATATTTTTTCATCAAATAAGAGACTTAATTACACTTCAAACATTTTTAAAAACTACTAGGTAGAGATAAATAATAAAATATATATATTTTGACATGATTTTCAAATAAATCCTTTAACCTAGATACATCGGTTCCCAACCTTCAATGTAATTAGATGCAATAAATAAAATAAAATAAAATAAGAGAGGTTTTTTTCAAATAAAATATATAAAAGGATCTTCTACTTTAAAGGTGATTCATGTAATCTCCTTAGGAAAATAGATGCTTAGCTGGTAGTGGAATAAGGTCTAGAAACGAGCCAAAGGTATCCTTGTCAGTGTTATAGACACTTGGATGGTAGAAGAGAAATGCCCGAGCCATTCCTTTATGAGATACAATAAAATAATAAGAGTACTCATCAAAAATTATAGTTTATGGTAATTGATCCTAAATTTATTTTACCAAAACCCTTGGGAAATGTTAATTAATTCATTGCACACACAAATATGACTTATTTATTTATTGTTAATAATTTATTCATTATTTGGTAGCTTTCATTTTGGATTATCATTTTTTAATATCAACATAGGATTTTTTGGTATGATATTGGTATATTTTCAATGTTTAATTACGAGTTATAAGTTATAACACTTTTTAATGTTTCCTTGTTATATTTACCATTTTTTTTACCAACACACACCCTTTTATTTTGAAATGGACACCACCCTTCATCTAGATGATTTCATGTGAAGAAGTAAATTATAAATTTGATTGAGTTTGAATTTAGACATTTAATATATCTTTGGCCTTAAAATTTTAATTTAAAAGTTGTGTTATTTACAAAATTTATATTTTTCATCATGTATTACAATAGTATTTCTAAATTACTTTATGAGTAGACCCATGCATAATTAAAATTAAAAAGATTCATTTTTTATTATATAGGGTGAATAAAGTAGGCTTTATAGGGATCTTGAAACCACTAATTCAAACAAAAGTAGTACGTAACAAAATAAATCCAAATATCGGCATCAATTTAGAGAAGGCTTTTAGTTGAGCATTAACATACCAAAAACCAAAAACAACTAGACAAACTGATAGAATGATAACTAAAAACACAAAACTACCATAACCAAAGTATTAGCTAGAACTAGATAGCTCCTTGGAGCTAGTATTATCATGTGTAGTCTCCTACTCAGTCTCCAAACTGGTTTCTTTTAGCAAAACCTTTTTCATTCTACCACTATTATGTTTTGAGGGACCTTCATAAGAGGTGAGGATGGTATTTTCCTAAATTAAACTTGGGGTACCTTTATGATGAGAAGTGGTCTGGTTAATAACGGATTCCTCAGATATCACCATTGGTTCAATCATCTTTTCTAGTGAAGTGTCTTCCATCTTTAGCACCACATTGAAGTCATTCTTGAGTCTCACAATAACTACTTTCAACCGATTCTAGTCAGCAATAAGATTAGACATGGCCATCCAAAAATCCTCAAGCTTGTCCAAAAAAATTCCAAGTTCTCTATTGCACTTGCCTATAGATTCTTCCTGGGAGAGGGTTAGGGTGCCTTTAAGGCTAGTTTCTTTCTTGGCAGGATTGGAGATGATTTTGTATTTTTTGATAGAGGGTGGTGAAGGGGATAAAGGTTGGTTGAGGGGATGAAAGAGCTAGGGGTAGGGGAACATCTCATTATCAGGGGGCTAAGGGGAATTAATAGGAGGTTATTCAACTAGGGAGATGGATTTACTCAATAAATGCTCACCTTTTTGGACCAATAGATAAATCAAACCATGATGAATGATGTCATTTTTATTACTCAAATGGTAATCCAGGCCTATGCTTTTTAGAGATGTTAGAAGATATAAAAGCAAACTTATTTTATAACCTTTGAAATGGTTAAGGATAAGGAAGTGATGAGAGAAATTTCCAGTTAATGTACCTTCTAAAGTGAGATATTTCATCACTTGTAGACATATTTCTAGCCAAAGCTTTGGAAGGTTAAGCCTATGGAATCCTTTTTTGTCTATCTTCATCTCCTCATTGGTTTTGAAGAAATTTTGCATTATCTCCATCTTTCAATTATAATCTTTGAAATATTTCATCCCATTATAGGGCATTCCCATCACCTCACTAATACTTCCCTCTAAGACCACAATTCTCAAACTCCTCATTCTTATTGTTTGCTTGTTCTAGGTGAAAATAAAATTCTTTGAGAGGTTTTCATCATGACTGATAATGCATTGCATGAATGAAGCCAACCCACCTTTATAAAGTTTTCTCCAAACTTTCCTATTATTTTGGACATCCTAACAAGAGATCGATTCCATTTAGTCTTTGTTTCCCCCTATTCTCAACTTGTTGCAATAAATGTTGCCCATAAACATAACATATGTGTTTATTTTTTTGGAGAATTTGACCTGAGTTTTATTAAAAATGGAAATAAAAGTGAATATGGAGTGGGAATCATTAACCAGCTAATTCTACACATTCTTCATTAATTTGTCCTTCAAGGCAGGCCTGGCCAACTCATTGTGATGATTGCTTACAATCATGATTGAAGGTGTTTAGGATTTGGGTTGGGATTTAAATAGGGTTATCCCATGTGACTAGACTATCAACACTCACTCCAAAATTGGCAAGGCTATTTTCCACATAGTTTCCCTCCTAGTAAACATGAACAATGGAAAAATGTTTAAATAAATGGAAAGGGTTGGGGTGTCATTAATGATATATTTGATGGTATGAGATGGGGTGACTTTACCATAAAGAAAATTAAGAATTTTAAGGGACTCACCCTCGATGACAAGTTTGGGGATGCAAAGTCAAGAGGGAAGATGAATTCCCCAAAAAGAAGCCATGGCTTCAACCATGTGGTTGTTTTGGTGACCTAAGAGACCATATAAGCATCAAAAACTATTCTAACATGGTCAAAAATCATGCCCCCCTTTCATACCTAGATCACCTTTCAATGCACCATTAAAGTTGAGCTTGAACCAATCATGAGGGGGACTTAACCATTTGGTAGCTCGATGGGTTTCCATCAATGGTGGTATTTCCACTACTTAAAATAGATTCTATGAGTGTAGGATAGAGGATTTAATCAAAGAACACCTAACTTTGTCTTTAGGGATGAAATCTCTCCAACTCTCTAAAATGGAAGAACAAAGATGCTTGAAAATTAACCCCAAGTGAAGAACTCTAATTTTAAAAAATCTGATCATTCATAGCCTTCTAAATAGCCCATAATAAATGAGGGAGGGAAAATATCCACATGAATGAAAGAGATGGGAGTAACCATAAGGGTTTTCATCATTGAATAAGATCTCGAATGGAGTCTTGGTAGACCCAAGAAATTAAGAATTGATTAAGCCCCGAGAGACTGAGTGGGTACTCCATAAATAGATGGTAAACTAACTCAAAAAATGAAGATCAATGAAAATAGTGGTTAGCAATTTTTAAGCCCCTCTTGATAAGATTATATGTGGTGAGTATCCAATTTTGAGCTACAATCTTGAAAAAATGTTGATTGGCATGATCATTTGTTTGATCTAGAGAGGGCACAAGAGTTCCCATTGATCCTCCCAGTAAAGATACACTAAATATCCCAAATTCACCAATTAGGACCCATTGTCTTCTACAAACTAAAAAATATAATCCTCCTTAAGAAAGTGATGTATGTGAATTTTATAGATTTTGGAATGAAGCTCAAAAAGAGCTTGGGATTCCTCATATTGTGACATTAATCCAATTAATAAATTTACATGTAGGGGAGCCTTTAGATAAATCTTAATATTCTTTCACTTTTGTGCCCCATTCATCTCCAAACTTGATACAAAGATTCATCCATGTGTTTTAGAATCTGAGGTGGGTTTGAGATAACCAAGTATCATCCTAAAAATCCATCGACTCCTCATTGCCTATTTGCCACCTATAGGATTTTTTTAAGAGCTTCTTGACACTAGAGATCACTTTATATAAGGTTGAGCCATCCACCAAGCCTTCCTCCCATAGGAAGCTATCTTCATTATTACCCACTATGTATTTGGCCTTAATGATCTATGTCCATTATTTATCTTCTTTTAGGATTTTCTAGCCCATTTTGGCAAGAAGATATTTGTTCATGTCTCTAATTTTTCAAAAGCATTAATGATTATAATATGCTAATTTTATTTTTACACTTACTCGATTAGGACTTATGTTGTTTAATTTAAATATATTTTGAATTGATGTCTTTTCCTAAAGGCTATATATTAGACTTATTTCTTTTACATTATTTTATAGATAACTTTACTTAGCCAATTTAGTGAATTGTTTGGTTTCTGACCTTAGTGATGTTTCATGCAGGACTAAGGACCTATTTTTAGACATTCTCACTTAGTCATATTGCTTTGAAAGCTTTCAAAAGTATAACTTGAATCCCCAGTCTATGTGACTCCTCTTTGTAGCTTCACAGGCAAAATACTTGGCATTTTTTCCTTCTCAATAGTCATCTTAAGCTCTCCATTTGGAGGATAATCATAAACTTAGATCCTTTCAACTTCAAAATTAATTTCACACAAATATTAATCCATATGGGAATGTGAATAAATTTTAGGTTTACACTTTTCTACCTCACATTCAATCGCTTCTTTTCACAATTAATTCAAACATTTGAACAAAGCTTGGTGTCAAGGAGGAGATCACATGTTAGATTTTTGTAGCTCTAAATAATTTATCAAAAATATTTTACAAAAAATCACATATAAACTCTAATATCTTACAGCTATGCAAGTAATTGCCACCTATCATTATCATAGTTACTTTTAAGGGAAGAATTTTGGTTTATACACACCAAGGGCAAAGTTAAAAAATTATGAGAGGATAACAAATGGTTGAATCATATAAAAATGGGACATGGTGGTGTCTATATTCCAAACAAAACAAATCTCTAAACCAAAAATGTGATTTCACCACTATAGCTAGATGAAAACAAATTTGTCAGTTATCAATGTTAGTCAAACAATCATGGGTCTACATATGCTATAATAGTCTAAAAAAATCATCCAACATTAGAAAATTGGGTAGGATAGGCATGCAAGGGTAATTAAATCATGAGGATGTCACAATAATTTCAAGTGTTGGATTCATATGCATTTGGATCCAATTGACCACTCAAACCATGGTTGAGAAATAAATACAAATGGTTAATGGTGGCCCCATAATAATTCCTAATAGAATCATCAAATATCAAGGTATCTCTATTAAATAAGAGTATTTGATTCTAATAATTTATGCCCATACTTACCTATATTTATAACGAATTTGGCTATCGTGACCATGAAAGGGATCTAATTCTCTTAATGGTAGGTCTCATCTCATGCTCTATAAAAATGGCTTTGGAAAACATTTGTAAGGGGCATCTCTCTCAAAAACATGATGAAATACATTACTATCACCCTGAGATAAATATTTTAGTAATAGTAATGCAATGTTTAATAATAAAAAATTATGTGGGTTGTATTTATTTAATTTTTTCTTTATATAATTTTGTGTTGTACATGGGTAATTTAAATTAAGCTAATTATTTTGTGAAAGTGTTTTATGATTATAATTTATATGAGATAGATTGAGCCAATGTCTATTCTAATTATTATGTATGTAGAAACCTCAATATAATCTTAGTTTGTGACTAAATGTGCATTGAGGAATTTATCATGAACTAACATATTTCAGGTTGATGTTGTAGGATTATTGCAATTAACTTATTTCGACTCTTAAATTTGTTTAATTTGATTTGAGTTATATATAAATTAGGGTAGATATTAGTTTTAATTACATTATTTACTTAATCATATTGATTTGTTTAAAATATATTGTTCTTGTAGGCATATGACACCCTTCTTTTTTTACCAAACTTTTCCCTCTCCTTTTATATTTATTGATCAAGTTCATCACAATAATTTAGTTTAAATTATGTATAGTCTCTCATTAGTTTTTTATAGGTAGTTGGTTGGTATTTACAATGGGGTTTATCCATTTAAACATTTTGATAGTCTAGTGCATTGCTCTAGCTATTGGTCAAAAAAATGGTTATCGATAAAACTAAATACCTACAACTCATGCCTTAGGACACCTTTGTGGTCCTAAAATGAGAAGATGTAAACCTATTAAGTTATCCTTAGTGTGCATAATCTCATAGACATGTTTGTGGGATAAATAGGACACCCCTAATATATATAGTTTTTATTTTAGACATGTTGGGTTTGGGATTTAAACACTATAATACTATTTTTAAAAATGATGAAGAAATGGAAGTGATACCAAATTATGTAAGCACCCCTATGGCTAACATAAATCATTATAAGGATGTGATTTACCTATGAAATATAGGTCCTCATTAATCAATAACAAATACAAAGGTATTTCCATTAATAGACATATTTTTAAATGTCGTAATTGGGACTATATCCTATAAAGACATGGTTTTATGATGAAAACATAAAAATAAAATAGAGTTTATCACAAGTATGGAATTTGAGAATTAATATCAGTTATCATATCTTATAGTAGTTTATAATAAATTAATAGGGTTGAAATGACTCAATATCCATAATTTTAGATAGGTTTTTAGATAATTGTGTAAATATTAAAAAAGTCAATATCATTCCCATTAGGTTATTTAGACCTAGTGTTAGAATTGGGATGGTATTGATGAATATATTTTATGGTGCTATAGATATTTTCCATGTTGAAAATATTTGGGTTCTATTACTTTTGATTATGTTTAATGATGGACAAATCATTGTTCTATGGGAGGTAATATTTTACAATCTAAGACATCAAGTTATAAAAGTAAGGTAAGGGAATTTTTTTCATGTGATGTCTTACTTACTAGATGCTACATGTTGATGAGAAAAATCAACTCCAAAATTAAACTAATGTATTTAAATCACTCATGTATTAACCAAAAAAGGTACTCCATGGGGAAATAACTTGGTTTATCAATTACACTAATTATCAACTTGAGGTTTGTATACTTGGAAATATGTCAACATTGTATATGTAACACTAGTTATTTCCATATATTGAGGTACTATAGGTTGTGTATAAGAAAACACTCTTGTGTAAATTAAATTTAATGGAATTAAAATGTTGGAAAGGAAATCACACTTTATGTAAATTAAACAAACTATTGATCTATGGGTTGGAAGCTTCTTGAGGAAAATTAAGAGAACTCACACAAGTATAAAATTAATTTTTTGAATCAAATTAATAATATAAATACACATAAAGTTCAAAAGGAACCTATATTATTAACATAATATAAATAACAACTAAACTAATTTATCATGATCTTTACCATAACTCCTTATGAGGGGGCCCCCCTCGATAAAAGTTTAGTTCTAATACTTTGCTTGAAAATGAATGATTTATGTACATTTATTCCTATTGCATTAAATTATATTTTATAAATGTGAGTATTTATACAAAAAAATATTTAAAAAAAAAAATAGATTGCACTCTTTATCTTTTATGTCTTCAATATTTAGACTTCATTATTTATATATTTTGCCATATTCTCTTAAATAAAGGAGGCAAGTTTATTACTTCTCATCTATTTATAGAAGAATATATGGAGATATATTACTCATGACACATGACATACCAATAAATTTTAATCAAGAATAAGATAATTAGTTACATGGTTAAAATAATGGAGAATAACAGTCCATAAAAAATGAAGTGTAAATGATGTATTTTTCATTTCTCTATCCCTTACAGATTATAAGATATGTCTTCATGCTCAAATAAATACCACAAATTAGTATATGTAAAAACATGTCATACTAGTAAATCATCATGGTAATTCTACAAGTTGGAATATATATCATACAATTGTTATAGGTTGATACAATAATGCCTTTAGTTGTTATGGGATACATTAGTAACAAGTCTATGGTTATGTGTTATTAAAATTTATCTCCAACTACTAAAAAATTCATCAATGGTGACTACGACTTGAAATCATCAAACCCATAGGTGCTAAGGGTTGCAAAAATCAACCCTTATAGTTGTTATGGGTTAGCCTACCCAATTTTTATGAGTTGGTTATGATTCTTGAAACTCATGTTTTTAACCTACTATTTGAACACAAAAAAATAGTAATAAATCCAAAATAATAATAGAACATGGTGAAAATGTATTCATTAATAATAGTTTTAGTCATAAAACATAAAACATAAATATATGCACATAATATTTATTTAATACTATTTGATTAGGGAGAGGACAAAAAATAACTTTATATGCTTAGAAAAGGTAGAGGGGAGTTAACAAAAGAGGTTATTAAAATTATTTTATTATATAATTTCCTTGACTCATCACACCCCCCAGTTGAACATGTTTCTAGTCCTAGAGCAACCTTAACCTTTGTATATATGAGTAGAGTACTTGGAATTAAAATGGCTCTATTGAACACATTCCCTATTTTGTATAAATCTAAAAATTCTCTTCTACCTTTTTCCATTTCCTCTCTTTATATTTTCGTCAAACTATTCTCTTCCCCTCCAATTTATAATGGGAAACCAGAAAAGAGGAGTTTGGTATGCTATGGAAATCTATCTTGATTTGTTTCTTATTTCAACATTAATATATCTAGTCACCCTCTTGAGAGCTACCCTAAAATTATAGCTTTAAAATGGTTATTTCCGTTTCAATTCTAAGTTAAGATCACTCCATCTAACTAAATAATAATTAAATTATTCTTGGGTTATTTGCATCATAAAAATTAGATATTGATTTTGGACCTTTATTCATTATTTCCTAATTCTTGCAGTTACTTCCCTTTTTATCATTAACTTGTTCCAATCTTCTAATGTATTTGGCCTAATATCCTCCCCTCTTATAATCATTACTATATTTTATTTCTCTTTTTCATTTTACTCTTCCAATTAATTACATATTTTCCTCTTAATATTAAGATAAGAAGAAAAATATCTCAATAATACATCACCCAAATACATACTTGGGTTTCATTTTATATCATTAGGAACAACATAATTGTGTATATAAAATTCACATAATTGATTTTTATCTATTGGAGTTTTACTATTATAAAATTCAAATAAGGAATGAGGTTAAATTACCATTTTAAGAAGTTCAAAATAAATTGTCATAAACTAAAATTTTAACCACTGATCTTCAAGGTATATAAAATAGACCCTTGTAAATGGTCTATAATCCAAGAGTTGTACTATTATTTGACTCATTATTTTTACCTTTTCTTGAAATATTATGATTTGTGACTCATTATTTTCAAACTTATTATTCAAAGCCTTGTTTTCATCCTTTATTTTATTAAATTGGTTATGCCATTAGAGTTTCAAGGTGTGGATCCTAACATCTCTTTCCACTGATAGTTCCTCCTGACTTTAATCTTCTATCTAACAGGAAATAGATGAAAACATATTTTTTTGTATTTCTTGCATTTTAAAACAAGTCATAAATATCTCTTATCCCCATAATGGGTGTGATATTTGTGGATTCACATCTCATTACATCACCTCCCATTTGCACCTAATTTTTTCTCCTATGGTAAGAAAGGTAACTTTGGCTAGTCCATCACAACTAAGGGTTATATTGGGTAAAGAATTATAGTGATGTTTTATTTTTACATCCACATCATTTTGGTTCTCAATTTTCCATATATCATCATTAATCATTACCTTACCCTATATTTCACATTGTGTTTCCTATAACATGCCTAATGAGACATTTCACATGACCATAGCATTTATTTGGATCATGTAGCTTTTTTTGGAAATCACCCCCTAACTGATGTGGCACTCATCCTTAAGTGACTGAATTAGTTATGAAAAATCATGCATTATTTAATGTTATGATTTTATGTGATGAAATTTATGGTATACAAGGTTGATTTGAAAATTTAGGTCAGAAGGAAATATTTGGCTTTGGGTTGAACTGATAGCATTATGAGTAGTCCTTGAATATGTATGAACATAAATTTATATGTATAAATTAAAGAAACTTGATTATTTTAATAAAATTATATCTTTACCTTTATATGCATTGATTTACAAATCATTTTGAATGTTTTTGTTATTTTTTATTATTGGAATATGTCATGTAGCTATGGAGTAGCCAAATTAGATTTAAATTAAGAATGATTTATTTCTAGAATGAAAACTAGATAATGATAATTTAATTAGTTGGTATTATTGAATTTTAAGTGGATATAGTTAGCTAAATTATATTTTCTATAGTAGCAGTGACAAGCTTCCTAAATCATAACTTACAGCTTTAGAGGGACTTGTGGAAAGTTGTTTTTTGAAATATGGTATTAAGTGTTGATTTTAATCACCTAAAACTATTTATTCTATTTGTACTTCAAAGGTGTTTGAATAGAGGTTTGACATGGCATATCATTTTATGCTAATCTTAATTTGAGTAGTGATGGAGCTTGCTAAGTCAGGAAAATGAGTTTTAATAGGAAGGAAATAGTGAAATGGACATAAGGGACTATGATTTAATACCTAAAATTTTCTTGAGGAAATTTTAGTAGTTTATTAACATAATTTTATAACTAAATGTTGTTAAAAATCATCATTTCTAGCTTAAAGTAAAGGTATGAACCGTCATGTAGTTTATATCATTTTCCTAAAGCATCTACCATCATCTTTTAGCATCATGCATCATCCTATAATGTCTTTTAGGCAACCCATAACATATAAAAGTGAACCCATATCAACTTCTATTGAACCTATAACAACTGAGACACAACTTGTAACATCAAGATACAAGCTAAATTTATCTTACAGAGTTATTTGCATAATTTTGACAAGGCTCATAAAGGTGATAGGAGTTGAGGACCAAAGGAAAGAATGTCAAGAATTTGATTGGTTTTATTATTTTTTTTTGTTTTTGTAATTTCCACCTTGAGTGGCTATAAATATAGTTTTCTACTCAAGGCCTTTGAATTAATGAATGGACAACCAGTAAACTAGTTTTCATACTAGGGCCATCAACAATGCTTGAATTTTTTCATTATTGATTTTATTTGGGATTATAACTAATTAAGAGACTATTTGATAGTTAATTTTTTAATTTAGACTTTAGTCAGCCTAAAAACAAATCAACTAACCAAGGCCGAAATATCTATCTTACCCTTTATCCATGGAAATGGAGGGTGAGTTAACATTCCCATTTGATAGTTGAATAGGGTCATTTAAGGACTATGGTGTGTAAAGGGAATTCTCATCCACTATTTTAAAAAATTATATATCTATAGAGAGTTATTCTTCTTTGATTATCTTCTATATAAATTATTCCTTTGAGAGAGGTTTCTTATATAAATTGAGTTGATGACCATAAATAATAAATAGAATATTACCATATATATTTTTCATAGCTTGACTGCTCCATTTTCTAAACTTTCTATATCTCATAAATACATATCCATCATGTTCTTAGTTTAACTTTATAGTCCATGTACTTTGAGTCATAGATCAAGGCCCAATCTTCTAGCTAAAATTCTCGTATCTTGATGAATTTTTCATGCCATTTAATTTTTAGTGTTAAACCATTTTAGTATGATGAAATTATTCCCTTCATAATTAACCTAATGTGTTGAGATAAATTATTCTATCTTTATTTATTACATTAAGATCTAGGCAAAGTTCTAGGGAAGTTCTCAAGGTTTTGAGTTCAAATTCTATGGGAAGAACAACTTTCTAGCCATAAAATAGCTCATATGGTGTACACTCAATGATAGAATTCAATGTCATTCAATATTTCCATGCATCTTTAGGAAGACATATTACCCAATCTCAATGATGTATTAATACTATTACATTGATATTATTTTCCAATTCTCTATTCATGATTTTGACTTGGCCATTAGATTAAGGATGATAGGGAGCATATTTCATGTGTTATATTTCATATTCACAAAAAGTGGATACAAAGAGGTTATATTTGAATTATCATCCTTGATCTGTAACTATATATATTGGTACTTTATATCTTGTGAAGATATTGTCATAGATAAATTCTTCAACTTTCTCATCCCTTGCATGTGTTGGTTCCTTCACTTCTTCCCATTTGGTTAATTAAATCATACATACCAATATATGATTATTTTTAACATAATTTAGGTCTATGGGGAAAAAAAATAAATCCCTCACTTGTCAAAAGGATTCACCACTAGTTTGGGTTATAGAGGCATCTCATCAAAATGTGTGAGTTTCCCCATATTTGGACATCAATCACATTGGCGGCTATACAAGATAGAATTTTTGTGTAAGGTGGCATAGTATTATCCTATAGTCGAGATTTATATGTTATTATTTTAACCTAAAATTTTCCTTATAGGGTTCATCATGACATGTTCAGGAGATTTCCACTACTTTTTTCCCCTTTATACATTAGTGCACAATTATATAGGGACCTCTATAAAATATATACCTTGAGATCCATGAATATGGACCAATTTTTATCACCAAAAGGTGTCTTTATTTTAGAGAGAAATGTTTTGGGACTGGACATGTGGCCACATATTTAAAATTTTCTAAAAACCATTGAGTGTTAATAGATACAATAAAAAAAGTTCCTTAGGAAAATAATCATCTATTGGAGGACTATGTTTTGAAGTTAGTCATGATAATAAGTCTAAAACTAAATTATCCTTACATGTTTTATCTATAATAGTCCTGTTAAATTATTAAAAAATTAATAACCATATAAGTATACAACCATTAACTACTTGTTTATTTATTAAATAATTAATTACAGCATGGTCAGTGTCAATAAAAACAAAATAACATGTAATGTAATGTCTAAACTTATTGATGGCATATACAATTGCAAGATCTTTTTTGTCATAGCATACTTAAGCTCTACTCCTTGATATTTTCTTTAATATATTAAATGGCATAGCTTAATAATGCCTTATTTTGTCTAAGGATAGATCCCAACATGTTTTCATAATCATTTATATGGATGTGGAAGGGTAACTTGCAATCTATTCCATGCAGCACTAGAGTTGATACCAATAGATTTTTCAGGTCCTAAAATGCTTCTTCACATGCATGAATCCATATAAAGTTAGAATATTCAAAAATTTAAATGAAAAAGGTGTTTTTATTTTACTAAATCCTTAATAAATATGTTATAGTAACTAACATGTCATATAAAACATAAAACATCCTTTTGTTTTTGAAGAGTTGGTAAAAAAATTATTACTTCTATCTTGGTAGGATCTAACTCTATTCCTACAAGTGATATGTGGTGTCCTAAAACAATTCCTTTAGTCATCATCATATAAGATTTATCATGACCTAGAGATATCCAGTTATATTGATAGCATTAAAGGACTCTCTAAATATTCTAGATGAATTATTCATGTGCACCCATAAATAATGAAGTCATCCATGTAGACTTTGACACAATCATGGGATAAATTAGAAAATATGATCAGAACAACCCTTTGAAAGGTAGTTAGAGAATTGTATAATCTAAATAATAGTATGGAGTATACATAGGCACCCAAAGGACATGTGAATGTCCTTTTATCTTGGTCTTGGAGAACTATTTTGATTTGGTTATAACGAATAAATATGTAAATAAAGGAGAAATACTTATTTATTTCTAATGTGTCAAGTACTTGGTCGATGAAATGAATAGTAAAGTTGTTTTTCCTAATGGTTTTATTGAGTGAGAGAGAGAGAGAGAGAGAGAGAGAGAGAGAGAGAGAGAGAGAGAGAGAGAGAGAGAGAGAGAGAGAGAGAGAGAGAGAGAGTGTACATACATCATTTTCCTCATTTTTTATACACAATAAAAAGAGGAGATACCCAATGACTATCAAATATTAGATAGATAAATCCATTGTCTAGGATTTTTTAGTTTTTTTTCACTATGACTTGGAGACCATAATTCATTCATATTTGTGTTTGGTGGATGGTTTTTCATTCCTGATTTATATATATGTGGTGGGTTCATAGATAAGCATGTATGCATCTCATATCATCATATTCCCATGCAAAGGTAGTTTTATATTTTTGAAGCATGGTTATGAGCTAAGTTTCTTATTCATAACTTAGCTTGCTATATTGATGTTGAGAGTGAATTTGGGTAGGATTTATATTTTATTATATATGGACCCCATGGATTATATTCTCTAAAAAAATGGGTTAAAGTTATAATGTTGTGGAAGTATTTGATGAAAAGTGTTAATATCTCCCTTAATATTAAATGTTTACTTTTTTGGAAAGATGTTAGAGAAGGGACATGGTAGGCATTGTAATAGTTTACTGACATATGGACTGATTTGATAGATGTATTGTAAGACATTTGAAATGATTGTGTCATCATATTTTTATTTCAAGTGTGGGTTGTGTTCACTCATGAAATAAGTATGTGATTATACTTTATCATTATACTCATCTTATAACCATACAAATTATTATCCACATGAAGGCTAGGCTAGTGGATAGAGAACTAATTTCTTACTAGTGTTATAATTATAAATTATCATGTTAACTAATTTATATCTAATGAATGCATCAAATACAACTATTCATTTTATTTTGAGGATAAGGTCATATCCTCATAATTTTTATTTGGGTTTTAAGATGATAAAATAAACTATCTATTCCCATGAATCCATTGTAATTACTAGATCTTATATAACTCCTAGTTTAACTATTGATTTGTTTTCCATTTGTAAAATGGTGGGAGTTAGATGAAGACCTTTCAGGGCAATTTTTTTGCAAGGATTCCTTAGCCATTACATTGATGTTTTCTCCTAATTCAATTATGGTATTCTGAATAAGGGTACCATAAACATGGGCATCTACTATTAAATTACTTAGATCAAATTATTTGAGTGGGACTACATTTCCCAACATGATATACATAAGATGACTAATTAATTAGATAGTATTCTTATATTTATTATTCAGATCAAGTTTGTTTAGGCATATTTATAGGATAACATTGGTGTAGATGGAGACGTTTTTTATAACCTAAAATAAGGGATTTTGACACAATTTTATTTGAGTTATCCTACAAATTCAAATTCATGCTCTAGATTTTGGAGGTTTAATATCTCAAGCAAAGGAGGATTGTTATGATATTCTTATATTATATATGTTATTGGTTTAGGATTGGAATTTTGATTACATGGTTTTGAGTTAGTTATGGTGTCAAGAGAAACATTAGGGACCTTTTTAGGAGTTTATATTATTACATATGAGGTGGGTTATTGAATAATTTCCCTAATTAAACCTATGTTTAATTTATCTCCATGGAATAAGTGGGATATTGAATTAGTTTTTTAGTTTGTGTTTGTTGAACCATATTATTTTTTGGCTTTGTCGTAGGTTGGGTAGACAACTAAGTTTTTATAGAGGCTAATTGACTATTAGACATTAGATTTGGTTGATTATTAAGCATTAACACATGTTGATATGATTTTTATTGTTGTAATTATTGTGAAAAACTAGTATGTGGGATATACCATGGTTTATTTCCCTTCCATGGTTTTTTCCATTGGTTGGAAGCTTTTATCATTACTGAATTTGGTTTGGGGCCTACCATTATTGATTATAGTTTTGAGGTAGCCATGGTTGGGTTGGAGATTATTTCCAAGTGGTCAAGGATTGGAATTTTTTACTATGAAAAATTTATTCCTAGGGTTGGCATTGGGATCCCTAGATTAATTCCATACCAATTAGGAGGAGAAATTAAAAATTGGGAATTGAAAAATGTATAATTTAGTGACATACTTGGGTTTGGTGGCCTTTGAACCCATGGTCTCTATTGATCCACATAGAAAATATAATCCATGTCTCCTCCAATTTCATGAAGATATATTTATTTTGTGTTATCTTCTATTATGTTTGTTACCTTTTATCTAATATCATTGCATTTACACTCTATTTTTTCTTGTGGCAATATAGGAAATACATAGTCAAGGCTTAGTGTATTTCTTTTTGCTTCCTTCATTTATGAAGTGTGTTTAATTGTGTAGCTACATAGTTGATCATATATTATTTCATGTCTAAAACAAATTGCTTACTTCCCTTTGTGAAATTCCATTGGTGGATGACAAAGACAAAGTTTATTTTTTGAGGTTCTTCTTCATCACATATCTTTAGTAGTTTTTATACAAAAAATTTATTTCCTCAAATTTCATCTATGACACATATCTTCTACTCATTATATATAATGCTTCAAGACATACATCTTGAATTCATTTCAAAAGTACCATTCTAATGAATTTATGATCCAACACAATATGCTTATATTTTTTTAAGCTAAACAAGAATATCTCAAGGTAGTCCCAAAAAGGTTCATATTAATTTTATGACATCTAAAAACATCATTCCTTGTGTATTCCCTCCATCTATAATAATATTAATATTTAGAGAGAAATTTCTATTTGATTTTGGGCCAAGTGGAGATCACATTTCTACCTAGTCCCATAAACCATCGAAGGTTTTCATCCTTGAGGGTGGATGAAAATAATTTGATATTTTGGGCATCCTATTTTTAGTTTTAACTATGACATATGACATCAAACTCAAAGAGGAGTGTGTCATGATCCTCACTAGCCATTCCTCTAAATTTGGGCAATGTAGAAAGAGGAATATTCTTCATGGGTGCATTATCCATGGGGTATTGATGGGAAAATCAAGGTTAAGGATTAATTCATATATTTTTATCCTTTTTAGTCCTCCATGGTCTTATAAAGTACTTGTAAACTAGATATTTTAGCTACACAAGATTTAAATATTATGTCAATTGTATCCCATAGTATGTAGTGAATGGTGGATTTTGATTTATTTAAGGGAGAGGAAACCTTTATATTCGGTGATAGGGTAGAAATTCTTAGATATTATTTAGGGAGTTAAAAAAAATGTATTGTTCAATTGGTTTAATGGATTTAAAAAGTTCTATAATTTTCATTTTTGTTTTTGGAGCTAAAAAGGGCTCTGAGTTCTATTTTAGAGAAGATTTCAGGTGAAGGTAGAGGGGGTTGAATTCTAGATCCTTGGGTGTAGGGTGAGTAAATAGGGACTCTTTGAAATGGTGAAAATATGTCATTTGTTGGGGTTGTGAAGGTCGTCATTTTCCTTTATTTATTACTATTTTACTAACTTGACCAAGAACTCCTATATTATTATCTCTTTTAGAGTCTCAAATGACAACCATAAACTGACTATTGACATTATTTATTGACTTGTGATTATTTTAGGTGTTTATTATTTACCTATAACAAAATTTTACCTTATAAATTATATTTTACTTGAGTAATCTCACCCTCATTACATACAAATCAATTAGTCTTACTTTATGATTATTCCTAACCTGTCCTACACAGGGTTAGACTTGAAATAGATTTGTATTATTTTTCTAGTTATAACATGTGGAAATTGAAATGATTAATCTAATAAATAAATAAATTATTATGCTATAAAGTAATAAAATTTTAAACTAGAAAGTATGAAATTAAAATAAATAAATGTAAATCAACCTTATTAAGATCTAATGTTTGATACCTATCCACAACAAGGACACCAAAATGATGAGAAAAATAAAATCCAAAATTAAACTGACATATTCCTATCACTCATGTATAACCTAACAAAGGTACTCCATGGGGCATCTACTTGGCTTATCAAATACACTATTTTCACTAATTATCAACCTAGGGTCCGTATACTTGGTTAGGTGTTAACATTATATATGAAGCACTATTTTTTTTCTAGATATTGAGGGACTATAAGTTGTATATAGGAAAATAATCTTGTGTAAATTAAATTTCATCAAATTAAAGTGTTGTAAATGTAATCACACTTGCTATAAATTAAATCACACTTGTTAAAAATGAGATGAACTAATGATCTATGCATCAAAATATTCTTGATGAAAATTAAGAACACTTGGAAAAGTATCAAATCCATTAAATGAATCAAATTAATAAATTTAATACAAATATAAACTTCAAAAATAAATTTTATTATTCACAAAACTGAAATAAAAACTAGACTAAAGAATCAAGATTTTTACCGCAAGTCCTTGTGAGGGGGATCTTATGGGTCATAGTTAAGTTCTAATCCTTTTCTTGAAAATAATTTATTTACGTCAAACCAATTCCTCTTACATTTAAATATTGTATATCAATGTGATTATTTATATAATAAAATATTACTAAGAATTTAAAATGTACTTTCTATCTTCTATGTGCTTCAATATTAAGAACTTCATTATTTCTATGTTTTACCATCTTATCTAAATGGAGGAGGTAGGTGTATTGTTTCTCATCTAGTTATAAAATATCTATGGAGATAAATTATTCATGCTAAATGAAAAACCAATCAATTTAAATGAATAATATAATAGTTAGTTACATGGTTATAATAATGGATAAATATAGAGAAGGAAATGTAAATGATGTATTTGGTCATTGATCAATACCTTCCAAATTATAAGATCCATATTAATGCTTAACTAACTACCACAACTAAACATGCATAACAACATGGCACTATGGTGTATCCATTAAGGTTATCCTATAAGATGGAATAATTATTGTACAATTATTATAGGTTGATCTAGCTATACCTTTAGTTGATATAGGTTCCATCAGTAATGTTGTGTATGGTTATGTTTTCTCCAATTGTATCTCCAATTTTTATAATATCAATTAGTGGTGGCTTAACGAGGTTTAAATCATCAACCTCATGGTTGATACAATTTATAATATTAAACCACTATAATTAATACAAGTTGGTCTAACCATTTCTTATGGGTTGGCTTGCCCAATTGGTATGGCTTAGTTGTGATCCCTACAACTCATGATTTTACCATGCTAACTAAACACAATAAATTATTAGGAAATCCAAAATAATAATATAAGTACACAATGGAATATTTATTTATAAAATAATTATTATGGTCATAAAATAATTGTTTTGATCATAAAATACAAATTTATATGCTTAGAAATGGTAGAGGAGCATCAATAAAAGAATTTATTTGAGGTGTTTTAGTTGCTAATTTATTTGAATCATCACATGCACCATGTTAATATTTTATCATATTAATAAATAGACTTCTGCTTCTTAGACTATAATATATTAGCAATTTTCAATGTTATATATGCATAAATATCAACATTTCATTAAAATAATTTAAATTTTTTTATCCCACAATATAGCATGCCATTAATGAAATGGAAATTCCTATACTCTATAAATAAATGAAAAATTATATTCTTAACTTTGGAGCTTATTAGTGTTAACATGACTGCATAGTCATTAGAATTGATAAAATATTAGTGTTTCCCCTCAAACTATCCTATTTTGTACCAAATAAGTTAGAAGAGTGAGAAGTGGCTTACCAAATCATTCATGGATTTGGTGATCATTTTGAATTAAAAAGAAAATCCCCATGTCCCCTTATGCCTCTCTGAATATATAAGATAAATTTGAATACATGGCCAACATTACAAGCATTAATGACACATAGATCATCATTTAAAGTAGATGATGATGATCTTCATCTATGGGATCCATCAAGAAATGTAATAACATATTTATAGACACTAAGAGGATAGGTTTCATGTATATATCACTATAATTCTCATCTTAATTATATAATATATATGAATCAATAAAATGACAATTTGAATGATCAAGCTACATTGGGACCCTCTCAACATTGCATAAAAGCCATTACTTTACATTCAACTAACACTAAAAAAGCTACTTCTAGTAGACTGGTATGATTATTCTATGTATTTTTTCTAGAATAGTAATTTACATTTTTTATTTCCTATTCACTCTAGGGTGATCATGCATGAAGAAGTGAATAGGGAAATAAAAGTTATATGTGATGCATATGCATCACTCAAGAAGCTAAAAATTAAGATATATAGGATAGACATGTTTCTCTAGCTTATTTTGATGGATAATATTATAAATACCTTTATCTCAAAAGGAAAGTATTAGAATAAATGCCTCAACCAAAATATCTCTAAAAGATAATCAATCACTTTAGGTAACACAATCCTCATCTCCATATCATATTTTTAAATTAATGATAGTCCATATACTACAATCAAATTATCTTCCTCAATACCTATGGAAGAATTACTAGAAACTCACATGCCTTTACCCTATTCAATGTCCCCTTTGAAAGATGTACCATTAGAGACTCCCACCCAAATAATTGAATTAATAGTCTCTACTTACACTAATATAGTAAGAAGAGTTCCCCAAGTCATCAAGGTATGTATTAGACAAATGAACCATATAATTTCAACTTAGATTCCTCCAATTTATACTATACAAGTTTCAAGTAAAATTGAGACTACTACTCATCCAAAATTTACTTTATTTCTTTGTGACATATCAAATATTTTTCCTTTTTTTATTACCATGAAAGCATAAGATATACAATTCCCTCTCAAGGAGATCCAATCTAATCCCCTAGATCCATTTCCAATCATGGACCCTATAAACATATCTCATTATTCTAGGGTCACTATCATGCTTTGGCTACCTAGTATCATTGGTTGGGAAAAGTACAAACCAAAGGATCCAATAGGGAAAAAAGTTTGTCTGATACAATTCCTAGAAAAACATTACTGAGAAATATGGAATTTCCCACATTGAATTATTAATCTGTACTCCTCTATTACAAACAACCTTACCACTTCATTACACATTCTCATATTATGTATATTTTTTCATCCCCTACACCTATCACTTGTACTACAATCATTCTCACTAATCATGATTTCACCACTCCATTAGTCACTCAATTTTAAACTATATCATCCACTTTAACTACACATCCTAATAATTAGGCTAATTCACTATTAGAAGAAGAGAACTGGATAATCTATGTGTAATTGGCTAAGTCTCAAAAATAATAAATAATAATAATATATGAACCTGAGTCTAAGTTAATGTCTGAGTAATAAAATGTCAAGCTAAAAATGTTTAAGAGAATAAATTTTACTAAAGGTTAAAATCCCACCTTGTGTGAGACAAAATAAGAATTCTTATCATTAACAATTAAGAGGAAAGGATGAGCCAATTAAATAGAAATTTTCATGAAAGACCCAAAATATACAGTAATAGATATTGGTGAAATGACAACCAAAATGGTATAAGATATGATACAAAATCTGAAAATATTATAAAATCAAGATAAAGTTATGTTTTCTAGGAATATTATTGAATATATTGAAAAGGATTTAGAATAATTTTTTTAGTTACTAGTAACTATTTTTTAGGAAAAATAGTAACGCTATGTAGCAAAGAGTAAAATTATATCAAGAGAAAATAAATAAGATGGAGGAAAAAATAGGAAACATTGCCTAAGTGATCAACAAATGGATATTTTCACATATCAAAATTAATGTTATATTTTATATTAGTCTTTTATAAATTTTTATTATACACATAAACTTATCTCCAAGAATAAATTTATGATATGAGTTATGTAATAAAGGCAATTAGTGTCTTGATAGAGAAAATTGGATTAGTTTATAGAAGATGGTATCTCCTCAATGTTTTTTTTTCATATAATTAAATTATACCCACTATACATTTTTATTCTCATTTGACCACTTTATTGATGAATTTTGAGAAAAGGGTATTAGAAGAAAACAAGGGAGGAAGTAGTGTTGTAGCAATCCCACTAGGTTTTATCAGAATATTGCAATATTTTTTTAAAATTAAGTACACATATTCAACATATATATTTCACCCCGAGAAGCCTAACTAGTGATATTTAACTACCTATATTAATTTAGGTAACCATATAGGTTATAGCTAATCCACTTAGCTAAGGGTCACTATGAAGAAATATAGAAATCATGAAAAATTTTGAATAACCATAAATACTTTATCTCAACATAAACATGAAATAATATAAATTCAGCCACAATTGATACAACATTATATCCACTAATGTAAAAGTCAAATGTATAAATGATATAGTTTTTATAAATACATAATAATAACTCAAATGACAAAATATGATACAAATATCCTCTGAGGAAAGTCTCCATGACTCAAGAGTCTCCATGACTCAAAAGTCTTGACAATTCAAGTATCAATATGTAATCTCAAGTGTAGTCTCAAGTATAGTACTCTATTTGGGAGGGATAGCATCATCTGAGCACTTTTCCACATCAATCATAGACCGTTGATTCCCCACACTATCTCCTAAATAAGGGGATGGCCCTCCCTTCACGAATGGATAAATAATGGCAGTGCAGGAATCCAGAGTAAAAAAATAGAATGTGTGTTGAATATATCCAATACATAATGTGTACCATAAATAAATTTTTTCTAATATGACATCACACAAATATGAAAACTATATCAACATATGAAATGATAATGTTTATCAAACATTACTTTGGCCAAAGTTTTCAATAGTAAATGATCTATAGGATCAGTCAAATTCATACACACCACTTAATAAAATTACACCTCATCTTGCATTGATGGTGTTGATTAAGCCACTGGAATCCATCCACTACTTAATTAGGGTCATGAATACAAGATTTAGTAAAAACATATAATAATATTAAAACTAATAGATTCAATCAAAAATAATCTTCTTTAATAAATCAAATTTAAGCTAAGTATATAATTATCACGCACATTCATTTATTATATCAAATGAAGTGAAATGAATTCATTTATCTAGTTTATTAGTTATAATAAACAAAATCCAAAATAGTCTTAAACATACCATCTGGGTATGATCACATCAAAACTGTCAGTTACCTATCATACTAAGTAACTTATAATGTTATTTTTCCATGAGATAATAGTATATCACAAGCTTATAAATATAGTTTATATTCCACATAAATAAAGATAATCCAAAACATCATAATTGCTTATATATAGACACATACTCTTCCAAATAATTTTTAATGAAATGCAATTATTTATCGTATATGGTATATTCTAAGTAGATATCCATTGTCCATGACTTAGAGTATTTTGTATACTATAATGCATACATCCAGTTCAAAAAATATCCCATAACCCCTTTTTTTAAACTAGATAATTTCCCCACACTTACACTTGTTTAAATCAAACATATAGACTTTCACAAAATCCAAATATATCATACAACCAAGTATATGTTGCATTCAATTAAACAAAACAATCCTAATTCAAGCATTTTGAGATTTTCATATAAACAAAATGCATATGATTAAATCCAAAAACATATTTGACTAGGCCCCATTTGGGTATTCTATTATTATCACACAAAATAGTCTGTATAAATTTTATGCCTTTATTCATAGAAATCCTCATACCCAATTCCCATTTGATTGTATTTAAACTTTTCATTGTTTAAAAGATAATTCAAAATACATAGTCATCTCTATTATAGGCATAGTTATAACATATAATAAACATATTAAAACTTATGAAATCAACAAAAATTATGGGTATGATTTATGCATAAAACCATAACAAAATCCACATGCAGTGCATACTTGGGTCTATAAAATGACTAACCCAACTAAACCATAAAGATGTAATGAACTAGTATGTATGCTACTAAATTTCATTACATAATTAATATTTTAAACTATATTTTTGAACCTATATTAATTGTTACTAAAATAAACATAGCCCAAATGAAATATTAAACCCTAATTTATTTATACATGCAACTACAAAAAGTAATACAAAATTTCCTTTATATAATCTTGATAATTTTTCAATACAAGTTTGTATTTAAATGTATATATACATAATTGAATTTTAAGGATATACATATAAATGTATATGTACATAGTCAAATTATATATGTATACATATAAATGTATATGTACTCAGTCATCCCATAAAGACCTTTGAATCAAGTTCAAATATGTGTGTGTGTGTGTGTGTGTGTAATATAAGTATATGTATATATACTCATTGGATTTAACCATGTGTGTGTGTGTATTCATAGACCTATTTTGAATAAAAATTTTATCATTTTATACCTAAAGTCCAAATAGGTGTATACATAGTCTCATCCAAGCATTTATCCATAGTTTCAATTCATATAATAAATACCCAACATTAATATATACAATTGATTCAAACAATCTAGTTCGAGCCACAAGTATATACCCATCATGAATATCTCCTTATTTATCAATAGATTTTTTATAAGTAATAGATATTTTAATATAATTTTTCATATAAGATTAACAGTCATGTAAATTGTATGGCTTTATCCAAATCTTTAAGTTACCCTGAGTCAAATGTGAGGTTTTTTGGAGGCTGAGCCTTTCACAGGGATCCACATACCACCCATTAATCTCTATATTCAAACATATAAAAACCAATAACCCAAACTTAGTTTGAAAACTCTTTCATTATTTCACATAGGAATTGAAATACAAAACCTACCTATGAATGCCAAAGAAGCTATATGAATTCTTTCCTCTTTCCTTCAAATGGTCTCCTTATTCCCTCTCTACAACTCTCTCCTCTATGCCACATACAATCCCCCTACCCACAACCTTATTTTTCTTCTTTTTATTATATTTCATTGTCTTACTCTTTACCCTTAATGACCACTTCACTTGAATGTATCAATGCATGCAAAAATTACTCAACAAATTTCCATAGTTTGTCACAATGCAAACACAATAAGCTCCATATTTTACTCCAAAATTATGCTTAACCAAATTCAATAGATGATTATTAACCCTAATCATCTCAAGGATTATATTTTAATTCCATAAAAAACCATTTTATATTCTTTATAAAATCCATATGGCAATGATTTACAAACAATCATCGACCAATTAAACCTTAATCATTTAGTCTCTAATGTCTATTCCATGCAAAGTCTACCAACTTAGTTGATGAATAAAGTATTCCCATGTAACAACCCTCAACAAAATACAATATAACAATGATTATATTGCATGAAAATACCCTTATGTTATAGTTCCATGTTAATATGCCATCCACTATCATATATAGAAAATTTAATGATTTATTTAATAGTTTAATAATTAGGAACAATGTGTGTGTGTGTGTGTGTGTGTGTGTGTGTGTGTGTGTGTGTGTGTGTGTGTGTGTGTGTATTTCAATAAAACCTTGTGTCAATAGTTAATCAAATATAAAGATATTTAAAATAATGTTATTTATATCCTTTGACATATAGATTTAGCATATATAATAATAATATTTAATTATTATTATCTAAATCTTATATATAGATAACAATAAAATCCATATATAATTTTTAATTCTTACAACATCAAAATGTTATTCTACACAACTATTTCAAATAAAGTAGTAAGGTAAGTAAAACATAACCAAATTCACTTATTCAGTCAAATAATTACATTATATAAGATAAACTAGTATGATCACAAAACTAGTGAAATCACTCAATGAAATGACATGATCATTATAAATAATCAAGATCATATTAGAAACACATTAACAATAAACTAAAATAAAAGTACATAAAACATGTTACACTATTTATATCAAACAATTAATTATGAAACATGATACATCAAGTGGTGTGTGTAAGGGTTTCCAGATTTATTCTTTATCATCCCCAAATGTATCCATCAAACCACCCTCTTTGATGATGATATCCTTCCATCACACTCTGAATGTTAAGGTGTGGAGCCTAAAAGCTTCACCAAGGAGCGCTTTGCAAGGTTGTAGCAGTTACACAGTCACTGACGTCGGTCAGGAGCAATCGACGTCGGTCAGGAGCAGTTTAGAAGACGCCAGTGTCGGCAGGGATTGGCCGACATCGGTCATAGGCAAGTAGGCAGGAACTGATGTTGGTTGCTTGTGCATCCATAAACCTATTTCTATGGACAGAACTGAGTGTTTGCATGATGGGATTAAGTCATAGTCTTAAGTCCACGTCTCTATTATTAGTAAGACTATTTTTAGAGCCCTTGTTTAAGAGGCATAACTATTGGTTGTAAATGCATGCTCAAGTTTCCTAATTCTATATGTAGGATTAGATCTTCTTATCTCATTGGTATGTGAATGTTGAAAGAATAGTACAGAATTGTATATGTGTATCAATCCAGGTTGTTGGAGTTGATTGTACTTGAGAGAGAGAGAGCTCTTGAGGGAAAGAGATCTAGAGAGAGATCTGTACATCTGAGAGAGGTGTGGAAGAAAGAAGTTTCTTCAATTATATTCCTTCTATAAAGATTTTAATAAAAGTTTTCAGGGTGGTTTCTTGTATCTCTTCTTCTTTGCTATTTATCATTCTAGTTACTTATCTATCTGATTTAATTCTGCGTTTATTGCTTTCATAAGTGTAATCAAATTGTTGGTTGATCCCCAACAACTGGTGTCAGAGCCTTGGTTGTAGGTTTAGAGCTTGATATCCATCAAGTGGTATCAGAGCTCAGGTTCACTAACAGGTAGTTTAGATCTGTGTAGTGTGTATTGATTACAGGTTACTCACAGGGGCTTTTGCAGGGATTTCTATTTGAGTGGGAGAAGCAATGGCAGAAGAAAGTAAACTGAGAATGGAGAAGTTCAATGGCAAAAATTATCAACATTGGAGAATGCAGATAGAGGATTATCTGTATCAGAAAGATCTATACTTACCGTTAGGTGGGATTGTTAAGAAGTCCATAGACATGGATGATGAAGAATGGGAAGTTCTTGATAGAAAGGCTCTGGGGTCTATAAGACTGAGTCTAGCATCTACTATGATATCTAATTTATCACAGGCAAAAACAACGATAGAGTTGATGACTAATTTAGCAAATTTGTATGAAAAACCCTCAGCTTCTAATAAGGTATATCTTATGAAGCAGTTATTTAATTTGCGTATGCAGGAAGGTGGATCTGTATCTAATCATCTGAATGATTTCCATGGAATTGTAAATCAATTAAGTTTAGTCAATATTATGTTTGATGATGAAATTAAAGCTCTTTTAATATTATGTTCTTTGCCTGAAAGTTGGCATAGCTTAGTAATGGCAGTTAGTAATACTGCATCTGCTTCAAATATTTTAAAAGTAGAGGATGTTGTTAGTGTTATCTTGAATGAGAAAATTTGTAGGAAAAGCACAGAGGAAACATCAGGGAATGCTTTAATTTTTGAGAGCAGGGGAAGGAAAAAAGAGAAGAGCAAGAAAGGGAGATTAAGGTCTAAGTCTAAGGTGAGAGGTAGATCCAAATCCAAAAATGGCAGGAAGCCACAATGCTGGAATTGTGGAAAGATGGGGCACATAAGCAGAGATTGCTGGTCAAAGCCTAAGGAGGACAATCAGCATGAAGGAAAGGAAGAAGCAAAGGTTGTAGGTATTGCACAAGATGCTTTAATATTCTCTTTGCATAATAATATAGAATCTTTGGTTTTAGATTCTGGTGTATCTTTTCATGCTACCCCTAATAGATAATATTTTAGTGACTATATCCATGGAGATTTTGGAATAGTGTATTTAGGGGATGATGAGCCTTGTAAAATTATTGGCAAAGGAAAAGTGTAGCTAAAAATGTAGAATGGAAACACATGGGTGTTGAGAGATGTTATGCATGTTCCTAGCTTGAAGAGAAATTTGATTTTTGCAGGGAAGTTAGGGGATGAGGGTTGTACAGTAACTCTCACAGCTAAATCTTGGAAGGTGACCAAGGGTGCACTTGTAATGGCCAGAGGTAAGAGAGTAGGTACTCTCTATTTATGTAATTGTGTTACTAACAATTCTCCTTCTATATTATCTACTTCAGATGTGGATGCAAAATTGTGGCACTCAAGGCTTGGCCACATGAGTGAGAAGGGAATGTCAATTCTTAAGTCTAAAGGTAAGCTTTTATATTTGAAAAGCATAGATCTAGATTTTTGTGAGCACTGTGTTTTTGGGAAACAGAAGAGAGTGAGTTTTCTCAAGACTGGGTCAACAAAGAAGAAGCATAAGTTGCAGCTTGTTCACACAGATGTGTGGGGACCAACTCAGGTTGTTTCTATTGGAGGATCACAGTACTATGTTTCGTTCATAGATGATGCTACAAGAAAGGTATGGATCTATTATATTAAAAAGAAATCTAATGTATTTGAGACTTTTAAGATTTAGAAAGCTATGGTTGAGAATGAAACAGGTAGAAGATTGAAGTGCCTGAGATCTGACAATGGTGGTGAGTTCTACAGCGATAAGTTTAATTGGTATTGTTATATGCATGGAATTCATAGGCAAAGGATGGTTTCGAGGACACCTCAGCAGAATGGAATTACTGAAAAGATGAAGAGAACAATCATGAGTGTGCAAGATGTATGAGCTTGCATGCTGGTTTGCCCTTAGAGTTTTGGGTAGAAGCTATTGACACTGTAGTGTACCTAATTAATAGAGGACCCTCTACAGCTCTGGATGGTGGAATTCTAGAAGAGGCATAGATAGGTAAAAAGGTAGATCTCTCTTTTCTCAAAGTTTCTGGTTGTGAAGCCTTTGTGCATGTTGATAAGGAAAATAGAAAGAAGTTGGATGCTAAGTCTATGAGGTGCACATTTATTGGCTATGGCTCTAATGATTTTGGATTCAAGTTTTGGAATCTAGGAACTAACAAGATAATTAGGAGCCATGATGTTGTTTTCAATGAAAAAGTGATGTATAGTGATTAGCTAAAGAAGCTAAATCAATCTGGGCAGAGCAATGGAGAATTAGATGAGGTGATGGTCCAAAATGAGCTTGTGGGAAAAATTAATCACAGAAAGGAAAACACAGAGACCGACGTCTGCCAAGCAGAAATTGGCATCAGCAAAATAGAAACTGATGTCAGTCATACAGAGATCGACGTTGGCAGGACAGGCATCAATGTCGGTCAGGCAAAATCGACGTCGGCTAGTAACAGGTCTGGAAGTGCCTGAGGTCAGTCACTGTCAGAGAATTTGGGCAGACAGCGTGTTGTGGATGAGTCTTAGACGCCCATCAAGAGGTTAGAAAGGGTAAGTAAACCTCCAATTTGATATTCCCTTTCATTATTCTACTTATTGCTAACTAATGGTGGAGAACCAGAGAGTTTTGAAGAAGCAATACAGGTGGAGTCTAGGAGTCAGTGGGAGCGTGGCATGGTTGAGGAAATGGAGTCCTTAAAAGAGAACCAAACATGGGATTTGGTTGAGTTGCCAGCTAGTAAGAGGACACTGAAGAACAGATGGACCTACAAATTGAAGGAAGGTGAGAATGGACAGATGAGATATAAGGCCAGATTGGTAGTGAAAGGATTTACACAAAATCTAGGTATTAATTTTGGTGAGATTTTTTCTCCTATTGTTAAAATGACTTCTATACAGACTGTATTGTCTTTAGTTGCTATTGAGGATTTGCATCTTGAGCAACTTGATGTTAAGATAGCATTTCTTCATGGAGATATGGATGAGGAAATATATATGGAACAGCCGAAAGGTTTTGAGGTCAAAGGTAAGGAGAAGTTAGTGTGCAGATTGAAGAAAAGCTTGTATGGCCTCAAGCAAGCTCCTAGACAGTGGTATTTGAGATTTGACAGGTTTATGACTGAGCATGGCTATAGTAGGTGTCAATCTGACCATTGTGTGTATTTTAAGAGATTGGATAATGGTAGATATATTATTCTATTGTTGTATGTAGATGATATGCTGGTTGCAGGATCACACATGTAGGATATCTCTGAGCTTAAGGTGAAATTAGCTCACACATTTTCCATGAAGGATTTGGGAGCAGCAAATAAAATCCTTGGCATGAGCATTAAGAGAGATAGGAAAAATCACAAGTTGATTTTGTCTCAAGAGGATTATGTGAACAAGGTGTTGAAACGGTTCAATATGCAGGATGCAAAATCGGTAAGCACACCTTTGGCTGGACATTTTAAGTTGACTAAAGAACAATGTCCTAATTCACATGATGAGGTAGAGTACATGAGTAGAGTTCCATATTCTTCTGTAGTAGGGAGTTTAATGTATGCAATGGTGTGTACTAGATCGGATATTACCCAAGCAGTGGGAGTTGTAAGTAAGTATATGGCCAATCTAGGAAAGGAACACTGGAAAGTAGTTCAATGGATCCTTAGATATCTAAGAGGAACCAGCAGTAGACATTTGTGCTATGGAGGTTTAGATACTTCTCTACATGGTTATGTAGATTCAGATATGGTAGGTGATTTGGATGGCAGAAGAAGCACCACAGGATATGTTTTCACTGTTGATGGAATAGCAGTTAGCTAGATATCAAAGCTGCAGAAGGTTGTTGCCTTGTCAACTATAGAAGTAGAGTATATTGCAGTCACAGAGGCTAGCAAAGAGATGATATGGATGACACAGTTCATGGAAGAGCTTGGAAAGGAGCAAGAGAGTTGTAGATTATACAGTGATAGTCAGAGTGCAATTCATTTGGCTAAGAATTCAACCTTTCATTCAAGAACAAAGCATATACAGCTTAGGTACCACTTCATAAGATAGGTATTGGAAGATGGTGAGTTGAAGCTGGAAAAGATCCATACAGATAAGAATCCTACTGATATGTTAACCAAGCTGGTTACAAAGGAGAAGTTGAATCTTCATTCAACTTCTATTGGTCTTCATGATTGAGTTGAAGATGGAGGAGCTTGAAGATGTTGTTATACAGGTACTGGTGTAGCTATTTATCTCCAAGTGGGAGATTGTTAAGGTGTGGAGTCTAAAAGCTTCACCAAGGAGCACTTTGCAAGGTTGCAGCAGTTACATAGTCACCAGCATCGGTCAGGAGTGATCGACATCGGTCAAGAGCAGTTCAAAAGATGTCGACGTCGACAGGGATTGGCCGACGTCAGTCACAGCCAAGTAGGAAAGAACCAATGTTGGTTACCTGTGCGTCCAAAAACCTATTTTCGTGGATAGAACTAAGTGTTTGCATGATAGGATTAAGTCATAGTCTTAAGTCCACATCTCTATTATTAGTAAGACTATTTTTAGATCCCTTATTCAAGAGGCATAACTGTTGGTTGTAAATGCATGCTCAAGTTTCCTAATTCTATATGTAGGATTAGATCTTCTTAGCTCATTGGTATGTGAATGTTGAAAGAACAGCATAGAATTGTATATGTGTATCAATCTAGGTTGTTGGAGTTGATTATACTTGAGAGAGAGAGCTCTTAAGGGAAAGAGATCTAGAGAGAGATCTATACATCTGAGAGAGGTGTGGAAGAAAGAAGTTTCTTCAATTGTATTCCTTCTGTAAAGAGTTTAATACAAGTTTTCAGAGTGGTTTCTTGTATCTCTTGTTCTTTCCTATTTATCATTCTAGTTACTTATCTATCTGATTTAATTCCACGTTTATTGCTTTCATAAGTGTAATCAAATTGTTGGTTGATCCCCAACACTGAAGGAATAATTTATCCTATATCCACTTCACAAAAATGAAGGTAGTGTTAGAGGTACAAGCCACTAAGACAGGAGTGAATCAATGGTGCTAAACAATCCAATTCAATTTCCAAACCCTTCAAATACTTAAGCTTTTAATACAATCATTTATGAAGCATACAAGATGTTCATATCAATGAACATTGAAGATAATTCAAGATCATACACACAACACAAGATATACATGGGAAACCCTCTTGGGGAATAAAATCCACTCTCAAGCTTACAAACACTTGGACTACTTGTCTTATAAGATATTACAAACTAGAGATTGGTTAAGTCCTCCTAACTAGGATTTAGTGAAATGCCTATTTCATTAGGATCACCTTCCCCTAAGATGATCAAGTACTTTAGACTATCTACCTTTATTAAAACACTTATTTCACAAGGAGCAACTGCCCCTAAGGAAGATCAAGTCCTTTAGACCCTCTTATGAAATGAACACCTCCACCTTTAAATTAATGTCTTCAACACCTAATGATGGACCTCTAATTATCTAATCATTGAAAAACACTCTCTCTATCTCATATAATCCTCTCTCATAGGCATGCCACAATCTCTCTCCTTTTTAACTCAAACTACTGTAAAAAAAACACACTTAGCCTCTTCGTATATCCTCAAACTGTAAAAGCACTAATATGACATCAAAAATATGACCTACAAGTCATACACATAGTCATCAAATTTATCTTCTCATCAAATCTTCTAATATACACACTACCTATCCTTTCTTCTTCACTTCAACACTCACTCTACTTGCACAATCCTCTTATAAGTTTAGAAACCATCTCCTTTAGTTTATCTATATATAGAGCCTTCATGACAAACAACTTTTTAGTCAGCCATTAGACATGCCTTAGCCTTTAATTCTTATATAATACAAATACATGGCTCCATAATATCCAAATAGGTCATCCATAGCATCCATGGGTCACCCTTAAGTAGCTACACCTTTTAATTAGGCCCTTGTACCTCTTATAGGTCTCATAGAGACCTATTCACCCATTTATCACTTCATCAAACAAAAAAAGAACACAAGACCACTTTTAAATACATGGTTCCACTAAAAATTACCCCTTAGTCATCTTCAAGTGCTTACATTCATCTCTGCTCACTTTTGTGTATGTTTAATCTACTCACATAATAGCCTTGTACACATGAACACTGTGAACAAAAACACAGTCAATTTTTAAGCCTTTGTTTATACAGAATATCAATTGGTAAAACCTAAAAATACCATACATATCATCCTCATGGAGTATATAACACTCCAAAATATCTAATTCATCATGAGACATCAAAATTGCATCAATGTAAGCTCAATTATCCTTCTCGGGTCACTTGCAAAACATAGTTGAACACATAGTCAACTTTGTAGCTCAATATCTTTGACTGTAAAAACATTCCTACCATATAACTAGGTTAGATAGATGTTAATTTTATTTATCTATAATTTTAATTTTTACATCAATAATAAATTCATCCTAGATCAAAAGTTATTATCATAATACATAGCTCTGGTTTTTCCCTTTGCAAAATTCAAATGCCAATGGTCATAGTTAAACAATGATAATCTTGTTATCATCTCATGCTCTCACTACTTAGATAAATTATGCATCATTAATATTATTTTAATTATATCAACCTTTACCTCATTAAACCTCTATCACTTTGACCTCTTGACTTTAATATGCACTGTTAGATCAATCTATATGATTACACGCAAATTGTTTGATCCTTATCCTTTACCTTTGCTCAGAATTAAACATCAAGCACTTCTTTCCATCCTGATAATTCCTAAAATCTTAGAGAAAATTCATGTCATTTATCTCCTTGAGCTTTTATAAAACTCTACCTTGTGAAAAATTGACCAAGTATGGGGACCATTGCAATCTATCTGAGAAGCCAACTTTGAACCTTAATAAAAATATTTGCACTTAGACGCATGATCTAAAATTTGGACCACATGATAACCTTTAAAATGGGAATATAACCATATATAAAAAAAATTCTTACTCAAAAAATTTTCAAAAAATTTTGCCATAGAGCCAACTATGTTAAGAACTGCTTGGAAGGCCAAGTTTGCACATGCATATCTTTTATTGTGATTCGTTACATGACCTAAAATTTAGCACATATTAAATAATAATAATAAAACTAAACAAACCCATATTATCAACTCTTATAACACATTCACATGATTTAAATATAATACCATCAAAATGGCTACTTAGCTTTTCTTGCCACATGCAAATTTGGCTAAGTATGGGAAAACACTATCAAACTGTTTGGGAGCCCAACCTTGCACTTTCATATATTTTTTGTGATTAGTCACATGACCTAATATTTATTGAATAATATCTTATCACATAGGATAATTTATCCATATATCAATATGCTCTTGTATCTTTCATATATGCAAGATATGATGTCACCAAACTGCTTACTCGACTCTATTTAAACATAGAAAATACTATCAAAATGCTTAGGAGCCCAAATTTACACCCACATATCTTTGGTCATGATTAATTGTATGACTTGGTACTTATACCATATAAACTTGGGACTAATGTGATCATAACCATATGACCAACTCCCCATGACTCATCCATACATGTAAATGTTGACATCATCAATTTGCTCACTTAGATTTATTTGCCATAAGACCTAAATTTCAGATAAAAATAATAAAGAACCAGATGAATTCCACTCATGAAAATAAGCACTCAATGCATTATTGACCTCTGATATGACCTATTATGTAATATTAATACTTTAGGCTCATCCTTAATCATCTCTTAAATATACAAACTCTAAAGATCAACCAAGCCTACTTCAAGCATACTAGGATAAGCACATTGCACACTTTATCATTATAACATAGACTATCAAGGCACTTCATCCACTCATCTTGACACTTCCATGACATTACCATGACATCATTGACAATTCTCCAATAGGTAGTTATCACGAAACATCATTATATCCATAAAATAATGTTGTATAAACATGATCACAATACACAAAATATAAAAGTACTTCTAACTCATAACAAACTAATCATGTAAATTAAGAAACATAAATTATCCCATACTAAACTTATGTCATTAATATTAATCAAATATTAACTAATCAACCATAATAATCCATAGATCAAATAAGTTATTCATCTTAGAGATAAATCGATATGTGACAAGAGAAGTTATCAACTTGGTTACTTATGCCAAATAAAAGGTTGAGAGAGCTATTTTTTTAAAGGAAACCCTTGACACTTCACTTTAAAACCATGAATTTATTGTGCAACCTAACATAGAACCCTTATTCATTATATTAATTATTAAAATTTATCATATTGATATCAATTACAAAGCATGTACCCTAACCTTACAGAGTCAATAGGTGATGAAATCCTAAGTTGGAGATCAACACTAGTTATTTGGAAAATTTATACCTATTTTTAATTTTATTTTGATTTTAAAAATCATTATCTGTTAGTGCCCAAAATTGCATTGAATTAATTGATCCCTCATCAATTTTAAATGTATCCTTCACCCAATTCCTATTTTTGAGTGTTCCTTAGAGGTCAAATTTCATGTTAAATTGTCTAAGTGTTAATTTGGTCTTTACTTAGTGTAAATAAAGCCCTATTCCCTTTTGGCATTTTTCCCATGCAAAAATTTTGATAAAGTCCAATGTTTTAAAAAAAAATAAGATCTCATATGTTTTGAGAAAATTATTTTAGACATTTTATCTGAGATAATTATCCCAATAAACAAAAAGGCTAAAGACCAAATTGCTATGGAACAAAAGTCTTATGATAAAAGGATCGATGAATTAAATATTGAACATCTAATTATTGTAGACCAAAAGGCCTGATGAGTAAATCTCTGACAAAAATTATGTGAATTACATAAGCGTTGAGCTCACAAGGCATGATTAAAAGTTAATTTGGTTCCCATTGATTGACATTATATGGCAAAGTGTACAAATCTTGATTGATGGTACATAAAAGGTCAATGTTTCAATAAAACTTTAGGACAAGTGAGATGGTGACAAGTGTCACCATCATGGGAACCCTATTAGACATCCAATAGAATATGAAGCAAAGGGCTAAACCCTATGGACAGATATCTATGGTCCATGTTTGATCTGTGCCAATGAAATTAATGGTGTGAGATAATGGTTGACCTTTCAACTGAGCTATGAGTAAATACAGAGATGACAAGTGGCACAACTACATGCTATGAATTAAATCTTGAGCATATTTCAAATATCAATGGCATGCATCTGCTTGAGCAAGGATGATCTAGTGGTTCAAAATGAGAGTGTAATTTTTAATAAATCCCAAAATGAATACAAGACCACCACTTGTTAAGATTACACTAGCCTAGTAGGACTAACAGTGTAGGATGCAAAGAACCTATAGAGATTCTAAGTGATAGAATCTTAGGGGACCAAATAAAGATCAATGACTCATGTTGAAGTTAATGCCCAGGGACTTCTTATGATATCAATGGTGGTATTTGATCTAACTTCAAGATGGTAGGATAAAGTGACACATGTCTAGATTAAGCCAATTGGTAGCCTAATCACTTTTGAGCCCCACTAGTGCTTAGTTGAATCTGATGTGGTATGTCATATGTCAATGCATGGTAAACTTTGGATTAGAAACCTAAATTGATGGTTATTTCATATACAGGTAATGATTCGAAGCATAGAAGAAAGTCCACGGGCTATTCCAATGTATATATTTCAATAATGATCATGGATCATTTTTTGTTTATACCACAACTGGATCATTCCAATTATAATCATCACAAGGTAATGGGTTTTCTTTGGCATGCACAAAGGAGAGGATTTATGTCTAGAAGTTTCCATGATTTACAATCGATTAATGGGAAATCATCTCTAGATAGTACACATGAGGATAAATTTTGTTTGGCTCATTAAATAGTTTTTCTCCCTCCACCTATGTAGGAAACCAGTAAAGAGCATCTTTAGGTAGTTACACATGATGATAAAGTTTTTTCAGCCTCCAACCACAAAGTTCACCTTCCAGGTCCCATAGAATGGCATCTCTATTCAAAATATCAAAGGGTTTGTTGAAAATATTCATCATTTCTTATAGAGGTAGTTATAGCAATGATTTTTCTTGAAAATGGATGAAGATCTCAAGTGTGGCAAGGAATATTTTTCAGCTGGAAGCATCTTGGCAAAATTAGAGGACTATTTTTCAATTTTATAAATTATGACTCATGGTCCCAAATTTAAAATGTATAAATATAATTCTTGTCTTCTATTCAATGGTTGTTGGTCTTTGTTTTCCTAAGTCTAGGTTTTACATAAAAATTAGGACCAATAATTGTGTGTAGTTTTTATCTCCCTTGCTAAGGTGGTTGCAAGTGTATATCCATTAGCAAGCTTTAAGAGCATGTTTATGTCTCCCTTATCAAAAGAGCAAACTCATCATGCTTGTTCCCATGGTGGAATTTTGAAAAACTAATGTACGAAATATTTCTTTTTGAGTTATTGAAAATTCTTGTGGTTTTTTGCTATTTCCTATTAACGAAGTACAGCGATGTGTTTTACAAGTTCCACTAATTTGATATTTGGGTTTGTGTTCATTATTGGTTATCATTCTAAGTATAGATCTAGGCTATAAATCCCTTTATGTAGTTATATTTCGAAATATGTTATTGAATACCTTTTAAGGGCACCCTGGGTTATGAACTCGATAGGGAAAAGTATTTGAGATTCTAGTTTTAGTGTATGTTCTTGGATTTCAAGGATCATTTTGGGTGTTTGCATCATATTGGCTCCAATGGATGAAAATCACTTCTAATATATTTTATTAGCTTTTAAGTCATTTTTTTGTATCTTTTCAATAATTTAAGTCATGTAAATTGCAAGAATCCATACTATTTGAAAACCACCAACACACCACCCTATTTTTATAACTATCAACCTATCCTACCCTATAAATAATACACCCTTTGCATATTATAAGTGTTATTTTCCATGCATATGCATATAATCTTACTTATATAACATGTATTTATGTTTTGTGCTTTGAAGCATAGCATTGCAATCTTTTATTTAACCCCTATTGTTTAAAAAATTTTAGAATGAATGTTGTAATCACTTTCACATATATCTTTAGTAACTTGTGTTTAACCTAGTACATTTATGCATTTCATGTGACAACCCTTCCCAAGTGGAGTGTGTAACTTTGGTCATGCCCCAGTTAGATTTCTTATTTTCCCTAATAATCCCCATGGAGATTGAATTACAAAATATCTCCATGTGAGCAAGCTACCCCTTAGGTCCTCTCACCTTGGTTCAGGCAGAGCTAGAAGAAGCAAGGAGTTAACCTTTCCATTTATAGGTGTCTCTCATTCACTTTTTGCATCAAGTCCATTATTGATGCCAAACCCTTCCCCAAATACAATGGCATATTAGTGGGTTCTTCATCTTTGTTTTCCATTTTATTCAAGTGTGCAAGGCTAAGCGTATGAGGTGTACAACTTAGAACCAACATCCAACTGAGACTGTTGTTGGGGACACTCCTTATCATCCATGTTGCAGAAGACTCTTAAAAAGAGCTATAAGTATTTCATGTTGTGAAGTTCTATATTTTTATTTGCTACATTTGGACTATCTTGGCCATCAATACTACATCACTCCATTGAGATGTGCCAAGAATTTTAAATATTTGATAATTTGACTTTTACATTTTTTGCAAAGAGCTATTAATATTGCATGTTAGAAGGTGTATTTTCCCTTTTGAACATTTTTATAGAAATTTGAGTGTCTTTTTGCTATTATCGCATAATCAACTTCTTAAAATTATGTTTTCATCATGTATCACTATTAGTTTGTTAATTTTTAAATTCTAGAATCATGATTCTAGTGGCAACTCAAATTTTATCACCTGACTTCAAGAAAGATCAATGCCTATTGTGAATTTTACTATTAAGTTTCAGCTTTGAGTATTTTATTATTTGAAAAATTGGAAGGATTGAGATCATCTTTCAAAGGTGACCCATCTAAGAAACCTGTTTCAAACTTAAGTATTCATCAAAGAAAAGGGAGGCAAGCGTGGAGGCCTATTGAAGGGCAAAGTTTAGCTACTAATGATTGTCAAGGTTTTGGTAATTTTGAACCTTTTATTAACTTCTCTATTATTTAGGAGTATCAAGTTATCCTAATAGTTATAAAACTTATAATCCCATTTATTATCTAGGTCCTTCCCAACTAGATGAATCCCTTCCTAAGTTCAATCCACCAAGTCTACCTCATTCACCTCCTCACACCCCTTTACCATTTGTTCTTGAACCTCCCATTGAAATAATCATGAGGTATAGGGATCAAGATGAGAATGATAATCTTATATTTTCATTCCTAGATTTAGGCCTATCAATTTTGATGAAATGGAAGGTTATCCCAATGAGGTCTTGAATGAAGTAAGGAAATGCCTTCCAAAATTCTAAGGGAATAATGCAGTGAGTGGTGATCAGCACTTTAGGAATTTTCACAATATCATTGAAGACTATGAGGTTGAGGATGAGGATGTGTACATTAATTTTTTCATACACACACTGGAAGAAGATGCTCATGAATGGTTTAAGTCCCTCCCTCATCGATGCATTGATTCATGGGAAGAAATGAAGAATGTTTTTAGAATTCAATATGGTGATAGATTTGATTCAAGATTTCTTTGGTTGAGTTTGAAAACATAAAAAAGTATCCTAATGAGTGTATGTAGGACTTCAATACAAGGTTCAAAAAAGTTATGATGTAGTTGCCCAAGAATATTGAACCTAGTGATATAGCATGCTTGATAAAATACTATGATGTCTTTGACAAGAAGGTTACATACTAGTTGAGAGATAAGGCTCCCAATAACCTATGATTGGCATTCAATATGGCCATATAAATTTATAATAACATAAAGGTTATGGGAAATCCCATAAATAAATGAGCTAATGTAAAATTGGTCAATCTAGAAAAAATGCAACCCATGAAGATAGCCAATCTTGAGAAGATTGTTAAAACTTTGGCCTTAACTGTCAAAGAAATGTCATATAAGTTAGAAAGGGATGATAAGGATATTTCTTATGTGTCTACCAATAAATATAGGGATCTAAATCCAAATCAAGCATACAGGGGGCCTACTTTCCACAATTGAGATAATGATAAAGTGAATAAGCCTACACATGATGAAAGAACAGATAGAAATCATAATAGAGGGGTTGGAAAATAAGTTCTTAATCCATTGAATGCCAAAGTTAATGTGGTAGATTATGACATTGATATTGATTGGTGTGACAAGTGCTTCCTTCCATATCCACCATGTGATACAGCTAACCCAATTGATGAAGATGCAGATGAACCTAATTTTGCATCATTTGGTGATGAGATTTTGATGTTTAATTGTCAAAACCCCTGAAGTGAAATGTTTGCCTCCATATAATTATTGAGTGGTACTACTATTGATTAATTTTGGAGTGTGGTACAAAAGGTAAGCATCTTAACTCTTGAATTTGCCTATGATGTTAATATGGTACAAGAATATGAATTTCCCATTCATGATTTCAATTTCTTATGCTCTATGATGATTAATAAATATGATGGGGGAATTTGATTAGTTGAGGACAAGCAACTATTAATTAATGCATCAGTTGCCAAAGAAAAGGAGTATCATTTGAGAATCAAGTATCAAGTTTTTCCTTAAAACACTACCCTTTCAAATCCAAAGGTAGGGGATGATAATAAGGATGCTAAGAAAACTATAGTAGTCCCTAAAGCTTCCAAACCAATACATGTTTCCCAATTTGTTAAGCCAAGAGGTGTTCCCACTAAGAATAGAGTACCCATATTGTCCAGTATCCCAAGGGTGTGAATGATGCTAGGACTAATCCACCTTTGAAGGTTATTCTTAAAGATGCAAATCCATCCCAGCCTACTCCACTTTAGACCTTAAATGATTGTATTCTAGTTGAGGGTATTGTTACCCTTCCACCACATACTCATCTTCCTCAATTTAGCATATGTGATATGGCCCAATTGTTGAGCTAACTAAAAATCACCATGCCACTTGTTGAATTATTAAGAATACCTTAACATAAGAAGAGAGCATTCAAGTACTTAAAATTTGGTGAGAAGTCAGCTGTAAACAAAATTGAGTTACCCCAAATACTCTTGAAAAGCGATGAAGAATCAGAAGAGGTTGTTGAACCTACTTTGGAAGTCTATTTGGGGACTATAATTATAGAAATTTAGCTGAATATGGATCCTTTTTATATAACCCTACTGATCAATAGCCTGATTATTCACAATTACATGTTTGACTCCAGAGATTCTTCCAATGTGATGCCCCTAGGTGTCCTAAATGAAATCAGATTTAAGATTATAGTAGCCTTTAGCAAGTGTTATGCCATATAATCATGAGAGGTTCCATTTGTTAGACAAGTCAAGGGGTTGGTAGTATAGTTGGGAGTGCATCGAAGAAAGTATTTAAATATGGGCATGGTAGTTATGGATTTCCCAACTAAGTGGGAGATGTTGTTTTCATGTAATGGGTTTCTAGCATGGGTGGAAGTGTATAGATGAACTTGTCTTATGCCACCATTATGTTGGAGGGTAATATGGTCAAACTTTATAGAGAGCCAAATATGCTACATGTGATTGAAGATCCAAAGCATGCTCTAAATGAAGTATTATACATAGATGTTGAATTGGGAAAATTTATTAGGAATGTTGATACTAATGAATAGCATGTTGTTCTTGATGTTGAACCAGATAAAGAAGGTGATGTTTGGAAGATGTGTTTTGATGGGGCTTGCTTCAATCTTGGAAATGGAACTAGGATTGTCTTCTATGCCCCTAATGGTAAATGTTTCATGTTTTATTTTTAGTTATCCTTTGAGTGCATGAATAATACTACTAAGTATGAGGTACTCTTTCTTGGTTTATGGATTGCTCACAAATATGGAATTAAAAATATGATTGTCAAGGGTGATTATGAGCTAGTGGTAAATTAGGTCTGTAATGTTTATATCACTAAAAAAATGGTTGAAACAATATCAAAATGTTATTTGAGATTTGCTTAAATTCTTTGATACATTTAATATTTATTATCATGATATATGTTTAAATGAAGAAGCTAAAAAAATTATAGGGTAAGGTACTCAATTTGAAATTACAAATATGAACCCTCTTTGTAAGTACCAAGTGGAGGTGCTTGTCATGCCTTCTATCCTAGACAACATTCATCATTGGCAGGTGTTTGATGATGATGAACAAATTAAGAGGTTTCTAAATTATGAAGTTGAGTTCCATGGTCAGCTCATAGACTTGGAATCTATGGTTTAGGTCTGTGATAGGAAAGAAACCTTGTTTGGAAAGAACATAACTCATCTGAAGACAAACACATTTCCAAGAGGTTTGGTAAGTTTATAAGCATCTTTTGATGAAAGTTATAGAATCAAATCAAGAGATTCATGTATCTCAAAAGATGTCATTGAGTGTGATTTGGGTTCTCATGAGAATATGAGGAAGGATTGGTTAGGTACTCAATAAGTGTATCTAAGAAGAAAGCTTACATGTAGTTACCTAAAAGGTACCAAGATTGTTTAGAATGGTCTTATTCTAAATTAAAAGTGTATAGGGAAGAATTTTTCCAGCATGTCATCCCTTTTTAGCCTAATAGCAAGCCTTTCAAGTAGAAGTAGAGACTTATTAACCCCATCTTGGCCACTAATATGAGGGATGAGTTAAAGAAGTTAAAGGATAGTGGATTCATTCAACCCATCATGTATTTATCATGGATTGAAAATTTAGTCCTAGGTGGAAGAAGAATGGTGACATTTGCTTGTGTGTGGATTTCTATAATTTGAACAAAGCTTATTTAAAAGATAACTATCCCCTACCAAATATGGATAACCTTCTATAGAGTGTTATTGGATCAAAGATGTTTTCCACATTAGATGGTTTATTAGGGTATAACTAGGTTGTGGTGAAGGAATCTTAGAGACCCAAGACTGTATTCACAATGCCTTGGGACACGTATGTATATATGAGGATGTCTTTCAAGTTAATGAATGTGGGTGCAACATTTTAGTGAGCTATGGACATTATCTTTGTAGGGGTAATTAACAATTTCATAATGGTGTTTTAGGATGACATTATTGTGTACTCTAAGACTAGAGAAGAATATTTGGAGCATCTAGAGAAAGTGTTTATTAGATGCAGGGTGTAGACATGTAAAACTGGCCACCAATGGCTTCATTTCAACTATTAGACCAATTCTTACCAATCATCGAATATCTATCCTAAGGATTCCTAATAGTCTCAAAATTTGGCTTCATACCATGCAATTAGATCAACTAACCTATTAAATCAATTAAACAAAACAAAGGCATACATTAAATTAATCAAACATTGAAAAGGTTCAAAAGCCTAAAAGGAATTAATTGACTTGCAAATCCTAATCAAAATCAATTAGAAAGTTAAATAAAATCAAATATTAATTGAATTCATTCATTAGCTAATAAATCAAATATCAATAAAGGAAATTCAAATATTAAATAACATCCTAGAACATACTCATTACCTTTGTGAGTTGTCTCAAATGGAAAATATCAAAATATTATCCTAGAAATATGCCCCAAACACACCTATGCAAACCTAGTCATGACCACTTAGACACCTTTCAAACTCAACCAATTTAATTAACTCAATCATGGTTACAATTTAACCTATTCCAAGGTGATTTGAAACCTATAAATACATGCCTAGACCTATTCATTTAGGGATCTCAATAAAAGTACAATTATAATGTAGGAATAGATTCATGAATCTAAAATCCTAGTGTTATAATGCCAAAATTGAGCTAAAGCCAACAATCCATTAATCAATCCAATCCAAACATGATGCCAAGAGGAGATGAAGGTAGCCACACTCAATTGATCAAGACCTCTTAGGTACAATTTGAGAAAGCCAATCAAACAAACCTCTTGGAGCATTCAAGGAAGGTAAGAAAGGTATTTTTCTTACATTTTTTGTTGAGATTTGTCATTTGTTGTTTGTTCACTATGCTCCCCTCTTTGATATAGGAAAGGTAGTGCTTATTTTTTAGCGTGATAGCTCTCATTTTGAGTCATTTCAAAGTTGATTTCATTTTGAACTAACGTATACTCTAACCACCCTTCTTGGATTCCTTGATCACATGGGGAGTTTAGAATTTATGCTTAATCTGAAGAAATGCCACTTTGAAGTATAAAATTCCAAGTTGATGGGACATATTGTGTCCAATGATGGTGTCATGATTGACCTTGAGAGGCTAGAAGCCATTGAAAAAGTGCCTATCCTGTAGTCCAAAAAGGGAATTCAATCCTTTAGACAAATTAATTTCATAAGGAGATTTGTGTCCAATTTTATAGAGGTTACTTTGTCTATTAATTCCATGTTGAATATGGACCAAACCATCAAGTGGGATAAAAATGTCATACAAGCATTCAATGACATCAAAGGAGCTTTAAAGTTTGTCCCTATTTTGGTCAGTCATGATTACACTAAGCCATTTTAGATATTGTCTTTTTCATCATATAATATTGTTACTTTTATCTTGTTACAAAATAATGAAGGTCATGAATATCCTATATCTTTCTTTATCAAAGTTATGCAAGGTATTGATCTGAATTATACTATTATGGAAAAATAAGCTTTCACTCTCTTGAAAGTTATCAAGACATTCAAGCCTTATATTCTAAGTTCAAAGATTGTTTTTTATGCCCACATACCATGGTGAAGGAATAATTGACTCAAATTGAAGTATCTATAAAGAGATGTAAGTGGGTTAATAAGTTGAAAGAGTATGACATGGATATTTAGAAAACCAAGTTAGTGAGAGGGATGGGTCTAGCCAAAATTATAGATGAGACCAATTTGCAAGTTGTTGAGGTAAAAATTGATATTTTTAATGTTGATCATTCCTTGAGTTAGTTTAACATGTATCCATGGTATAGATATATTGTTTACTATTTGTAAAATCTGAGTTGTCCCCCTGAATTGGATAAGAATCAAAGAAGAACACTCAAGCTTATTTCCCAAAATAACCTCTTGACTAAAAATGGACTAGCATGGAAGAATCTGGATAGGGTTATCCTAAGATGCATGGTAGAAGAATAAAATGTTGACCTAATTAAAGACTTCCATAGTGGAGTATGTGTTGGCCATTTTGAACCTAAGGTTATAGCTCATAAAATCCTAAGAGTTGGTTATTGTTGGCCATCATTATTCAAAGATGTTGCTCACACAATCATAAAGTATGAGAAATGTCAGCACTATGCTAAGAGGATGAAAGCTTTGGGTTCTCTTCCTTTACATCCTATGACAACTAAAGGCCCATTTAGACAATTTGGGATGGATTTCATTTCAAAAATTATTGATTCATCAAGTGCTAGACATAGATGAATACTAGCTGAAATTGAATACTTCGTGAAATGGGTTGAATTGGTCCCTACAAAGAAGGTGACACACCAAGTAGTTATGGACTTTTTTTTGAATTAGATTATTTTTATATTTTGTGTGCCTATCAAAGTTATTACTGATAATTTTATGAGCTTCAAAGCCAAACTTTTAGTGGCATTATGCAAAGAGTATGGGTTCGAATTGACCTATGTTTCCAAGTATAACCCTCAGGAGAATGGGCAAGTAGAATCTAGTAACAAGAACTTACTCTAAATTATTAGATGTACTTTGAAATCAAATAAAAAGTGGGGTGAGCAGATAAATTTTGCCTTATGGGCTGATAAGATTGTGCCTAAGAGAGCTATGGGCAAAATCCCTTTTGAGATTATTTATGGAGATCAAGTAGTTTTGCCTATGAATTTGTAGATGCTGACTTATCAGCTCATGCAGCAACTAGAAGATGATGAGAAAATCAACCATTATGAAATTAGGATGAACCACATTATTGAGCTTGATAGAATTTGAAGGCAAGCTCATGAAAGACACCTCAAGTTCAAGGAAAAGCTAAAGAAGATATTTGATAGGAAGGTTACTCCAAGGAATTTCCAAGTAGGTGATTTTATTCTACTTTGGGATAACAGGCATGAGGAGAAAGGCAAGCATGGAAAATTTGATGCCTTGTGGATGGGTCCTTATTCCATTAACTACTAGATTAGGGAACATACTTTCTTATTGAGAGACTTGGATGGTGAAATACTAGATTTGCCAATCAATGGATCACATCTAAAACACTTCCTTGATTGAGTTTGTAACATGTGTACATTAGTATATAGTGTATAGTCATGTCCTTCTATTGTTTCATTCATTTTTTAGCCCTCTACTTAAGGATTTATTTGTATATTTTCTTTTCAGGTGCTCATTTTTAGATCTTCCTGATCTATTTTTTGTCAAGTATGCCATATTTTGTTGAGTCTTCATGGGTCTATATTGATAAATCAGTTAAGTGTTAATTATATGGCCCATTGGATTGGCACTTAGTCTTACATTTTGGTGTTATTTACACACACATAGGGGGTATGCATCCCTGGGCAAGAGCTAGTGTTAGTGCCCAAAATTATACTACGGTAATTGAGCCCTCATCAAGTTTAAATGCCTAATTCCTTATCCTAATTCATGTTTTTTAGTGTTCCTTAGAGATCAAATTTCATGTTAAATCAGCTAAGTGTTAATTTTTCAAGAAAATGAAGAGCTCATATGTTTTGAACATTTTCTATAAAACAATTGTCCTAATAAACAAAAAGGATTAATACCAAAGTGCTATAAAACAAAATTCCCATGACAAAAGGCCAGATGAATGAAATTTTGAAGACCCAATTGATGTATACCAACAATCTTGATGAATAAAGCTATGATGAAAATCACCTAAATTGCATAAGTTTTGAGCTCATGGGGCATGATTAAAATTTCAGCAAGTTCCTATCGATTGATGGTACATAACAAAGCATAGATCCTGATCAATGGTGTATAGAAGGTCAATTTTTCAATAAAGCCTCAAGATGAGCAAGATGATGACAAGTGTCACATCATGGGAACCCTGTCAGAGATCAAATAGAACATGGAGCAAAGGGATGAATGCTATTGATAGATATCGATGGTCTATGCTTGATCCATGCCAATGAAATCAATGGTACAAGATGATGGTATAAATTTCAATGGAGCTTTGACCAAATAAAGAGATGACAAGTGGCATAACTACATACTATGAATTAAAGCTCAAGCATATTTCAAATATAAAAAACACACATCTACTTGGGTGAGGATGATCTAGTGGTATAGAATGAGAGTGGACTTTTCAACAACTCTTATAATGAGAATGGGACCATTACTTGGCAAAATTTTATTAACATGTTAGGTCTGATAATGCAGGATGTAGAGAAATCATAGAGCTACCAAGTGGTAGAATCTTGGGGACCCAAATCAAGATCAATGGCTCATGATGAGGTCAATGCCTAGGGACTTATTATGAGATCAATGGTGTGTATTTGATCCAATTTCAATATGGCATGAGAAAGTGACACATGTCTAGATTGAGCCAATTAAGTAGCCTAGTCACTTTTGAGCCCCACTAATGCCTAGTTAAATCTGATGTGGGATGCCACATGTCAATACGTGGTAAAATGTGGCTTAGGAGCTAAAATTGATAGTTAATTCATAGATGGGAAATGATTCAAAACACAAAAGGAGGTTCATGGACCATTCCAGCACATGTTTTTCAATAATGATCATGGATCATTTTCTATTTATACCACAATTGGAGCATTCTAATTGCAATCATCATAAGGCAATGGGATTTCTTTGGTGTGAACAAAGGGGAGGATTTCTATCAAGAAGTTTTCATGATTTGAAAAGAATTAATGGGAAAGCATCTCCAAATAGTTACACATGAGGACAAAGTTTGTTTAGCTCCTCAAATGATTTTTATCCTCTATCTATATAGGCAAATGATAAAGAGAATCTCCAAGTAGTTGCACATGATGACAACATTTGTTCAGCCTCTACCATAAAGTTCACCTTCTAGTTCAAAGGGAATATCTAGTCAAAATATCAAAGGGTTTATTTCAACTCTTCATCATTTCTTGTAGAGGTAGCTAGAGTAATGATTTTTCTTAAAAATGGATGAAGATCTTAGGCATGACAAGGAATATTTTCTAGCTAGAAGCATCTTGGAAAAATTGGAGGGCTATTTCACAATTTTATAAATTGCAACTCATGGTCCTAGATTTAAAATGTATAAATAGAAGGCTTGTCTTATATTCAATGGTTGTTGGTCTTTGTTTTCCTAAGTTTAGGTCTTTTAGAAATTTTTGAGATCAATTATTATGTGTAGTTTTTATCTCCCTTACTAAGGTGGTTACAAGTATACATCTAGTAACAAGCTTTGAGAGCATGTTTATGTCTCCCTTGTCAAAATAAAAAACTCACCATGCTTGTTCCCATGATAGCATTTTGAAAAAATGATGTATGAAATATTTATTTTTAAGGTAGTGAAAATGCTTTTGGTTCTTTGTTATTTCCTATTGATGAAGTGCAACGATGTGTTTTATAAGTTCTATTGATTGGATATTTGGGTTTGTGTTCATTACTAGTTATCATTTTGAGCATAGATCTAGGTTATAAATCCATTTTTATAGTTCTATTTGTAAATATGTTTTTGAATACATTTTAAGGGAATGTTGGGTTATTAACTCAATAGGGAAAAGTATTTGAGATTCTCATTTTAGTGTATGTTCTAGGATTTTAGGGATCATTTTGGGTGTTTGCATCATATTAGAACCAAAGGATGCAAGTCACTTTTGGTAGTTGTTATTAGCTTGTAAGTCATTTTTTCTACATCTTTACAACAAGTGAAGTCATGTGTATTAAAAAAATCCCTACTATTTGAAAACCACCAACACACCACCCTCTTTTTATAACTATCAACCTTTCCTACCCTAGAAATAATATACCATTTACATATTATAAGTGTTATTTGCCATAAATATGCATAAAATCTTGCTTATATAACATGTATTTGCATCTTGTGCTTTAAATCATAGCATTGCAATCTTTTATTTGACCCCTATTGTTGAAAATTCTTTATAATGAAGGTTGTAATCACTTTCACATCTATATTTAGTATCTTATGTTTAACCTAGTGCATTTGTGCATTTCATGTGATAACCCTTCCTAGGTGGAGTGTACAAATTTGCTCATGCCCTTATCAAATTTGTTGTTTGCCCTAATAATCTCCATGGAGATTAAATTATAGAATCTCTCCATATGATCAAGCTACCCCTTAGGTCTTCTCTCTTTGGTTCAGACAGAGCTAGAAGTAGTAGGAGGCTAACCATACCCTTTGTAGGTGCCTCTTAATCATTTTTTGCACCCAGTCCATTTTATATGTCAAAACCTTCCCTAGATACAATGACATATTAGTGGGTTCTTCGTCTTTTTTTCCATTTTATTCAAGTGTACAAGGATGAGCATATGAGGTGTACAACTGGGAACTAATAGTGTCTTTATGCATCACATAGTCTTGGTTGAATTATAGAATTACACTTTTATATTTTCATATAAACTCTACATTTGTATGTGGTAGTGCCCATACTTAACTTATTTATACATTATGTATTCACCTCTTTCAAGGACAAATATTTTATATAAGACATTGGTAATTTCAAAATCTCAAGAAATATTATACGAGTTTGTAGTTGTTTTATATTTCTCAAATCTAAATTAATGCCTAAAATACTCAACTAAATAAATCATTTTAAATTTTTCTTATGTTTATTGAAAATTAATTAAATTGGTTTATTTAACTAGTTTAGTTGTTTTTTGTGATCAAGTTCTTTTTTCCAGTATTGATCTTGTGGTTGAATGTGAAATATTAGGTATCTACCATAGTCTATTATATTTCAAAGTGGAATTAAAAGAATTATTTATAATTAATTCATCCTTGGACTATTAATTACATTTACTTATATATAAAAATCTCTAAAACTAAGTATATATTGGTTAAATCACATCACAATTTTTGAAAAGTGATATATTTGAAAGAATAATTATGTGCAACTTGGAAACATTTCTTTTCTACCTTTACTTTTCTCTTTAATTGATATTTATTTTATCAATATTAACCTTTATATAGTAGCATAATTGTGAATAACCATGCTCAGTATAGTTTTATTTGTTAATTAGGAATAGTAATGTGCTCTTAGGGAGGTCTTTCAGATAGGTTAAGAACTACATCACTTAAACCACTATTTCCATCACTTGCTTATCTACAAAACTACACACCTATAACTTGTGCCTTGGGTTAATTTTGTAACCTTAAAACATGAGGGATTATTCCCATTATCTTATTGGATGGGTCAAAAACTCAAGTCAACAACTTGTTGGAATTCATTATGTGTTTGGTGAGTCATGCCATGGAATATCCATGCCTATTATGGATTAGATGGTAGTAAAGAAAAATAAAATTAAGCCTTGAAATGGTTTACTAACAAATTTATGCATTATGCCATATATTAATCCATATTTTTTATTAAAAAGTGTGGGGTTTATTGTTTTAAAAATTTTAACCATGGGGAAATATTTGAAGAGAGAAAGGATTCAAGTGCTTGAAGTTATAAACTAGAAAATTCAAAAAGAAAATTTTGAATTAAGAAAGATGTTGCAACACATGGAAGATGAGAATCAAGAGTTAAAATATATATTGATTATCAATGAATAAATTATCCTGAGAATCATTGATGATTTTAAAATTGAGTTGAAAATAAATGAAGAGATGTTGGACAAACTCTAAGATGATGGTCCTATCTCCTTGCAAGAGATACTATCCTATACTATAGATGCATAAACAATGATTGAGGTATGAAAATTAATCACTCCACCATATTATATCTCTCCCCATCAAGATATATATGCTTCCTATGATAAATCTAAGAAGCATACTAAGGTATTTAGCTCTAAGTTTCTAACCAAGATTGTTTATAATGAAAATGGCCTTACCATTAATGACCAAGGAATGATTAATCCAATAAATGTTGATGAAAGGCCTAAATACATATGTTTTGGATATTTTAGTGTAAAATGAGATGGATAATTCTCCAAAATATTTTAATAAAGATAAGTTAAAAAACTAAAGTGCCCAAGTCACAAGGTTACTAAAAACATCCCATGTAATGTAATATAATCATTTATTGTGTCAAATCTAATGATAAGTTTGATTTTTTATAGAATGTGTAGGTATCTCATGAAGAGGAAGGTAGATTCATGTCACCTCAAAGCTATAAACAAGAATATACAAGAATATTATATCAGCTCTAAGAATAAGGAGATAGTACATTATCACTCTATGACTATGTGAGTGAATTCAAGTTGAATCAAAGAATGGGACAACCTTTTAATAATTGTAAGAGCATAAAGTATGAATTAAAATCATCTCCAAAGAGATTAAAACATATAAAATGTGGATTAAATGAATTAAAACTTCATCATACTTTCACAAATGGAAGCCAAATAAGGTATCAAAAGCACAAGTATTCAACTGTTTTCTTTAATTGTAGGAAAAATTGCCATGTAAGACAAAAGTTTTGGTATACATATCCATGTTATTTTTTTGGATTAAATAATCATTGTGTGGAACTTTTTTAATCAATAAATCAAATAATAAGAAGCACATTTAATTCAAGAAGAATGATGCAAGTTGTAAAGACTGCTCTTTATTTTAAATTGTGGAGAATGGAAATAATGGCATGTTGTTTAAGAAAATGGGAAATAATCATTATAATCATTTCAAAATGAGTTATAATTCAAATAAAAAAATGTTGGGATATTTATCCAAAACTTCACCAAAATAATTTTAAGGAGAATTTAAAGGAAGAGGTGTTTATAAGTAAGATTAAAACTGTTCAAGAACCTATAATCCAATAGGTATAAAATGAATAAGCCCATCCATTTAAGGAATAATCCATAAAATGGTATTAGCCCATAGAGGATCATCGTACACCATTTACAAGAGGTAAAAATGATAAGAGATCAATACTTAGAAGGATAAATGAAATATTTAAAATAATTTTAAGAGTTATCCAAGATGGAATCCATCAAGAGGGAGAAACCCATAGAGGATTGTTCATCATTATTTCAAGTGGGTAATAATAAGCAATAATTATTGGTTTCATGGATAAATTTCACATATCTAAGATTTTTATTTACATGAACACCTCCAAATTAAGGTTTGGATTCCATTGTTGAAAGAAGAAATAATGTAACTAAACTCATTTGTATGAGTAAGTGTGGAGGGCTTTCACTCATTAAGGGTGGACATGAAGTAGCCATTTATTTTGAGAAACACATGTATGAGAAAATCATTAAATAAAAGAGGTTGTATCATTTTACACATTCTCATGTTCATGTGGATATGAAGATTTTCATATTTTCCTTACCAATTTATTAAAGAATTAAAAACATGGGTATAAGAAGAACTTTATGTTGAGAGAAATATATTAGAATAAGTTTAAGGCCAAGGCATCAAAAAGTGACAATATGTTTGTTTTAATTTTTTCTCAATGTAAATATAGAATTACATCATTTTCAGCATGTCTAGTTATTAATCAAAATGTTAGCACTAATTTGAGAAATCAAATGATTTTAGCATGGAGATATAGGATGATTTTTACAATCAAATATATTATAACATGCCAATATTGGTTAAGATATGAAAATAATGAATTTTAAAAAACTATAACAAAGTTTTTAGAATGCTTTTGAATTGTGGTATGCACATGAAGTAAGGTTGAGACACGTTCTCTAAAAATGTTTTGGTATGAAATCACTTGTTAAACATGTGATAGGCATATTGCAACATGCTCATGAGCCCAAGGTTATTCCATGAAGGTATAAAATGATACATGAAAATAGGTCACTAATAAATAGTGATATGTGCATCTAGGTGAGTAGATATCCACAAGAAGACTATTAATTATGATGGATTTTTGTTTTGACATCCATGTTTTTTTTTATAGATACTAGTTTTGGTGGGATCATTACCCTATTTTCTTTTCTGACCAGAGCTCCAACTGGTTTGGGACACAACCAAAGGCCCAGATCCCCAAGTGATCATCTATCACAAGCACCATAATTACTAACAATAGCCATAGTCAGCTTAAGAATAATAATGAATGACCATAACCAGCCCAATAATACTATTAATATCCATAATTGGCCCAAGAATACCAACAATCAATCACAACTGACCTCCAATACCAAATTGATATTTGAACCTAGGTGGTTCCTAAATCAACTAAGTCACTTTACTAACTCACCCACATCTCATCGATGACATCCATGTTCATTAATTTAATATGATTCATTTAATGTATGTTGCATGTTCTTTACAAGTTTTTAATTTTAAGTTAATAAAAAACTTGTAATGAAATTATATTTTTAGTCCGTGTATGATTCATTATTGAATTATAAGACCCAAGATAAGGGAAATTTATAAATATGGTAACTTATTATAACACCTCTTACTTTATGCAACAATTTTTATTCATTTGTTGAAATAATGTGAATAAGAGAGATGATGTTGAATCAACATCTCCTATGGGAAAAATTCACTCTAGCCTAAAAGCTTGTAAATTTTAGGAAAGTTTCTAAGATGATCAACCAAGAATAATAAAAAGACACATAAGATTGAAAGAAGATAATATATAAAAGTTTGAAAGGAGTCATGGTCTCTTAAACAACCTATTTTTTCTCATTTCACATTGGGAAATCACCATCCAAGAGAAAGCAATAAAAGGTAGTTCAAGAGGATGATGAAAAGGTATCCCACTTGAGAATAGAGAAAGTAAATCCTCATGTTATTTTTATGGAGATTGTTTGGAACCAAAATCATTCACATTTTGGGTGTGTGATTTAAATTTTATATTATTAATATTATGTAATTTATTTGGTAAGAAAATTGACTGTCAAATATTGTTTAAGATATCCTAAAAATGATTAATTTCTAATATAATGGATACATCAATAAGTGGTTGGAATCAAAATTAATTTTAGAGTAATTTTTTGAATTCATATTTGAAAATTATAAATTTAAAAATAAATGGAATGTAAATATGAGTTTTCATGCAAAATTTATGGCATCTAAAAGTTGAAAGACATTTTATCACAACTAGGCCATAATGTTTTATAAAAACTCATAAAAATGTCATGTATCATTAGAAAAATGTGTAATGCCACCACACTTATCAGTTGCAAGAAGTTTTAGGGACACAAGGAACATATTTTTCTTTCGTTTCCAACTCTTGGGCTTCTTGATTTGATCTTAAGGGATGTTCTTATGTATATATGAACTTGTAGAGTTCATGGAATTCACTCATTGAAGGATTCATTAGTAGAATCAAACATTAAATGATTACTAATGAGAAATTGACAACATATGAATCACAAGGAGCAAATTGGGGATACATGAAGTGAAAATAAGGAACTCAAGGGTAGGAAAAATATGAGTTGAGGACTACACAACTAAGATGACTTAGTTTAATTGTATCTCTTTCTAAAGAAGCAAGTCATCCAAAAAAGAGTTCAAACATCATTATGAGTGTAGGTTCCATTGAATATTTGGTGTCTTTTTAATCCTAAAAAGTCATAATATTTTAAAATAAGTAACATGGTGGAGATGATGAAGCATATATTCAAAAAATTTGGAGTTTTCTCACATTGAGTTTCTCTAGGATAATGTCTAGTGTTATCTCTCTTTGTTGTTGTGTTTTGATTTCATGTTTTTACTTTTTGTAACTAGTATACTATATAAAACACTCAAAAGAGATTAATAATTATATATAACATGAATAATACTTATTATTAAAGGATAAATAACTTTACATGTGTTTTTCACTTCTATATAAGAACATTAGATTGTAGTAATGTATGGAGTAGTAGCATGGGTAGAGTGTGAAGGAATGTACACAATGGATGTAGCATGTAGGTATTGAATGTGAAGGGTTCCATATTTATTTATATGCTTTATATAATATTCATAATAGTTATAATTCATATTTAAAAACCTTTTTTGGTGTTTTTTTATGACATATAACTATATGACAATAGTTTTTTAATACATTTCATGTTTGATGAGTAGTGATATGGAATATCAATGCCAATTACAAATCATAGGTATAAATATTTCAAAACATATAAAAAAAATAACAAGACATGATTTCCAAAATAATATAGGTAAACTAGTAAAATTGGTTAATTGAAAATCCAACTTATAGCATGAATATTGTAGTAGGATAGGTACATTGGTCAAACTAGTTGATTGATGATATCACTCTAGGCATGATTAGTGCATGTACTAATTTTATCCCTACCTAGTCAAAGGCCAATATTTTACATAGAGGTATATATAGACTTATTTAGTCTAGATTTACACTAAAATATATAATATTTTACAAAGTGTGTCTGTTCCAATCATTTTTGTCAAAATGTCCATTACATATTTCAATTTCTAAAAAATCCTTGTTGCAATCATTTTATCCACTAGGGAAGGTTTGAAATTAATTTTTTTCAGTGATAAATTATAGATATACTTAGTGTATTAGTTTCACCTAATTTTATCTAGAATCCATTGCAACTCAAAAAACTAGATGAATCATATTTCTTAACACGGACATTGATTACACTCAGCCTAGGATTTTGATCCTCATATCCCTCAGGGTTTTTTAATTTTTTTTCATATTAGATTTTGATTTTAGATATTCAAATAAACCATATTAATTAATTTTTCAATTATTGAAGGCTTGTCCCTTTCCAAACCATGATGATTATTCAAAATGTTGACTCATTCCTAGAATTTTGGTGCTTATATTATATCATGGGTAGCTTGAATTTATATGTTATATTTATTTTTGAAAATACATGGTGGGTAGCATTTTTTTCGGTTGGTTTTTCTTATTGTTAAGAAAATTATTATCTTTTATTATATATTCAATTTCTAGTGCCTATCCTAAAATATTAAATTGTTGATTAAAACATGATATGGTTATTTTCCATGCTTTATATGATAATATCTTGGTCCATGATAGCCTTGCTTGTGTTTCTACTAGTAATGTTTTTTATTTTGTTGAATGTGTGATGGTCCATTATAAGATTAATGTTTTAACAACTTTAAGAAGTAAGGCATGAAATACCAATATTAGTAATTTTGATTCTTAAATATGGATAGATATAAACACCTCAAATTATCCCCTTCATCTTTATGGGAGTATGATGAATAATCCATATGATTTAATGGACCAATTGAAACATACACAAGCTAATATATGTATTTTGGAATTTCTTTAACAATTTACTCTTTTTAAAGACATATTACATTATACTTTACATGAGGCCATTTTACCAACACTAAACCTAGTTATTAAATTTCCTTTTTTTTAAATAGTGATCACCTTATTGCCTTTGAAATTTAATATGTGCATATTATATACATTATAGATCAAAACCTATATGTATGTATCCAAGCCCAAGAAAATTATTTATAAAAGGGTCCTAGTGGAAAACATTATTAGATTGAATATTTGTTGCATGAAATTTATTAATTATATGGGAATTTATCATAAATCTCTTTCACTTTAAAATAAAAGTATCAAATTATTAATAAATAAAGCAAAAAGTACCAAGGAATGATCACATTGAACAAAAATTTAGAACCTAAAACTCTAACAAGTAAGTTCTAAGTGATATCTAAAAAGTTTAAATACAAACTTTTATTGGGGGGACCATGGATTAATGATATAAATTCCATACCTTCTACACTATATAGGTGAATTATATTATTAAATGAGACTTTCACATATACCTTTCAAATTGATGATGCTTCTTTCTAATTTTGTAGAGATGTTGAATACATGGAGATTTTTATACCAAAATCCATATACCTTAAGTAGAAGTCCTAGCACTTTAGAAACATAATCCCATATAATGAACACATACTCATGTTTTTTGGGAATGTATTAAAACCATCTAATATACTTATGATTAAGATGACATAAAATAAAATTATGAGCATGATTACCATTGACCAAATTTGACCCCAAGTCAAATTTGGACATCCCCTCCAAATTAAAACTTGTCATAGTCTTGTCATGTGTTCATTTCATAATCTATATGGTCCCTATATTTTTCATTAAACCTTATTAGCATGGTTTAAGGTTAGTTTAGAGAAGTTAAGGTAATTTCATATTGTAATCATATAGTGGTTTAGGCATGTCATGAGGAAATAAGTCATGTTCAAGTTGTGTCATAGGTTATTAGGGGTTCATTAATGTCATTTTATGTTCTAAACATATTTTAATATAATTTCATGAACTTTTGTAAAGTTTGAGGAGCATTTGCTAGTTCTAAGGTGTTTAAAATGCATGAAAATGTGATTTTTGGCTAACTCAAGTGTATGTCAAAGTTTCCTAAGTGTTAAATTAATAACATAAACATTCCAAGGATATTTTAGTATTTAATTTATTTCCAAACCTATCAACATCTCATACAAAGGCTAGTTTCTTGAAACTCAACGCCACTTTGAGGAGTTAGAAGAAGTTGTAAGGACTTGTAGAAGTCATGTATAAGTGAAAACAACTTTATAATGTCCTTTAATATTATAAAGGTTAGTAACAATATTGTAATGAATTTTTAACTCTCAAAATTGCATAAATCTCCCTCTCTCCCATTGCTTCATTCACAAGCTAGTGAAGGCCAATTTTAAGAAGATGGTACAGGTCGTAATGGTAGATTTTGGGGTTGATATTTTTTCTAAAGTTTGGTAACCCTATGGTATTCCAATTTTATCCATTGGTAATTTTATTTTTTCCCTTATCTTTATGAATAATCGCTATGAGCCCAGACTAGTTTTTGAGAGCTCAAAACCCCATAGGCTGAGTTTAGATCAACTCCAATGCAAAGTGTGAGATAATTACTGATTTAAAATAGTTTTATTGAGTTATAATATTTATTTACATTCCTAACATGTACTCACTAATAATGGTGACATGTGTGGATGTCCTTTCGGCATGAAAAGTCTCTCTTGTGAGTAGTTTAAGGTGACTAGTCATTTTTCTCTGTTTATGAATTTTCTAGGTGGTAAAATTCATCTAAATGTTATTTATGGTATTATAATATCATTTAAATCCATAAATGGATTCCTTATCACTCAATTATTCTATATAATTCCCAAAATTCCACTTCTTCATTCACCTTTTATGGACTATGTGTTTTGTGTGTTGACAATTCTATTGAGTTGAAAAGTTTTTATGTGTTTCAGAGAGATTGATGGTTATGTTTCCATGATTTATATGCTAATTCAATTATATGTATCCTAAATTAATATGTAAGTGGTAATATATAATAATCTCTTAATATTTGTCATAATTTATGATGATTGCCCATTTCTTATGGTCTTATTGTTGTAAAGGCCATGATGTCCTTTTTGTGATAACTTACATACTATGTATATGTGATTTAATAAATGGTTTACTATTGTTAAAATTTGTGGCTTTATCAATCTATATCCTTCTCCTATTTTCTAGAAGAGACATGATGCCATGAATCTCTTTTATAGGTTACCTTATCTCAATAACAAAATGTTGTCTATTAATCCCAAGTGCATTGATAAGTAAAGGATGAGTAAATCTAACTTGAAAGAGTTATTTCATCCTTGTAGAGGTTAAAATTTAATATAAACCTTTTTAATTTATTATTTATTCACCACTCTAATGAAAGAAACAAGTCTAAGAACTCTTATTTTCAAAAAAAATTGTGGGTTTATTGGGTTCATTTCATTTTCTCAAGCTTACATCAAAGACATTGTATAGACTAGTCTAGAATCAACACAATGAACCTAAAATGAATTTATAAATATCATTAGATTCATGTAATGAATATAACCTATCTCTTGATGTTTTTTATGGCTCCTTTATGTTCTATACAAGTTTGTTTATGACTAGAGATGACTATGTATGTTAAAGATCTGCTCAGTTTCTTGCTCACTATCTTGAGAAGCTCATCTCAAATAGATTCAAACTCTTAAAATAAAAGTCTTTCATGGAGAAAATAATAAACATGATCTTTGTATTTTTAATAGGTATATTACTTTTATTTGGATCCATTCCATAGTAGATAAAACTCTGTAATTACCAAAACTTATTTTACAGACCAATAGTGCTCACCTCTAACACAATGAGGGTGATCATACCTATCAAATCATGATCACACATGAAAAATAATATGTAAAAAACATGAAGAGGGTGAAACATATCTATAAGGACTCACATAATGTTTGGAAACACTGGATCAATGTAATAGATGAGGAAACATGTAGGAGTTAGGAAAGTGCAATCAATTTTGAGTCATTTTCCTTCTTAGAGTTTTTTCATAGAGTAAAATAAACTAGTATACCAAATAATTCCATGTAATGATAGATCATATAGATTAATTTAATCATTCAAATTCATTCTTCCTAACTTTGCCTCTCCAATCCGTACAAAAGGAAAATTGATGGACTAGTTTGACCTTGCATGAGAGAGCGATGGAAAGCATGAATTAGTTTTCTCAATTTTTGGAGTTAACAAGTCAAAATAAATTTGGAATTGGGTTTTTGTGAGTTTAAATTACATTTATGAATCTTCCCATATGTGCCAAACTATTTTACAATCTGTACATCCTCTTTTTGCAAGATATCTTCTTGGTTTCAAAGTTTAAACCTACAAAATTTAGTTACAAGACTGACAACTAACATTGTCTGACATCATACACATTGAATAAAATTTGGAAACACTTTTAAACACTTGTATTCTTATAAAATTTGTATGACTCATTAAATTATCCTAAAAGTGACCCCTAAATGACATAAGACCAACTATATAAAAGTGACAAAGGTGAAATCATAATAAATGACCACACTAAGACCATGATACACTCTTATATCAATCTAAGAGGCCCCATGAAAGTTTAAGCTTACATGTGGGTTTACATAATTTGATTTGTGATCAAAATAGTCAATAATAACTTGAAAATAAATTATATACTAGTGATGGTGATGCACCTAAATGATTTTAAAATCCTCTCTTAGCCTTGTTCTTAAGAACACTTGTGAATAAAACGGGAATAGCTTATCAATTAGACTTTATTTATACAATCATAAACATGATAATTTCATCTAAAGGTTAGATAAAGGTACACAACTTGAAGGTAAAGGAATGGAGGTCTAAATAAGACACTACAATCTAGTTCATGCTTCAACACAATTCTATCTCTTAACACTTCATATGACCTGTAGAAGATGATAACATAGCATTAGGTGAAGGAGAGGACATACAACATAAGATGAATATCTTACTTATCTACAAATCTAAAATCAATAAACACACTAAAAACCATGAAGTTTGTAACAATCTTTTCTCATTAACTCAAGGTGCAAGTTGTTGAGATCATTTATGATCCAAAGTTATCTTTGTATTAGTTTATTTCCTGTAATAATGTTTTTAGTTATCGGGTATTTTTTACCTGTTATTTGGTTTCTCAACTAACTCATGGTTTTTTAAAGCTTTTTAAATCTTCTTTGTATAAAAATAATATATCAAAAACTTCTTACATTGAATTTCCTAATAATATTTATGTGTTATTTATTTATGTTGGCCTACAGTGGTATCATAGCTTGGCACTTGAGAGGAGGTCTAAGACACTATGATCTAAAGTTGTAGAGGATCAACCAAGGAACATGTTTGTAAAGATAAAAGTGTAGTCAAAATGATCATGGCATAATCTAGTGATAAATGAATGCTGAAATGACATGCTGGAAGAAAGGGCATGATAAAAAAAATCAGAATGGTGTAGTATTTTAAATGGATGTAGTTGAAGAAAGGAAAATATCAAATAAGACAAATTACCTGGTGTAACTATACGATAGTGGAATTATTAAATCATTGAAATCAGATAAGATAATTTTTTTATTGACCTATACGACAAGTATATAACGCATTAAAATAGAGACAATAAATCATTTCTTTTGATCCACAGTGCATGGATTTTTTATTCTGATGATTGGTGCAAAATAGAAAGTTGTGGTACTGTAAAAGTTAATTTTGATATTATCAATTCCTTCATGATCACTGTAGAAGCATGAAAGTGTGGTTGCTGAAAATGAAACTCCAAGAAAATGGCATGATCCTCTAGGCACTTCAACCTATGGCGTAGAGTGGAAATATAAAAGTAATGTTTTTTTTATTATTGTTTATTTTGTTTCATACAGTGGGTCCCATTTAGTAAAAATAGGAGTATGAATTTACGTGAAGTGAAAGATTTGATGTATATTTACTTTTTCACATTTAGAAGACGCATATCTTATAGAATGTTTTACCCATATGTTCTTGAATTGATTGATGAGAAGATGGTTATACAAGTATTTGTAAGTCACTTACAATAGATAAGGTCAAGGGTTCAAAAACCCATTCAATTTTATTTTTTTGGATAAAATTTCATTTTTTGACCTTATTTTGTATTATTCAAATATTGGAGAAATAAGTGTGTAATAGGTATTATAAGGTATAATATTTTTACAAGTCCAAGGATTCTCTTCTATTTGGAAATTATTTGGAAAGTAAAGGCAAAAACTCAATAATATTCCCTATTCTTCAACATTGTTTTAATAAACACCATGGCTAAAATTATGAGATTAATTTATAAAAATGGACACTTAACTCCTAAAAATTATAAGGAATGGTCAATGAATATGGAAAATACATTAATCTTCAATGACTTGTGGGAAATAGTTGAAAATCAACCAACATTTCCAATCGATGCCATAAAGCTTACAAAATTTCATAAACATGACAAGCATGCCTTTGATTTATTGAAATCAACTTATAGTGCACAATTTATAATTCACATAGAGGCCATCAAGTCTGAAGCTTGGAAAGCATGGAAAGCTCTAAAAGACTTGCATGGTAAACAACCTGCTTACAAGAAAATTAATCTTCTAATGTAGTTGCTCAACACTAAACTAATAGATAATGAAGATGTTTCAAAATATGTGTCACAAATTAAGAATTTAAAACAAGAATATGGAACTATTGGTAAGAAAATTGATGACAAAATGCTCATTTATATTGTTTTTAATGGCCTTAGCCCTAGCTACATGAAATTTTTATAAATGTTACATCTTAGTGATAAAATTAACAAATCTAATTTTGATTCTATTTGTGAGTTGTTCACTTAACATGAGTGACAATTTTCAAAGAAGAAAGAAAAACCTATTGAAGAGGCCCACTATAGCAAAATAGGTAATACATTATATGAGCACAATAAAAAACATTCTTTGAAGCACTTTCAGAGATAGAAACACTCTCTACGACACACTTATAGACATAAGCATCATTCTAGATATAAGGATCATTCTAAATCTCTAAAGCATAGACATCACTCTAGTTCTCTAAAGCATAGACATCACTCTGGTTCTCAGAAGCATGAGCATCACCATAAACATTCACATGGACACAAGCACAAACATAAGCATTCTTATTCATGTGGCTAGTCTTCCTCTAGTTCTAATAAATTTGAGAAAACATGATATAATGATGGTGGCATAGGACACCTCTCTAAATAGTGTCCCTCCAAAAGGAGGTCCTCTTGACATCGATAGAAGGAAAAAGCACACTTTATTGGTCACTCCAGTCATTCTAGTCACTCTTCTAATTCCTCTTATAGACATTTTTCTACATATTCTTCTAATGGATGGGATGACTTTGAAGTTTCTTACTCTGTATATGTTAACTATATATTCTGAGATGGTAACACACCCATATTATGCGAGCTTCTAGCCTCAAGATTGGGATTTGATGTAGTATCAATTTTTGGCTTATGTAATTTACTTTCATAGATATAGTGTTGATATGATATTTGATGTAGATCATTTCAATGGTTTATAATTAGTTTATTTGTTGCATGGATTCTCACCTCTCACCTAATAAGGGGAGAAGATATTACATATTGGTTTTTTGATTAGTCATCGATGGTTATGGTATAAATCAGCATTGAGTTGCTAGTATTATTAGTGTTGAACAAAGGCCAATGGGAGATGTTGGCAATTGTTAGGCATCAGTTTGAGATGTGCCATACATAATACTAGGTTAATCACTTATTGGATGGATTCTATGTGAGGATCAAAGTAGTTGGATAGGGTGTGATCTTGTTATACTTTAATGTGAGGATGATCAGGGTCTTGATCAGTCTAGGATGCACAGTTTACCAATTATAATTATAGCAGAGTCTACTTGGATTATTCATAGTTCATTGCTTCAATCTTTCTATACCCCTTTGGATCAAGGGGGAGTTTTCATAAATGTGTTAGGGAAGATATATGAGAAAACCTCTACTTTTAATAAGATATTTTTAATGAAAAGTTATTTAATATGAATATGGTTGAAAATAGTTCAATTGTTGATCATTTAAATGAATTTAATATAGTTGTGAGTATGTTGAACTCTATAAAAATTTAATCTGATGATGAAGTCAAGGCTCTACTTATTTTTGGTTCCTTACTAGAGAGTTGGAACAACCTGGTAATGGTTATGAGTAACTTGATCTCTAACAATGCCAAGTTGAAGTTTGAGGATGTCATAGGAGTAATCCTTAGCAAGAAAATGTGATGGAAAAGCTCTGGGGAGACTTTTACTTCAAGTATTTATTTATCGGTGGAGAGTAGAGGGAGACAAAATCTTAGAGGAAAAAGAAAGCATGGAAAGTCTAATGGTCAATAAAGTTCAAAATCAAATAGCAAGATGGCATGTTGGCACTATGGAAAGCTTGGGCATGCGAAGAAGGATTGTTTATCTCTTCAGAACAAGAACAAAAATTAAGAAGACACCAAGGAGGTGAATGTGGCAATAGGTAATGTTTGTTAGTATGCATTAATTCTCTCCATTAATAATATTATTGAGTCTTGGGTTTTAGATTCAGGAGCTTATTTTCATGCTACTCCATATAGGCATTATTTTATTGATTATGTTCAATGAGATTTTGGACATGTTTATCTTGGTGATGATGAGCCTTGCATCATAGTAGTAAAAGGAAGTGTTTAGGTTAAGATTCAAAATGGGAACACTTAGTTACCAAAGGATGCCAGACATGTGCCCAAATTGAGATGGATTTGGTATCCATGGGGTAGCTAGGTAGTGAAGGTTGCATGGTGACTTTTACAATAGATTCTTGGAAGGTGATCAAGGGTTCTCTTTTGGTATCAAGAGGTAAGAAGGTCGGTACCTTATATTTATCAAGTAGTGTTGACTTTTGTAATTTAGTTGCTACAAATACAAATGCAACTTTTTGGACAATAGACTCGATCACATGAGCCAAAAGGGCATGTAAATTTTAAAGGATCAATTGCATGGATTAAAAGGGTTTGATTTATATTTATATGAAGACTGTGTGTATGAAATATAGAAAAGGGTAAATTTTCTCAAGGTTGGACTATGAGGAAGGAGAATAAGTTGGAGTTGGTTCATTTTGATGTATGGAGGCTAACTCAGGTATCTTTTATTGGTGGTTCATCTTATTATGTCACTTTTACTGATGATGCAACTAGGAAATTTTGGGTGTATAGCATTAGAAGAAAATTTGATGTGTTTGATACATTTAAAATATGGAAATCCTTGGTTGAGAATGAAACAGGTCTCAAGTTAAAATGTCTCGGGTCAGATAATGGTGGGAAATATTATAGTAATTCATTTTTTGATTATTATTGTAGAAATGAAATTTTTAGATAAAGGACAGTTCCAATAACTCCACAGTAGAATGGAGTGTTAGAAAGAATGAACAGGACTATCATGGAGTGTGATAGGATAATGAGGTTACATGTAGGATTACCCCTTAAATTTTGGGTAGAAGTAGTAAACACGACTATATATTTGATCTATAGAGGACCTTCATCTACTTTGGATGGAGGCATACCTGAGAAATATTCATTTGGTAATAAGGTTGATTATTCCTTTCTTAGAGTATTTGGTTGCGAAGATTTTGTTCATATTGATAAAGATGATAGGACCAAGTTAGAGGCTAAGTCTAAAAATTTGCCTTTATTGGTTATGATGAGGATGAATTTGGTTTCCAAATTTAGAGTCTTAAGGACAAGAAAATCTTTCAATCTAGGGATGTTATCTTTAATGAAAAAGTCATTTATAAAAAGAAGTTTCAAGATTAGAAAGAGGATTCCAAAAAAGAGTACACAATGTTAGAGGACATTACAGATGATAAAGTGTCTAAGCAACTAGTTCAGGCACCTACTCCACTAGAACCCCAAACTCCTATGGTGAGAAGGTCTTCTAGGGTAAGAAGGGAACCTAAACATTTTTCTCCATCTCTTAATTAATTATTACTCAATGGAAATGGAGAGATAGAGTGCTTTGAAGAAGCAATGTAGGTAGATGTCAAGAAGAAGTGGGAGCAAGCTATGGATGAGGAGCATCAGTCTCTCATGGAAAATCAAACTTGGGATTTTGTCAATCCACCTGAAGGTAAGAAAGAATTATATAAAAATTGGGTGTATAGAATTAAATAGGATGATGGAGTCAAGAAAAGGTACAAGGCCCGATTGGTGGTAAAAGGGTTTGCACAAAAAAAGGGAATTAATTTCGATGAGATTGTTTCTCTAGTGGTAAAGATAACTTCTATTAGGATTATTCTTGGGAAAGTGGTAGTGGAAGACTTGCACTTAGATCATCTTTATGTGAATACTATGTTACTTCATGGTTATTTGGAGGAGGACTTATACATGGAGTATCCATAGGGATATGAGGTCACAGGGAAGAAGAACATGGTGTGCAAACTGAAGAAGAGCTTGTATACCCTGAAACAAGCTCAATAGTAGTGGTACAAGAAATTTGACAATTTTATGATGGAGCAAGAATATTCTAGGTGTCATTCAAACCATTATGTATATTTCAAGAAGTTTGATGATGGTAATTACATTATCATATGTATGTATGTAGATGACATGATATTTTCATGTAAGAACATGCAATAAATAAAGGTACTCAAGGAACAACTTCATAATTCCTTTACTATGAAGGATTTGGGGGTATAAAAATAAATCCTTGGTATGAGAATAACTCAAAATAGGAAGGAACAAAAGCTGAATTTATCTCAAGACAAGTACATTAAAATGGTCTTAGAGAGGTTTAGTATGCAGGATGCTAAACCAGTTGGGATTATTTTGGTAGGCCATTTCAAGTTATCAAAGGAGCAATGTCCCAAGATAAAGGAGGAGAGAATCCATATGTCACATGTACCTTACTCATTAATAGTTAGCAGCTTGATATATGACAGGGTGTACACTAGACTAGGTATTCCCATGCAGTGGGAGTAGTAAGTAGGTACATGAGTGATCCAGGTAGAGATCACTGTCAGGCAATGAATTGGATCATTTGATACTTGAGAGGGACCATGGGGATAGTTTTAAGATATGGTGGATTCAACACCACTTTGTGTGGTTATTCAAACATGGTTAGATATTTAGACAGGAGGAGCACTATAGGATATGTATGTATTGTAAGTGACACAATGATGAGCTAGATTTCATGATTATAGAAACTTGTGGCTTTATCAACCATAGAGGTTGAGTATGTTACTACCACAGAGGCAAGAAAAGAGATGATTTGGTTACAATAGTTGATTGAGGATTTGGGGCACAAGTAAGAGGAAGGGAAGCTATATAATGATAATCAGAGTGTTATACACCTAGCAAAGAACTCTAATTTCCACTTTAGGATGAAGCATAGATAGTTGAGGTACCATTTCATTAAGATAGCTTTGGAGGAAGAAAATTTAAAGTTGGAAAAGACTCATACCTGTCAAAATCCTATAGATATGATGACCAAGGTGGTCATAAGAGAGAAACTAAAGCTATGTTTAGCTTTGGTTGGCCTTCACAAGTGACAGTGAAGGGTTGAGAAGCTTGCTCAGAGGAAATCAGTCTCCAAGTGGGATATTTTTATGTTATGGATTATATTTCCACATTACAATGTATTTCAAATATTGTACATTAAAATGTATTGTACACTCTTTATGTATTTTCTAGACCCCCTTAATGGGGAACCATCTTGGGTTAACTTGGCCCATGGTTTTGGTACCCATTATTTTATAAAATTGATATGTTGATGTATTATAAATGGACATATAATAGGTAACACATCATATGTAGATATTAGTTTGAGAAAGAAGAATGGAGTGTGTGAATTCAGGAGAATTTGTTGAGCATAATTCCAAATAATATTTATGCATTGTAATTGTGAGAAGACTAATCTAAGAGTGTAGTTTACTCTTGTGGCTTATAATAAAATCTGAGCAAGTGTTTCTTGGTGGATTTATCCCACATTCATGGGTGAACCACATTAAATTTTGTCTTCTTGTTGTGTATTTTTTATTTTATGTTTTTCATGTATCTTTGTTCAAAGATCTTGTTATTGTGATTATGTGAGATTATTCTACATTAATTTCTATTTTATTCCTAATAGTTTGGGCATTGAATGTTTGAACCAATTCCATAAAACACTAGTATACTAGGCCCTCTACCTCTCCCAAAGTTCCCATCCTTCCATGCAAAATTTCCATACCATGGTGAGCATGTGAAGTCACCTCTAAGAGAAGAAAGCAGGCTTTCTGATCATGTTTGGTGTTTTAATGCCTAAATGACCAGTCATAATGTTTCTCATATAACTCATATTAGTCATACATACTTTAAATAACCTGATGATAACATTCATGAATATTGAAAGCATCCTCATAACCTCATTTTGTCGTATGTTGTCCCTTCTTAGTGGCATTGTTTAATGATGCTAATAGACAAGTATATGTGTATGCAGGTTTATTAAAATATTTACCTCATTGTGAGTTTTAAGGCTCTTATTCACTATATACAACATGAATAATCTCTATGATTTCCTTTGGAGGCATGGTGTTTGTCTTGAATGAGTCATTCACTCTCTATCTGTATGCACACAGCCCCTTGTTTGGACATCCAAACATATTTACCTATAAAATTAGAAATAAAAACCTTATAAATGGTTCTTTCAAGTTTATTTAATAATTTTAGGACCCCATATTCCTTTCATAACTCATTGCATAATAAAACACCTTTTATTTCCTTTCTTACAAGCTCAAATTAGCCTTCTTAGGCCTAGTCCGTACAGCATGACCTGTACATATGCCAACCAATAGATTATGGTGGTTATCAAGAAATTTATTAATACCACAAACACCATTTCATGGCTCAAATACTTCATTATAATACATTTTTATGTATATTTCTTCCATCGAGTGTCTCTCAAGGTTTTATAAGGGTTTTAGGGGTCTACACTTCTTACAATGATTCATAGCGTATAAACCCCTAATGAAAAATATCTTTCCATATATTTAATTTACACTAACCCCTTTAATAACCTTGATCATCTTGAGATCCCATGTAAAATATCCATCAAGATAGGTACGTAGTGAAGTGGTTCTTCAATTGGCTATCTAGATTGTGCAAGTAAAAACAAGGTTTAAGAGACAAAAAAACAATTTTTTTACCTTTTCTTCACTCCAACACCTCCCTTTAGATTTTAAGTTACTTTCCAAATAATTCTAATTATCATCAATTTGAAATAACATGTAGGTTAATTATAAATGGTAGTAGGGTTTCTCACTCAAGATTTAAGGCATGTCTACATATGTTAGCCCTCAAGGGCATATTGGTATGAAAACCTCTATGTGATAAATCTCACCAAATTTATGAATACTAATTAACACCTTCCTCTACCTCAAAAACCTTCACATGAGGTTAAAACCCTATGTCATACCCATAAACCTCCAAAAGGTCATCCTATCTCCATTACTGATTGTCAACAGACTGAGGTATGTATGTGACAAAATAGTGGATGTTTCCACTATATATATGACCTTAAAAAAAACATGGACACTTAAAAACACTCATAACCACAAATTATACCAAGTTTCATAGCTATCTCATGCCTATAGATGCCTTAAGACTCATTTTTCCTAAAACTAGCTAGTGGGTTGCCTGAGTTTTCATGCTTCATAAGTCAATGACTGATTTTGTTTATTTTCACATTATCACTTTGTAATGATAGTTTAAATAAGGATTTTTTGATTTTATATGACCCTTCTTGTAATTAAATTTATCCGTCATTAGTCACCTCTCAGTCTTATGTGCCCTATCAAAACACCATCCCTCTTCATTTCCTTTAATACAACTACATCTGCCAATATTGTTGTAGGTGTTGATTGGGGAATTGGAATTAATTTTATCCATTCCACCATCACTTATCACTTTTATACCTCCAAATTCATTTTAAACCTTCCTGTCACTTTTTCTTTGATACATTGGCTCTTCAAGGGTACTCTTAGGTTCCCATAGTCTTGATTTTGTACACAGTCCTGTGTACCTTCATGAGTTTGTAGACTTTTAGTAGAGGCCATGATATTGATTAAGGTTTTAACATATAAATTTATATGTTAATTTCATAATCTTCCTTCTTGAATTAATTATATCTTGAATTGCACTTGTCTAGGGTATGTGGATATATCTAGACAATTAACCCTAATATTGATTGTGTGAGGTCATTCCAAGGTTAACCTTGGAGTGAACCTTGTATGGGAAAATTTTCCTCATACCCTAACTTATTTCACATTTTAATTATTCTTATTAGACCTCTATTTTATTATGGGACTCTTTCATAGACTACTCACTCCCATCCTCTTTACAACTTGGAGATAGACGTGTCTTGGTAAGGTTGTAGATGATCTTTTATGAGGTTAATGGCTAATACTTCATGGATTTTCATTATTAACCATCTCAAGTGACTTTCAAACCTAGGTAAAAAACTCATTGATCTTAAATATATAACAAGACCTTCTTCAAAGTTCATACATTTAATCTAGTATTGGCATACTTCAATATCCATCCAAACACTATTGTAGGTGAAGTTTCAAATGAATATATGTCCTAATATAAGTTTTACATAATCAAGGTATGCCTCTAATCTAAAATTCATGCCCATCACTTTGTAACACTGCCACCTTAGACTCATTAATCTACCTTTTGAACGTAGACCTTTCTTCATTATAGGCTTGACTATGTATGAGAATTTGACCCTTATACAGACTATGTGTAAGTTTTAGGTCTTGAACTTGACACCAATAGACCTCCAAAGTCACTCTAATAATCTTTCTTTTCCTTTAAATTCTTATTGAGTTAAACTCTCCCTTCAAACACCCATGTTTATTTTTTGTTTACATCTTTGGTTTCACCTTTTCTTATAGCTTATATCCCATTCTCATGGTAGTGGAATGATAAGCTTATAGCTATGGTGAAATGGAAGTAATAATAACTGTGAAAGTGAAATGAAATATAGGAGTGAAAATAGAACATAAATAAAATGTCAATATAGTCATGAAGGATATTAAGGAATCATAGGCATGTGCCTTAACCAAATATATCATTTTGGAGATCCTTGAACTAGCAAACACCATTAAAAGTGAAACATAGGAATAGTCAAAAGACCTTAACAAATGCTAAGTTTCCTTAACATTTGCTAAATTGGGACTATGAGGGTGATTGGGGGTGAGTGAGCCATGAGACATTGATTAATCTTTGAGACACCTGAATGAAGGACTTGCCATTAATAAAACACTAAAAACTAAGTCTTAAATAATCTTTAAATTCTTAGATCTCTCATGAATCATAAGCTTACAACTAAGAATGGAGTGGAATGATAAGCTTATATCTATGGTGAAATGGCAGTAATAATGACTTTGAAAGTGAAATAAAATATAGGAGTGAAAACAGAACATAAATAAAATGTCAATATAGTCATGAAGGATATTAAGGAAGTATAGGCATGTGCCTTAACCAAATATATCATTTTTGAGGTCCTTGAACTAGCGTACACTATTAAAATTGAAACCTAGGAATAGTCAAAAGACCTTAACAAATTCTAAGTTTCCTTAACATTTGCTAAATTGGGACTGTGAGGATGTTTGAGGATGATTGAGGGTGAGTGATCCATGAGACCTTGATTAATATTTGATACACCTAAATGAAGGACTTGCCATTAATAAAACACTGAAAACTAAGTCTTAAAGAATATTGACATTCTTAGATCTCTCATGAATCGTATAACCTATTAACCTTGTTTTTAGACTTTAGACTAGTAGTAGATGTGTTATTGAAATTTATGCACTCACTTATGTGCATAAAATTATTGGGGAATCCATGGAATGTCTCTTCAATATATAAATAACTAGGATCAATCAATAGTTTGGTCAAAATAGATAGGACTTTCACAAAACCATACCACTCTTCTTGTCTTGTGCAAATGCAAATAGTGAATGGAACCCTTAAGTTCTTAACCCTTATTCATAAAGATAGGAAGACAAAACTATCAAAAAATACCTATTATTGGAAGGTCATAAGGTATAGTTTCTCTGGTCAAGAGCTCAAATCCACTTTCTCTCTCTATCATACAGACTAAGCATAAACATGTGATGATCTTGTTATTTGCCAATGAACCATCTATGGAAAACACATTAGTTTTGGCCTTCTCAAGTAATCAAACCTTCCAATATCTTCACCATGGGTCTAAAATAATATATTTTTGCATCTCCAAAACTCCTCTTGAGCAAATTCATATAGTATGGATCTATACCATTTGAAAACACTATCCAAACCTATAAATTCTCCTTCATTTCCTCTTCTTTCAGCTTCAAACCATATTTTTATGGAAATATGAATAAATATACGAGTTAAATGCATATTCAAAGCAAGATATATGCCAAGGACATCAAAAAGATAGCTCCTTTCACATGTGGGAGTTATTTTGCTCACCAAAGAACATTCTAAGCTCATAGAAGAGATATTTTCAAAGCATACAATGATTGATTTAAAGTAATGTTATGACCATGGGGTGTTTACAAGATGTTAGGAATAATTTAATGGCCTTTTGAGATGAAAATTTTCCATTTAAATACCAAAACCTTCACTTTTAGACCATATAAACATAATTTTACAAAGAAGATTGCTAATTTATCTCACAAGAGTACCTTAAAACTATATTAAAAGTTCTTCACAAGGATTTTATATATGTTCATCACCCCTTTTTAATTCTTATATCCCATCATGTTTGAATATACTAGATATATCAAAGAAACTCTTAGTGAGTCATCAGCTTCCATCTTCAACCATCTTAGCTCATTGGGTCTAGATCATAAGACCACTTCAATTCATTGTTAAAGACATCACAAGATACTTAAACATCATGATGACACATGACAATAAGACATATTCCCTTCACTTTATATTTAGTGAACATTATGATGATCAATCACATCACCTAAGGATCAAAGACATCTAGTACATATGGTGACCACAAACAAACTCAATGACACCTCTAGGAGTGTTTGAATGACTTGAAGGAGAAAATAGGAGACATCATGAATCAGTATAATACAATTTAGAGGCTTATGTGGGTTCCATGAAAAGTTTTCAATTATAGGGGTTGGCATTTGTCCTTGGCAAGAATTTCCAGCAATCATCACTTGTTATTTTGTATGAATATAAAGTAACAAGAAGACCAAATACTATGAAGTCTCAAAGACCAATTTGAGTAGCATGAATAAAAGATTTAAAGAGAAAATCATGTGACAATAAAAGTTATGAGAACAAAAATTCTGATGACATAAGTTACAAAGAAAAAATCTTGTGAAGGCTCAAAAATTCTGAAGTGTAAAATATGTGAAGGCTAAAAGTTGTAGAAATAAAAGACATGAAGACAAAGAAGAAGCATAAAATAAAAGTCATGAAGATCCAAAGTTTTGAAGGCTTGAGAATCACAAAAACAAAAAAATTTAAGATAAAAGTTCCAACGACCAAAAGTTTTGAATAAAAAAAGTTGTGAAGAACTGAAAGTTTTGAATAGTGCAAAATTCATGAATAGTAAAATTTATGAAGTACAAAACTTTTTAAAACCAAAATCGCAACATACAAAACCTATGAAGTGTAAAATACACCAAGTTTAAAACTTAAGAATTTTAGTCTTTAATTTTCATGCAAATTTAGAATACTTGTATCCATGCAAAACTCTCGAAAGCCATTTTAGGTTACTCTAAATAAAACACCTAGATAATCAAGGAAATGTCCAATGTATTAACATAGAAGGGCATACTTAGAAAGAATCATCAATATGAAAAATAATAATTTTAAAATCTTATCTTGTCAAGTACACATATAATTATCAATAAAAAAGGATTCTCATACTAGAATTAGGTCTTTTTAGACTATAATGAGTCCCTTCTTGAATTTTTTTGAGAATGGGGTGTGTTGAGTACAAGAAATAGTATTAATATAAAAATTTGATTTTTTGAAGAAGAAGATTACATAAAATCCTATTTCAACATTACCATATTTTAACAAAGTATTTGAAGTTGATTGTGATGCTTCACATGTGAGAATTATTGTATTGAGTTAATAAGGAATGCCAATAACATATTTTAGTGAGAAATTGAATGACAAATAAAAAATAATTTTACATATTATGTTGAATTTTATGCCATTGTAAAATCATTAAGACATTGGAGGCATTACTTGGTGCCTAAGAAGTTTATTCTATTTACAGATAATGAGGTTGTCAAGTATGCGAACACTCAAAATAAATTAAATAATAGGCATGCAAAGTGGGTGCATTTCTCACAGGGATATACTTTTGTTTTGAAACATAAATTAGGAAATCAGAATCAATTAGTTAATGCTTTGAGTAAGAGAGTGGCTTTATTAACTATTATGGTGAGTGAAGTAGTTAGATTTCGAGTTGTTAAGGAATTATATGATACTAATCCAAATTTTGGCAAGATAATTGATCAATATAATAATCTATTATCATGTGAGATAAGTATTATTCATGGTGAGTAAATTATACATGATGTTTATCTATTCAAGAGAAAATAACTATGTATTTTATTTAGATCTCTAAGATACAATATAATAAGATAAATGCATAGTGGTGGTTTAGCTGGACATTTTGGTAAGGCAAAGACAATAGCTTTGGTAGAGGATAAATATTTTTGGGAAAATATGAAGAGATATGTGATAAGTTATATTTCAATATGTATAATATGTCAAGTGGATAAAGTACATGCATATAATACATGGTTGTACATGTCATTACCAATCCCAAGAGGACCATGGACAGATTTGAGCATGGATTTTGTGTTGGGATTACCAAACACATAGAGAGATAATGATTCAATTTTTTTGTTGTAGATAGGTGTTATAACATATTTCATTTTATTACATGTAATACAACAAATGATGCCACTATAATTACATAACTAATTTTAAAGAATTGTGTGAAATTGCATAGTGTTCCAAAAACCAATACATCAAATAGGGGGAAAAAATTTCTATGTCATTTTTAGATGACTTTATGGAATAAAATTAGAACTAAGATACAATTCAATATTGCATACCACCCACAAAAATATGGATATATAAGATTTGTAAACAATATCTTGGGAAATTTGTTAAGATGCATAGTGGAAGAGAAGCCCAAGTAATGGGACTTAGCTTTACCACAGGATGAGTTTGCATATAATATTTTATTGAATAGATCAATAAGAAGATCACCATTTCATCTTGTTTATGGGAGAAATCCTATAGGTGTTTTATAATTTTTATAGTCACCAATTATAGAATGAGTTAATGATGATGTAGAAGTATTTGTAGATCAAATACAATAATTGCAAGAAGAAGTCGGAATAAAGTTGCAGGAAAGTAATGAGAAGTATAAAGTTGTAGAAGATGTCAAAATAAGTTCAAAGGTATTTGAATAAAGATATTTAGTAATGGTTTACTTGAGGAAATAAATATTTCCAACATGCACATACAACAAGTTGAAGTACAAGAAAATTAAACCATGCAAAATTATGAATAAAGTTAATGATAATGCTTATGAGGTGAATTTACCACATAATTTTGATATATTTCCATTATTTAATGTTTTATAGTTATATGATTTCCATGGATAAGATGGTGAGGGGGAATAATATGAATAAATATATTGGTAGTAACAAGTTCCAAGGAAGAAGAAAGAAAATATAGCGTATTTTTTGTATAAGAAGACAATGCACACAAGGCAAAGAAGTTATAACAGGTATTGGGTACAATGGGAAGGATTAAAATAAGAAGAAAACACATGTATTTTAAAATGGGAGTTGAATAATATTGAAAATAATAAATGGTAGGAGTACAATCAAAGCAACTTGTAGGAACTAATTTGTTTTCAACTAGAGAAGAATGATGCAGAGTCTAAACTTTCAGAAGCCATAAATTTTGATCCATAACTCTGTTTGAACTCTCATTTGCACCAAAATGACCATCTAGGAAATTTAAATTCAGTTGTAACCCACCTATCCAATTAAATACATTATTAGAGATTTATAAATGCCATATGTGGCCATTTGAGTGTCTAAAACTAAATTTTAATATATTTTTTGGGATTTTTCTATTTTTAAAATTAGTGTATTTTTATAACAAGACATGAACTTTAGTTCAAATTCATCCATTAGATTAGTTTTAGTGTTTAGAATATTTGTGAATATTTTTAGGTCCATCTGATCTTGCATGTGATACTTATTAAAAATAGCAGTTGAAAAATGGCTAGAAGATGAAAATTATTAGAAATAGCAACTTTCTAAAAATTGCACGGGTCAACGAACTTTAGGTTCTTTAAGTAGTTTTTGAATGATTTAGATTTTTTAATTATACATGTCAACACTATTTCAAGTTGTGATTTATTTAAATCCTCTGATGTAAATATTTTATTCATTTAATGAGAATCAACATATAAGTTGGCTTTCATGCAATTTTTGAATTTAGGCCAATTGATAATTTTTCTTAACAAGTATGTGTTTTCATCAATTATACTATTTGAGAGTTTTTATCCTCTCTCACTTTCCACTTATCAAAACTTGAATTATTTTTCTATTTATAATCCCATTTTGACATTTGTAGCTTTGTGGGGTGTCTCTTCAACTTACCTGATCTCAACATAACATTTAAGAGTTTGGCAGGTTTCAATTTTTAGGATTAATTGTCAAAATATCAATAATGACTCCTTCCACATGTCAAAAAAAAAAGATAGTCACATATAACTCTAAAAAAAGGGTAGACATCCTCATAATGATAACTTTGACACATAGGTTGAATAATAAAACACAAATAACCTCAATTAAATATCTACTACCCATGTGCTACTATATTGAATAAATAAACTTTAAGATCTCACATGCTCAATTAATATTTCAAGTCGAATGAGAGTTGTCAAAAATTTCATAACATTATAATTGTAAATACAAATAATATAATATTTAATACACAAATTTTACTTGTTAGGTACTATGATATCAAAAAATATCTCCCTCAAAAATTTTACTGTGTTGAAGAACCATCTTGCTATATGTTGTAAACTAAATGGAGGACACAAACTAACAGAAACCTACATATGATCTTCACTCTGCCACATAGTAATGAAAACTTTCACAACATTATTCTTAGAGGTTAAAAGGCTTACCCAAATAATTCCATAGTTATAACAAAAAAAACATCCATAGATAACATATTTTTAGGTGATGCAATATTGCACAAACCCTTGCATGCTCCTATATTATAAACTCAAGGTTTTCAAAATGTACACTCACACTCGCATAGATGGAATAATTGGTGAAACCACTCTTTTTACCATGAATCATAATTTCAATGGCTTTTTCTTCCAAAAATAAAGTGATTCAGATGAATGTCTATATTTTTATTTCATTTATAGTTTTCTCATGTTTGCTTCAAATTTATCCTCTTTTCATTTTCATTGCTCTTTATTTCCCTTTTTTTAGGATTAGATCTACCATAATACATACCCCTCTACCAAATGTTTATTTACTCCTCTCGCCATCTTCTTATGGGTTGAAAACCACCTTCATCTAACAACCTCAACCTATATTTTTATTCTTGCATCTTCCTCTCCCTTGTGGGCTTTATTCTTGCATTTTTATTCTTGCATCTTCCTCTCCCTTGTGGGCTTAAACGCACTACTAATTGATCACATCCTCATAAATCCTTCTTGGATTTGGTTACTCACTATCCAACTTGTTGTTGTATTCTTCATTATTCTACTCTTCTCTATTTCTTAGCTCATTTTTTATCATGACTAAAATATTTTCTCTTTCCACCATCATCTTGCATATGGATTCTTCATTGATAAGAGTCTTGAAAGACTTTTCTTCTTCCTTAACTTATTCACATGTTTTTCCTTATATGAAAATAAAGTGATCCTCTTCACATATTGTGAACTCAAATTGTTCAATTTATTCACTTTGGATGATATCTTTGAATTCCCCATTTCTATCCAACTCTACACCTTTACACTTATTATAGTCATAAATCATTTTACAAACATGATACTTAATACTCCCCATTGGTACTTTGTCCATATTCACACTATTATCTTTATTTTCACCAAGTTTGAGCTTATCAAAGCCTCTTCCACTCTGATTACTCCTTTGAATAGTGATGTGATTCATTTTTGACAACTCTTCTTCACTTATATTAATTTATTTAGAAACTATCTTCTCTTTTCCCTCTTCTTCATTTATTGAATTATTTATATTAGCTCTACACTTATTTTCATATCATTATTTCACCACTTCCATGTGGTGTAGAATTAACCTTATGTATACACATAATATTTTTAAACTTTATCAATTATTGATATTTTCTCTCTTACAGGAACTCATCGAGTCTCAATATATTTGAGTGCACACCTTAAAGGGTGAACAAAGAAAGGGGCGGGCCTACCATTGTGCTTTGAAATATTATTTTTCCCTATACCACCACTTAAAACCAATACAAATCCCTTCTATATGTTTACCTAAGCTTTGACACCTCCCTTACACACTCCTCTAAGCAATTCACCACCTTAAATAGCCCCTATATAATCTAAAATATCTCTTAATATCTTCTAAACATAGTTGAATAGGTCAACCTTGTTATGGTAATTGAGCGCATTACGGCACTAAGTCAACACATCTTAGTCTGGGACCTAACTATTCTATTTTATAAATAACTATGTTGACTAGGCCAACTATGTCAGCTAAAACTTCAAAAGGGTTTAGGGTTAGATCTGGCTATATATACACATCCTCTACCCCATTTTCATAGAGATAATCATTCATTTATGCATCTGATTCACTATTCTAATTATGGAGTCATTTCTTAGGGTTTCATACTTACTTTGGAGATAAAAATCATGTCTTGTGGTAAAAGTCTTTTGGATGCATAGGTAAAGTGTAGCCTAAAACTAGCCTATATGCGTTATCCTTTGAACTACAACAACCTCTTGCAAAGTACTATTAGCCAATGGAAAGATTGAGGCTTAATGGGTTTATCTTCAAGGTAAGTATTCCTGACTTTTGCTCCTCTTTTATTAGTAAATATATTTTCATTTATTGACTTATAAATATATATATATCTCCGTGCTTATGATTAACTCTACATTGACTTGATTAGAGTTTTTCTTTGCATATTTACTTTTACATTTATTATCCCCCATTTGTGCCACAACCTTTGGTGAGCACCAAATAATATTTACTTTTACTTTGTTAGAAACCATAAGACCTAGCTAGGGTTATTATGTAGTATTACTCAATTAGAGGCTTTGAAACCATCTCTAGTGATATTGTGTGGTAATATAACCCTTAGTTAGGTCTAGTGGATCCATATTGATCATGACCCTGATTTTATGAATTTACCAACAAGTGGAAGGGATAGTTTAATTTATCTTCTTCGAGCTACGATTGATTTATAGGTCAGCTTCACTTTCCCTTGTATATACCTTGCACTCTATTTGTCCATATGAGAATAATTCATATATTGACACATTATAGTCTCTCCTCCAAAACCTATGTAGTTTGCTTCCACATGTGCCACACCTTTGCCATCCTTAAATCTTCTTAGTAGAATCATGTACACAATTTCTATATCCTTATTTTTTGGACCTTCACATTTAACAAACACATCAAGGGAATCAAGATTTCCCATACTAACTTCCTAAACCCATTCATCATACCTTAAATATATGATGTCCAACTCTTCTCTTTTTCTCACATTATCCTCATAGATTTTCCTATCATGATGGAATCCCAAAGGTTCATTCTCAACAACTATCATGGTTTTCTTCTCCTCATTATTCTTTAATGTTTATTCTTATTCACATGACTAGTATTTATCCATACTCTTCTCATGTGCATTATATTTCAATTCAGCCATCTATAGTATTTCCTTCATGGAAACTAAAAATTCTCATGGATGCATTCTTCATTCACGTCTATTTATTTTTTTAATGAAACATGTATATTTCCTTAGTTTTCCTTAACCCTTATACCCTCTAAAATAGAAAAGACAAATGTGGTATCTTCGTTCACCAAGGATGTCTCTGAATCTTTCCAATTATGGGATACCACAAACTCCTTCCCATAATCAAATAATGGATCTCATTCTTATAGTTAAAAATATATCACCTCCATATCCTCTTTAATGAAGATTACTTCCTTTATGGACTGCTTATAAACCTCTTCTCCTTTATGTTCTGAGAAATTAGGTTTGTGATTCAAATAACTTTCCTTATCTTTTTTGTTTTTGATAATAAATTTGGGATTCTTGCATAGAAACCTCAATTTATTATTGACATTCAAGACAAACTTTTCCTCACACATATATTTCTCCTTGTGTAAACACCCTAATTTGGTCAAGCAACCACAAGTACTATGTCTTTTGTTGCTATTTCACATGAGGATCTTAGTAATGGTTATATTCCTTATTTGTGTGGTCATTTTGAGTCTTTTAATCTTTCGTATGTCTCATTTTCCATATTTTTGACACTCCTAATAGTCATAGGTCACCTTTTCCTAGTCTTCGGGGGCCTTAGCCTATCCTCCCTAATTTTTTCTCTATTTTGAGCCTTAGGACATTAGTACCACTTTCAATATAGTAATTCCACATGGCACTAGTGTCCACTGGTGGCTTTAGTGTTTGATGGGCCCTTTCACCCGTGTTTGAGTCTTAACCCCTTCGTGATCCTTATCTTATATTTTTATATTTTTTCATCACTTTTCTACCAGTGAATAAAGTATTATATTCAAAACAAATATCCTCTTATATAAAGAGCCTCAAGGCATTTTACATCTATCACTTACTATTTTGGCACTTATTTACATAAAATCAACTAATAGTACAACTCAAATAATCTACATACTACTCAATTTTCACACCTAGACATTTGCATGCTTGATCACAGAAGGGCTTAGGCAAAATTTAATCTAGCATACTATGCAAGTTGATTATGCATGTTCCCTAAGGGAGAACTACATGCAATCTGAGATCCCTAACATTGAGGTTAATGTAGGCAATGGCCAGAATAATAAGGGTTCTGCTCCATGCAATAATAACATCCCACAACCTAATTTTTCATTTCCTTTTTTCATGTATTTCATTCATTTTTTCATGCGTGTAGGTATTCATTAGGGTTTTGAAGAAGATTTATCCAAAATAGTAACATTGACAAGCCCCTACACGACACAAAATAACTTATAAGACCCCTAGCAACTCTTGTAACTTTCTTGAAAGTTATAAATAGTCACTACAAAAAGGACATTGGCACTAGAATTGGACACTAGCACCACATGGTGCTACTATCCTAAGAGGGGTGCTACTATCTGGAGATAGATCTGATAAAAAATTTAAAAATGAAAGATTCTTCTATGTCTACCTAGTCATTTCTAGTACCCTGATCTATGAAAAACTTTGTGTATCTCTAAATAATTTTCATTTCTCCTTGTGATTATTATTTTTGGAAAGTTCCATAGAATCAATAATTTCCAATTTTATCCCACATTAGCAACAAAACCATCCTTTAAATCTAGATTAAGATTTACATACTAAAACCCTAAAAGGTTAAAACATTTGGTGAATTTGTATTACTTTGAATATTGATTCAAAACCCTAATTTTCCTTAGGGTTTCCCTTCTCTAAATTTTGCACATTAAATTAGAGTTATAAAAATTAGATTTTATAATTTTTTGGCCTAACCTAGCTAATTTAATTAATCTTATACTAGGGTTTTATTTATTTAATTTAATTTAAATATTTACAACACAAACTTAAATTAAAAACCATGGATCCACATATTAAGTAACTATACATACAAATATTAGAAAATAGGGTTTCAATCACAACCCTATTTTATATTACAAACTTTCTTCAAAAAATTCAAACATTACTCACATACTTATGTTAAATTATATTTTACCTCTTGTGTGTTTGTTTTTACTTGTTTACACTATCTTCTTTGGCAAGTTTAAAATGGCATCTAAAAATTCTTTTACCCCTCACCCACTTTATGCACTCTTGAATTCTCTCATGATTATAATAATGAATGGACTAATTTTCAATATTGTACATTAGAGCATAATAATGCCTTCATTTATAATGATGATGATGACTATTGTTATAATGATTGCTATGAGGATTACTACGAGCATGAAAATGAAAATGAACATGAGGATATATTAGATACACCATATTCTCTTTCCTCTCACTCTTATATTACTCCTTAAAATCAAACTAAAAATATAATGCCAAAATAACCTCTTGTTGGTAGTGTTTTATTCCAATGTGATCCTAGTTTTTCAGCTACTTTTGCTACTTCATTATTCAAAATAGCTTAAATATAAGTTCACTACATGAAAACCATTTTTGCATGATTTAATTAAAGTAGATAGGAATAACGCATCTTATTTACCCTTCTCAATTACATTTAAAAAAACAAATACAAAGGATATTACACCTTTTATCAATAAACAAACTAAGATAGATGATATTATTTTATCACCCTCATTCACATTTCAAGCTCAATGTAATGATTATTTATAACAAATAGATAATGTACATGTCTCTAACTCCTCTCATATATGTCACAATGTGCTTAAAAAAAACATGTCTATTACTTCTCCTTCCCTTGATTCCAAAATTTAAAGTAATAATCATGCTTGCATTTCAAAAATGACTAGTGAACAAATGCCTTGAATTACGTCTACATATGATGATACATAGCATAGTAGTAAAAATTTAAAATCTTCTTCTTCTCTTTCTCTTAATGAGCATGTGGATGATACTTATTCTACTCTTACTTATACAAATTAATTAAATTCTAATCTCGATGAACCATGGGATAATGATGATTATTGTAATTATGATGAATATGACATAGAATCTACACCTTCTACTTTTTATTTTACCTAACATATCTTTCTTTTTCAATAAAATAATAGGTCACATGTAAAAAGACACACACACACACTTATTCTTATGTGCATAATTTACATCCATTAGAGAATAAAGTACCTTCTATTCAACTACTATGTGATACTCATTCACAACTTAACAATATAAAAGATACCAATGAATCTCCCTTAATTCCCCTTATTAAAGTAGAACCTATGTCTCAAACAAACATAAAAAATGGTGATAGCTCATTTACCTCTAACTAGGCCCAAGCTATCACACCTCCAAAGGTTATTGATAACACACTGACCCTTTCTAAACAAGATTTCCAATACAATGTACCAATGGTTAAAATAAATAATAAAATTCAGGCATTAAACAAACCCCTTGATAATGATAATATATCTTCACAAGTGTTAATTTATTTAATGCATGTTGTGGGTGCTTTGCAACAATAATTACATCATATCACTTTGGAAAAGAAAGCATACAAATCTCAAGTTAATGCCAATGTTATACATAATAACCCTATTCCATGTAGAATCTCTACTATGAGGTTTCCACACAAATTTTAGATAGTGGTGTTACCTATATTTTATGGATAGGGATATCCATACTTACATCTTTAGGCTTATGATAAAGCCATGGCTCATATTACAAATAAGTTAATTCTAGTACAAGTGTTTCCAAAGTCCCTGAATGGAAAAGCACTAGACTGGTTCCACCATACAATCCTTGGTGGATCTTTACATACATATGAGGAGCTAGAGATAGTCTTTCTCAGGCATTACATACAGAATAAGGGACCTCTAGTCACACATGAGAGGTTACCTTCATTACACCATGGTGACATAGATCTTACATCTGAATACATTCTATGATTCAAAGCTTGTTTGCATTAACTAATTTATCAACCAACAGATTTAGAAGTACAATACATCTTTTTTATAAGTTTAATATATCCTCTCAAGGAGAGATTGCTATATTAGACATCTAAATATTTAGACACATATAATATGCAACTATATCATTAGAGGCACGGTTGGGATTAGAAATTACATAGTGAGAGGAAGATTTGGCTATAGATCCTTAGAGCCTCAGTCATCAAATTTGGTACAAGAGCCTACTCCACTTCTAATTCAAAAATTAGTGGAATAAAAATAACCAATAAAAATACTCAGTGAAGGCAAAGAGATACTCTACACAACACCTTCTATAGTGAGTAGAACACAAGATATACACAGATGGGTTATACAGTTTTCATATAAGGTTGGGCCTTATGACATCTTTCTTACATTATTAGATAGGTGGATGTCACACTTCCTTTAACTAATCATAATCCACCACACCATTTGCACCGTATACCAGATAAGCATTATTGTCATTTTCACATGATAAATGGACATTCAACTGATCATTTTTATGTACTCTGAGCTTGCATCAACCAATATGTTAGTAGAGACATCATAGAGTTTACACAAGGGGCACCATGACCTCATTCACCACACTCTCTTAGATCACACTCATATACGATGGAATTATCCTAGGACATTACTTTTAAGGAACCATTGGATCCTCATTATATGAGCCCTATGAATTTTAGGACATCCATTTATCAATAGTCCCATATATCACAGCCTCAATAGTGATGGTAACCACTTCACAAAGTTTAGAACACACCTCCAGTGCATCCACCGATTAAAATATTTGGGAAAAATTATAAACCCAAGGGCACAATTTTAATACAATCACCAATCAAAATATATGTAAATAATTATAGAGCTCATAATGCACCTCTAGTGTGCACACCAATCAAGATATTTGGGAACAACTATCAATCCAAGGGCACAATTTCAATTTGACAAGTAAATATATATGGTAATAATTATAGAGATTAGAGCCCAGCTTTAGTTTACACATTGATTAATATATTTGTAATAAGTCATACAAATTAGAGTGTAGTTTCAGAATGTCAACCAATCAATATTTTTGCACCACAATATAAACAATTATATACTAGTAGTGCATCGCAAGCAACTCCAATTTCACAATCTATGTCTACATCGACATAGCATGAGCAGTATGATTGTTGGTTCTCCATGCCATCCAACTTCAGATTGGGCATATCGCCATCACATGTTATACATGCAGACATCTTATGAAATATAAATAAAAACTATATAATAACTTAATCTCCTATACATATGCCTAAAACATACATAAAATAGATATAAATCAATTAAATTTACTCCAAACAAAACAAATTTCAAACATCAACATTCAAACAATCAAACTAATTCAACACATAAGAATATATACAATATAACAAGCAGTTACAAATACATAATGTCAAATTAAAAAACAACCATATATATATATATATATATATATATATATATATATATATATATATATATAACTCAAAACGTCATTTCAATAAAAATATGGTGCATCACTCAATGATGTGAATATGACTAAGACTAGCTCCCTCACTTTCACTCTCAAATAATCAAAACTAGAACTAGAGGCCATGATATCTCTATGTGACGTCGATATATGGCTCCACCTACTCTCTCTCTCTTGATACCTGCCAAGTTCAGCGATATACTCAGCATGCTCTCACTGAAGTCATATGTAGTTGTCTACTATATGACTACTAGCCCCATCTAGAATATCAAGAGTGGGCATGGTACACCTCTACAGCTCAGCATGTAACTCATCTTTATCTATCATTGCTTGCTTAAATGTTGTAGTCACCATCGTAACCCGATCAAATAAATGGACATGCACCCTAGCAACATTGGTGGCCCTCCCCACTAATCCATCCTCCATGGCATCATTAGGTATATGTCATGTCAACTCACGCAGTGACGACTCAATAGTGACCTTCTAATACTCATCATCTCCTACACTTGCAATAATTCATAAGAATATTATTCTATAAACACATAATCAAATTTACACAGACCATATAAAACATACAAACAAACTTACCATCAATAGTGCTCAATGGATCTCAATCCAATACCTCATTAGCAATATTAAAATGTATGCAATAGTATAGTTCTTTTTTAAATTAATAACAGTGTTTAGATAGTTATTCCTTGTGTGACACTTATGATAATTTAGTGCAATTTGTTACAATTTTTTCATATTCTTTTACATAAATTTAAATAATAATTACTTTTTTATACTAAAAAATTATTTTATTATCAAATAGAGTATAAATTCTTATTAAAAATTATTTTCTAAATTCTTTTAATGCCATGATGTCCAGTTTAAAAGGAAGTTATGGCTTCTCCTAAATTTGTGCTAGATAAATCTAAAATATTTAATAGGATTAGCTATAATATATTAAAAAAATTACATTAAAATAGAATTTATAGCTCAAAAGTTGCAAAACATAGTTGTTGGGACAGAGAAACCTTGTTAGGATGACATGTTACATCTGAGCTTACAAATACATTTTACCAAAAATTGCAAGAAGCTATGTCGATAATTATAATGAGTGTGAAGGATGATTTCGTACTCTATATCAGCAATCAAGAGTCTCCCAATGATTTTTATAAACTCCTTCAATCTAGGTACGATGGCACTTATCTCACTAAGATTATTAAGCTAACGTTTGAATTGCTTAGTACATCTATGAAAGGTGTTGAAAAAGTTATTAATTTTCTTACAAAAATTAAAGACACTAAATATCAGTTAGATGGTTTTTAATTTAATCTTATTCTTAATTCAATTAATTATTCATGAAAAAAAAATTAATTCAAAATACCAAACTGAATAAGATATCTTTCACTACTCTGTCTGCTCACCTGATTCAAGAAGAGCAAGTGATGTCAAATTTTGATTCTAAATCACTTAAGCACTTCTCACTCTCAATCCTATTTATGAAAATAATATAAATCATAAATCTAACCCTAATTTTATAAATGTCAAAAATAAAAATAAGTAATCTGGCAATAAGAATCATATACCTAAATTTAATTAAATTTGTAATATGTGTAATAAATATGGTCATAAAAGAGAAAATTACTATAAAAATAAAGATAAATTTAATCATAAAACTTACAAAAATAATAAAAAGAAGAAATCTAATCAAAATTATGATTAAAGCAATAATCAAGAATATAATTATATTATTATTTTATGTGTTGTCTTGTTTGTTTCTAATGAAAATGAATGGATTTTATATAGTGGTGCATTGTGTCATATGACTTATTTATCTTATATTTTATTTGATATTAGAGATATTTCTAAAAATATTTATCTAGAAGATAATCTATTTGTAAAAGCTACTAAGTAAAGAAAAATAAAAATTGTAAATGTTGTTATTAAAGATGTTTTCTATATACCAAAACTTTAAAAAAAAAGTTGTTATCATGTTCTCAACTTATGAATGATAATTTCATTATAACTTTGTTTAAGGATAATTGATCTATTAAAAATCAATATAATTTTTTTATTACTAAAAGTGTTCAATATAATAGTTTATACATATTTTATATTTTTTTTGTATGTTTTCTTTCATTACATAGTATGAATGAATCACAATTATGACATGAAAGATTAAGACATGTTAGTTTTATAAATTTATATGATATGTCTTATAATAATATTATTGTTAGCATTCCTTCTATCTATTCTGATCATGAAACTTGTAAAAGATGATTATGTGATAAATAATATATTAATCCCTTTCACAAGAATCATGATGTGAATTATTCACATTATCTAGAGTTAATTCATATTGATGTTACAAAACCCTTGGAAGTTGAATCTCTTAAGGGTTCTTTATATGATGTTATTTTTATTGATGATTATACTAAAATAATTTGGTCATATTTTATAAAAAAGAAATCTGAAGTAGTATCTAAATTTAAAGAATTTAAAGCTATCGTTGAAAATACTTTTAATTTTTTTATTAAGAAATTAAGATCTGATAATGGTAGTGAATATATTAATAAACAATTTGATTATTTTTATGAATTGTGGTATTCAAAGGGAATTAACAATTTTCTATTCCTTATAGTAAAATGGTATTGTTAAAAGAAAAAATTATGCCATTATTTAAATGGATAGAATAATGTTACATTATATAAAAGTTCATAAGTTCTTATTGATCAAAACCATGAATACTATTATGCATATTTTGAATAAAATCTCTATTAAAATTTTATATCTTTTTATCCCTTTAGAAATGTGGTCTAAAAAGAAACCCAATATGACTCATCTTAGGATCTTTAGTAGTCTTGTTTCCATCTTTGTTCCTAAAACTAAAATAAAAAAACTTGATCATACATCTTATTTATGCATCTTTATAAGTTATGGAGGTAAAATTAAAAAGTTAAGAGTGTATGATCTCTCTAAAAGATAAATCGTTGAAAATAAAAATGTTCTGATTCTTGAAAAAAATATGTGAGCCCTCTGTGGAACCCCTTCAATGTTCTTCATTTGATGAACCTGGTTCTCCTATTACTTTTTATGAATAAACAAATGTTTTAGAGGAAGTTGATCCATTTTTTGATAACTTGGAGTCTGAAGAACCTTATGAACTTCATGTTCAATATAAAAGACTTAAATGAGCCTAATCCTTAATCCAATCTTCTAGTCTTGATTATATTAACAAATTAACTAGGAGTCAACATTTTTATCATGATTTAATTATTATATATGAATCTTAATCTTTTGAGGAAGCTATTCAAGATGATAGATGAAATGTTATACAAGTTGAGTATAATGTTTAAATCAAAAATCAAACTTGGAATATTATTCTACCTCTGCCTAAAAGATATATTGTTAGTTGCAGGTGACTTTATAAAATCAAATATAATTAACTAGTAAAATTGATAAATTTAAACAATTTAATTATTTGTGATTTTACTTCAAAACTCGAGATTGACTATGTTGAAACATTTACTCTTATAATGAAAATGAATACTATTAGACTACTCATTGCTCTTGCAACTCATAATGGTTAGATTCTATACCAAATAGATGTAAGAAAATATTCATGAATGATGATTTAAAAAAAAAAATCTATATTTAACTTAGCATAAAGGTTTCATTGACTCTAACAAAGAGCATTATGTTTTTAAGTTATTTAAATATATGTATGATTTAAAATAAGCTCCCTGGACTTGGTATTCTAAAATTATTAGTTATTTTTAAAAATTATGTTTCTCTAATTATTATTATGATAATGATCTTTTTGTAAGAAATAAAAATAATTATATTATCTTAATTGTATTATATGTTGATGATCTTCTTATTAATAGTGATCTAATTAATTTAATTCATAATTATAAATATAAACTAAGTCAAATGTTTAAAATGATTGATTTAGACATTTTTCATCATTTTTTAGGAATGATTATATTTTATAATAAAAATTTAATGTTATATCAAAATATCAATATACACATAATCTTCTTCTTAAATTTAATATGATTGATTGTAAGTTTATATCTACTTCTATTGAAGTTGTTAAACTTGATCTAAAACATGCATGTGACAAAGCTAATCCCATTCTTTACAGACAATTTGTTGGTAGTTTGATTTATCTAACCATTACTAAACTAGATATTTCATTTATTATATATGTTGATTCTATATTCATACAAAATATATATTTGAATCATTATAAATTCGCTAAACATATACTTTATTATATCAAAGGAACGATAAATTTTAATTTAATTTATTCTTCTATTGATAATGTTAAATTATATAGTTATTGACCATGTTGGTGATACTATAGATTTTAAATCTACTTCTAAAAATATGTTTAAGTTTGGTGTAAGTGTTATCACTCAAATCAGCAAAAAGCAACCCATTATCTTTATCTCTTATATTGAAGTAGAGTACAGAAGTGTTATGGACGTTGTTAAAAAAATCATGTGGCTAAGACGGTTATTAGGAGAACTTTATTTGGATGTTTCTCACAATACCACCCCTCTATGTAATAACCAAAGTTGTATAAGTTTGACAAAAAATATAGTATAACATCAAATTACTAAGCATATTGAAGTTCATATGCATTTTATCTGAGAGAAAGTCCTTAATAGTGATATTAATTTATAATTTTGTTCTAAGAATGAATAGATGATAGATATCTTCATAAAATTGTTTGGTGCTACTAAATTTTATTAGTTTCATCCAATGTTGAACCTCTCAGAGTTGTCATTGAGGGAAAGTGTGCATAACAATGTCACTTCTTAATAGCCATGTTTTTCCTTCTTCTCTATACTTCTTATTGTAAAGCATTGTAATATATCACATTATGTATTTTTGTAAATTCCGTGTGGAAATTTTACTTTTGTAACCCAATACTTAAAAACATATATTGTAATAGAAGTCGTTATATTATAAAAGGCTCCAATAATGCTTGGTTGATTATGCATGAGAAACTATGAGATATAGCCTCACAATCATGCTAGCCTAAAATTACTTTAAGTAGTTTATGGATTATAATTTATTTTGTTTCAAATGGTGATGTTGGCATGATGAGGGTTTTACAATCCTTCAATTTTTGTATGCCTCCTAAAATTATTATTATTGATTTATGGAGTATAACTCATTTATTAAAGTGATTATGGCATATATCACCGCTTAACATTAAGAGGGAGTGTTGGGACAAGTAATGTGTAAGTGGTGTTATTTACATTTAACATTATTACAATGGTTAATCAATTAAATAAATATATTTAATTTATTAACATGAGATAATCTCGTATAAATAAATTAAATATATTTTACTGTCGAGATTCTTCGGGGAGAAGTTAGACCCGTTGGTTACAACGATCCACCTCCACACCCCAATATAAAAAAGCATTTTCTCCTTGATAAAATACACTTACGAACTTTGCTCAAGGACAATGTTTTATGTGAAAAAAATATTTGAATATTTATGTGGCAAATATTATTTAGATAGTGTGTGAATGCTTGACATAGAAGTGAGGAAAAGGATTTGTATTAGTGTGTGGTTTCTCATTAATAAATATCAATTGTGGATTTTTTACCTCTATTTGAGGTTTTCTTACCTATAAAATGTATCATTGATCTATGTTCCTTGCTTATTAATTACACATCTAGATTTCTCTTGTATGTGTACATTGCATATACATATTTATATAAATCTTGACAAATTGTGGTCAGGGCATCACATTAAACATTCCAAGTTTTTATAGGTTTTTACCCTTCACAAGTAGGCCTAGGGTTTCAAGGAGGAGACTCATTTCTAGAGTTGCACACACAGTTGGGCATAAGGATCGCATACACAAAGCTATTGTAGACATGTCGAGCAGATTGTATGTTCACAAAGCCTCAAAACAACGTTACTCAACCTAAAATTATTTTCATTGACGGATTCACCCTACATAATGTTAGTGACCATGTGTGCACAAACAATTAGTTCCTTATCTGAGCGACTCGTGTCTACTTTCAACTCTTTTTCACTTTTAGAAGTTAGCCGTATTTAATTAGCGAACCAAAAAAACTAAGTTCCTTGATCTCTTTAGTATTTTATATATGTAACACATGCCACTTATCAAATCAATTTCAATACTTTACATTCAGATGCGTGTGTAATTGTCATATCTTATAATCTAAATTATACACAAATTTCTATCTTAATTAGGGTTATACAATCTAAATTAAGGTAAAACGCCTTGATTAGGGGAAGTCCACTCATAACTTATGCAAGCTATGGCAACCCCACTTGGTACCTTTGAAAACACTACTCAATAATATAAAAAATGCTCCCTCATACCTTATATGGACTGAAGCAACATTACCCAATACTTTTGGAAACCCCACTTATAGTTAGCAGAAAGACTTATTGGATGAGGGAAATCTTGCTCCATAATTGGGAAAAAATCTTCGCTAGACTAGCAAACAATGCTCAATACTTTCAAAACCCTAGCCAATACTTAACAAAATATATCAAATTGGCCCGGTTATTTTGGGCCCATTTTGAATTCAAATTGTCTATAACTATACAAGCAATCTAATTTATTTAGGCATCAAACAAAATCAAAAGATTTCATTATTCACTAGTGTTTATTGAATAATGGAAAACATTTTAGATGGGCAAGCATTCATTAGAGGAGTCATAGAAGCACAAAAGTTCATGTTAAAGACACAATGCACAACATTGGTTTGCATGGTTGATTAATTAATGCAATTATTGATGTGTTATTTTTTATATTGTATATTGTTGAAGGCCCTGACAAATATCAAGATAGCTCATCTGTTTCTTAGTATAATGGTAGCCTCAAAAGATATGGTGTTTCCCTTAAAGTTTAATATCAAACGGCCCAATTAGGACAAGTAAAAGAAGTCTATTTTTCCAACAATCTAAGCAAAGGTGCAAAAATTTGAGCAAGCTTTTTGGAGATTTGAATAAGGGGAATGGTCATCAAAAAAGTTCAAACGTATATACAATTTTGTCCAAAACATCTTTATGATTGAAAATGTCTATGATTCAAACAACAATTTTTTTGCAACTTTAAGATGTGTTTTCACTATTAGATCTTTAACTATTATTAATAAAACTCATGATATTCAGGGTACATCTCTAAACCTTAACATATCACCTCTTTTTCTCTAATTTTAAAACTAATTGATTAAATTTACTATTTTATTCATATAATTAACATAATTAAATGTTTATAAATATTTATATCGTAATATTAATATAAATTCATTTATATATACAATTAGCTTACTACCCTTTAACTTAAAATATTTAACAAATAATTTCAAATTTATAAAAAATATAAGAACAATTGGAGAGATTGCCCCCTTATCGATGTGTTTATAAACATGTATCGTAATTATTCATGTTCATAAATATATATGTGAGTACAAGATTTTTTTTAATATAAAAATAGTCTGAATTTATTTAAAAGATAAATGTTTTGAGACAAGTTTTTGAAATATGAAATTAATTTATAATATATAAAATTGTTTGTATTGCAAGGAGGTTATTTCTTATAAGGGTATATGTTTTATGTTTTATTTTATTTAAATTACAGCATTTATTTATTTTATTTTATTTAAATTATAACATTTATTTAATTTAGTTCTTAATTTTAGCTTGCGTGCGTGCATGTATGCGTGTGTGAATTGATTACTTTACATTATAGTGTTTATGTAATTTAGTCTTTCTTTTTTTTTTTTTTTAAATTTTTAATCGGTAATCAATTCTTTTTTAATTTCGGGGAATTTTCTAGACCCGTGGAAAGCAATGCCACTTGAAGAGTCAACTACCAATGGCAAGGGAGACTCGAACATGTGACCTCATGAATAAAGCGCACCTTCTTTACCGTTTGGTCACTGCCACAAGGACAATTTGGACCTTATTTTTATTGTTATTATTTTTTCCTAAAATTGATTGCCTTGAAATGCTCTAAAATTACATGTGCACAAGTATGTGTGTGTGCACACGTGTTAATTGATTGCTTTGTATTATGGTGTTTATGTAAGTTGACTCTATTTTTTTATATTTATTTGTTTATTTCTAAAATTGATTGCCTTGGAATGCTCTAGTTTAATGTAAATGATATTTTTATTTTTATTTAAAATTATAATTTTGTTGTAAGTTATTTTTATTTGAATTATTTTTAGTATTATATGTGTATAAATGTCTCAATCATTTAATTATTTATTCAAATTTTTTTTAGTGATTGATAAACTAAATGTTATTATTAAATAATGATCAGAATTCTCTTTACGGATTGTTTTAGGTAATGATGAGAGATCTTGTTTACTATTTTTTTTTTTTTTTTAAAGTAAATTTTTATGTTTCTAATAATATAGATTGAATCTTTTAATTGGGAGTATTTCTCCATAAGAACAATTGGGTGTATTGTTGTTTTTAATTTTGAAACCTTGATAATTAACTGATTTTTATTTGTTCGTTTTTGTTTCATGTTACTCAAGATGTGCTCTGGATCCACACTCGAGACTCATGGAGAATGAGAGAATAATGGTGTAAAGCATGTTGAAGTTCTAACGAATTTTATTAAAAAAAATAAATAAAATTACTGTAAGTATTTAGCAAATAAAACAATATTCATGATTCATTAGTCACCCATACTATAACTATTATTATTCAAGTACAGTTAATTATATAGTTTCCCCCACAATCAAGGCCACTTTAACTTTCTACCTCATTTCTACAACTTCCAGCATGTAATGTGCCTTAGAAGACAATCAGCGCTTTCATTTTTATGCAACTGATATTTTTTGTTTTTGACTTTATGTTTAATTACGAAAGGGCCCTAGGTGTAAAAAGGAGTTACGCTTCCAACCTGGAAATCCTAGTACATCGGATTAGCAGGTTAAAAGGCATGTCATCACGCAAAAGACACAGAATGCTAAACCTCGGTAGAGAGATACTGTAGAAAAGAGGCATGTCATCACATACAGACACACAATACTTAACCTCGGCAGAGAGATACCTTAGAAAAGAGGCATGTTATCACACACAAACACACAATACTAAACCTCGGCAGAGATACCTTAGAAAAGAGGCATGTCATCACACACAGACGCACAACAGTAAACCTCGGCAGAGAGATACCTTAGAAAAGACGGACAATGAAATTTGATGACCCTTCTTTTGCCAAAATGCTTCCAAACTGACAAGAAACACTTGTCTTTGACTCACAAGAACCCCTTGATCAATGGTTCCAAGATCTTTTTTCTTCTTCTGTACAACATCATAGCTACTGGTGCGTAGAATAAGATCCCAGGATATCTGTCCATCAACGCTCATAACTAATCTTATTCCTGGCAGATACGAAAATCATTCTCCTCACAATACATCTTATAATATACCATAGACAGCCCGCATAATGCAAGTGCAAGTGCAAGTGAAAGTGAATTCTTTAATGTATGCAAGTGCAGTGTGAAAGGATGCAAGCGTGGCGAGTGCTCTATGCCATAGAGACCAAACTCTTCAAATCAGTTTTCACCCAACCAATGCAATTGGTGTTTTCATAGTGCGTTATTTTATAATATTATTTTCCACGAATCAGTTGCATATTAATTTAAGTTAATATTTATGGCCCATCTTTCATGAATGGTAGTTCACAAGAACCCATCTGTTATGAGCTTGAATAGTCCATTTGGTCCTTGCTGCATTCGGATGATATAGCTAGATGAAGCACTAGAACTTCCCATGAGATCACAGATCCTAGAACTATTCTGACTGGTGTGCTTCATAATTCGGCCTGAAAAATAAGCAATTGCTAATTCTGAAGTTCTTTTGTATCGATTTCTAATAATTTCAAAAAAAGTTTTTATTGTACTTCGTTAATCAATTGCAACATATTGCCCAGTTCGATCAATTAAAGCTTCTCTCATTTAAATGTATAAACTTAATCAATCAGCCTAAATGAAGAAAGGCTAATTGGCAACATATCAAATGATCACGTCTGTAAACACAAATGGTGATAGATTGCATTAAAAAATTAAATACATCGTCACCTAAAATTACTAAAAGTTAAGATTTCTAATGGCTACAACATGTATAAGTAGCGGACACTATAAATTTGTAACAGGATCTCTTGCCCAGCCAAACTTAGTCTATATGAGAATAGCCATAAAATCATGAAAATGGAATCTCATACTTATCAAATGATTACTCAAATCAAAGCATGAAAGTAGCTTACCATATGATATCTGATAGCTTAAGGCTGGTATTGGCTTGCTACACACTATAGCTAACCTTTCTTCCATAACCATTTTTCCGTCACTTATCAGACACAAGCAAACATGATTGAAATATATTTCAAAAACCAAATGCAAATAAATAAGCTTTATACCACACAACCCCATCAAAGAAAAATGAAACAAAGAAGCTTTGGCCTACACAATCCCAACACAATCCCAACAAAGAAAAATATAGGATGCAGATTATGTTTCTTGGAAAACATTTCTTTCCTAATCTTGATGGTAAAGAAGAACCTTATGCCGATTGTATATGAATAATGACATAATTAAGTGGACCTCAAGAATATTAACAAATGCAAAAGCATATTGTAAATGATCATTTCTCGATGGCAGATCTTTGCAATATAGATGTCCTATTGCATAGATCATATTGTAAATGATCATTTCTCGATGGCAATATGATCTATGCAATAGGACATCTATATTGCAAAATATTTTCCAAAAAGAGATGCATATCTAATAAAGTCCTTACCATACCCAAATGTTGGTTTCGTAAAAAGCACCTAACTACAAATGTTTAGATATGGCTTAAATAATCCGTCTTATCACACTATCTGCCAATCAAACAAGCACGGGCTAAATTAATACCAGAGAATTTAAAAAATTAAGATCATTCCTCTTATTGGCCACATCCAAGAGTATGTATTTTTCAGCCACAAATCCATTTTGCTAGCACGAACAACAAGATCATGTTTTTGCATTACAAAAGCAAACGTTTATTCATACTTGAAATTACAATAACACGCTGCCCCCAATAGAAAAAGGCAATGAACCTCCAACCAAATTTGCCAGTAAATTAAAGAAACAAATTTGCATTTTTACAGCTCCCCCTTCAAGAAACCAGCACAGCTAAATATTGTGAAAGCAAAGGTTCGAAACATCACACATTACTGGCACAACCTTAGGAGACTCAACAAGCATCTCTTCCTCTTCCAATTTCACAGGACCAGATCAACTAAGAAATGATTGAATTAGATGTGAAAAATACTACAGAATGCTAGAACAATGTTACCTTGTTTACAAGATATTAGTATTTCCTACATAAATTAGAAAACCCTGCAGTGTAATTTATATCAGTGTCTCTTGAGTACGGATAATACTCATCAACAACCAGAAAACTTACACGTGACAATGCAGTATCTCATATCTTCACAAAACACCATGTACGTGGATTCCAACATCACAATGAAAAACATTTATAATCACAGATTAAACTTATGCACCTGCATAAGTTACTGCAATCTGTCTGCAAAACCCAAATCTCAAATGACATTTAGCCCTAGGTTACCAATGATCTAACATAAATCCCAAGTTTCAAATGCATAATTCCATGCCAGCATCTCATACTTAAACTGGGTATCTAAAAAAGTTTAACCGAGGCTTGTCTCTTTTATGTTAAAAAGGTTTCCCCATGTAGAAAAAATGTCCAAAAGACAATAAATTCACTCACCTTGGTATACTTATTTCTTCCATTGACCAAAAACCTACAGTGGTTGTTATACGAAGATCTTCTGTTGCCTTTCTAAAGTACCTTTGACTCTTCAACTCCAATTTCTTCTCTCTAGAATGAAAATTGTTATGTTTGTGTGTTCTCCTGATGACGACTACATTAAGTCAGGGATGGAATAAACTTGATCAGAATCCATGAATACACAATAGACAAGGCAGCTCCGATTGGAATTGTCACAACCCAAGAAGCAACTATCTCCCGCACTGTTTCAGCTTGAACATTGTTTAGGCCTCTAGCAAATCCAACTCCCATCACTGCTCCTACTAAAGATGTGTGGCAGATATTGGAAGCCTAAGTTTTGATGCAATAACCACAATGCCAGCAGCTGCAAACTCAGCTGCAAACCCTCTTGTTGGGGTTAGTTCTGCAATTTTCTTGCCTATAGTTGCAATCACCTTATAGCCCCATACCATCAAGCCAGCAACAATTCCGAATCCACCCCATGCGAGCACATCAATAGGCACAACTATGTCTCCACCTAGATGTGCTCCTTTGAGAACAGATAAAGCTGCAGCTATGGGGCCAATGGCATTTGCAACATCATTTGCCCCATGTGCAAATGATATGAAGCAAGCTGAGAGTACTTGCAAATATCCAAAGACACTATAAACTATTTTCAGCTGATCACCTGTTGGACCAGCTATTTCTGATAATAGAATGATCCGTCTAGGAATGTCTTTCATTAGACTCTGGCTCTTTTGACGACTCAAGCAGATTGCCAAGCTGTCGTTGAATGACTTTGGTTATAAGAGCGACTCCTAAAATACCACATCCAAGAGCTTATGCTGCAGAAATCAATGGAACTGTGCTCAAGGGAAATGCCATGAATGAAATACCTGTGACTCTTAAAAACACTGCAATAGGTGCAGCGGCTGCTGCAGCTTGCCCTGGATTTGGAGCACTGTACACAAACTGTCAGGAAATCAAGTTAGTGACTTTTGTTTACAGAGCTCAAAGAAAGAAATTATCAATTCACCATCTCTTCACTGGCTCATGAGTTCAAACAATATGCAGCATCAGTGGCACCAGAAACAAATAGCTTCATTTTATTAGAGAAGGATATGTGATCAAATCTTAAATGTTTTGGACCACACCCTGTACGAATACACTTGTAAACAAGGAATGAAACAGCAGCACCCATAACTGGGGATATAACCCATGATGAAACGACTCTACCTAGTGATCTCCAGAATACAGCTCCAACTCCTCCATACACTAGTCCAAAACCCACCATTGCTCCAATGATGCAATGAGTAGTGGAGACTGGCAATCCATAATATGATGCAACCTACATAACGAAACACGTCAATCCTGACAACTACTAATAATACTTGCAACAGAGTAGAACTTTACAATTAAATTTAATATAGTAATTATTGTTCCTTGAAGTAATATAAGATGCATTTCTAAAAACAGAAATAATAAAATAGAAAATAAATTTTCTGGGCCATTATGAATAACCAGGTATGTTATATTGCTTTTCTGATTGCATACAAGTTTTTAGTCAATCATCTATTCGATGTAATTTACCAATTACAATAACTTTCACAATCACATGCAGTGTTGAAGGGTGAACAGAAACTATGCACAGCTATAAGCTAGCCAAGGAACCTCAACAAAAACAAAAAATCAATTAATGAAAGGCTTCATAGGACAGGCACTTCTCACCCTTACTCTATTACCTAAGTGACATTCTAACAAACATATATCCATAGTAACGTGCATGGCTAACCATGGTTTAAACTTATTTTTCTAATATCAAACCATAAATCCAGAAAAATTCACAATACACAGTCGGATGGAAAAAAAATACAATTTGTTTTTAATTAAAACAACCATAACTATAACATCGGCCATGGAATGTTTTATATGTAGTATACATACAAAGTGCTATTACATGTTTATGCTGACCGGTATTCTTTAACTCAAAACTCTAACCCAAAGTAACCATACATGTCCATTGTATCACTTGGTAGTCCCAAAAAATTTCCTTTGCCTACGTTTATGATGCAAATTATCTCACTTGAAATTTTATTTGGCATACTGAACAGCATGAGTTGGTACCTTTCCTCCAAACATGCAGATGGATTCTTTTATTGATGGGTTTACCAATCAACATATTTAAGCCTGGTAAAGACGGACTTACAAGAGATTTCAATCTTTGCTGGAATACATCTTCTCACAACTCTGTCAAATAAGAAGACTAGAATGTGACGAGTGGGATGAGTTCAAGTAATATAAAAAAATGGGCTTTCAAAGCAGAGGCCCAAGTTCAAACCCCAGGAAATAAGTGTTGAGATTGGATAAAATACCCGATCCAACATGTTGGGTGTTGTGTATGTCTCCTTTCACAAATTTCTAAGTCCTTTGTTGTTGAGAGGATTTGGACTACATATAACTCTGTCCACTTTGTGCAGAGGAACATGCTTACTCTAGGAGAGCAGAGAAGCTTATCATTGTACATGGTGCCTTGCATTTGCATGATTGCAAGACAAATGAGTACAAGGAGAATCCAGCAACACAAAGGGATGTAGAGCCCACAGAACTGAGGTATGTTGATGAGGAGCAGGATGTGCAAGTAGGATTGCTTGGAATCCTTTCATTGATTTCTAGTTCCTTTGCTGCTGAGAGGAATTGGTCTACATGTAACTTTATCCACTTTGTGAAGAGGAAGAGGCTTAACTCTAGGAGAGCAAAGAAGCTTCTTGTTGTAAATAGTGCCTTGCATCTGCATGATCACATGACAAATGAGTACAAGGAAAATCCAACAACATGGTGGGGGATGTAGAGGCCAAGGAGCTGAGACAAGTTGATGAGGAAGATGTGCAAGTAGGATTGCTTAGGTTTTTGCTGCAGTAGCCAGATGAGTCCAACAGTTCCTCTGATGAGAAGAAATTCACGAGATTATCAAATGATGACCCTGATTATTGAGCTTGTTGCTCAATGCAGCTTAGCATTTTCATTTTCCTCGTTTAGATTGTAACTTCATAATTTCATACTTGTAACTTTGTAAGTTGTTGAACTGTTGATGATGGATTGTCATTAAACTTCAGTGAATCAGCGCTTTGTAATCAATTTTAATTATTACTGCTTGTGAGTAATGTGACGACATCATTCAATGTTGGATCATAGATGTATCAAGTTATTTTAATTTAATTTCAGTTTCTTTCAATTTTCAAATATTATTTTTATATGTATTTTAAGATGTCCCAAAAATCTACAAAATTTTTTGCCATCCCTGGAAATGCGTTTGCGGCACCATCGCTTAAAATTTGTGACAAGCCTATGAAAATCCACAGCGCCACCACTTGTAACCATTCTTTTGGCCCTAGGGTACAATTAACGGTTAGTTTCCTTAGCCTTCACTTAATTTGGTCCTAAATTCTACATCCGTCCTACCCTTCCTAAACATTAGGTCTATCCTACCCTTCCTAAGGATCAGGTCCATTCGACACTTTAGTGCTCCATATATATAGGCATCAAGGAAACATTATCCCACCTAAGAAGACAATGCCCATAAAATCTTTCAGTATATACTTACCTCACTATCGTTTGGCCTACTAGCTTTCATTGCTTCCTATAGCTATCTACATCAGAGTTATCAAAATCTCCATCAATCATAGGATAATTTTGCCTTGTTTTTACATGTTTCTCACACTATGCATTTTCACGGATATTCCTCTTGGCTTGTCAATAGGGTTCAGTCGAGGTATCATCTACATATGTTTCAGATCGCCAACACATCCTTCCTCCCACAATACTTGCACACACCCTGGAATTTCTAAAAATGAGTCAGTAGTCTCTACACATGCCTCTTGCGGAGCAGTTATGAGGGCACCTTAGTAAGGTGAATTGTTTTTATATTACATACTGCTATCTTTGCATATAGGGTTTGGGTTCATATATTGTCTCTAGCCTATTAGATTGTACTAGGGAAGTCATAAATAGTGCATTTCCTAACTCTTCTCCTTTCATTCAAAATATCAAAAAATACAAAAATCTTGGCTACATCCTATAGTTGAATTGAGGTTACTGCATGGTTTACTTTCATTTATCATTGCAAATAGCACATAATAGTGGACATGATCTACCTCCTTTGTTGTGTCTCCAGCCAGATCTTTAATCTTCAATCTATAGTGGCGCACCCCATCACAACAGTTCTCAATCACTATAGGTTATGTGAAGACCCTTGGTTGTTGATTGCTTGATTTTTATCCTATTTTTCTAGGTTTTCTATAGTCATCCCTGTTTTCACATCTACAGTGGGATTAATGGACTTGGTATATTCTAACTGAGCTTCCATCATCCAATATGGAATTATCAATCTGACCTATATAGTCTGACCTTACTATGTTGCTATAAGGTGCCTGCCTGTAATGAAGTTGTTTCACCAATAAAGTAGAATCACAACAATGGATCACAATATGATTGAAATAGAGCACAATATATATATAAATGATGAGCCATTTCAAGGGGGCAACCTCCACAACCTTAAAATAAGAACAAAATTCACAATATAACGATAAAATACTAACCATTACCTCCTATATATATATATATATATATATATATATATATATATATATATATACTCTAATTATGCTACGGAATCACCCTAGGCCAACCCTACCACTAATATGAAGCTATAGAAACGATCATATGAATTTATTAAATGTCCATATATATCCCAATACATATTATAGGCCGTTCCCTTCAAATCAACATTGACCTCAATGTTGACTATCATTGGATGCTACAGCAGGAATGCTTCGTCATCCTATGTCGCATCTTCACTAGCCAGATTCATCCACTTGATTAGATACTCTGTAATCATCCCATTCTGCAACCTCTTAGTGTGTGTCAAAATTATTCCCTCTGGTTCCAAAATGATTCTTCAGTTGTCATCAAGCTCTAGTAGCTCTATTTGGGCTGAAATTCTTTGTCCAAGGACCTTAATCAAGAAGGAAACATGGAAGATCGGATGTATTTTCGCTGAGTGAGGTAACTCTAGTTTGTATGCTACACAGCCAATCTTCTACAATGAAACAACCCCAAAAAAAAAAATTCTTGGATTGCAATAACAGAGTGCAACAGAAAGGCATGTTGGGTTCACTATACAACTAGATGATGCAAGACTACATCTACTTGATCATGCACAAGCGCCCAGGAGACCAGAATGCATTGGATTGACAGAGAATATTTGTCCTGGGGTAAAACACCCTTAAAGGTTTCCATAAGGCGTATGTTACCAAATGGATCTATATATTGTTCGGGACATATCAATGTACAGGTGCACCCTGATAAGCTCTGAACTTAATACAAGGTACATGCCTCCCAGTAGGACCATTTAAGGGTTCAATATCCTTGAACAAATACGTTGTTCTTGCTAGCAGTTCAGATTTAGAGATTGGATGGGTAGTAGCCTCTTTTAATGGAAATGCAAGACATAACCTTATAATATAGACTAGGTTCGAGAGTAACTGCCCCAATCCGAACCGCCCTAAACCCATCGTGCTAAAAAGGGGAGTTCATTAGTCCATAATTCATAAGAGATCCGTTAGCGCATTCATTATAAAATATCAATTGTTATGGATATCAAGAGACCAAATAAAAGAAGTATAGATATCATTACTAACATTCATGGTCATCAACCATCATGTGTATAAGAGGTCAAGACAAGAATACACATTCATAAGAGTTCTCATTAGATACATGTTATCACTCTGGAGTGCACCTTGCTTGAAGGTATCCAAGCACACCCTCACTCCAGCGGATACAATTGGAACATCTCAGAGTGTGGGTACCTCTTTGATGAGAAAAACCTCCAAAGAGGGTTGGTTCCCTTTAGATTTATCAATTAGGTCAACTGTGATTTTTGGGTTGAAAAGAGGAAGGGAAACTTAAAAGAAATTCTAATTTAAAAGGGATGATACATCTGAATTTTTCAAATCCTCTGAAGTTACTGAAATCAATACACATAATCAAATGAAATTTATATTTCTGTCCTTAAGCAAAAATGTTTTAGATGAAGGGTTAAAAACCTCTTCAAATGCCCTGCAAAAGGGTGAGATTGAGAAAGATAGGTCAAGAAGGGACCTGCAAAAGGAGATAAATCTAACTTATACGCTGATGCACAATCAAATACACACTATTCTTCTTTCTAAAACTCAGATTCAGAACAAAAATTTTGTTATTGATCATTGGTCCAACTTACAATTTCTTTCTTTCAACTTCAACAATCCTTCTAAATGGCTTGATTAAGCCAATAAATAAGCTTTTCAAAAACCTAAAATAGCCTTAAGTAGAGTTCTAAAAAGGGAAAGGGTTAGTCCCTATTAATTAATTCAAGACTTAACACCTTTTACAATGTTTTGAATATTCAATAAAATCTTTTCCCTTTACAAAATTTGCATGCCTCTCCAAACTTTGGCATTGAAGTATGGCGGTGGGGCCAAGTTTGAAAGGTTAATATTTAAAATAAACAATACACTCTCCAAAAATCTCCAAACATGCATGAATCCAAGGTTGGCGTAGAAGTATGGATGGTGGGCCCATTGACAGTCAAACTTCTCCTTTGCATTGAATACTATGCCAAATCTCTAAATAAGGGACTCCATTTGATTTGTTTGAAAACTGAGTTGAAAGAAGAGATTATTCCACTTTGCATGGAAAACAAGGAAGATGTGTAACGAGCTTGTCTAGTCAACTCCAACTCAAGACCAATCAACCTATAATGGTCTCCACTTGCATGAAAAGCTATGCCACATCTTGTATGGGGAACTCCGCTTGAACTGCCTGAAACGTTGAAAGCTTTGGATTGCATGATAACCAAAGAGGAGCGTGATTTCGTCAAACAGTCAACATGAAGCTTTAGCGAATCCACTATATATAGCACTTGCTTGCATGGACAAGGATCTTGATGAGTGAGAGATGTATTCAAAATGAATTCCTTGTTATTTCCCGGCCTTCTGCTCTCGGTTTCTTCCCTTGGTTATTTTCCCGCAGGAATTGTTCAATTCCTTATTTATTCCTTCGGCTTTTCCTTGGTTGTTTTCCAACGGACAAATTGTCCGTAGGAATTATCTCTCAACTTACCCTTCGGACTTTGCTTTTGTCTTCAGGATTTGCCAATTGTTTGCTTCGGACAAAAAGTCCAAAGGAAATATTTCCTTCGAGCTTTTGTCTTAAGGACTTTCCGAAAGAAAGAGCCCTTCAGGCCTTCAAAAGTGACCTTTCAGAAACATAAACCAACCCTTAGGAAGCTTGGAAAGTGACTTTCCCGAAGGGCACATACCCTTCAGGATTCTTGAAAAAGTCCTATGAAATCTTCAAGAGAACCTTCCCGAAGGGTAGATACCCTTCGAGATTCCTGCTAAGTGACATTTCCAAAGATACCCTTCGGCAACTATGAAATGGTACACTTGCCCCTGAAAAGTCCTTCGGGATTCTGCAAATGTACTTTCTCGAAGGGCACATACCCTTCGGGTTTTTTGTGAACGAACTTTCCTTTTGAAAAAGAAGCCCCTCAGAATTTTGAACTGCCTTTCTTTCGAAAAAGTTGGAAAGTCCTTCGGACTTCTTTTATTTGTCCCTTCAGACTTATGTTTTGAGCTTTCCCGAAGGGTACATACCCTTCGGGATTTTTGAATTGCACCAATTCCCTTCACCAAACTGCGCTTTGTAATTCTTGCGGACTTCTTGCAAAGTCCTTTGAAATCTCTTTTCCCTTGGATAAAAAGTCCGAGGAAATTGTTCCCACTCTTAGCCCAAAAGAAAAATCTGAAAAAGAAAACACTTGATATAAAGTCCGAAAAAACAAATACTCCTGCTTTTATCTGTAAGTGAACCTACAAGCCTATGGGTCTAGTCTTAAGGATACGTCTCTTTTCAAAACATAACCACACCCTCCATGTCTCCTGTTTAGAATGACTTCACCACCATACTATTTAACCATTTGTGATTAAACTTTTCAAATTAGAGTTCCATACAGAAAAAGATTGATATAGCCCAAAAAGGAAGCTGTAGAGTTATCTTTTTGGTGACTGACTGTAGGTGCATATGATGATTAACCCTATATAAGGCCTTTTGAACTTGAATATGCCTTTTTCCATGACACTCCTATCCACCTTACAAAGTTATTTCTCCTACAAGCCTGTAGGTTCACTTTATAACAGTATGTGACATTTTGAGTACGAGATATGCTTTTTGAACTTGTTGTAGATGTCTTGCCCTTGCACGGACTGTAGCTTGTCAATGACCTCAAAGAAGGCTCAAAGGCAAATTTGATCTTCATTCTTCTTCATGGTTGCTTGATCAGTCCATTAGCAAACATAAACCATACAACAAAACTCACTGCCACCTTAAACTTCATCTCCATGCTTGTCTTTCACCCCATAAATGGGTTGTTCATGTATTCTCCTCATGATCATAAGCACTTGTCACTAAATCTTGATAAAGACCTTTCTCACTTGATTGTGTAACATTGTTGTAGGTCCTCATCATGACTCTATTTGATACTTTGACTGCCTACATTTCCCTTTGTTCATGCTTTTAGACTATAATTCACCAGTTTGACCAGTCGTATAGGGAAATTGACCGTTCTGGGGACAGTTTCGAATAGTAGGGTTAGTAATTTGGCCTTGACAGGGCAAATTACTAACAATTTTGACGACTTTCAGGGTTTGACCAGCCTGACGGTCAAAGAACTCAGAAACTCCGGTTATAACAAACTTGGATATACACTGAAAAATTTGGAAAAACTAGAGACCAAAACACAAAAGAGAAACTGACTCAACAACAACAATATGTGCACGTGCACTTAGAGGAAAGGACAACAACAATACTAAAAGGAAAAACAACTACTACTGAAAGCATGTGAATAGCACTTAGAGGAATGAAACTAAAGGTAGTCTATTGCGTACAAACTAACCTCCTCCTGGATCAAAAGGAAAGCTATTTGATGTCCCATAGAATCTTGAAATATATTTGCCATCTCTTGATAGCTCTTTTCTACAACTAGGAGCAATTGGATGCTCATGTCTTCTTGATGGTGCAGCTGGGATTCCAACCTCTAGTCTCAGGTACATTGATTGCAAGTATGGATCGAAGACCCAATCATCATGTTTCCAAATCCGTGTACTTTGCAAGAACATCTTCAATTGCTGATCTTGATCAGGTAGACTAGCATGTTGTATCTTCTTTGTCATATCTTCAAGGCTAACCTCTAAGAAAGACGATTATGATTTTGTGACTTCTTGAGGCCATTTGTGTTCATACTTAGCTTCCAAAAGTGTATAAGCATCTAAAGATGATGAAAGAAGTTGATAACCATGCTTGAGATGTTCAAACATGTCATCTTCTAAGGAAACAACCGCTTCTTGCTTGGTGGAAGCACTCTTCTCATCCTGCAATTGACCACATTCCAGTAAAGAATACCTTGAACAAAAGATTCAAACAAATCTAAAGACTTGTTCTCCTGAATTTGAAGTACATTTGGAACATAACGCTGCAAATTATCTTCAACTTCTTGTGGTAATTGGTACTCGTTTTCTGTCACTTCTACAAGCTCTTGTTCTTCATGATGGATGGCAGCCCTTGTTGGATCAATAAGCTCATGGAAAACACCTTCAAGTTGAACAATTGAAGTGTTTTCTTCTTGAAATTCTTCTACTCTCAGCTGATCTTCAATTACAGCAACAACCACTTTGACTTCATCAATTTCATATCTGACATTGAATGTGTCAATGATGATGTCCTCCTTATGATCATGCAATACCCTTTCATCTCCATCTACATCAGCTGCAACTTCTTCTTTTGCTTCAAATAGGGACAATAGATCCCTGAAAGTATTTAATAAGATGAGAAAGATCCAATGGTTGTGCCATAGATTCTTGATTTTTCTCTTGAGGCTACTGAACCTGAACAACTGTCACCTCCTCTCTGTGCACTGTTTCTCGAATTGTTTTCCATGAAGGAAAGGATTTGGGATATTGGGGGGGAAGGGCTGAGGGCTGAATGTCAACAGTGAATTTAGGGTTGATTTCATCATTTGAGCTTATGCTTGGTTATTCTATTTGACTCCAAGTTGCAAACTTGGGTTTAAGAGCTTCTGGTATTGTAAATATTGCATCTTGAGGAATGATTGGGAAAGTTTCTTGTTGAGATGGACTTGAAATCCATGGATATTGATATGGGGCAGCAAGAGGTATTGATGTTTGAGACTAAGATTGTTTATCAAATAAATCTTGTTTGTAAGTTGATAACTCCTCAGCAATCATTCGGCTTACCCTCTTCATTTCCTCTATCGCATTATGAAAATTCAGAGAATTTTGGAAGGATGATTGAACTTGGAATGGATAAGGTTCATATGGATGAGGATGAGATGCATATGGATCATGGTTATAGGAATGGTATGAGCCTTCATACTACTGATAAGGATCTGTATACTCTTCATATGACTGATATGAGTCATGGCGATCATACTGTAAACACTGAAAGGGAGAACAATGATGAAATTCTTCTCTATAGACTACCATAGCCTAGATTTTCATGAAGATAAATGGAATTATGATAAATAATGTACTTTTGCCTTGAAATGAGAGCCACAAGAGTACTGAAAACCGAATCTAAAGATGATGTACTGCAAGCTGGTCCCACAGAGCGTGCCAAAAACTGTTATCACTCTGGAGTGCACGCTGCTTGAAGATGTGTAAAACACACCCTCACTCCAAGTGATACAATTGGAACTTCTCAGAGTGTGGGTGACTCTTTGATGAGAAGAACCACTAGAGAGGGCTGGTTCCCTTAGGATTTTTCAATAAATCTGACTACTGTGATTTTGGATTGAAAAAAGGAAGGGAAACTTAAAAGAAATTATAATTAAAAGGGGGTGATACACCTGAATTATTCAAATCCTCTGAAGTTACTGAAATCAATGCACACATATAATCAAAAGAAATCTATAATTCTGTCCCTAAGCAAAAATGTTTCAGATGAAGGGTTGAAAACCTCTTTAAATCACCTGCAAAAGGGTGAGATAGAGAAAGATAGGTGAGGAAGGGCCCTGCAAAAAGAAATAAATCTCACTTATATGTTGATGCGCAATCAAATAAACACTATTCTTCTTTCTAAAACTCAGATTCAGAACTGAAATTCTATTATTGATCACGGGTCCAACTTACAATTTCTTTCTTTCAACTTCAACGATCCTTCTAAATGGCTTGATCAAGCCAATAAATAAGCTTTTCAAAAACCTAAAATAGCCTTCAGTAGAGTTCTAAAAAGGGAAAGAGTTAGTCCCTGTTAATTAACTCAAGACTTAACACCTTTTACAATGTTTTGAATATTCAATAAAATCTTTTCCCTTTACAAAATTTGCATGCCTCTCCAAACTTTGGCGTACAAGTATGGCGGTGGAGCCAAGTTTGAAAGGTTAATATTTAACATAAACAATACACTCTCCAAAAATCTCCAAACATGCATGAATCCAAGGTTGGCGTAGAAGTATGGATGGTGGGACCATTGACAGTCAAACTTCTCCTTTGCATGGAATACTACACCAAATCTCTGAATAAGGGACTCCATTTGATTTGTTTGAAAGCTGAGTTGAAAGAAGAGATTATTCCACTTTGCATGAAAAACAAGGAAGATTGTGTAACGAACTTGTCTAGTCAACTTCAACTCAAGACCAGTCAACCTCTAATGGTCTCCACTTGCATGAAAAGCTATGCCACATCTTGGATGGGGAACTCCGCTTCAACTGCCTGAAACGTTGAAAGCTTTGGATTGCATGAAAACCAAGAAGAAGCGTGATTTCGTCAAACAGTCAACATCATGCTTTGACCAATCCACTATAAATAGCACTTGCTTGCATGGACAAGGATCTTGATGAGTGAAAGATGTATTCAAAATAAATTCCTTGTTATTTCCCGGCCTTCTGCTCTCGATTTCTTCCCTTGGTTATTTTCCCGCAAGAATTGTAAATTTCCTTATTTATTCGATCGGCTTTTCCTTGGTTGTTTTCCCGCAGACAAATTGTCCGCAGGAATTATCTCTCAACTTACCCTTCGGACTTTGCTTTTGTCTTCGGGATTTGCCAATTGTTTGCTTCGGACAAAAAGTCCGAAGGAAACATTTCCTTCAGGCTTTTGTCTTAAGGAATTTCCGAAAGAAAGAGCACTTCGGGCCTTCAAAAGTGACCCTTCAGAAACATAAACCAACCCTTCGAAAGCTCGGAAAGTGACTTTCCTAAAGGGCACATACCCTTTGCGATTCTTGAAAATGTCCTTTGAAATCTTGAAGTGAACCTTCCTGAAGGGTAGATACCCTTCGAGATTCCTGCTAAGTGACTTTTCCAAAGATACCCTTCAGCAACTATGAAATGGTACATTGTCCCTGAAAAGTCCTTCGGGATTCTGCGAATGTACTTTCTGAAAGGGCACATACCCTTTGGGTTTTTTATGAACAAACTTTCCTTTTGAAAAAGAAGCCCCTCAGAATTTTGAACTGTCCTTTCTTTCGGAAAAGTTGGAAAGTCCTTCGGACTTATGTTTTGAGCTTTCCCAAAGGGTACATACCCTTCGCGATTTTTGAATTGCACCTTTTCCCTTCGCTGAACTGCCCTTTGTAATTCTTCCGGACTTCTTGCAAAGTATTTTGAAATCTCTTTTCCCTTGGACAAAAAGTCTGAGGAAATTGTTCCCAATCTTAGCCCGAAAAACAAATCTAAGAAAGAAAACACTTGATGTAAAGTCCGAAAAAACAAACCTGTACCCCTGCTTTTGATCCTTTGCTTTTATTTGTAAGTGAACCTGCATGCCTGTACGTCTAGTCTTAAGGATACGTCTCTTTTCAAAACATAACCACACCCTCCATGTCTCCTATATAGAATCACTTCACCACCATACTACTTAACCATTTGTGATTAAACTTTTCAAATTAGAGTTCCATACAGAAAAAGATTGATTTAGCCAAAAAAGGAACCCATAGAGTTATCTTTTTTAGTGACTGATAGTAGGTGAATATGATGATTAACCCTATATAAGGCCTTTTGAAATTGAATATGCCTTTTTCCATGACACTCCTATCCACCTTACGAAGTTATTCCTCCTACAGCCCTGTAGGTTCACTTAATAACTATATGTGACATTTTGAGTAGGAGATATGCTTTTTGAACTTGTTGTAGAGGTCTTGCCCTTGTACGGACTGTAGCTTGTCAATGACCTCAAATAAGGCTCAAAGGCAGATTTGATCTTCATTCTTCTTCATGGTTGCTTGATCAGTCCATTGGCAAACATGAACCATACGACAAAACTTACTGCCACCTTAAACTTCATCTCCATGCTTGTCTTTCACCCCATAAATGGGTTGTTCATGTATTCTCCTCATGATCATAAGCACTTGTCACTAAATCTTGATAAAGACCTTTCTCACTTGATTGTGTAACATTGTTGTAAGTCCTCATCATGACTCTATTTGATATTTTGACTGCCTACATATCCCTTTGTTCATGCTTTTAGACTATAATTCACCAGTTTGACCAGCCGTATAGGGAAATTGACCGTTCTAGGGAAAGTTTCGAATAGTAGGGTTAGTAATTTGGCCTTGACAGGGCAAATTACTAACAATTTTGACGACTTTCAGGGTTTGACCAGCCTAAAGGTCAAAGAACTCAGAAACTCTAGTTATAACAAACTTGGATATACACTGAAAAATTTGGAAAAACTAGAGACCAAAACACAAAAGAGAAATCGACTCAACAACAACAATATGTGCACGTGCACTTAGAGGAAAGGACAACAACAATACTAAAAGGAAAAACAACTACTACTGAAAGCATGTGCTGAATAAAACTTAGAGGAATGAAACTAAAGGTAGTCTATTGTGTACAAACCAACCTCCACCTTATTGGTCCTCCTGGATCAAAAGGAAAGCTATTTGATGTCCCATAGAATCTTGAATTATATTTGCCATCTCTTGATAGCTCTTTTCTACAACTAGGAGCAATTGGATGCTCATGTCTTCTTGATGGTGCAGTTGGGATTCCAACCTCCAGTCTCAGGTACATTGATTGCAAGTATGCATCAAAGACCCAATCATCATGTTTCCAAATCCGTGTACTTTGCAAGAACATCTTCAATTGCTGATCTTGATCATGTAGACTAGCATGTTGTATCTTCTTTGTCATATCTTCAAGGCTGACCTCTAAGAAAGACGATTCTGATTTTGTGACTTCTTGAGGGCATTTGTCTTCATACTTAGCTTCCAAAAGTGTATAAGCATCTGAAGATGATAAAAGAAGTTGATAACCATGCTTGAGATGTTCAAACATGTCATCTTCTAAGGAAACAACCGTTTCTTGCTTGGTGGAAGCACTCTTCTCACCCTGCAATGGACCACATTCTAGTATAGAATACCCTGAACAAAAGATATCAAACAAATCTAAAGACTTATTCTCCTCAATTTGAAGTATAATTGGAACATAAGGCTACAAATTATCTTCAACTTCTTGTGGTAATTGGTACTCGTTTTATGTCACTTCTACGAGCTCTTGTTGTTCATGATGGATGGCAGCCCTTGTTGGATCAATAAGCTCATGGAAAACACCTTCAAGTTGAACAATTGAAGTGTTTTCTTCTTGAATTTCATCATCTACTCTCAACTGATCTTCAATTACAACAGCAACCTCTTTGACTTTATCAATTTCATCTTCGACACTGAATGTGTCAATGATGATGTCCTCCTTATGATCATGCAATACCCTTTCATCTCCATCTACATCAGCTGCAACTTCTTCTTTTGCTTCAGAAAGGATAGGCTCCTCCAAGATAGGGACAATAGATTCCTGAAAGTATTTAATAAGATGAGAAAGATCCAATGGTTGTGCCATAGATTCATGATTTTTCTCCTGAGGCTGTTGAACCTAAACAACTCTCACCTCCTCTCTCTACACTGTTTCTTGAATTGCTTTCCATGAAGGAAAGGATTTGGGATTTTGGGGGGGAAGGGGTGAGGCTGAATGTCAAAAGTGACTTTAGGGTTGATTTCATCATTTGAGCTTATGCTTGGTTGTATTTGACTCCAAGTTGGAAAGTTGGGTTTAAGAGCTTCTGGTGTTGTAAATATTGCATCTTGAGGCATAACTGGAAAAGTTTCTTGCTGGGATGGACTTGAAATCCATGGATATTGATATGGGGCAGCGAGAGGTATTGATGTTTGAGACTGAGATTGTTAATCAAATAAATCTTGTTTGTAAGTTGATAACTCCTCAGCAATCATTCGGCTTACCCTCTTCATTTCCTCTATCTCATCATGAAAATTCAGAGAATTTTGGAAGCATGATTGAACTTGGAATGGGAAAGGTTCATATGGATGAGGATGAGATGCATATGGATCATGGTTATAGGAATGGTATGAGCCTTCATACTACTGATAAGGATCTGTATACTCTTCATATGACTGATATGAGTCATGGCGATCATACTATAAATACTAAAAGGGAGAACAATGATGAAATTCTTCTCTATAGACTGCCATAGCCTAGAATTTCATGAAGATAACTGGAATTATAATAAATAATGTACTTTTGCCTTGAAATGAGAGCCACAAGAGTACTGAAAACCGAATCTAAAGATGATGTACTGCAAGCTGGTCCCACCAGGCGTACCAGAAACTGTTATCACTCTAGAGTGCACCCTGCTTGAAGATGTGTAAAACACACCCTCACTCCAGGTGATACAAATGGAACTTCTCAGAGTGTGAATGACTCTTTGATGAGAAGAACCTCCAGAGAGGGCTGGTTCTCTTAGAATTTTTCAATAAATCTGACTACTATGATTTTGGGTTGAAAAGAGGAAGGGAAACTTCAAAGAAATTCTAATTAAAAGGGGGTGATACACCTGAATTGTTCAAATCCTCTGAAGTTACTGAAATCAATGCACACATATAATCAAATGAAATCTATAATTATGTCCTTAAGCAAAAATGTTTTAGATGAAGGGTTAAAAACCTCTTCAAATCCCCTGCAAAAGGGTGAGATAGAGAACGATAGATGACGAAGGGCCTTGCAAAAGGAGATAAATCTAACTTATACGCTGATGCACAATCAAATACACACTATTCTTCTTTCTAAAACTCAGATTCAGAACAAAAATTTTGTTATTGATCATTGGTCCAGCTTACAATTTCTTTCTTTCAACTTCAACAATCCTTCTAAATGGCTTGATTAAGCCAATAAATAAGCTTTTCAAAAACCTAAAATAGCCTTAAGTAGAGTTCTAAAAAGGGAAAGGGTTAGTCCCTATTAATTAATTCAAGACTTAACACCTTTTACAATGTTTTGAATATTCAATAAAATCTTTTCCCTTTACAAAATTTGCATGCCTCTCCAAACTTTGGCATAGAAGTATGGCGGTGGGGCCAAGTTTGAAAGGTTAATATTTAAAATAAACAATACACTCTCCAAAAATCTCCAAACATGCATGAATCCAAGGTTGGCGTAGAAGTATGGATGGTGGGCCCATTGACAGTCAATCTTCTCCTTTGCATGGAATACTACTCCAAATCTCTAATAAGGGACTCCATTTGATTTGTTTGAAAGCTGAGTTGAAAGAAGAGATTATTCCACTTTGCATGGAAAACAAGGAAGATTGTGTAACGAGCTTGTCTAGTCAACTCCAACTCAAGATCATTCAACCTATAATGGTCTCCACTTGCATGAAAAGCTATGCCACATCTTGGATGGGGAACTCCACTTGAACTGCCTGAAACTCTGAAAGCTTTGGATTGCATGAAAACCAAAGAGAAGCGTGATTTTGTCAAACAGTCAACATGAAGCTTTGACCAATCCACTATAAATAGCACTTGCTTGCATGGACAAGGATCTTGATGAGTGAGAGATGTATTCAAAATGATTTCCTTGTTATTTCCCAGCTTTCTGCTCTCGGTTTCTTCCCTTGGTTATTTTCCCGCAGGAATTGTTCATTTCCTTATTCCTTCGGCTTATCCTTGGTTGTTTTCCATCTCTCAACTTACCCTTCGGACTTTGCTTTTGTCTTCGGGATTTGCCAATTGTTTGCTTTGGACAAAAAGTCTGAAGGAAATGTTTCCTTCAAGCTTTTGTCTTAAGGACTTTCCAAAAGAAAGAGCACTTCGGGCCTTCAAAAGTGACCCTTCGGAAACATAAACCAACCCTTTGGAAGATTGGAAAGTGACTTTCCTGAAGGGCACATACCCTTTGGGATTCTTGAAAAAGTCCTTTGAAATCTTGAAGTGAACCTTCCCAAGGGGTAGATACCCTTCGGGATTCCTGCTAAGTGACTTTTCTGAAGATACACTTCGGCAACTATGAAATGGTACACTTGCCACGGAAAAGACCTTCAGGATTCTGCGAATGTACTTTCTCGAAGGGCACATACCCTTCGGGTTTTTTGTGAACGAACTTTCCTTTTGAAAAAGAAGCCCCTCAGAATTTTGAACTGGCCTTTCTTTCGGAAAAGTTGGAAAGTCCTTCGGACTTCTTTTATTTGTCCCTTCGGACTTATGTTTTGAGCTATCCCGAAGCGTACATACCCTTCTATATTTTTGAATTGCACCTTTTCCCTTTGCCGAACTGCGCTTTGTAATTCTTCCGGACTTCTTGCAAAGTCCTTTGAAATCTCTTTTCGCTCGGACAAAAAGTCCGAGGAAATTATTCCCAATCTTAGCCCGAAAAACAAATCTGAGAAAGAAATTACTTGATGTAAAGTCTGAAAAAACAAACCTATACTCCTGCTTTTGGTCCCTTGCTTTTATATGTAAGTGAACCTACAACCCTGTATGTCTAGTCTTAAGGATACGTCTCTTTTCAAAACATAACCACACCCTCCATGTCTCCTGTATAGAATCACTTCACCACCATACTATTTAACCATTTGTGATTAAACTTTTCAAATTAGAGTTCCATTTAGAAAAAGATTGATATAGCCAAAAAAGGAACCCGTAGAGTTATCTTTTTTGGTGACTGACAGTAGGTGCATATGATGATTAACCCTATATAAGGCCTTTTGAACTTGAATATGCCTTTTTCCATGACACTCCTATCCACCTTACGAAGTTATTCCTCCTACAGGCCTCTAGGTTCACTTTAAAACTGTATGTGACATTTTGAGTAGGAGATATGCTTTTTGAACTTGCTATAGATGTCTTGCCCTTGTACGCACTGTAGCTTGTCAATGACCTCAAAGAAGGCTCAAACGCAGATTTGATCTTCATTCTTCTTCATGGTTGCTTGATCAGTCCATTGGCAAACATGAACCATACCACAAAACTCACTGCCACCTTAACCTTCATCTCCATGCTTGTCTTTCACCCCATAAATGGGTTGTCCATGTATTCTCCTCATGATCATAAGCACTTGTCACTAAATCTTGATAAAGACCTTTCTCACTTGATTGTGTAACACAGTTGTAGGTCCTCATCATGACTCTATTTGATACTTTGACTGCCTACATATCCCTTTGTTCATGACTTTAGACTATAATTCACCAATTTGACCAGTTGTATACGGAAATTGACCGTCCTGGGGAAAGTTTCAAATAGTAGGGGTAGTAATTTGGCCTTGACAGGCCAAATTAGTAACAATTTTGATGACTTTAAGGGTTTGACCAGCTTGATGGTCAAAGAACTCAAAAACTATGGTTATAACAAACTTGGGTATACACTGAAAAATTTGAAAAAACTGGACACCAAAACACAAAAGAGAAACTGACTCAACAACAACAATATGTGCACGTGCACTTAGAGGAAAGGACAACATCAATACTAAACGGAAAAACAACTACTACTGAAAGCATGTGCTGAATAGCACTTAGAGGAATGAAACTAAAGGTAGTCTATTGTGTACAAACCAACCTCCACCTTATTGGTCCTCCTGGATCAAAAGGAAAGCTATATGATGCCCCATAGAATCTTGAAATATATTTGTCATCTCTTGATAGCTTTTTTCTACAACTAGGAGCAATTGGACGCTCATGTCTTCTTGATGGTGCAGCTGGGATTCCAACCTCCAGTCTCAAGTACACTGATTGCAAGTATGGATCCAAGACCCAATCATCATGTTCCTAGATCCGTGTACTTTGCAAGAACATTTTCAATTGCGGATCTTGATCATGTAGACTAGCATGTTGTATCTTCTTTGTCATATCTTCAAGGCTGACCTCTAAGAAAGACGATTCTGATTTTGTGACTTCTTGAGGGCATTTGTCTTCATACTTAGCTTCCAAAAGTGTATAAGCATCTGAAGATGATAAAAGAAGTTGATAACCATGCTTGAGATGTTCAAACATGTCATCTTCTAAGGAAACAACCGTTTCTTGCTTGGTGGAAGCACTCTTCTCATCCTGCAATGGACCACATTCGAGTTTAGAATACCCTGAACAAAAGATATCAAACAAATCTAAAGACTTATTCTCCTCAATTTGAAGTACAATTGGAACATAAGGCTACAAATTATCTTCAACTTCTTGTGGTAATTGGTACTCGTTTTATGTCACTTCTACGAGCTCTTGTTGTTCATGATGGATGGCAGCCCTTGTTGGATCAATAAGCTCATGGAAAACACCTTCAAGTTGAACAATTGAAGTGTTTTCTTCTTGAATTTCATCATCTACTCTCAACTGATCTTCAATTACAACAGCAACCTCTTTGACTTCATCAATTTCATCTTCGACACTGAATGTGTCAATGATGATGTCCTCCTTATGATCATGCAATACCCTTTCATCTCCATCTACATCAGCTGCAACTTCTTCTTTTGCTTCAGAAAGGATAGGCTCCTCCAAGGTAGGGACAATAGATTCCTGTAAGTATTTAATAAGATGAGAAAGATCCAATGGTTGTGCCATAGATTCATGATTTTTCTCCTGAGGCTGTTGAACCTAAACCACTGTCACCTCCTCTCTCTACACTGTTTCTTGAATTGCTTTCCGTGAAGGAAAGGATTTGGGATTTTTCGGGGGAAGGGGTGAGGGCTGAATGTCAACAGTGACTTTAGGATTGATTTCATCATTTGAGCTTATGCTTGGTTGTTGTATTTGACTCCAAGTTGGAAACTTGGGTTTAAGAGCTTCTGGTATTGTAAATATTACATCTTGAGGCATGATTGGAAAAGTTTCTTGCTGAGATGGACTTGAAATCCATGGATATTGATATGGGGCAGCGAGAGGTATTGATGTTTGAGATTGAGATTGTTTATCAAATAAATCTTGTTTGTAAGTTGATAACTCCTCAGCAATCATTTGGCTTACCCTCTTCATTTCCTCTATCTCATCATGAAAATTCAGAGAATTTTGGAAGGATGATTGAACTTGGAATGGGTAAGGTTCATATGGATGAGGATGAGATGTATATGGATCATGGTTATAGGAATGGTATGAGCCTTCATACTACTAATAAGGATCTGTATACTCTTCATATGACTGATATGAGTCATGGTGATCATACTGTAAATACTGAAAGGGAGAAGAATGATGAAATTCTTCTCTATAGACTGCCATAGCCTAGAATTTCAGGAAGATAACTGGAATTATGATAAATAATGTACGTCTGCCTTGAGATGAGAGCTACAGGAGTATTGAAAACCAGATCTAAAAATGATGTACTGCAAGCTGGTCCCATCGAGCATACCAGAAATTGTTATCACTCTAGAGTGAACACTGCTTGAAGATGTGTAAAGCACACCCTCACTCTAGCTGATACAATTGGAATTTCTCAGTTTGTGGGTGACTCTTTAATGAGAAGAACCCCCAGAGAGGGTTGGCTCCCTTAGGACTTTTCAATAAATCTAACTGCTGTGATTTTGGGTTGAAAAGAGGAAGGGAAATTTTAAAGAAATTCTAATTAAAAGGGGATGATACACCTGAATTGTTCAAATCCTCTGAAGTTACTGAAATCAATGCACACATATAATCAAATGAAATCTATAATTTTGTCCTTAAGCAAAAATGTTTCAGATGATAGGTTGAAAACCTATTCAAATCACCTGCAAAAGGGTGAGATAGAGAAAGGTGAGGAAGGAACCTGCAAAACGAGATAAATCTCACTTATGCGTTGATGCACAATCAAATACACACTATTCTTCTTTCCAAAACTTAGATTCAGAACATAAATTCTATTATTGATCATTGGTCCAGCGTACAATTTCTTTCTTCCATTTTCAGGGATCCTTCTAAATGGTTTGATCAAGCCAATAAATAAGCTTTTAAAAACCTTAAATAGCCTTAAGTGGAGTTCTAAAAAGGAAAAGGCTTAGTCTTGGTTAATTAACTCAAGACTTCACACCTTTTACCATGTTTAAAATATTCAATAAAATCTTTTCCCCTTACAAAATTTGCATGCCTCTCCAAACATTGGCGTAGAAGTATGGTGGTGGGGCCAAGTTTGAAAGGTTAATATTTAAAATAAACAATACACTCTCCAAAAATATCCAAACATGCATGAATCCAAGGTTGGCATAGAAGTATGGATGGTGGGCCCATTGATAATCAAACTTCTCCTTTGCATGGAATACTACACCAAATCTCTAAATAAGGGACTCCATTTGATTTGTTTGAAAGCTGAGTTGAAAGAAGAGATTATTCCACTTTGAATGAAAAATAAAGATGTGTAACGAGCTTGTCTAGTCAACTCCAACTCAAGACCAATCAACCTCTAATGGTCTCCACTTGCATGAAAAGCTATGCCACATCTTGGATGGGGAACTCCGCTTGAACTGCCTGAAACATTGAAAGCTTTGGATTGCATAAAAACCAAGGAGAAGCATGATTTCGTCAAACAGTCAACATGAATCTTTGACCAATCCACTATAAATAGCACTTGCTTGCATGGACAAGGATCTTGATGAGAGATGTATTCAAAATGAATTCCTTGTTATTTCCCGGCCTTCTGCTCTCGGTTTCTTCACTTGGTTATTTTCCCACATGAATTGTTCATTTCCTTATTTATTCCTTTGGCTTTTACTTGGTTGTTTTCCCGCGGACAAATTGTCTGCAAGAATTATCTCTCAACTTACCCTTCGGACTTTGCTTTTGTCTTCAGGATTTGCCAATTGTTTGCTTCGGACAAAAAGTCCAAAGGAAATGTTTCCTTTGTGCTTTTGTCTTAAGGTCTTTCCGAAAGAACGAGCCCTTTGGGCGTTCAAAAGTGACCCTTCGGAAACATAAACCAACCCTTCGGAAGCTTGGAAAGTGACTTTCCCAAAGGGCACATATCCTTCGGGATTCTTGAAAAAGTCCTTTGAGATCTTGAAGTGAACCTTCCCAAAGTCCAGATACCCTTCGGGATTCATGCTAAGTGACGTTTCCGAAGATACCCTTTGGCAACTTGAAGATGCCCTTCGGCAACTATGAAATGGTACATTGTCCCAGAAAAATCCTTCAAGACTCTGTGAATGTACTTTCTTGAAGGGCACATACACATTGGGTTTTTTGTGAACGAACTTTCCTTTTGAAAAAGAAGCCCCTCGGAATTTTGAACTGTCCTTTCTTTCGGAAAAGTTGGAAAGTCCTTCGAACTTCTTTTATTTGTCCTTTCGGGCTAATGTTTTGAGCTTTCCCGAAGGGTATATACTTTTTGGGATTTTTGAATTGCACCTTTTCCTTTGCCGAACTGCCCTTTGTAATTCTTCCGAACTTCTTGCAAAGTCCTTTGAAATCTCTTTTCCCTTGGACAAAAAGTCCGAGGAAAGTGTTCCCACTCCTAGCCCGAAAAAAAAAACTAAGAAAGAAAATACCTTGGAAAGAAAATCCCTGATCTAAAGTCCGAAAATACAAACCTATACTCCTGCTTTTGATCCCTTGCTTTTATCTGTAAGTGAACCTACAGCCCTGTAGGTCTAGTCTTAAGGATACGTCTCTTTTCAAAACATAACCACACCCTCCATGTCTCCTGTATAGAATCACTTCACCACCATACTATTTAACCATTTGTGATTAAACTTTTCAAATTAGAGTTCCATATAGAAAAAGATTGATATAGCCAAAAAAGGAACCCGTAGAGTTATCATTTTTGGTGATTGACAGTAGGTGCATATGATGATTAACCCTATATAGGACCTTTTGAAGTTGAATATGCCTTTTTCCATGACACTTCTATCCACCTTACGAAGTTATTCCTCCTACAGCTCTGTAGGTTCACTTTATAACTGTATGTGACATTTTGAGCAGGAGATATGCTTTTTGAACTTGTTGTAGATGTCTTTCCCTTGTACGGACTGTAGCTTGTCAATGACCTCAAAGAAGGCTCAAAGGTAGATTTGATCATCATTTTTCTTCATGGTTCCTTGATCAGTCCATTGGCAAACATTAACCATACGAGCAAACTCACTCCCACTTTAACCTTTCATGTATTCTCCTCATAATCATAAGCACTTGTCACTAAATCTTGATAAAGACCTTTCTAACTTGATTGTGTAACATTGTTGTAGGTCTTCATTTTTTGCCCCATAAATGGCTTGTTCATGTATTCTCCTCATAATCATAAGCACTTGTCACTAAATCTTGATAAAGACCTTTCTAACTTGATTGTGTAACATTGTTGTAGGTCCTCATCATGACTCTATTTGATACGTTGATTGCCTATATATCCCTTTGTTCATGCCTTTAGACTATAATTCACCAGTTTGACCGGCTGTACAAGGAAATTGACCGTTCTAGGAAAAGTTTTGAATAGTAGGGGTAGTAATTTGGCCTTGACAGGCCAAATTACTAGCAATTTTGGCGACATTCAAGGTTTGACTAGCTTGATGGTCAAAGAACTCAGAAACTCTAGTTATAACGAACTTGGATATACACTGAAAATTTTGTAAAAGCTGGAGACCAAAACATAAAAGAGAAACTGACTCAACAACAACAATATGCGCACATGTGCACTTAGAGGAAAGGACAACAACAATATTAAAAGGAAAAACAACTACTACTGAAAGCATGTGCTGAATAGCACTTAGAGGAATGAAACTAAAGGTAGTCTATTGTGTACAAACCACCCTCCACCTTACTGGGCCTCCTAGATCAAAAGGAAAGCTATTTGATGCCCCATAGAATTTTGAAATATATTTGTCATCTCTTGATAGCTCTTTTCTACAACTAGGAGCAATTGGACGCTCATGTCTTCTTGATGGTGCAGCTGGGATTCCAACCTCCAGTCTCAGGTACATTGATTGCAAGTATGGATCCAAGACCCAATCATCATGTTCCCAGATCTGTGTACTTTGCAAGAACATCTTCAATTGCTGATCTTGATCATGTAAACTAGCATGTTGTATCTTCTTTGTCATATCTACAAGGCTGACCTCTAAGAAAGACGATTCTGATTTTGTGATTTCTTGAGGCCGTTTGTGTTCATACTTAGCTTCCAAAAGTGTATAAGCATTTGAATATGATGAAAGAAGTTGATAACCATGCTTCAGATGTTCAAACATGTCATCTTCTAAGGAAACAACCGCTTCTTGCTTGGTGGAAGCACTCTTCTCATCCTGTAATGGACCACATTCCAGTAAAGAATACCCTGAACAAAAGATATCAAACAAATCTAAATACTTGTTCCCCTTAATTTGAAGTACAATTGGAACATAAGGCTGCAAATTATCTTCAACTTCTTGTGGTAATTGGTACTCGTTTTTTGTCACTTCTACAAGCTCTTGTTGTTCATGATGGATGGCAGCCCTTGTTGGATCAATAAGCTCATGGAAAACACCTTCAAGTTGAACAATTGAAGTGTTTTCTTCTTGAATTTCATCATCTACTCTCAATTGATCTTCAATTACAACAGCAACCTCTTTGACTTCATCAATTTCATCTTTGACACTGAATGTGTCAATGATGATGTCCTCCTTATGATCATGCAATACCCTTTCATCTCCATCTACATCAGCTGCAAATTCTTCTTTTGCTTCAGAGATGATAGGCTCCTTCTCCAGGATAGGGACAATAGATCCCTGAAAGTATTTAATAAGATGAGAAAGATCCAATGGTTGTGCCATAGATTCATGATTTTTCTCCTGAGGCTATTGAACCTAAACAACTGTCACCTCCTCTCTCTGCACTGTTCCCTAAATTGCTTTCCGTGAAGGAAAGGATTTGGGGTTTTTGGGGGGAAGGGGTGAGGGCTGAATGTCAACAGCGACTTTAGGGTTGATTTCATCATTTGAGCTTATGCTTGTTTGTTGTATTTGACTCCAAGTTGGAAAGTTGGGTTTAAGAGCTTCTGGTATTGTAAATATTGCATCTTGAGGCATGATTGGGAAAGTTCTTGCTGAGATGGACTTGAAATCCATGGATATTGATATGGGGCAGCGAGAGGTATTGATGTTTGAGACTGAGATTGTTTATCAAATAAATCTTGTTTGTAATTTGATAACTCCTCAGCAATCATTTGGCTTACCCTCTTCATTTCCTCTATCTCACCATGAAAATTCAGAGAAATTTGGAAGGATGATTGAACTTCGAATGGGTAAGGCTCATATGGATGAGGATGAGATGCATATGGATCAAGGTTATAGGAATGGTATGAGCTTCATACTGCTGATAAAGATCTATATACTCTTCATATGGCTGATATGGGTCATTTGGATAATACTGTAAATACTAAAAGGGAGAAGAATGATGAAATTCTTCTCTATAGGCTGCCATAGCCTAGAATTTCATGAAGATAACTGGAATTATGATAAATACTGTACCTTTGCCTTATAATGAGAGCCACAAGAGTACTGAAAACTGGATCTAAAGATGATGTACTACAAGCTGGTCCCACCGGGCGTCCCAGAAACTGTTATCACTCTAGAGTGTCCCTGCTTGAAGATGTGTAAAACAAACCCTCACTCCCGCTGATACAATTGGAATTTCTCAGTGTGGGTGACTCTTTGATGAGAAGAACCTCCAGAGAGAGCTGATTCCCTTAGGATTTTTCAATAAATCTAGCTACTGTGATTTTGGGTTGGAACGAGGAAGGGAAACTTAAAAGAAATTATAACTAAAAGTGGGTGATACACTTGAATTGTTCAAATCCTCTGAAGTTACTGAAATCAATGCACACATATAATCAAATGAAATCTATAATTTTGTCCTTAAGCAAAAATGTTTCAGATGAAGGGTTGAAAAACCTCTTCAAATCACCTACAAAAGGGTGAGATAGAGAAAGATAGATGAGGAAGGGACCTGCAAAAAGAGATAAATCCCACTTATACATTGATGCACAATCAAATACACACTATTCTTTCTAAAACTCAGATTCAGACTAGAAATTCTATTATTGATCATTGGTCCAGCTTACAATTTCTTTCTTTCAACTTCAGAGATCCTTCTAAATGGCTTGATTAAGCCAATAAATAAGCTTTTCAAAACCTAAAATAGACTTCAGTGGAGTTCTAAAAAGGGAAAGGGTTAGTCTTGGTTAATTAACTCAAAACTTAACACCTTTTACAATGTTTAGAATATTCAATAAAATATTTTCCCTTTACAAAATTTGCATGCCTCTCCAATCTTTGGCGTAGAAGTATGGCGGCAGGGCCAAGTTTGAAAGGTTAATATTTAAAATAAACAATGCACTCTCCAAAAGTCTCCGTGCATGCATGAATCCAAGGTTGGCGTAGAAGTATGGATGGTGGGCCCATTGACAGTCAAACTTCTCCTTTGCATGGAATACTACGCCAAATCTCTAAATAAGGGACTCCATTTGATTTGTTTGAAAGCTGAGTTGAAAGAAGAGATAATTCCACTTTGCATGGAAAACAAGGAAAATATGTAACTAGCTTGTCTAGTCAACTCCAACTCAAGACCAGTCAACCTCCAATGGTCTCCACTTGCATGAAAAGCTATGCCACATCTTGGATGGGGAACTCCGCTTGAACTACCTGAAACGTTGAAAGCTTTGGATTGCATGAAAAGCAAGGAGAAGTGTGATTTCATCAAACAGTCAACATGAAGCTTTGACCAATCTACTATAAATAGCACTTGCTTGCATGGACAAGGATCTTGATGAGTGAGAGATGTATTCAGAATGAATTCCTTGTTATTTCCCGGCCTTCTGCTCTCGGTTTCTTTCCTTGGTTATTTTCCTGCAAAAATTGTTCATTTTCTTATTTATTCCTTCAGCTTTTCCTTGGATGTCCATGGGAATTATCTCTCGACTTACCCTTTAGACTTTGCTTTTGTCTTCGGGATTTGCCCATTGTTTGCTTCGGACAAAAAGTCCAAAGGAAATGTTTCCTTCGAACTTTTGTCTTAAGGACTTTCCAAAAGAAAGAGCCCTTCGGGCCTTCAAAAGTGACACTTCAGAAACATAAACCAACCCTTCGGAAGCTTGGAAAGTGACTTTCCCGAAGGGTACATACCCTTCGGGATTCTTGAAAAAGTCCTTTGAAATCTTGAAGTGAACCTTCCCGAAGGGCAAATACCCTTTGGGATTCCTACTAAGTGACTTTTCTGAAGACACCCTTCGGCAACTATGAAATGGTACACTTGCCCCTGAAAAGTCCTTCGAGATTTTGCGAATGTACTTTCTCAAAGGGCACATACCCTTCGGGTTTTCTGTGAACGAACTTTCCTTTTGAAAAAGAAGCCCCTCAAAATTTTGAACTGGCCTTTCTTTTGGAAAAGTTGGAAAGTCCTTCGGACTTCTTGAATTTGTCCCTTCGGACTTATGTTTTGAGCTTTCCCGAAGGGTACATACCCTTTGGGATTTTTGAATTGCACCTTTTCCCTTCGCCGAACTGCCCTTTGTAATTCTTTCAGACTTCTTGCAAAGTCCTTTGAAATCTCTTTCCCCTCGGACAAAAAGTCCAAGGAAATTGTTCCCACTCTTAGCCGAAAAACAAATCTGAGAAAGAAAACACTTGGGAAAGAAAACACTTGATGTAAAATCCGAAAAAACAAACCTGTACTCCTGCTTTGATCCCTTGCTTTTATCTATAATTGAACCTAAAGGCCTATAGGCCTAGTCTTAAGGATAGGTATCTTTTCAAAACATAACCACACCCTCCATGTCTCCTATATAGAATCACTTCACCACCATACTATTTAACCATTTGTGATTAAACTTTTCAAATTAGAGTTCCATACAGAAAAAGATTGATATAGCCCAAAAAGGAACTCGTAGAGTTATCTTTTTGGTGACTGACTGTAGGTGCATGTGATGAGTAACCCTATATAAGGCCTTTTGAACTTGAATATGCCTTTTTCCATGACACTCCTATCCACCTTACGAAGTTATTCCTCCTACAGTTCTGTAGGTTCACTTTGTAATTGTATGTGACATTTTGAGTAGGAGATATGCTTTTTGAACTTGTTGTAGGTGTCTTGTCCTTGTACGGACTGTAGCTTGTCAATGACCTCAAAGAAGGCTCAAAGGCAGATTTGATCTTCATTCTCCTTCATGGTTGCTTGATCAATCCATTGGCAAACATGAACCACAAGAAAAAACTCACTGCCACCTTAACCTTCATCTCCATGCTTGTCTTTCACCCCATAAATGGGTTGTTCATGTATTCTCCTCTTGATCATAAGCACTTGTCACTAAATCTTGACAAAGACCTTTCTCACTTGATTGTGTAACAATGTTGTAGGTCCTCATCATGACTATATTTGATACTTTTACTGCCTACATATCTCTTTGTTCATGCCTTCAGACTATACTTTACCAGTTTGACCAGGCGTATAGGGAAATTTACCGTTCTGGAGAAAGTTTCGAATAGTAGAGGTAGTAATTTGGCCTTGACAGACCAAATTACTAACAATACCAACATGCAAAAATGGTCACCATAGCATAATTACCTAATGCAAGAAACCAACTCAATGCGAAAGTACACTAACACATTTGGAGATAATTTGTATAATACTCCCTGTCAAGAGTTTGTAACCTAGTCTCTGACATGGGTCCTCACATTTCATTGCCCCTTCAATGTTAGATTGAGATAAATAACAAGCCCAACCGAAAGGTGAATTATTAACTGTGAACATTAATTCCTTTCTATTTACAGCCAGCTACCACCTTGAGTGGTGGTCGCACAAGTCTCAAATATATATAGTATGAATCTAGTTGAGAACTTGATCAAGAAACGTAAATGAAATATAACCCATACTTCTACAAATGACAAGTAACCATACTAAACTAGTCCATAAAGGATTAAATTTAGAATAACAATGATATTCTACATTAAACATCCCCCAAATTCATAAATCGAATTATGCACAGCTGTGGTATATCCTTGCCAAAAAGCTTCTTGTACACAATTGACAAGATTCATCATAGTCTTTAAATCTAACTGATTTGATTTCAGCACTGAATCAAAAGAAAACTCAGCCAAGGAACGAACTTATTATCCATCTATAATTTTTGTAATAACAATTATATGAACCTGGCTCAACGCCTCACCTACTCCATAAGTAAGAAGAGATAGTCAACTGGTAATAGCATCAATCCTGCCTTTAGCAAACAGTCAAGAATGAAAACATGAGCAGCTGCCATATTAACTTGTACAATTCGAACATGTACAGCTGCAACATCATTTTGACATCAAGTTTCAATGCACGAAATTACAAGATAAATGCAATTAACTTCAGCTCATGATTGAGCAAGGTTGAATAACCACTTACTAGAATAAAGCCATCTAACCACGTGCAATTGCTTCATTCAATCCAAGTACACACAAGATTAACTCCCAAAATATTTAAAACGATAAGCACCAATCGTCTAATGCAAAAGCCAACAAAAAAATAAGCATGCAACCTAGAACAAGTCTCCATGTTTCCAATGTGATAATCGATTGTTAGATCTTCTGCGTAATATAGTAAATACCAGCCGCCTGCTACCTAGTGTGTGCCAAGAGAAAAATAGTAGAGTATACTTAGGAAAGAAATCGAATAACCGTGAATACGGTTGTACTAACTAATCAATCATCATAATAAGAATGCACCTGTAGGCAGTATTATAAATCAAGAAGTAACACCGCAATAATCCAATTTACAGCAAGTACAATATAACATACAAATGTTTAGGAACATCGGTCCACTTGGAATAAGTTTAGTAACCCATTTGTTAAATGACAACCATCACAATGAGATTTCACCAAGAATAACTTGCCGGCAGACATCAAGAGACAATGTACAGAATTGCACCAACCTACTCAAAGTGAGAAGTAATAATATCTACAATGCTCAACACCAACAATCACATGGTTGTTCATACTTTTCAATCTTCCCCATACTAATAAAATCATACAACCCCGAATTGATTCATGAAAATATAATTACAGCCCATAGTTAAATGAACAATGACATACTCATTAATCCAACAAGGGCAACCAAGTTTGATATAAACTTCCATATGTTAAAAGAGGGTACATGGTTACAAGCATACAGTAAGAGGTAAATTTTTAACATTAACACTACTGCTGATACTCCAAAGAGCATCCAATACTGAAGCAATTCAAACACCAACAGATATCACCCGCAAAAACCATGCCATAAGATCTAAGAGAGAAAAAGTACACGTGCAACGTGAGCAACCCCACAACCACAATCCAATAAGCCATCCATAGGTGGCTCTTACCACCCCCAACCATCAGGTGGATGGTGGATTCGGACAGCCGGGTTGGAAGGGGTTAAGAATGTTCAAGAGATTTTGAGTCATCGGTGAATTTGAAAAACTATCAAAAAGATAAAGAAATCAAAACAACACTGAAAGCGCAATATCACCAAAATACAATAGCACCAAAAACGCAATAACGCAAATTGGTCACCCATAAAGGGGCAAAATCCAAAACAGCAAGCATTTCCAAAATGAATTAAGTCGAGGCACGAAGATCCCATCGGCATTCATTTTATAACCCAAGGGAGCTGGTTTAAAACTAAACCTGAGTCCATGAGTTCTTCTCACAAAATTGAGAATACTTAATTGCCGATGGAACATCTTGTTGACAATTTTGCCCCACAGGGCAAACTGTCATCCCTACTATTCGAAACTCAACTCCGCATATTATGCCAATTTGTCTTGTGAATCAGTTTTGGGTATTGAATAATGAAAAGGAAAAGGTTTTGCAAAGTTCAATCAAGTCTAAATGCATACCTACAGCCACCCAAAGAGCCATCTACAGCAAGGTATCAGCCAAGGAAAGAGACTACAGCCAGGGAAAGTTTTGGTCATTCAAAGGATTCAAAGGGGCATTCTCGTTTTTTAGATTTGGCAATATCCACCTACAACCATCGTTAAGGTTAACCTACAAGCCTGTAGGTTCGCTTATGAATGAAGGCGAGTGTTTTCTTTCGGACACCTACGGAATACAAGTTTGTTTTTCAGACTTACAATGACTATTCTCTTTCCCAAGTGTTTTCTTTTCAAAGTGTTGTCTTCTCAAAAAAAAATTGGGCTAAGAAATGGATAATTTCCTCGAACTTTTTGTCCGAGGGAAAAGATTGTTCAAAGGACTTGGGAGAAGTCCGAGAGAATTTCAAAGGGACAATTTACAAAGTATTCAATTCCTTCAGACTTTTTGTCCGAAGGAATTAAGAAGACAGAAAATCCGAAGGAATTAAGGAGACAGAAAGTTTGAAGGAATAAGGACCTACAAAAAGCCCGGGTGACCTACAAAAAGCTCGGGGGCCCTACAAAAAGCACGGGTGCCCTTCAATTTTTCCAAAAAGTCAGTTCCGAAGGACACTTGCCCTTGCGGAGTGCACTTGGTCGGTGGCAGGTCCTTTCCAATTTTCCCAAAGGGCATTTGGCCAATGGCAGAATAAAGACACAAAAGACTAATTCCTTCAGACTTTTTGTCCGAAGAAATTCGAGACAAAGAAAAACCCGATGGAAAATACACAAAGGCAAAGAGAAAAATTGGAAGGATATCCTTCAGAGAAAAAGTCCGAAGGAATTCCTTCAGAGAAAAAGTCCGAAGGAATTCCTTCGGACTTTTTGTCCGAAGGATTAATTCGGGAAAATTGCATAACAAGAAGTCTGAGAGAATATAGCCCGAGGAAATACAACCAAGGTAAGGCTAGGGAGATAAACAGAAAAGTCCACGGGAAAAATTTGTTAAACGAAAATTCCGAAGAAAATCTACGGGAGTAAGCCAAGAAGGAAATCCAAAAAGTCCGCATGAAATAGAAATCCAAGACCAAGGTGAAGTCAACGAAAAGCCAGGAAATAAAATCCGCAGACATAAAAGCCAAAGACGGAATTCCGAAGGAATAATTGGACTTGACAGAAAATGAACAGACAGACCAAAATAAAAGGAAAATCCATGCAACCAAAGGCTATTTTCAGTTGACTGGTTGTTGAAATCAAGCTCATCTCCGGATCAACTCGTGCTTTCAAACGTTCCAACTCAGCTTCCAACGTTTCAATTCAAGTTCTAATTTTAGCATGGCGTGGATTTCATGCATGCTCTCATTATCTCGTGCTTTCAAACAATCAAACGGCTCAAGAGGAAGTCTATATTTGGAGGTAGGCATAGCATTTTTGCATGATAAGAGTTTGACTTTCAACAAACTCACCATCCATTTCCTCTAACGCCAAGGAGCTTCATGCAAGACAAATAGACTTTTGTAAACGCTGAGTTGGACGGATTTAGCCTCTCTTATTTTTCAAACGCCAACTCTTGATTGTTGTAATTTTCTATATAAATTGGCTTTTCAGCCTTGAATTGTATCCCTCTCTTGGCAAGACCAGACTCTACCATTGATGAGTTGTGTAACCTTTTCAATCAATAAAAAGACTGTACTTTCAGAGTTCAAGTGTTGGCATAGTGTATATTCATTTAGCAATTTGCATGTGGTAGATTTCTCTCCCTTCTCAAATTATGATTCATACCTAGTTGCTAGCTTATCATATTATGCAGGTCATGTTCAATGTTTTATGTCTTTTGTTGAAGCTATAAGTGGATGTTCGGTGGCTGCAAAGTGTCTTGTATCAAACCTCTCTCCATCATTTTCCCTCATGTTTTGATCATTGGATCGAACCTTCTCATGAAATAATTATGCATAGTGATCAATTGAAATCAAAAGTCTTCTTTTTTCCTTGTTTGATTCAGTGTTCAGGGTTCCAGGTAGAGTGGATCAACGTGTTGGTGTATCATCGTCATTAGGTAAGATATTCCTTTCAAGTTTCTTTCACCCTTTTCCATGGTAGATTCGTAGCACAGAGTAGAGATCCATTGATACATCTTACAGGAACCAGCCTTCTGTGGAAGTTCTTCTCACCATTGAGGCACCCACCCTCGTGAGAAGATCCCATTGTTTCAACCGGAGAGAGGATTGATCATTTCAGCACGTCTTCAATTCACGGTGCAACTCCAGGTTGACAACAGTTTTTGGCACACTCGGTGGGACAACGAAAAAATTCTTTGCATAGAGTTTTTGCAACAGTGGAGGATATTCATTTACATCCAGTTGCAAAGTTCATAGCATCATTCAGGAAATCTGTTCATGCCAAAGGTTACCACAAGATCAGCAAATAAAGGTATTTCTTTTGAATTTCTAACTTATAAAAGAGCAAGGTCTAGGAAGGCAAATCCATATCCTCAAAGGAAATATTTACCTCCCCCTCATCCTATCGTTCTAGACACTGCAATCTCCACCATCCAAATAGCCATTAGAAATCAAATGTTTGCTCCATTCAATAGGGGAAGTCCACTGAATCTAGCACAGTTAGACAACATTCATGTATCTGCCCTCAAAAGTATTCCATTCTTCTCAAGAGAAAATCAAACAACCCCTATTGAGCATATCCAGGATGTAGCTAATCTTTGTTCAGTGCATAATGTTGTTGAGGATAATGTTGCTATTAGATTGCTAGTTGCTTCTTTCAAAGGAAAAGCATCACAGTGGTATAGAACCCTCCCACTTAGATCCGTTTCCCCCTGAGATGAATTGGGTGCAGCCTTGATCAAGCAATTTGAAGACAAATCTGATCACTTATCTTTAGTTGAGCAATTAACTGCCATACAGAGAGCTCCTCGTGAGTTCATGTCTAATTTTAATTTCAAATTTCAGAAGACATGGACCAGGATACCGGTTCTGATTAGGCCATCCCCTGAATATGCATTTTCATATTTTTTGAAAGCTCTTACTTCTGACATTAGTGTGATGATACAGTCAATGGGTGGTACTACTTTGCCAAATGCTTATGAAATTGCAATAAGGGAAGAAAATAGTTTGATACAAGTAAGCTTTCTCCAAGACTTCTAATGCCCATATTTTCATAAATAAGTTATGTACTAGCCCCTCAAGTTCCTCAAACTCCATCATTGGCTCCAATCCCAGCACTTCAAGTTCCTATTGCAGCCCCTACTAGTCAATCTAGTGAGATAGGAGAGTTAAAAAGTTTGCTACAATGTTTTGAAAATGAAATAATACAACTCAAAAGGCAACAATTTTAATCAAATAGGCCCTATCAAAAGAAAAATCAGAACAATTATTAGCCTTTCAAAGATCAAAAGTCTCCTTATCAAGGTTTCAGAGAAAATAGACCACCCTATCAAGCACAAGGAGCCATAACTCCAGCTAAGCCATATGCTGCTCTTGATCCGAATGCTCCTTCTACTTCAAAAGCCATTGTTCCAACCCCACCTCAAAATATTTTGGTGTAGGATTCAAGTTGGCAGCGCTTAAATCTCAATGATGTTCAAAACCAAAACTTGGTATCACCGAACATCAACATGCCACAGATGACAAAAGAGTTCTCTCTTCAAAGGGTTCAATATCAAGACACAGGTTTGACATCACAAGGAGCGACTCAAGGGCAGCGTAATGCTATTAATATAAATTGGAATGTAGATGATCATATCGTTTTTACTTAGGATGTTAAAACTAACATTTCAAATGGTCAAGTTGCAGCTATAACTTATCAGAGAACTAAAAAAATAGTTGTTGAAGAAGCCCAAGCAGTAGCAAATACTTCAAGTGCTCTTAGTATTATTGCTCAAGATACAAAAGAGCAGCTTGTTACTCCCACAACCCCAAAAAATCAGAATATAGAGGTTAATAAAGTGCAGCAAATACCTCTAATTCGTGAGCAGCAAGTACCACAGAAAGCGCAATCAAAGGTTAGTGCATCTCAATTTAGTATTGTAGATCAAATGAAGAAGTCTAACATCAGCTTTAGCATGTGGGATTCTCTTTCAATTCCAGGGCAAAAGGATAATCTCATTCAGAACTTTCAGCTCTTGAATTATCTCCAAAACCGGTTTTGAAAGGTGTCGTCTTGACAAATTCAGATCAGCCAACTAAGCAACAGGGACAGCAAGGAGAAAATATCAAAAATGGACAAAACTGAGGTAAAAACGAAGAAAACTCCCCCTTTTTTATAGTGGGTGATACTTTGGTTCATAATTATATGGTGGATAGTGAAGCTAGCAGTACAGTTATGCCCAAACAGATTGCAGACAAGCTCAACCTTGTTTATGAGCCAAATACTAAAGGGGTATTGTAGTTGGATGGTTCACCAGCAAAAATGGTAGGCATTATCAAAGATTTGAAATTGACATTACATGTCTGTCCTAACGTTACTATTCAGCAGGATGTCGTAGTGGTAGACTTGCCTCAATATTTCGCTATGTGCCTTTCAAAAGATTTCACCTCAAAAATTGGGGGATATTTATCCGCTGATTGGACCTCTTTGTTGTTCAAAACCAGATATGGTACAAAGATAACAATTCATTCAGAGCCTATTGCACGTTTTCATATGGAGCCTTACACGCCAAATGCGGTCAATGCAAATTGTATCATCTCAGATAAAACACTACAAACTAGTGATGTAGAAAAGGACTCGCCTTTGGATGGAGTTCCAGATTTGTTTCTTGATGAGTAGGCTTCCACCTTACATGAGCATGATCCCTACAAGCTGATTGAAGAGGAAGGTCTTGGTATGTATTATCTTCATGAGAAAGATGCATCAATTCCAGTCATGGTCAAAGAGGACGAATCTAATGAAGGCGTGTGGCAATTATACTTTGATGGATCAAGAAATAAGCTTGGAACCGGAGCTGAAATGATGTTAATTTCTCCTACAAAACAAAGATATTCAACGTTGTTGAATATGAAGCACTAGTTCACGGTTTGCAGTGGGCTAGGAAGATGAAAGTAAATTGTTTGCAAGTGTTTGGAGATAGTGAGCTTGAAGTCCACCAAGTAAGAGGTTTGAATATATGCAAGAATCTCTTGCTTCAATCTTACAGACACAGTGTTTGGGATTTACTTTAAGATTTTTAGACTTTTAATATTCAGACAATGCCAAGAGATAGGAATAAACATGCTGATAAGTTGACTGCTGTTGGGGCACAATTTGATATCCCAGCTGATATAAAAAGTGACATTTTTCAGTCACATATAAAGATAGTTGTAAGGCCTTCCGTTTCGAATAACCAAAAAAATTGGCAGGGGTTTGAAAATGACAATCAAATTGTGAGATTTTTGCAGGAAGAGGATGAGTTTTCTTTAAGAAATCAGTCGAAACACTTACAGCAGTATGGTGATCAGATTGTACAACTGAAAACTAATAAGCGACCCAAAGGATTGGTCACTCTTGAAAATATTTTCAGTGAAAATGATGAGCTAAGGAAAGAGAAACCATCCTTGTCAACAAAGGAAGAACACTATGCCAATGTAGAGATTGCAGCTGGTAAGATTTTGAAATTGGGCAAGGTATGCACTCCACAAAAGAAAGCTTTCATTGATTTATGCACAAGTTTTGCTGATATATTCACATGGCAGTATAGTGATTTCAAAGGTTTCGATCCAAGTTTGGCTCAACACACTATTGAGTTAGAAGACGAAACTAAACCAGTTAGACAAAGTATGAAAGTTGAGCTTCACAAGCTCATAGAATCAGCTATTATATTTCCAATCAAGCACTCAACTTGGGTGGCGAACCTCGTCCCAGTACGGAAACAAAATGGTGAGATTAGTTTGTGTTGATTTTCGTGATTTAAACAAAGCTTCGCTTAAAGAGCACTATCCATTGACATCAATGGAACAAATTTTATAGCGTGTTGCAGGTTCAGGGAGGTTTTCCTTGTTGGATGGATAATAGTGGTTACGATTAGATTTACGATCAAATTTTGGTCAAAAAAGAGGACCAATTCAAGACAGCCTTCACGACTAAGTGGGGGACATTTGCATACAGAAAGATGCCATTTGGCTTGTCCAATGCTGGAGCAACCTTTCAGAGAGCTATGGATATAGCTTTCCAAGGCTTTCTTAACAGGTTTGTGCTTGTTTATTTGGATGATATAACAGTATTTTCAAAAGATGCAAAAGATCACATGGTTCACCTCAAGCAAGTTTTTGAAAGGTGTAGGCAATTTGGGATATCTTTAAATCCCAAAAAATGTGTATTTTCAGTTCATGAAGGTAAGCTTCTCGGACATGTTGTTTCAAAGCATGGTTGAAACATAGATTCTGAAAAGATTCAATCCATTCTTGCACTCTCCTTGCCTAAGAGCAAAAAGGCTTTGCAAAGTTTCTTTGAAAAAATCAATTTTCAAAGGAGATACATTTCAGATTTCGCTACTGTAGCTAAACCACTTACAACCATGTTAAAGAAAAATCAGAGCTTCTGCTGGTCCAAGGAGGAAATAACAGGGTTTGAAGATGTTAAGAAAGTCATAGCAAGTGCTCCTACGCTTTTAAATCCAGATTTTACAAAAGATTTCATTATGTATACGTATGCTAATATGGACACCATTTCAGGCATTCTTATGCAACAGAATCATGAAGATTTGGAGCAGCGAATAGCTTTCTACAACCAAGGCTTGGAGGAGTATGAGACAAGATATTTTTTTGTTGAAAAACATGTCCTTTCAGTTATAAGATCTCTAAAGAAATTTAGGCATTTGTTGTCTAATAATAAAATACATCTAATGGTTGCTCATCCAAGCATCAAAAAATTTCTTCTGAACAAAGACAAATGAGAAGAGCGTTGGTTGGATAACCAAGGTAATGGAATATGACGTAGAAATTAAGGTTACAACGTTGGTTAGAGGCAAAGGACTTTGTGAGCATCTATCAGGACTTGCAAGAAACTAATGAAGTTTTAGTGTCAAATGATGAAAAGATTGTTGTTCACACCTCACCTTCCAGTTGGTTTCGTGATTTGATAAGCTATTTGCAAGATGGTTGTTACCCTTCTCACCTAAATGCTTCAAAAAGAAAGTATTTCAGATTGCAATCAATTCCATTCTTGCTCGTTGACGGCATTTTGTTCAAAAGAGATCAATGGAATGTTACTAAGGTGTGTGGAACCAAGCCAAACTCAAAGATTACTTGAAGAATTCCATGATGGACTTGGTGGAGGACACTTTTCCGCAAGAACTACGGCACTTAAAATCATGAGAGATGGGTACTATTGGCCTACTATATTTGACGATTGCCATACATGGGTTAGGAAATGCAAACAATGTGTTATGTTTGTAGGAAAAGTTGACCTTGCAGCCCTGCCCCTTCAGCGAATTGCAGTGGATCAGTGTTTTGTCCAGTGGGGATTGGACTTTATTGGTCTCATTAACCCTCCTTCGAGTTCAGGGCATAAGTGGATTCTAACAGCTACAGATTACTTCACACATTGAACGGAAGCAATTGCATTGAAAGAAGCAAACGAAACTAGCGTTCTTGATTTCTATGAAGGTTTGCTTACCAGGTTTGGAGTTCCTTCGACAATTAATTTTGACAATGCAATGACTTTTATGGGATCTAGGATCAACCAATGGGTTGTCCAACATGGAGTTTATCTCAGCACTTCATCGAACTATTATCCACAAGGAAATGGCCTTGCTGAATTTACAAACAAGAACCTTTTAAGGATCATACGAAGGACTATTGAAGACAATCAGAGGTCATGGCATCTCAAGTTGAAGTCAGCTCTATGCGCTGATAGGATCACCTACAAGAGGTCAATAGCCAACTCTCCCTACAAGCTAGTCTATGGTAAGGAAGCAAGGTTACCTATTTCTCTCGAGTTTCCAGCTTTGGAACTAATGCATCAACTTGAATTGTTGGAGAATGAGCCTACGGAGATCAGGTATGCAGAGCTTATGGAGTTGGAAGAGACAAGAAATGAAGCCATGCTATCCATGGAAAGTCATCAGGCACAGGTGAAAAGAACATTTGACAAAGGAGCTTCCTCACGAAGCTTCAATGAAAGAGATTTGGTCCTTAAGTGGGATGAGGATCAAGCCAAACCAGGAAGGCACACAAAGTTTGATTCCCTTTGGAGTGGCCCATACACGATCTCCAGCTGCAAATCCCACAACACCTTCCAACTTGCCAAGATGGACAGCCAAGAGCTTCCAATCCCAGTCAATGGGATACATCTGAAATATTGTCATTGAAGAGCAAAACTCTATGTATATAGTTAGTTGTTTTTGCTTTCCTCCAAGTGTTGTTCAAGCACAGTAGTTTGCTTCAGTTTTGTCCAATTAATGCTTGTTTGCACATTTGCTTCTTAGTTAGTTTCCTTGCTTTCGTGTGTTTCCCTTCTTATAATGAAAGGAGAAAGGTTACTTCAGCCATGATCAGATGAGATTTTTCAGTCAAAAATCAGGTTTATCATTGTTTTGGAAGTTCAAATATTATGTATATGGCCGGGTTCTCAAGCATAAAAGGCATGTTTCCCAATTGAATCGCCAAAAATGTTGACAGTTTTGCTCCACAAGTCAAATTGTCATCCCTACAGTTCAAAACTCCGCATATCATGCCAGTTTGTCTTGTGATCAGTTTTGGGTACTGAATAATGAAAAGGAAAAGGTTTTGCAAAGTTCAATCAAGCCTAAATGCATACCTACAACCACCCAAAGAGCCATCTACAAAAAGGTATCAGCCAAGGAAAGAGCCTACAGCCAGGTAAAGTTTTGGTCATTCAAAGGATTCGAAGGGGCGTTCTCGTTTTTTAGATTTGGCAATGTGCACCTACAGCCATCCTTAAGGTTAACCTACAAGCCTGTAGGTTCGCTTATAAATGAAGGCGAGTGTTCTCTTTCGAACACCTACAAAATACAGGGTTGTTTTTCAGACTTACAATGACTATTCTCTTTCCCAAGTGTGTTCTTTCCAAAGTGTTGTCTTCTCAAAATTTTGTTGGGCTAAGAAATGGACAATTTCCTCAGACTTTTTTTCCGAGGGAAAAGATTGTTCAAAGGACTTGGGAGAAGTCCGAGCGAATTTCAAAGGGACAATTTACAAAGTATTCAATTCCTTCGGACTTTTTGTCCGAAGGAATTAAGGAGACAGAACATCCGAAGGAATTAAGGAGACAAAAAGTCCGAAGGAATAAGGACCTACAAAAAGCCCGGGTGACCCACAAAAACCCTGGATGCTCTACAAAAAGCCCGGGTGCCCTTCAATTTTTCCGAAAAAACTAGTTCCAAAGGACACCTGCCCTTGCGGAGGGCACTTGGTCGGTGGCAGGGCCTTTCCAATTTTCCCGAAGGGCATTTGGCCGGTCGCAGAGTAAAGACAAAGGAGACTAATTAGTCCGAAGGAATTCCTTCGGACAAAAAGTCCGAAGAAATTCGGGACAAAGAAAAACCCGATGGAAAATACACAGCCAATTGAAAAAAAATTGGAGGAAGGATATCCTTTGGACAAAGTCCGAAGGAATTCCTTCGGACTTTTTGTTCGAAAGGATTAATTCGGGAAAATTGCATAACAAGAAGTTCGAGAGAATATAGCCCGAGGAAATACAACCAAGCTAAGGCTAGGGAGATAAACAAAAAAGTCCGTGGGAAAAATTTGTCAAACGAAAATTCCGAAAAAAATCTAAGGGAATAAGCCAAGAAGGAAATCCAAAAGGTCTGCAGAAAAACAAAGTCCACAGAAAATAAAAATCCAAGACCAAGGTGAAGTCAACGAAAAGCTAGGAAATAAAATCCGCAGACATAAAAGCCAAAGACGGAATTCCAAAGGAATAATTGGATTTGGACAAAAAATAAAAGTCCACAGAAATGAATAGACAGACCAAAATAAAAGGAAAATCCATGCAAGCAAAGGCTATTTTTGGTTGATTGGTCAAAGCTTCAGTGGACTAATTGAAGTCAAACTCATCTCCGGATCAACTCGTGCTTTCAAACGTTCCAACTCAACGTCCAACGTTTCAATTCGAGTTCTAATTTTAGCATGGCATGGATTTCATGCATGTTCTTGTTATCTCGTGCTTTCAAACGATCAAACAGCTCAAGAGGAAGTCCATATTTGGAGGTGGGCATAGCATTTTTGCACGATAAGAGTTTGACTTTCAACAAACTCACCGTCCATTTCCTCTAACGCCAAGGAGCTTCATGCAAGACAAATAGACTTTTGTAAAAGTTGAGTTGAACGGATTTAGCCTCTCCCCTATTTTTCAAATGCCAACTCTTCGCTGTTGTAATTTTCTATATAAGTTGGCTTTTCAGCGTTGAATTGTATCCCTCTCTTGGTAAGACCAGACTCTACCATTGGTGAGTTGTGTAACCTCTTCAATCAATAGGACTGTACTTTCAAATTTCAAGTGTTGGCATAGTGTATATTCATTCAGCAATTTGCATATGTGGTAGATTCTCTCCCTTCCCAAATTCTAATTCGTACCTAGTTGCTAGCTTATCATATTATGCAGGTCATGTTCAATGTTCTATATGTCTTTTGTTGAAGCTGTAAGTGGATGTTAGGTGGCTGCAAAGTGTCTTGTATTAGACCTCTCTCCATCGTTTTCCCTCATGTTTTGGAAATTGGATCGAACTTTCTCATGAAATAATTATGCATAGTGATCAATTGAAATCAAAAGTTTTATTTTTCCCTTGTTTGATTCAATGTTCAAGGTTCCAGGTAGAGTGGATCAACGTTTTGGTGTATCACCGTCATTAGGTAGGATTTCCCTTTCAAGTTTCTTTCTCCCTTTTCCATGGTAGATTCGCAACACAGAGTAGAGATCCATTGATACATCTTACAGGAACCAAGGTTCTCTAGAGGTTCTTCTCACCACTGAGGCACACACCCTCGTGAGAAGATCCCATTGTTTCAACCGGAGAGAGGATTGGTCATTTCAGCATGTCTTCGATTCAGGATGCAACTCTAGGTTGACAACACATCTCAAAGTATCTCTTAATTGCCGGTGGACTTCTCACAAAATTGAGAATACAAAAAAAAAAAAAAAACATTATATAACCCAACATTACTCAAACCATTAATTGATTTTCAATCGTTAACTCCAAGTTCTAAAAACAACTTTCCTGAAGACAATGATTTCACCCAATTGATAAAGAAGACACAATCTGTCTCCAATCAAATAGCATAATCAAATAATAGAATGATTCCAGCATCAAAGAATATATATACAGCCCATCATGGCTCCAAAATCAAAATTGCAACCCAAGTCAATCAAATACCATTAACTCAACGCAAAAGTCAAAATGCACCAGCAAGCATTGATACATGGACTTAAAATGCAGAGTCGACCTTGACGGTCTCAAGAACAAAGGTAGTTATCAAAATGATTAAGAGCAATAAAGGATAGCCCACCATTGAAATCGACTCAACTGATTTAATTTAAGCTTGCGGTCTATAAAAATTGCGAATATAACCTAACATTCACCTCATGCCATGCCCGCTCAGGGTTAATTGAAAACAACAGGGTAACCTTAGCTTGAAATGCCATTGAAGCCAAGAAAACCCAACAACAGAAACCCCCCCCCTTTTTTTAAAATCAATTCCAAGTTTAAAATGAAACTCAATCCCACAACCCAAATCGTGCCAAACAGCAGGGGTAAAATCATGTGATCACTCGAAACCACCATGCTTAGTTTCATGAGTTCACCTAAGACAGAGTTATCCATATAATAAAACCCACAACTGCATTTAATTTATACAAGGCAAGATAACCTTGCTACACCCATGTAGGGTTAAAACAATTGAAGAAACATTCCCATATAACCTCATCTTCAGGGTTTTAAGGTTTCAATCAAACCCTAAGTATAACCCACATGGTCAATCCATAAAACCATGCATATACAGCAATCAACAACCTCCTAAGGTCGATGTGAAGATAAAATCAATTTATTGCATTCTAGGTCATCATGAAGTCTCACAACTTCATGAGGACCTGCAATGCCCTTTAAAAATCTCCATTAATTTAAAGAAAAACAGTTGCATACCAAATCGACTTTCATTCTAGGTAAACACTTACTTGCCAAGAGAAATGCAGGAAAATGATCTTATTATAGACATGGTTCTTTTCTTTTCTCGTGGATTTTGGAAGGTCGTCGTAGGAGAGAGTCCCCTTGCACAAGTTTGGGCTTTCTATTCTGTTGTTCGCCCCCTTTAAGGAGTGACGCCCTTGGTTCTCTACCCCCACCTTGGCCTCACAAAAACCGCCACCATTCCTCTCTCACCCTCACTCTAACTCTCCCCACCAACCCCTCTTCAAATTCCTCAATGGCTACCCGATCTTGCCAGGATAGTGGCGCCATGCATTCCCCAAGACAATGCACACGACTCAATGGAGACAACTCAATTTGGAGTGGGAGGAAGAGCCATTAGGGCAAAAAAAATGATTATTTTAATGTCAACGCTTACCAAGATCCAAAATAATCATAACATAATTATGAAAATGGGACAGGTCGACCCACTTAGGTTTTAATATAAATCATGATAAATCAACCAATGACCCGATTCAACTTGCCAAGCCAAGCAATAAACATTTAAACTTGAAAAATCAATTAAGTTAACAAAATAACACCAAGGTTCGAACAATGACATTTGCATTCACGACACCAATCGAGGCATAACAACCGAATAGCAGTGCCAAGGCTCATTCAAGAGCGAAACAAAATTCACATGCCAACTGGGATTGAAGCAATCAACCAAGGTGATCACAAAATGACAATGATAAGGACAGGGCACAATTTGCCACATATGTGATGATAGCACAGGGAATCCTGCACAGCATTAAACATACAAAGTGAAGGCAAAGTAAAACACACGGCACAAAACAATCACGAAGTCAATCAATAAAAGAAAAACGCAAAACAATGATGGCTCAGGGCTTCCGCATGACTTATTCGCATGTCAGGTTCTCTTCTGACTTTTCATAACCTCTTTATCCCTCGGGCTATCGAAAACCCACCACCAAGCCTAGCTCATGAACCTATCCTTGCAAGCACCAAGTACAGCATCAACATCTAGACAATAAAAAATCAATAACAGAGAATATCATAATTCTGAACAAAGCAGAACATAAGCAAGATATAACTGAATCCATCATAACTGTCTACAATAGAAATGAGACAGAAACATAAGAAATACATGATATCAAAATATAATGTCCGCATCATAACCAATCATCTGTCATTAACAACTAAAAGTCAACCAGAACTCATAAAACATGCTTAATAAGGTCCAATTCAACAATCTCTATTGCATCATATAGTTGGGTTATAACATACAAGACTTGATAAGGGCTGTAATACTTAAATGAAAGCTTGTTATCCTTCTATTGTTTCAAGGGCATTTGTTTATATGGCTGTAAATGCACTTTAACTGAATCTTCGACTTCAAAATATATTTCGTTGTGGTGTTGGTCAGTTTGCTACTTCATGCGATTATATGTCATTGCCAAATTCTCTCTGAGACTAAAGAGTACCTCGTGCTAGTTTTAAACGTATTCTTCGACTGGCAAACCTTTGATTGGACCTTCAAAGATGAGGTGATGGATACTAAAAATTGAGACATTTTGGATGAGGTATGGAAAGAAGTGTTATACCACCATTCTACTAGTGTCAGCAATCGAACCCATCTCTCCTATTTATTTGAAGCAAAACAACAAAGATAATCCTCCAAGCACTTGTTGACTACCTTAGTTTTCCCAATAGATTGGGGATGATAAGACGAACTAAGAGCTAGTTGGGTATCAAAACATGAGAATAACTCAATCAAAAATTACTAGTAAAGATTGGATTACGATCACTTATTATGATCTTTGGAGTCCCATGGAGCTTCTAAATATTATCTATAAATGTTGTTGCTACTGTACTTGTTACAAATGGATGTGATAATGCACAAAAATGGGCATATTTGGTGAGTCTATTCACAACAACCATGATGACATTTTTTGTAATATTCCAAATCGAAATATTTTACAAAAATTCGGATTTCCCATAATTTCGTTTAAATAAAATATAGATTTTATAATTTAAATAATTATGTTGAATTTAATATAGAGTTTTTGGATCTCAAACAATAAAATATAATTCCACAAGGGGTTTTGTCCTTGGATTTTATAACAAGGGTTTTCGTCCTTGTATCTGGATTACGCAGTTTAAGAGGTTTCATCTTTAAATGCCATTGTAAAGCGGCTGCTTATACAAGTTATATATTTGAATTCATTATTTGATGCCTCATACTTCCACATCTCTTCTCCTTTATATAGTCTTTAAAAACTTCTCCCAAAGGAGGCGTCCCATCCAAGAGGTACCTCTTCACCAAAAGATGTGACCATTGACATTTTCTTCGGCATTTTTGTCAACATTTCCATCGATGATTCTGTTAACATTTCTGTCGACATTTCTGTTAACATTTCCGTTGACATTTCCATTCACTTCCGGCAACAATTTCGTTCGACACTTTCGACAATAATTTCGTTTGACATTTCTGTTCATATCCATTTAATGATTGTTGTATTAAATGGCAACACTGCTCCTTGACAGCTATTTCTTTTTGGCAGCGATTTCTTCATGTTTATAGTCTCCTTTGTATTTGGGGATATTACATTTTTCCCTTCAAATTTTGGCAGCACTATGATGAAATAAATCCATGGAAACCTCCTCCCACCTCTAGCTAGGAATAGATAGAGGTTGCAACAGACCTAAGGTCATGAGTGTCTCCCCTTTGTTTTGTTGACACACCATACATTCTACCATAATTTTTTGGACTTTCCCTTATAGCCCTTCCCAAAAGAAATCCTACTTGACTCTATGATAAGTTTTCAAGAAGCCCAAGTGCCCACCTACTAGAGAAGCATGAAGGTTCGTAAGCAACTTATGCTTAAGGGTTGAATTTTTGCATAGGTACAACCTATCCTTGTACCAAAGAGCATCCCCTTTCCACAAAAATTTATTTGACACGCTTGGATCTTGTTAAAGGTTTTGAATAAGACCCTGTGGAACTGCATCATTCTCCCACACTGATCTTACTTCATCCACTCAATTGGCCTGCAATATGGACATGTCACATAACATTGCCTCTGTGGACTCATCCTTCTTGGATGGTGCATCAACCACAACATTCTTCTTTCTTTTCTTCTATACAATCTCAAAGTCAAATCCAAACATCTTAGGGACCCATTTTTGTTGTTTTTCTAATGACAACTATTCCAAGAAATATTTAGAATATCATGATTTGCCTTCACTTTAAAGTGTATCCCCATCAAATACAGTTGTCATTGTTTTAGTGCATGACAGATGGACATCATTTCTTTCTCATGAATAGGCTTTAGCAAATTCTTATCTTTGAGTTGGCGACTCTCAAATTCAATAGGCCGTCCTTGCATGAGTACAACTCCCATGCCATACCCTGAAGCACCACATTCCACAATGAATGTTTTGAAGAAATATGGAGTAGCTAAAACTGGTGTGGTGCACATGGCCTCCTTCAGCTTCTCAAATGCCTATGTGGTTGCCTCAATCCAATGGAAGGAATCCTTTTTCAATAAGGTTGTGAGTGGTGTTGCTATGCTGCCATAATTTTTTACAGAGCGATGGTAATAACCTGTGAGCCCCAAAAATCCATGGAGGTTTTTGAGGGTTTTAGGCACTTTTCATTCTACCATTACCTTGATCTTGTGAAGACCCACCTTGACACCCTCATGTGAAACAATGTGACCCAAATACTCGACCTCCTTGACTTCAAAAGCATATTTGGAAGGCTTGACATAGTGTTGGGGTTGTATAAGAATATCCAAAAACTTATTAACATGATGCAAGTGTTCCTTCCATGTTTTGTTGTATATTAAAATATCAAGGAAAACCAAAACAAATTTCAATAGAAATGGCCAAAAAACAGAGTTCATCAAACTTTGAAATGTAGATGGTGCATTAGTAAGGCCAAAAGGCATCACCAAAAATTCATAATGGCCCTCACGAGTTCTAAAAGTTGTCTTATAAATATCCTCGTCTCTAATTCGGATTTGATGATACCCAAAATGAAAATCAAATTTTGTAAAATAAACAACACTATTGTGACCAACGTGTCCATTTTCACAGAGGAAAGGGGACCTCTACAAAACTAAAATCTCAAAATTGTGGCCCTCTATCGAACCCCATCCAATTTCAAGATCTCGGGCACTGGTTGTATCTCAATCTTTAAGATTTTCCTTGAGTCCTAACAAGGCCCATTTGTTTGTATTTGAATATCTTCTGCAAGCTGTTTGTTTTGAAAAAGCTAGTCTTGCCATACTTTTAAAGTGTTTTTATACTTAATTATTTTTTAGGCGCTAACTTTCCCCCATCTGAAAATCTCTAAAGCAAACAAGTCTCGGAGTCTCAGTCCCAGAATCCAGTTGGTACCCTCTCGAAGGTTTTCTTCTAATAAGTAGGCAGCCGTTTGTTTACGAAACGCTTTTCAAATAACTTAATCTTTTGTACGTTTTATAGGTCTCGGAGTCGTTTGAGTTGTCAGAGGCTCGGGCGGCCCAATCCAATCAGAGATAGCCACGTGCACCCATACACCCAGAGTCGTCATAGTTGTTAGAGGCCTAAGAGACCCAATCCAATCAGAGATCGCCACATGCACCCATACACCTAGAGTCGTCATAGTTGTCAAAGGCCCAAGAGGCCCGATCCAATCAGAAATCACCACGTGTACCCATACACTCGAAGTCGTCAGAGCTGTCAGAGGCCCGAGAGGCCCGATCCAATCAGAGATCGCCATGTGTACCCATACATCCGAAGTCATCAGAACTGTCAGAGGCCCATGAGACTTGATCCGATTAGAGATCATGTGTACCCATACACTCTAAGTCATCAAAGATATCAGAGGCCCGAGAGGCCCAATACAATCAAAGATCGCCATGTATACCCGTACCCCTGAAGTCGTCAGAACTGTCAAAGGCCTAGGAGGTCCGATCCAATCAAATATCACCATGTGTACCTGTACACTCGAAGTTGTCATAGACCTGGAGAATCCTTGCTATGTCAAAACCATGGTGCCACCCCTTTGCGCTACACATAATACTTGGCAACCTCCGAATGCATCCCAAGTGTCATGAGGGCCAATGCTAGGCATATGCCCACCGCACTCTATGTTTATTGGCCCATCTAGGTAGTTCGTGATTCGATCCCTGGAAAGGTCCCATCACCGCCAGTGAATCTAATTAAGGTTGCTTTTGCATAAAATCAAATTTAAGCAGAAGGCAAAAAATGGCTATTCCAAAATCAAGCCATCAACTCAGACATTAATTCGCATACCGCAAGCCATCGACGCCAAACTATGGAAATATCCCAAAGCCCTATAAGGTCCCACCAAAATTGGGCTCACCGTTATCTATTCTACGTGATTCAAATCATTCAAAGCCCTTTGTTAGTTATTCCCAAAGCCAGAGCGGGAGTTCAAGGATACTACATTCTTGCAAGGAGTCACGCACTTCAAACACTATAATGAAATCTTCAAGACAATTGAAGATATTCAAAGGCCCAGTAGTGATGACGAACTGGAGGAGGATGAGATCGAGTTCGCAAATGACCTAATATCTCTTAGAGCCTCAGGCCTACACAAAGCCGTAACCAAACCTGAAGTCTTCCCCTAAGGCAATCTCTTTGCCAACCTACTGTAGACACTATTTTTGAATTATATAGCACCTCAATCTTGTACACTTAGCAAATTCAAACCTTGGTTGTTCCTCTCAATTCTAGACCTTTCTTGCTTACGCAAGTCTCGCATCTGCTCTCTCTTGTGCCCCCTGGCCTATCTCTTAGTCCGACCAGTCTTGTGTTGATAATCCAGGCCCAACATTATTGGCTCTTCATATTTTGCTAGCGTTGGGGCCCAAGGTTTGAACCGGGTTCTGATTTGGGAGCGATTCGTCATCCCAACGCCTAGGGTTCATCCCGAGTACTCGAGAACGTGGGGGCTTCTTCTAACAGAAGAACCCCCACTTACTAGGGTGCCCAAGGATGAACCCTAGGCAGTGGGGTAGCGAACCTACTACCTTCGACGATCAACATGAGTCAAAAATGAGTTTTTTTTTCATTTTTTCCCCAAAACCAATGCAAGGAAATAGACCCAAAGGTCAACTTGGATGCTTCCATTTCCTACTCATTAAATGACATTGGCAGTCCTTCGGCTTCAATGACACAACACTTAGCTAGTGGGAGTGGCGGTGGTGATAATCCATGTGGTTCTAAAGAAACACAACATGATGTTGAGTTAAAGCTCTCAATGAAAAGCAATATGACCATGAAAATTAACGTTTAAAGTTTGATGTAATTAATTACAGCCAAAGGATACTTATTGATATTTTATATTTTAATTTTTATCATTTTTTTAATGGTTATCAATTTATTAAGATGCATAATGTGGTTAATGACAATGTCACTAATTTCCTATGTATCAGGGTAAAATCTTTATATTTTTTTTTTTTTAATATATTTTTTGTACGGACGAACCCAAGGAAAACAAATTGTTGTACAGGTAACCGGGTTCTTCGAACCCGCCCCAGACCATGAAAATTAACTTTTAAAGTTTGATGTAATTAATTACAGCCAAAGGATACTTATTGATATTTTATATTTTAATTTTTATCATTTTTTTAATGGTTATCAATTTATTAAGATGCATAATGTGGTTAATGACAATGTCACTAATTTCCTATGTATCAGGCTAAAATCTTTATATATATATATATATATATATTTTATTTTTTTTTATATTTTTTGTACGGACGAACCCAAGGAAAACAAATTGTTGTACAGGTAAACCGGGTTCTTCGAACCCGCACCAAAACCAAAAACAAACCGGTAACTTAGCCCAGGCCTTCTTTCTTACCCAGAATACTCTTTCGCTCTACTTCCTCCCTGTTCTAAAGCCAGATTTGTATTAGCATCAAAACGAGCTAAGTATCTTATTTATTTATCATTGCAATATCTAGCATAGCAATACTTTCCATTTTTAGCGTATCTCAGTATAATAAATTTAGTATATGTTCTATTTAAGTTTCACAAACAATTGGCATGTTATAGAGATAATTTATCACCCTAGTGCCCTAGGCTTTCTCTATCCCCTTTAACCCTAGATTCCTTAATCTAGATTTTAAGTTTAAACATTTGGTGAACCCAATTCGTATGAATGCAAACATTTCTGATTCCTAGGGTTTTTAGGCAGCTAGGGTTTTAGATTGTTGTACTTTTTTAATTCTTGCTTGTATTGTTTTGCATGCAACCTACGCGTAGTCCTAGATTGGAAGGTGTGTCTATTGAACACATTGAGCTTCCCCTCCTACCACATAAGATGTCTCAAACCAATAAGCAACCTAATCCCATGGTCCATGACACCCATGTTGAGAATGAGCAGCATGTTGTTGAAGTTACCATGGAGGAAGATTCTAAAAATGAAAACTATGAATCCAATGAAACCAATGAACATGAACAAATAGATCATAGGGAAGTGCAAGCTATTACATTGTTTCGAGAGTGTATTCGTCAAAACCCTGAAGATCTTGATGAAATCTTAAAACCATATTAGAAATTTAAAGAGCTAAAAACATATATGACCAAGCAAGTCCATCTATTGATCATGCTATTCAAGCTATGAGTCATCCCCATTTACCAACAACCCTTTCTTTGAGCACATTACCACTTCATACTTCTTGTAGAGGCATAGATTATGTATTCCAACCTTTGTTTCTTGAGAAAAAACTATTGCTACATCTACCATGGAATTACAAATTGCTTCAACTCAAATACCGGATTCAATGCCAATTACTACTCAAACCGTGTTCACTTCCTCATTGGTGACTATTCAACTTGCTAATTTAAACCCCAATGGGTCTACAGTTCAAACACTCCTTCAAGTTATAAAGACCTTGGTGACAAGGTTACAAACATTGAACAAAACGATTTAGAGCCTCCTTATGCTATTGACTCCCAAGATATGTTGCATAAGCCTCTTGCACTTGAGATATCTTTGTACCCTTTGCCAACTGATTTTGTTGCAACTAAGTTCCCATTTTATGATGGCAAGGGTGATCCTAAGCAGCATCTTCGATATTTCTATACAACATGCCTTGATTATGCCTCCAATGATAAACTTTTGACCAAATTATTTCCAAGGAGCCTCAAGAATTATGCTTTGAAGTGGTTATATGATTTACCTCTCCAATCGATGAAAGCATTCAAATCTCTTGCAGATCAGTTTTTGGCACACTTCTCTATTAACATTACCGAAAATGTTTCTTATGCTTAAATTGCAAAAATCAAACAGGGAACCAATGAACCTATCACTGAATATGTCTTGAGGTACAAGACAATGTTGGCTAAAATGACCAATCCTATGGTAGCTAAAGAACTTCAAGACATCTTCAAGCAAAGTTTGCTTGCTCCTTTACATGAGTCCATTGTTTTCAAAAAGTTTAAATCCTTTGATGACTTATGTCATGTTGTTTGGGACCATGAAATGAAGCTTATCTCATTGAACAAACTTAAGTATGTAGCAAACACACCAACTACATCTCCATCCAATGCAAAGTTTACAATCAAACCAAGTTATAAGGTAAAACCCCCTGAACCTAAAAATAAAACAAGCATGGTTAATGCAGTTTCATAGCAGCCTAATTGGCTTGTCTTATCTAATGCAAAGGACACAATTTACATGCCTACCTAAATCTCCTGCTTCATTACTCCTACGGCTAGTAGAGTGTCATCTTATATCTCGCTCTCATCCTATAGAGGTTGATATGAGTAGACCTCTACCCAAAAGATATGATGTGAATGCTTATTGTGATTATCACCAGGGACCAAGGCATTCTACAAATGGATGTTTTACCTTGAAGCATTTTATTCAAGACCTTATCGATGACTAAAATATTACATTTGATGATCCTCCAAAGGAATCAAGGTCACAACCTAGTGTTGACCAGAAATAGAAATATTTAACAATCATTTGCAAGACCATTCTAAGAAGGAACCAGAAGTGCAAATGGCTTACAATGCACATCATCACATTTTGGGCACTCGTTAGATTGGATTACTGGTACTTATACACCGCATATACCTCCTATGGTTTAGAGACCTATTACCTTCGATGACAGTGAGATTAAGGATGATGGTTGAGATCTTCATTCTTTATTCATTTGAACATACCTTGATAGACACTCTATACACAGTGTTAAGATTGATAATGGTGAAAGCGAGAACGTTTGCACCATGACATTACTTACACACTTGGGTTATACTCATCATGATTTACACCCTTCTACCAGATCAGTTAGAACATTCGATGGGACCTCACAACATATTCTTGATGAGATTGACTTACTTTTACAAGTGGGCCCCGCACATGTGGTTACTACCTTTTCAATTATACCTTCCATGGGTGTATTTGATATGTTATTGGGACGCCCTTGGATACATACTCTTCAAGCGATACCTTCTATAGTGCATGTGTGTGTTAAATACATTCATGTCAATCAAGTAAATATAGTTTCCAAAGTTCCATATGAATATCCTCTTAAACAAGAGGAATTTATACCTAGACAGTTAATTATCAAGGCTACTAAGGGTAATCCACTGCAAAAAAGTAAGCAACAGGGAATCCCCTTTACCAAGCGGCTAGTACTTGTGAAACCATTACATCAAAGATCCACAATGGATTCCACAAAATCCTCATCTACTGTGCACCATATCCAGATATATAGAGCACCTACACATGTTCCTATTACTGTTGTTCCAAAGAAACCACATAACACTCAACGATTGGTTCTACAAACCCCTACTCCTATTACTCCTATTGTCGCTTCACAACCACAAAGTCCCATTATACATACGCAGGGCAACCTAGATACTACAGTGACAGATATTGCACCTATACATGTTCCTCGACAACGTCACAAGTTTATTACACCAAATTCACAGTGGGGGGGTATCTATGAGCATCATTAAGATGCGATCAAAAGATATAATCTCTACACATATCCCAAAAAACCAAAAAAATAAAAATAAATAAAAATCCAAAAATATTTTTGATATCTACATATTCTATTGGCTCCTTGGCATCTATGTGTTAGCTCCATGCTGATAGATAGCATATTAGTTACTTCTACAAATGCATGTTTCATGCTTATTTTTTTAGTGTGATACAGGGATATACAGATATATGATCTATGCACTCTTGGATGTTGGGTTTTTCCTCTTCTCGTGTCACTAGGACATTGAGGGCATCCACCTCTATGATCACGATACTTCTAGGTTATATTATTCTATAGTTACTTTACACTATCATGTTTGAACTCATATATATACTTACACATGCCTTTATTTATGCTTATATCTTTCATAGTGTTCTTGATATGCTATGTACTTGACATTTTTTGCTAACACATTGGATCCATGGGCTACTATAATATGTTTATGTTGGTTGCTTGTGATTTCCTTTATGCACTTCCTTGAGTGTCTTGCCTTGATATTGTCTTGTTTATTGAGCATTTGAATATGCTCCATTGTTTGCAACCCCTGTGTCTTTGTTTACTTCTTTGACATTTGAATATATCATTGCTTGTTGTATGAACATTTGAATGTCATTCTTGCTTTTGTGGACAGTTGACTAAGTCATATCTATTCGATTGTGCAGAATTTGAACATGCCCCTTGTTTGCAGTTTCTTTAGCCCACTGTCTCTTGACTTGATTTTTGAGAGATTTTGTATGTGCGTTTAATTGTTTTTTGCTCTTGTGTTGTTACTATCTAGACATTGTCATGGATCTTTATCATGCATCTTAGGCCTTGATGTGATCACATTCTATGCACTTCAATGATATATTTACCTAGACATGTTCTATATGCTACATGGTTCATTCACAGTTATATGGTTATCTTATCCCTTTGAGGTGGCGTAGCTCCCAGTTTCTATCTTCCCTCACCTCAAAGAGAGGGCATATGAATGGGGGCATGTCATAGTTGCATGACTTCCACACATTTACAATTTCAGATTCAATGAGGGCATGTCATAGAGACATGGGTTCCACACATCCACAGTTTTAGATATATAGTGGGGGCATGTTTTGGAAACATGTTCTCCATGCTTATTCAATATTCGTCATACCCAGATTACAATGGGGGCATGTTTTAGAAACACGTCCACATTGGCACTTATATCAATTTTCAGCGTTCTCTATGTATAGTAGGGGCATGTTATGGTAACATGTCTCCCACACTTGTTCAAAATTTTCAAATTGGCCAAAGCACATAGTTGTATGATTTAGATACACATTTGTTGTAGAATTTTATACATTGGTACTATTGTTATACATAGTTTTAGCATTAGATATATCTAATATGCATATGTTATGCAATGTACGCCTAATATTGCAAAATCCAAATCAGTTTCGGATTCTAAAAACACTCTCAGGGGCTATCGCCACCCACTAGGTAGGACTTTTATGAACTATATTGAGTCAATCTAATGCAATAGTCGGTTCACTTTTTGATATGGTTGAGATGATTAAATTACTCAATCTTGTCAAGTTTTGAGGTTGGACTTGATTGTATCACCCAGCCTCACCAGTTTGATAGTGTGAGTTGACTTGGTTCACTCTCACTCACCAAATTATAAGTATGATTGGGTTGCCCGGTTGAGCTAGTCTCAATTGCCAGGGGTCAATTCATCTTTGCTCCAAGGTTGGGGGCATGGGCCCCTGTATCTCTCTCTGTCTCTATCTCCGTAGATATATGCACTTTCCAGATTTATATTTGTCATAATCTCAGTTTCAGTGATTCATAATGATACTTATTTCTAAACAAGTTGTCAATAGACAAGACAATTACATTGATACACAAGTGACTCCTAAACCTTGTTCTTTCAAATTTCAAATCATTTCAATATTATCAATTTCAGATTATATGCATTGATTATATATTGTAACATGCTCTTGGTTGTAGATTAGTCACCAACAAAGCACTCAAGTTGAACTCAAGTAAAGACAAGGTGTGTTATACACACCCAAGTACGCATTTCTTTCCTTTAAACTAGCAATTCCATTACTAGATTATAGGGAGGGAAAATGTAGACATTATTTTTGAATTATATAGCACCTCAATCTTCTTTCGCAAGTCTTGCATCTGCTCTCTCTTATGCCCCTTGGTCTATCTCTTAGTCCGACCAGTTTTATATTGATGACCCGGCCTTCTATCTTGCCCAGAATACTCTTTCAGTTTGCTTCCTACCTATTTTAGACCCAGATATGTATTAGCATTAGAACCAGTTAAGTATCTTATTTAAATATCGTTGCAATATCTAGCATACTTGTACTTTCCATTTTTATCATATCTCAGTATAATAAGTTCAATATATGTTTTATCTAAGTTTAACAAACAATTGGCTTGCTATAGAGAGTTTATCACCCTAGTGCCCTAAGCTATCTCTATCCCTTTTAACCCTAAATTCCCTAATCTAGATTTTAGGGTTAAACACTTACTGCGGACATCCAAGTGCAACAATGATATCGTCCATTCGTCAAACACAGAGCTCCAAATTGCAGATATCTTTGAGGCCACCTTCAAGAACTATTACAACCTCCCCGATTTTGACACTTTGTATGACAAGGTCACAACTGCATGGATGAAGACCCACAACATCCATGAAACCCTGTAGGATTAGGCCAAGGACACTGACCGTTGGATTAACAAGGAGGACATCAACTCCTACACTATCAAGACCTTCAAAGAGGGAGTGCAAACTAGTATGTTGTTGCTCAACAACCTCTATGGGGCTAGCGACATCCTGCATGTCAACAAATATTGGGTTCCCTTGTTCATCATCATCCTTGAAGGGAAGTAGGGCCCAGCTCTCAAGGACATCATCATTTTCAATAAATCACATGTCCCTAGGGTTCGATCCTAGGGCAACTTCTACATGATGTCCTATTTGGTTGACGCGACCTATGCCACCCTCGACTTCAAGAACATTGCATTCCCCAATGCAGACCTATAGGTTCCCCAATCCACGTGGTCTGCCAAATTATACATTCACCACTTGAGGCACCACATCCGAGACATTTGTGATCACTTATACCCCCTGTGTACCTAGTAATCAAAGAAAAGCTTATCCCAAGGCCATCAGAGGAGATGAGAGCTTCCATCCTAGCCATCGGTGCCTATTGGTACTAACAAGACCACACGGTCATCAAGGTAGAAGGTGTCCAAGGACCTTTCAAGCTGCCCTACCTCATCTCAGAACGAATGGCACAGCAAGAGATCGCCTTTCAACTCATCAATGGCAAAGTTGGTTTTTGCCTCAGCAGAAGACAAAAGTCCTATCCGTCACTCCCCATCATCATAGGTCACCATGAGTATAAGACCTTCCCTACACTCCAGGTCGTGGCCACACATAGAGATTCCTTCAATCTCCCTAAAGTTGACAATACGCTGCAGGATCCTCAAGGCAAGGTGAAGGCTCATGTGGAACTCTATCAGGCTAGATTGAACATCAATTACCATCATGAGCCACCTGGATGATGCCATCCACCTCACCCCTACCAATGATGCCAAGGTAATTGCAAAGCTTGAAGTGGCACGTTTGCACAGAGCCCAAGAAGCACAACTCAAGCCCATACTGGAGGAAAGGCCCATTCCCCCCAACCTACTGTGGATGTCCCAACCACTACGAGGAGGCTTTCCAAATTAGTCTTGCAAGGGATCCGAATAGTAGCTCCATCAACTTCGGCTTCCACTTCACCTATAGGAATTACCCAGGAACGCCAATCTCATGTTGCCCGTGCTCTTCACCTTTCTAGCAGGGCCGAATCTTAGGGCAGCTCCCCTCGAGCCCAACCTTTGGCATCCCTGGAGCTTTCGACTCCTAGCTCTGGTATATCTGGGCAGCAACTTGCAACCCCTCTGGGTTTTCCAACCCAAGTACAGCCTTCCCCTATGGTGACTCCCCCTATAGTTTCCCCTGCAAATGCTCCCAAGGGTCCCCTACTCTATTGGTCCCTACAACCCTTGGTGCTCCGAGCCTCCATGCCCTTCAAGTTTATACTCCGCCAGCTTGACCCACTCCTACAATTGTCCCTAGGCTGGCCCATGTGATTGGCACGATCCCTGTCAATGCTCCAACTCTAACTCTTGCAATCACAGTGGCCCCTGCAACCTTGGTCCCTCCCATTGCTCCAACTGCGCTCGCAATTCCTTCAATCCCAAGTGTGCAAGTCTCCCCTACTTTTACAACCTCCAATGCTCCAACAAGTTCAAGCACAAACACCCTGGGCAACCCACCAACTTCGAGTATTAGCGAAGTATACACCAAGCACCTCAAGCCCCTTCCGGGTCTACTCCAAGTGCAACGACACCACAAACGAGCCCTCGGCAAAAGCTTGCCAAGCATCCAAGGTTGATTGCTCCTAGGTCATCAACACAGCCTCCCCTTGCACCTACAGCACCATCTTAGGCCTCCCTCTCTCACACACTTGGTTCCCTAGGAATTGGCTTCAATCAACCCATTTCCTTCAGAGTGAAAACCCAAATCCCAAGAATAATTGGTCCCCAAGTCCATATGGCTCAAGATCAACTAAGATCACACTTGGCCCCATGGGCAACTCCCTTGGTCAATCCATTTGCACCCATCCCACTCCATCATCCATCCCATTTTATGTCCCTCCATTCCTGCCTCCTCTACCCATGCCTCCACCATCCATCCCATTTTATGTCCCTCCATTCCTTCCTCCTCTAACCATGCCTCCAACATCCACCTCATTTATTGCCTTGTCTCCAACAACCCTAGGAACAATGGGAGGTCAAGGATGGATTGGTCCCATGGAAGTTTCTGGGTCACAGAGACTCGAGGTGATCCACCATGGGGACCCAGACATCCATCTTCAATTTGACAGAGATACTCGCAGGATAAAGAGGGTGATGACCCAAAACTTCACCCAAGATGGGGACCCTGTCATGTGGAGAATAAAGCAGGACCTCTTCTCCCTCACCAAGAAGAGGACTCATATGAGAGAAGAATAGAGTGCAAAGAATCCGATCTTTGTAGTATGTGCCGCAAATGAGCTGACGGAGAAACTCATGGAGGATCTCAAGGAACAAGTCAAGGCCTTAGAGTCCCAAGTCAGGGGCTCGTTCCCGGTTGGTCTCATTGGTAGGGTGGAAACAACACTTGTGGAATTGTTCACAGCCTTAGGAAAGGTGACCGGAGCTCTTTCAAAGAGCAGTGTGCTCTTCCAAAAAATGCATCAGTACTCGGGTCGAATCATCAGAATTGACAACAAATGCAAGAAGATGGCGGTGATCATCAATAAGGGGATGATCCCCGATCTCATAATCATACCCCTCATGGACCTCAATTTATACCAGACGTTCACAAGGAGCATGAGGATTGCATTGGAGGATTGGCTTAAAAACATTCAAACTATCATTGGACCCTTAGAGAAAAGCAAGGACCAAATCCTTGCTTACTTCAAGGAGATCAACATTATTGTGCTCTTCCACCCCAATAGCACTTTACTCATCGCTGGTGAATTTGGGGTCCTCCTCGAACATTTCAAGGTAGTCATGAAGAGGAAGGTGGTAAAGGCCAATAGAGATGGAGCTTGGGCCATTTTGGAGCTTGCCATGTAGTCCACCACCAGCATTAGCGAGTTCAACACCATAAAGGTCTCTCGAGGCCCCTCTTAAGGCACATGCTAAATTGTTGACACAATTTGAGGTTCTATTCAGGGAACCACCTGTCAACCTACCCAAGCTTGACAAAGAGGCAAATCTCATGGCGCAGGCACTGACACCTCAACAAGGCAACCAAATGCAATTGGGAGGTGGTCCCTCTCAGGGTGTTAATCACAATATATACTGAGAGGGGGGTGAATCAATATATTATATATCTTATTTCTTAAACAAATTCTTTTTCTTTAACCACTTAATCACACATTCAAGATATGAAATAAAAATGAAATAATAATATGCACCACATAGGAGAGAGACACCAGATTTTTACGTGGAAACCCAAAGTGGGAAAAACCACGGAGAACAATCTCAAGTATATGAATGAGCACCAACTCAAATTACAAAGTTCGCAAGCACCAACTTGCAGGAGCATCAACCCCTTTGCCAAACACCAACACAACTATTTGTGAACACCAACCCACAAGAGCACCAACCCCTTGCAAAGATTTGTGAGCATCAACCCCTCTTGTGTATAAAACAAATCTCTCAATGTTGCTTACTCAACAAATGATAGAACTCTACAATATCTCTTGCTTTTCTCTTTTCGAAAACAAATACAAACCATGCACTCTCTTGCATATAACAAATGGCTTCTCAAGTCTTTATTTATAGCTTTCCAAATGACCTTTGGCATTCACCCTTTGTGACCCTTCAATCCTCATAGAAAATGGCGTCAAACTTGCATGACCCTTCGTATCCTTGCATTTGAAAAGTCATATGGTGACCCTTCATAAGCAAAAGCGTCATTTCCTCTTTTATCTTTATTTTGGTGACTTTTCGTATTCCTCAAAGTGTCCCTTCATGAAAAAATGTATCCCATTCCTCTTTTGTCTTTTACCCCATGACTTTTTGACTTCTTCATGGGCCCTCTTTTGACTTATATGCAACCAAAAATGTATTCATTAATATTAAATAAATATTAACACACATTAGCTAATATATGAATATTAAAAACACCATTAAATGCAATGGGGCCTTTATCACCAATAATGCTAGACCTTTGACATCAATGACAATATTTTCAACAATCTCCCCTTTGTCATTGATGGCAACCTCAAACTGAAACTATCACATCCTGAAACCTGCACATACTATCATCTGAAAAACATACAGTAACTCCTCCTTACTGTAACAACCTGTACCTATTCCATGTATCTATTTCTGCACCTATACCTGTTATTCTCCCCTTTTGACATCAATGGCAAAGGGCTTACCTGAAGCTAACACTTAACTCCCCTTCAACTGATATTGAACCTCAATGGCAAGAAGTAAAAGAAATTACTCTCAACTTCTCCCTCAGATACTCAAATGTGTCTTTTGGTAGTGTCTTTGTAAAAATATCTACAATCTGCTTTGTAGTACTTATATACTTCATCTTAACCTGTTGATCTGCAACCTACTCTGTCAAGAAGTGATATCTAATGGGAATATGTTTTGTTCTTGAATGCATCATTGAATTCTTCGAAATATTAATAGCACTTGTGTTGTCACAAAAAATAGAAATAAGTTCATATTTTACCTTGATATCTTTCAAAATTTACTTCATCCAAAGCACTTGAGTACAACATAATACCGCTGCAATAAATTTTGCTTCAGTTGTAGAAAGTGATACTGAATTTTGCTTCTTGCTTAGCCATGATACTAACCTATCACCAAAGAAAAAAACTCCTCCACTTGTACTCTTTCTATCATCCAAGCACCCTCTCCAATTTGAATCTGTATAAACAACCAAAGTAAAATCTCTGCCTGTGGGATATCACAATCTATAATCCAATGTCCCCTTAATATATCTGAATATTCCCTTCACCAACTAAACATGACTATCTTTTGGAGATGACAGATATTTTGCGACCATACCTATTGCATGCATGATGTCTAACCTTGATATCGTCAAATATAATCTATACAAAGATTGATCTGCAACAGGTGAATCTTCATCCTTGCTCACCTTATTTCCTGTACACATTAGTGTATCCACTGGTACACAATCCTCAAAACCAATTTTTTTCAACATTTTCTTGGCATATTTACTTTGAGATATGAAAATTCCTTTATCTGACTGAAATATTTGCAATCCTAAAAAAATGACAATTCTCCAAGCATAGACATCTCAAATTCTTTTTGCATATAATTAGAAAAATATTGTCATTTTTTCAATGTTTCCTCTAAAAATGATGTCATCAACATATGTCACAACAATCAATTAATGTTCACCTTTTGTTTTGATGTAGAGATTACTGTCAACAAATTCTCTCTTGAAACCTTGATCCTGAAGGTACTTATCAAGTCTTGCATACCAAACTGTGAGAGCTTGTTTCAATCCATACAATGTTTTTTTAATCTGCATACATGGCTACTAATATTTGAGAGAATAAATCTCTCATGCTGCTCAATGTAGACCTTTTTTCTTAAATTCTCGTTCAGAAAAGCAGATTTGACATCCATCTGAAACACTTTAAAATTTTTAAACACTGCATATGTAAGAAACATTCTAATAGCCTCTAACCTTGCCACTGGTGCAAAAGTTTCTTCAAAATCTATTATCTCAATTTGACCATATCCTTTACATACTAATATTGTTTTATTCCTAGTCACTTCTCCATTTTCATTCAATTTATTTCTATAAAGCCATTTTGTTCCTATCACATTGTGATTTTTTGGTCTAGACGCTAAATTTCAAGTATCATTCTTTTCTATCTGATTTAATTCTTCATCCATAGCATTAACCCAATGCTTATCATATCTTAACTTCTGAAAAAGTTCTAGACTGAATTTTGGATAACAAAGAGAAATTAACTTGCTCAGATTCACTTACCATCATTCCTCTGGTGCGAATTCCTTCATTTATGTCCCCGATGATGTCACTTTCATTATGATTTCTCTGAACATATTTAAATGGAGTTTTGGTGTCCTTTTTCTCCTCATCTTCATCTGATTTTTTAAAATCTTCCTTTTCAATGATTTCAAAAATGTCTACTGGATCACTGATTCTTTGTGTTCCATCTTCTTCTATCCTGACACTTGCACTTTCAACAATTTTTTTGGTTCTTTTGTTATAACATTTATAAGTTTTACTTTTGCAAGAATAACCAAAAAAATATACTTTCATCTGCTCTGAATTCAAAATTTTCAAGTTTTTCATCGGTTCTCTTTCTGAAGCATCTGCTGTCGAAAACTCTGAAATAATCAACTGTTGCTAGTTTGTCTTTCCATAGCTCATAAGGAGTCTTGTCACTATTGACTTTCAATAATGCTCTATTATGAATATACACTATTGTAGCAACTGTCTCTCTCCAATATTTATCTGGTATCTTGGATTTATTTAACATTGTCCTCGTTATCTCTTGAACTGTTCTGTTTCTCTACTCAACTACTCCATTTTGCTATGGAGTTCTAGCTGCTGAATAATGTCTCGTTATTCCATTATATTCACAAAACTCAATAAATTGATCTGACATGAATTCTCCTCCTCGATCTAATCTTAGACACTTAATCTTCAAACTAGTTTTATTCTCAACTAATGCTTTGAATGCTTTAAAATGTCTGAAAGCTTTTGATTTTTCTTTAAAAACATTACCCAAGTCATACATGAAAAATCATCAATAAATAACATGAAATATTTTTCACTTTGAGTTCTCATAGGTCCACACAGATCAGTGTGAACAAGCTCTAACATCTGAGTGGTCAAGTACTCTTTTGTTTTAAACCGCCTTCTGACCCGTTTCCCATGCTGACAAGGTTCACAAAACATGTCGGATGGCTTTGAATTCTGACAGCTTGTTTTTTGCTGATGTTGACAAGATTGTCAAAATTTGTGACCCATTCTTCTGTGCCATAGCCAACTTTCTTCAATCTGACTCAAACATCTTTGACCTTTGATGTCTGATAACATATACAAATTATTGTTTGTTCTCTGAGCATCTACAATCAACACATTTGAATTTTTTCTCCTAATTTTACAACCTTTTGCATAAAACTTTAGTGTGTCCCTGATCACACATTTGACTTACACTCAAAAGATTATGCTTAAGACCTACATACAAAACATTTTTAGTTTTAAGTCTACCATTATCTAAACTTAGTGTACCTTTTTTGGCAATTGTAGCAATAGTATTATCTCTGAATTCTACTGTGCCACCATTGATCTTCTTCAAAGTTATGAACTTGTTTGTGTCCCCTGTCATGTGCCTCGAACATCTACTGTCAATGAACCATGGCTTTTCTTCATTTCTTGTATGCAAAGTTGTTTATACCAACATAGATTTTTCAGGGTGTTTTTTCTGCCATGAACCTGTTTGAACTTTCTTCTTGATAAATGGAGCCTTGAAACTCTGGTCCTTGACTGACTCGAACATACTTCTACAGTACCGAGCTGTGTCCGAAGTTGTTGCATTTGTAACATATTATGGCCTCTTCATTAAAACCTGATAGAGGAGCAAAACAGTTATGGCTTTTGCTTGACTCTGCATGACTTTCCTTCTCCTTCTGAAATTTTTAGCCCCTTTTCGACATTCTATTTTCTTATGACTATATCCATTACAATAAAAATAGTAACCATAAAAATAAGCCCTGTTTGTGTATCTCTGATCTGATTTCCTTTTGTAGTTTTGTTCCCTCCAGCCTTCTTTGTTTGAGATGTCCTCTGTATTTTTAACTTCTCTTTTTATTTCTTCTTTTGTAAGAGCTTCAGCATAACTCTTTTCTTTTTCCTTGTCTGTGAAAGTAGTGGCCTCCTCTTTCTCTTTTTCAAATCCAATACCTATCTTATCTGATATTGATCTTTGATTTTTTAATATCTTATTCAACATAATAGTGCTATTCTCGAATTGTGAATCATTGGTTGCTCTATCATTGATTGCTTAATTTGTTTTCTTAAGATCTGTTTTTAAAGAAGCAATTTCAATAACATACCTTTCACATTCTTTACTTACTATTTTCAACTGTGCCGTTAGATATTCTTCATTCTTCTTGGCTTCTTCAAAGTGTGCTTGTAGATCTTCAATTATTTCCTTTGATTTTTTTTCATTTTTCTTGATCTGGGGCTTTAATCTTCGATTGTTCTTTTCATGAGCTTTTAACTCTTCTAAGGCAAACAAATTTTCCTTCTAGATTCACTTTGACTTCATCATGTTCTTCTTGATCATCTGTACTTTTGCTTGCAAAGGCATCTTTATGTATGACCATGAATAGAATCTCTTCTTCTGAATCACTAACTCCACTATCTCCCGCTGAGCTAGGATCTTTAGAATACAAACTCTTCATCTTGAATCCCTTCTTGAATCTCTTCTTAAATTTTCTTTTGAAATTCTTCTTGTATGTAGACTTTCTTTCTTCATTGTCACTATTATCTTTATCTGGGCACTTAGCTGCAAAATGTCCAATCTTTTCACAATTAAAACATTTGAAAGATAATTTTTCTTGATATTTACCTATGCCTTTTTTCGACTTGTGAATGAATAAAGCTCCGTTGTCATCTTCATCATCGCTAGAACTGTCACTTGATTCTTGAATCTTAGCCTTCTCTTTCTTTGATGTCTTGAAAGCAGCGTCTCTCTTTGAAGATTTCTCTTGTTCGATTCGCATCTCATATGCCGTAAAAATACCATGTAGCTCATCCATCTTTAGCTTGGCTAAATTCTTCATCTCTTCAATTGTTGAAACTTTTGCATCATATCTCAATGGTAGAGATCTCAAAACTTTTTGAACCACAATTGATTCTTCTAACTTTTCTCTAAGACCTTAAATCTGATTAACTATTTGATCAACCCGCAAAAGATAACTTACTATATTTTTTGCTTCTTCCATCTTCAAACTCTCAAACTATCTTCTAAAAGTCTGAAGCTTGGCTTGTTGAACCTTTCCATCACCTTTCTAAATATTCTCAAATTTTACCCGAGTTTCATGAGCAGATTTACATTGCATAACTTTAACAAATTTTGATTCACATAAAATAGCATTTAAAGCTTTAGCGTTATTTACACTTACATTTTTTCTGTCGAAATAGTTACAAGTATATGTGGCTCTTCATATTCCTCTACCACTGCTTGCCATATGTCAAATCCAAGGGCCATTAAATAAGTCTTCATCTTTATGCTCCAAAAAACATAATTTATCCCATCAAACAAAGGTGCCTTATTTGTAGAAAAACCTTCATGTGATCCAGCCATCGTGCTTTCCCGATCTACCTTCAAGCTGTAAAACTTTTTCAAATGACCCTGTTCTGATACCAATTGTTAAGCACAAAATACACTGAGAGGAGGGGTGAATCAGTATATTATATATCTTATTTCTTAAACAAATTCTTTTTCTTTAACCACTTAATCACACATTCAAGATATACAATAAAACTGAAACAATAATATGCACCACAAGAGAGACCAAATTTTTACGTGGAAACCCAAAATGAGAAAAACCACAGAGAACAATCTCAAGTATATAAATGAACACCAACTCAAATTACAAAGTTCGCAAGCACTAACTTGCAAGAACACCAACCCCTTGCAAAGATTTGTGAGCACCAACCCACAGGGGCACCAACCCCTCTTGTGTATAAAACACAACTATCTCTCAATGTTGCTTACTCAACAATGATAGAACTCTACAATATCTCATGTTTTTCTCTCTTCGAAAACAAATACAAACCATGCACTCTCTTGCATATAACAAATGGCTTCTCAAGCCTTTATTTATAGCTTTCCAAATGACCTTTGGCATTCACCCTTTGTGACCCTTCAATCCTCATGAAAAATGACGCCAAACTTGCATAACCCTTCGTATTCTTGCATTTGAAAAGTCATATGGTGACCCTTCATAAGCAAAAGCGTCATTTCCTCTTTTGTCTTTATCTTGGTGACTTTTCGTATTCCTCAAAGTGTCCCTTCATGGAAAAATTTGCCATACCCTCTTTTGTCTTCACATGGTGACTCTTGAAATTCCTCAAGATGACTCTTCATGAGAAAATACGTCCCATTCCTCTTTTGCCTTTTATCCCGTGACTCTTTGACTTCTCCATGGGCCCTCTTGTGACTTATATGCAACCAAAAATATATTCATTAATATTAAATAAATATTAACAAACATTAGCCAAGATATGAATATTAAAAACACCATTAAATGCAATGGGGCCTTTATCACCAATAATGCTAGACCTTTGGCATCAATGACAATATTTTCAACACAGAGCTCTCGCTGATAATATTTCCATTCTTGTGGTCCCAAAATGGAAAGTAGTTGTCATGTTCTTTGTGTTTCTCCCCCTTTTATTCTCTCTTTTGGGGACACATTATTGTATTGTTATAACTATTTTGCCATGATGGCTCAAAGTGGGATTCTATGTAAATTGGTGACAAACCCCATCTCACTCCTATATATGTTGCTTTGTAGCACTATTGTAAGGTCGGCAATTTCGGATAAGATACAAGGGAATTAATGCATCTATGTTTTTACATTCCACCATGTCTAAATTTATGAATGCCTTCCAATCTTGTGGTGAAAATGGGAGAGTATTAGTGTTAAAGGCTGTAATATGAGTCTTCCTGCAATACATGTGTTTAATTAAGAATGAGTTGCATGTTATTCTAGTTGATTTCTGCATTTCTTCTTGTTTTATGAAGCAAATATAAGTTTGTGTATATGTTAACTACAATCTTGTAAGTGTTTATCCATAAAGTGAAACTTAGGAATTGAGCACATGATATTTCCTTTGACTCCCTTCCCTGTGTAGCTGAAGTTCGAGCTTATGTGAAACTAGATATATAACGGTAAAACTGCCGTTGGGCTCATACTCAATCTTAAACATTGATATTTATGTATTCACCCAGAAATTGTCCTTTTCTGCCTTTCCCTCCTTTTGATGTTTCTTTGATTGATACTTTGAATCAAGTTTTTTGAGTCCAAATTGTAGATCCTAGGTTAATAGAGTAGCAGACCTTTAGAGAGGATCAGTTAGTGTAGGAATTTATTGTATAGGTGGACAATGTTGAGCTTCTGGTGGTAATAGCACATTTCTTGGAGATTTATTCCAAGTAGGCTATCTAATGGAGCCCAATACCAGCAACTCGTGCCCGGGACTGTCCCAGTAGTGGTCCTAAAACGAGAGGATGAAAGTCCCTTTAATTCTTCCATGGTCTTTCAGTGTACCTAATTTAATAGGTACATTTTGAGGTCCCAACAAGCACCATGTAATTCATCTAGCAAATCATCAATTACAGTAACAGGGAACTTATCTTTGATGGTCTACTTGTTGAGTTCCTTGTAGTCATTACACATGCACTAGGTGACATCCTTCTTATGCACCATCGCCACTAGAGAGGAATAAGCGCTCTAACATGACGGATAACACCTACTTCCAGCATCCCCTATATCTTCTCAATCTCAACTCTTCTGGGCATATGGGTACTTGTAAGGGTTGGCACCCAGGTGCTAGTTGAATGGCATAATCATGATCCCTTCTAGGAGGAAGTCCTTTTGGCATATCACCAAAAACTACTACGTGCTCCTCCACAATACCTTGTAGATCCGGTAGTGTAGACCCCTTTGGTGGTTTTGCCTCTAGTGAAAATAGTTGAGCCACAAACCCATCCACTCTATTTTTTAGAATCTTTTGCATCTAATAAGAACTCACCAATTATGGGGACTTTGCATGTAACTCACGTAGTTCAAATTTCCTGCCCTCTTTATGTAAATGCATGAATAGCTCTTTGAAATTCATCTCAACCATTCCCAAGATAGTTAGCCATTGGACTCTCAACACAATGCTTGCTCCACCCATAAGAATAAAAAACATAGGGCTATCCAATAAATATTCTCCCATGGAGACTACCATTGCATTTCCTAGAACCCAAGTTACCGATTCAGTATCGGTTCGGGTTCACCAGTATGAAGATTTTTTTGGCCTTTAATGCAACTTCGGTTTGGCCATACAAAAAATATAGAAAATCTAGCCTAATAAATAGGAAATTTGCAACAAAAGATAAATATGCAATGATAAAATGAGATGTAAGTGCTTTTGCTTTTGTGTTTTGCTTTTATTATTTGTGTTATTTTCTCTTATGTTTTTGTGTTTTAATTAAATTTTAGGATTTGCAATGTGTTTTAGTTAACTTTTAGGGTTTGCAATGGGTTTTTTATTGTTGCTTTATGTGTAATTTTTGGAAAAAATAAGAAAAAAATTAAAAAAATGTTTTTGCCTCGGATTCTACCAAGGTTTTGGTCGGATTCGTACGGCGCAAGTTCGCCTAAGTTCTTCTGTAGAACAACCCAGACAAACTCCATTCATCTAAGACAAATTTGGGTCGTTTCCCCGTAGAAACAGGCCTGTACTTGGATCGGGTACATACCGGGGCAAGGTTATTCAACGTATTTGGACAAATAGGTATCTTAGCCTAGAATAACTTTGTACCACCATCTACAATCATGACTTGAAACTCTTGAGCTGGATAGACAAAACAATTCACGCTCATAGTCAATTTATGGTTGGTGAAGTTGTGAGTACTGTCCGAGTCAATCCATTCTGTCACCTTCTATTTTTTTAGAAAACCCATTACCTTGAGGGTTTGTGGAGTGGTAATCTCTGAAAGTGCATGACAATATATAGTTGGTTGGACTTCTTCTGATTATTCCCCTTGCTCATCATAAGCCTCCCATGCTAAGTCTTTATCCTCTTCTTCATTGGCACCTTCAATGTGGAACAATTTTTTTTCCGCACGCTTATGTTATCGACTTTACTTGTTATCACAGTGAAAACAAAACCATTTTGCCATTTTCTCTTGAATTTGTTGAAGAGTCAGTTTAGTAGGCTGAGGAAATAACTATTCATGAATGCTCCTATCTCTTATACTTGCGAAAGGTTGCTTTTTGGTGACTAATGCCCTCTCCTCTAATTTGTGTGTAATGTCAATAGCCTCAAATAGAAAACTCAGATTAAACATGTGAACCTCATGTTGGATGTGATCCTTGCGCCAGCTTAGAAACAAGTCATTCAAATTTTAATCTGTGATTGTCTCCACTCACAAGGATAGATTCTAGAGTTGTATAATATAGTCCTTAACAAACCCTGTTTGGCAAAGATTTGTTAACTTACTAAAGTAATTCTTTGTCACACTATTACAATAGTGCAACTGTAATCCATCAATAAAAACTAATCAATTGGCACTGAGACCCTTCTTTTGAACATAAAGCCATCGATACCAAATGAATTGCTCAAGTTCCAAATTAAAAGATGTCATTATCACCTTTTGTCCATAGGGGATCTGATATACATTAAAAAAGTTCTTCATTTGGTTGATCCAGATGACCGGATCCTTATCATCAAACTTACGCATTTTGACTTTTGGCATCATGTTTCATGGTCTCAATTGGAAACAAATTGAAAACAGAGGTTGTGTTGTATTTTGGTTTGCATTGGATTGGCTAGAAGATCCACATTAGTTGGGTTGTGTATTAGTGAACAATTCCTGATTTTGTGGATTTATTTGCAAATTCAAAATTTTATCGAGTCTTTATCTGAGCTCATCCAATTAGTATGATTTTGGTCAAATTAGATTGTATGTTTTGCACACTATACTCAAGTTGTCTCACCTTATAATTTGTTGAAAAAAAACCGAGAACAAAAGATCCATCTATTCTTGTTTCTGACTCCATCTCCTCTTTGTTAGGAGTTATACCTAAAGTTTTTGAACCCTTGCCTCGGCCCCTACTTTGCAGTCCTGCCATACAAAGGCTTGACAATGTCGAATTTGATTTTCACCTTGGACCGAACTTTAATTGAGCAATTTATAACTTATGTCGGCCTCGAATCCAATGCAAAGAACAAAACCCCACTAGATTTTTGCAAGTTTTCCAAAAAAGTAAAGAAAGCAAAAAAAATCGTAAAATTGTGGCCTATAGAGCAAATTCAAGAAAAACTCTAAAATCGCAATAACTTGCTCAAAAATTATCACCAAATCCTAAATTTTTAATTGTAACTTCCTTGAATTATTCTCCAACTTTAGGAAAAAAATTGCACAAAATTTATCAACAGTTTAAGAGATAAAGGTGTTTCTTTAAAATTAGGGTTTCAACCACACTTTTGCCCAAATCAAAGCTCTAATACTTATAATAAAAATTACTTCACCAATAGAGTAGAATCATAGAAATAGATCGCAATGTGACAGAAATAGAGCAAAATACATGAATAAATGATAAGCCACTTTGAAGGAGCAACTTCCACAACCTTTACAATAAGACCAAAATTTGCAATATTATAATAAACTACTAACCACTACCACATATATATACCCTATTTATGATATGGAATCACCCTAGGCCGACCCTACTACTATATGAAGCTATAGAAATGATCATATGAATTAATAAAAGGTTATGCTAACCACAAGTCGGCCACACATATCCCAATATACACTCTACGCTAAGAGTGTAACAATGCCACTACAAGTAGTTTCATTGTCTTCTCTACATGACTTTAAGGGCCTAGGACTAAATTTTTTTGAGATTTTTCCTGCTATGTCCATTCAAATTTCTGCTTTAAAAATAAATATACTATTACAGTCCATTCTTTTCAGCCACATACATTTGCCAAGCACATGCTTAAACCACAATGTGGGTGTCTCCGCAGTCCACTATGTACATGCTTTTCCTTTTAAGATTTTAATAAAGTTTAGTAGATTAGCACCACCATTTCTTCTAATAGTAATAGAATCACTTATTCATGAGTGTTGCTTCCTTGTTACCAAATAGTTTTAGTTCTGAAATATTTATATGCTATTTTTTGTATTGTAAGTTGTACCTCGTAGCCAGGCTTACTAAAGGTTTCTCTAACTTTAAAGCCAGTAATTCATACTTTTCAGCTCATGTTATTTGTTAAAGTCGGCCATACATATCCCAATATACGCTATACGTTAAGGTGTAGCACTGCCATTGCAATTAGTTTCATTGTCTTCTCTACATACCTTGAAGGGCCTAGGACTAAATTTTGTTAAGATTTTTCGTGATATGTCCATTCAAATTCTGCTTTAAAAATAATATATACTATTACAGTTCATTTCTTTTCAACCACATATATTTTCCAAGCCCGCGCTTAAACCACAATGTTGGTGTCTCCACAGTCCATTGTGTACATGCTTTTCCTCTTTAGGATTTTAATAAAGTTTAGTAGATGAGCACTACTATTTCTTCTTATATTAATAGAATCACTTATTCATGAATGTTGCTTCCTTGTTACCAGATAATTTTAGTTCTGAAATTTAAAATGTTAATTATTGCATTGTAAGTTGTACCAGTAGCTAGGTTTACTATAGGTTTCTCTAACTTTGAAGCCAGTAATTCAACCTTTGCAGCTTGTGTGATTTGTTAAAGTCGGCCACACACATCCCAATATAGGCTATACGCTAAGGGTGTAACACTGCCATTGCAATTAGTCTCATTGTCTTCTCTGCATGACTTAAAGAGCCTAGGACTAAATTTTGTTGAGATTTTTTGTGCTATGTCCATTTAAATTTCTGCTTTAAAAATAATATATACTATTACAGTCCATTTTTTTTCAACATATATTTGCCAAGCACACACTTAAACCACAATGTTGGTGCCTCCGCAGTCCAATGTGTACATGGTTTTCCTCTTTAGGATTTTAATAAAGTTTAGTAGATGAGCACTACTATTTCGTCTTATATTAATAGAATCACTTATTCATGAGTGTTGCTTCCTTGTTACCAAATGATTTCAGTTCTGAAATATTTATATGCTAATTTTTGCATTGTAAGTTGTACCTAGTAGCTAGGTTTCCTATAGGTTTCTCTAACTCTACTTTGCAAGAATCGTGCCCCCCCATGAATCCAGCCCGGGGATGTTTTCGTTACTGGTACATCCCAGGTACTTCTGAAAAATATACCAGAAACATCCACAAAGGCACCGAAAACATCATAGATGTTTCCGGCCCATTTCCGGATGTTTTCAGATGTTTCTAGGATGTATTTAGGACATTTCCAGTAGAAAACTCAGGGAGTCGCAAAAAAAATTAAAAAAAACTGTTAAATATTTAAAAAAGAAACCCTAATATGCTTCTAAATGCTATAAATATAGCCCCCTTCACTCTCGTAACACACCAAAAACAGTTTGCAGTTGTAAACAAAAAAAAAGCTCAGTTTGCAGCAGTTGAAAGGAATTTTTTATTGCAAGTAGAAGTGTAGAAGTTGTTTGTCATTGCAAAGTGGGAGTTGTTTCAGTTTGTCGTTGTTGATTGCAAAGAGGAATCGTTTGTGAAGGCAGCCATTGGCACAAACTTGGATGCCTCAACATCTTCTTTTGCCCAACTTTCATTACTTGGTTTTGATGATGACAATCAAGAGTGTTCTACACAAGGGTTGGAGAGTGGAGCTAGTGGGAGTGGTCCAAGTGGTCCAAGTATAGCTAGTGGGAGTGGCATTCATGATTATGAGGACAATCTAGATCTAGATGATTTATTCATGTAGATTTAAATGTATTTGCAATCTCTACTTTGAACTTTTTGAAGCAATGAATGAACAAAAACTATGTATTTTCAGCTGTTTTACTAAAAAAATGAGTAATACGCATATATACATACACAGACGTACCCAAATCAAGTTTTTTAAAAAGTAACGTACCCACGTAACCGTACCCGTACCTATACCCAAACAACCTAGCTCTAACTTTAAATCCGGTAATTCAACCTTTGCAGATTGTGATTTGTTAAAGTCGGCCATGCATATCCCAATATACGATATATGCTAAGGGTGTAGCACTACCACTACAATTAATTTCATTGTCTTCTCTACATGACTTGAAGGGCCTAGGACCAAATTTTGTTGAGATTTTTCGTGCTATGTCCATTCAAATTTCTGCTTTAAAAATAATATATATTATTACAGTCTATTTCTTTTCAACCACATATATTTGCCAAGCAAACACTTAAACCACAATGTTGGTGTCTCCACAGTGCACTGTGTACATGCTTTTCCTCTTTAGGATTTTAATAAAGTTTAGTAGATGAGCAGTACTATTTCTTATATTGATAGAATCACTTATTCATGAGTGTTGCTTCCTTGTTACCAAATAATTTTAGTTCTAAAATATTTATATGCTAATTTTTGCATTGTAAGTTGTACCCAGTAGCTAGGTTTACTATAGATTTTTCTAACTTTAAAGCCAGTAATTCGTACTTTGCAGCTCATGTGATTCTTTAATAATTCAATAAAAACAATATGCCTCAATATCTAGACATATATTGGGATTAAATTTTGACACAATGATCCCAAGTGTTCATGGCAGAAATGTGATTGTTAAGCCTTTAGATCTTGATGTCGTCCGTACTTGTCTTTGCACATAACTCAACTGACTCTGTTGGTCTTCTGAAAATTTTACCACCTTATAAGTCAATTGGCAAACATTGGGAAATAGTCATCCACACAGCTTGTAGATCAAAACCTAAATTTTTGTTAAAAATAATTATGAGTTGTTACCAGTTAATTGCCTCATATCCCAACCTTGGTGCTATAATGCCTTCAATTTTATTTTTTACTTTTAAGCATTTAGATCTCCAGGATAATTATAATTACCCCACCTACTTGTGTTAAAGTTTGTGTCATCAGTACAGTTGAGACTTATTTTAAAGAATACAAAATCATGGGCTATTAGGAAGATCATGGTAATAGCATTTTTATACGGTTTCTTTGATTACAAGTTGACAAATGAATTGTCACTGATATGTTTCTTCACATACAATAGAATTGACAATGAACCATTAACAAAGATATGCACTTGATACTTTCTTTCAAGTTCTTCAAATGATCAAATTTAGACAAAGCAATTGAGACATTCAACATGAAACAAAATTGTCTTTACATCAAGAGATCATTCTAATTTCCCCTTTCACCAATATTATTTTTCAAACTAAAAAATTGGCATAAACATCAACACTCTCTATACTAATAATTTGCACAAATCATCATTATCTAGTAAATGAGGTGTACGGTTGTACACCTATGTGCTAAGTCCTCATCAGTACCAAAGCCCTCCACGTCACCATTTGATTCTAGCACCAATTCCAAAGCAAGCATTAAAGTAAGTGCCAATATTTTAACAACTGACAATGCCAAAGTGTTATCAACGCCAACACCAATGATACCAAAACAATGGAGCCAAAGTCGACTATGTAATATCTAAAGTTACAAAGGGACACGTCCCTTAGAATTTGGTGACGTCCCGAGCGTTTCGGGGACTCAAGGACATGTAGGGGACTATTTTATCAAAATTTGGAGATAATAGGTTTATTAACCCTAATTCAAATAAATTGAATCGAAGGAAAGCAAATGTTGTAAAACAACTTGCGACAAACAAAATGAAAGCAAAGTACTGAAACCAACAAAATACAATTGAATGAAAAGACTAAAAAAACAAAAAAGACTTAACTATTTATTGTCTGTGATTTGACTGTGTGAAATTGACAGATAGCTGAAATTGATCAACAGAGACTAATTTTGCAAGTGGCACAGGAACTGTGACTAGAACTAGCGAAGGACAGGTATATTCAAAAAGGTGACAAGATCGACTGACACTCTTGTCCTCTACTAATTGATTTTGTCCTCTACCATAAAACAAGTAAATTAAGGTACGATCACCCGATCACCTGTGGTTATTTAAAACACCCATGTGTGCAGAAAATTGACCTTTAGATGCACACGAATAACCTGCAAATAACTCCTTCAAAGTTAAAACCTTAATAGGGCTTGCAATAGTTGAAAACTTGAAAATAGGAAAAGGGGAGAGTGTAATGAGCTAAGCTAACCCCAATCACCCCCACAATGAATGAATGTTGTCTATGTATCCGATACTCCGAAGAGAAATCAATTCCACGTAGTTCTCCTACTTAGAGTGCTTTGTGCAATCGTGCTCCTCTGTCTATATGAATGCATCTAGAAATGGCTTGAATACTTAATAATGTTTTGTTTTGGCTTAATTAAAATAGGCTCTTGACTTGACTAAGGACTGCTTCAAATTATTAGAATCATATTTGGGAAGAATAGGGAAGCTTTGCTCAGTGTGCAATAGTGTAAATGTTCCTTTGTATTGAAATTATCCAATGATAGAATAAGTGATTTAGATGTGCCTTTATAACAATCCAAAATGAGAAAACCTCACGCTACCTATCCTAAAAATACAAACCAACCTATAAGGGATGGTCTAAATTTGAAAAGTGATTGTTGCAAGGGAGAAGGATAGGACCAACCTATAGAGGACAAAACCAACTGCCACTATTGTCCCCTACTGGTCGATCTTGTCATAAAGGAAAACGTGTGAATTGTGAGATTTGGGATGTCGGTCCAAATAGTTTAAAAGGTTTTTAGCAATTTAAAACATTTTTGTAGGTGTAAGATAGCAATTTAAAAAAGAATAGGTCCATATATGTGCTTGGAATAAAGTGAAATGGCGAAATAGGTCCAGATTAAGTGTTTGAGTCAATTAAAATGAAAGTGGGTCAAAATTAACATCATCAAGTATTTATGACCAAATTTGGGTGAATATATTTGCCCACCTGCCCCCCTTTAATCTAAAAATGAAATTATTAAAGGAAATATATACATGAGTGTGCACAACACACTTTGCCTTTGGGAGAAAACTCCAAATTATGCAAGGTGTTACATGAAAAATTATACAATGGTGTAAAAGTAGTTAAGCTCATATGTGAAACTGAAAAATTGAAATGTAATTTGAATTTGAAAAGATTGAAAAAAAATAAGGAAGAAACACACATATATGTGTGAAACCAATGTTGCTCTTATAACTTTACTTAGAAATGATGCTTCCTTGAAGCATTGGAGAATTGGTGCTTCCCATGAAACCCTTGGAGAGGTTGGTTCCTTAGTTAAACCAATGGAGAATTCGAGTAATCAAGTCTCAAATTAAATTGAATTTGTATAGAAAATAAAACCCATTGAGGAACGTAGAAATCTCAATTTGCACTATTGGTTTTTGTAACCCCAAAACATGAAATGGGTTGGAATCCATAATAGATTCACAAACAATAATGTTAGAGGGCACTAAACCTTGAAGTTATGCAATATGCACTTTAATTGAATCAACCATTGCAGATGGCTTGTATATTCAATTGTCACTTTGTTTCTTAGTTCTTGAATACATGATCAAAAGAGAATGGAGAACATCCATGTTCCTACCATGTCCGCAGATCGTAAGTAATATTAAAAGCATGGGATGAATTTGTATCATGCCCCCTGAATTTAAAAAATAATAGTGTACATGAATTTGTATCATGCCGCCATTGTGACATTTGTAAAATCTAAAACTAAATGTAAATGCAAATTTGTAAATTTTGTTTGAATCTTGTGCATGAATCTGTATCATGCATCCAAAACTGTGTGGATCTGTATTTTGTTCTTGTAATGTAAGTATATATGCATGGCATATGACCCCTTAATCTGTACCAATGATTGAATTTTGAACTATTTTGAAACTTTTAAAACTGTATTTTGTACCAAAAAATTGATTTTTGCTCTTGAATAGGTTTATCTCATGTATGAAAAGCTCACGAAAATGCCCGCCTTTTAAAGTGAGAATTGTGTCATAAAAGTCACTCATATTAATTGTATCATGCGTAGTAAAATGTAATCACTAAATAATGTATATATGAAACGTATGTTAACATGGTAAGATATGTACTATTCAAATCATGTATGTAACATATGAGACAAGGCCTATAGAAATATATCAATGAAGCTCATGGTAATAAATTGCAAAATTAGAATCATATGTATTAGTTAGTGCATGATATAAATCGTGGAACTCAGCAAACTTAACAAACTCAACAAACACACATACACAACAATCATAATGACATACAATAAGGCCAAGGGTTGCATACAAGGGACGTGTTCAAATGTCGCATAAGTAAAGTTTGCACACACAAGGCCAAGAGCCACACGCAAAGGACATGAATAATGTCACAAACAAGAGATATGTTTGAATGTCACATAAAACATAGGGCCAATGGCCACAAACAATAGACATTCAAATATCGCACATACGAAACAATGATTTTGTAGACATTCAAACAATTTGCACATAAAGGCAAAAGGCCATACATAATAGACCAGCAATATCTAATCTATTATGTACAATTAATAGCATCAATGGAGCATAGAACTAGAAAAATAGTCTACACCATGTATATATAATGTAATCATATCTTAGCAAAGAGCATATCCATATTCACAATGTAAGATAAAGAATTAGCAAGACATTTGTAAAAATGTGTATAGTTCAACAGTATTGGGGTCATACAATGGTAACTTCTATATATACTATAACCTATGGATAAGATGCTCTCAGTTTAACAAGACTATTTGGTAGAGGCAAGTCCAATATCTTAATCTATGTTATCTGTATCTTGCATAACACTCATACCAGTGAAATGCATGAATTATAGAGAAAAATTATGTTATCTATCAATCATAAGATAAATAATATATTAAAAAATGTAAACTAGCTGTTTAATCATGATCAAGACCTAGTTTTGAAAAAAATAGAATATTTTGAATCTTTTTGTATTTTTGAAATATTTGAATTTTTTTATACTTTTTCCATTTTGAAACTAGAACCAAAGAAACTAGCAATAACTATGGATCCAAAGTAGAATAAATAAGAGGGATCTGAACAATCTGCAACATTTGTCAATGTGAAGTATGCACTGAATATGATGGCATAGCCATGTATGAACAAGATGCCCCCATTGTATATGTGATTTTGTAATTTTAAGAAGTATGTGGGAACAAAAACAGATATGCAGAGAAACGAATGTACATCCTTATCTCATCAAATGTACATTTGTTAATATATATAATACGTATGTATGAACAATATAGCACAAGAAAAAAGAAAGATTTGGCATGAATAAGTATTGTTGTATATACTGGAACTGAGTGAAATATCAAAAAAATTGATGTATTAAGGTTGTGCTCAATTTCTGATTTGACTGTAAAAAAAAGATAGGAAAGGATCCATTAACTCAAGATAGTAATCGCAGTGGGTTTTGTCCTATACTGGTCGATATTGTCCTTGTCAAAAAATGCAATCTGTTCAGTTCAAACTGTAAAAACAAAAAGGTAAATGGTAAAATATGGCAGTATGGATCATTGTGTCGAACTGTTCAAATCTGAAAAGTGAAAAAAAAAAGCCAAAAGACTAAAAATTCAGTAAAAGCCAAGGGCTTAGAAAATTGATCAAATCGATTGCATGTACAAGAAATAGAAGAATAGCATGATGAAACAATCGAAAAGCTATGTACAATCAGATTTGCATTTTTTTATAATTTGAATGTATTCAACGATCATCCAATAAGTCATCCTCATCAAAATTGAAATTTTTAAAGTTGTGTAAATACATGGCATACTCCTCTTCAGTTTCTGAATGTGCATATTATGTCATATCTATTACTTTTGAAGATATTTCGTCATCCTGTTAATTGTGACCATCATGTGATTTGTGAATGATTCTTCCTCCATGTGAAAAGGTAATGCATTGTTTAGTAATAGTTATTGTAGCTTGCATTTGTTGTAACCATGCTTGTCCCATTATGAATGGTACCCGATATGTATGAGGCATAACTCATACCTTTGTATTAACAACTTTTGGTCCACAAGTATAGAGCTTCTTCCCAATCTACACCATGATGTAGTTCATTGATATTATACCCCAATTGTTGTAATCCTCTAATGCTGCAAATATTTTTCCAAGTAGTAGTATCAATAGGGTTATGTTTTTAATAATCTCCCTTCATATATATTGTGATGGTTAAATCTTTTTGCCAATGATGTTTTCAGTGTCATATCTGTAGATGATGTCTTTTGAACCCCTGTACTAAGAGATGTTTGTTGATTATGTATTAATCTGATAAATAATACCTTCATGCTTGTATTTTTAAATTTTCTTTTGTAATGTCTTGCAATGCTCTATATTATGTCATGTTATTCTATGATAGGCATAATATGATTTGTCTTCAGTACACAATAGATGCGTTGTTGATCAATGTCTAGTAGTAGGTAATGTGATAATCTTGTTGTCTAATAGTATTTGCAAAATTATTGTGAATGTATCTTCATGTGGCATCATTTGTGATAATTGTGAAACTACTAATAGCAATTGTGAAAATTATTGTGGGTGTATCTTGATGTGGCATTATCAGTGGGTAATGTGATAAGCTTGTTTTTTTATGCCATATGAGATTTAATATTGTAAAAATTGTTCACATTATCATCTTTAGGCATACCTAAAATATTTTTGTTCTTAGCAATTAATTACGAATCATCACGGTAAGCCCCTAAACCAATGGGTGCGAATAAAGTATAAGATAAATACTCATTTGAAGGATTGAAGTTTAGCTTGCGTATTTGATCATTTGTCATATTAATCATGGCAGCCTCATCATCATCACTATCATAATAATATGAAACATTACTTTCTTGTGCCTCGGAATTTACTAGTAAAGGTAGATCAGAAATAGACTTTTGTTGATCCATATTATCTTGATGTGTTTTTCGTATATTTTATTGTTCCATTTGTAACATTTTTTGTCCTTCTCAAGTTCCATTTATAAAATTTGACTTTCTAACTATTTATTTTGCAAATGCTCTTTATGCAATCTTGCTTGTTCCTCTTGAAAAATTTTAAGTTCTAATTTGGCCTTTGCTTGTGTTATTTTCAATTGCCCAAGTTCTTTCTATGGTAATGTAATTCTTGTTCTTTCTGTGGGTAATGTAATTCTTGTTGGTCCATTCGTAATTTTTCTTGTTAGTACTTGATTCTCCGAGTTCATGTGTATTTTTTATCCCAATGCATGACTTGAGGGATGACAGTTGGATCATCCAATTGTGATTGAAATATTTGGATTTTCGAATATCTGAAGGGTTACTATCTGAGGGAAATTCATATTACTATCAGTTATACATGAATTCAAGACACTTGTGTAATGTAGATGGTACTGCTGCCATCATATGTACATGGTCGCCCCAATAGTATACTATAATGTAGGTGATTAGGCATAACATGAAATAAAGTAGACATTGTTTTAAGTCCCAATGTTACATCTAGAGATATCATTCCAAGTATTTGTCTTGAAGAATCATCGAATCCTTTTATAGTGTCAAATATTGTCAATGTTGATACCCAATTGTTATAAAAAAGTACTACATATGTTCACTCTAAACCCAACATCAATCCCCATTTGATTCCTTTATTTTGCATTCTAACTTGAATAAAAAGTGAGAGATTTTGTGTGATTATATCTTGTGTTGGGAATTCTTCATCTTCAAAAGTAATAATCTTTTCAATATCCTTAAAGGTGCTCATGATGGAAGCAAAAATGGCAAGTTGTGTATCACTAGGAATAGTATTATACTGTAATACAGCATATAAGATATAACCTAATGAACTCTTTAGTAACTCCAAAATTGAAATTTTTGCATGGGTATTTTTTAGTTGATCCATGGAAAGTGGTGGGCATATAAGATAGAGTAGGTGACTTAGATGTCCCTTTGAAATGATTTGCTTGCTCCGTGGAAGGTGGAGGGGGTTGAGGAAAATATTGACTTCATGATGTGGTGGCATACCTCATCCATTATTAACAACATGGACCGTAGAATTCAATAAAAGTTGTGGGCGAATGATGGGAGCGGGGTGGTAACTATTAAAATTTTGGGGTCTAAGAGGAGGAGCAAGAAACAGTCATAAATACCCTTTGCCATCTAGTAGTAACTAGGAAAACTTCTGATTGAATGTTGAAGCAATAAGAATTAAATATCATTTGGGGTTGTTCATGAGTAAGACTTACAACACTTTAAATATATAATTGCTCTTGTTCATATGCTATGCTTGACTTTACAAAATTTTGCATTAATAATGTATGTGATATGTTTCATTTTATTACACGTGTTAATGATTTTCCTTATTAAGGAAAGACAACATGTAATAGGAATTAGAAAAGCTTGAAACAAAAAATACTCGTTTAATATAGCCATAGATTCTTTACAACTTGAGAAAAATAAAAAACTGGAATTTTGATCCTAACAAAAAAGAAAATTGTGTATGAAGATTAGTAAATTCTCTTGAAATTCAAAATTAAAAAAAAGTGCTTTCAGTGTTAGATATCAAATACCAAGTGAAAAGAAAGTGTTTTCAGTGTCAACGATTAAATCAAAGGTCGAAAGAAAGTTTTTTTAGTGTCAGATGCTTAGGAATTTATCTAAACCCTAAGAAAAAATTGAAGCAATGCTTGAATAAAAACCGGGCTCACCAATATGTTTATCGGAATTTATAATTATGAGGTGTATTAACTCTAATTCAAATAAATCGAATAAAAGGAAAGCAAATGTTGTAAAACGACTTGCAACAAGCCAAATGAAAGTAAAGTACCAAAACCGACAAAGTACAATCAAATGAAAGAAGACTAACTATGAACAAAACAAAAGACTTAGTTGCTTATTGTCTATGATCTAACTGTGTGAAACTAACAACCGTTGTAATTAATCAACCGACACTAATTTTGCAAGTGGCATAGAAATTGTGATTGAAATTGGTGGGCAGAAATGTCCAAAAGGGGATAGGATTGATAGGCACTAGTGTCCTTTGTTGTTCGATTTTGTCCTCTACTAGAAATCAAGAAAATTAAGGCACGATCGTCTATGGTTACTTAGAACACGCTTGTGTGCGAAAAATTAACCTTCGGATGCGTGCAAATAACCTACAAATAACTTCTTCAAAGTTAAAACTCTAATAGGGCTTGCAATAGTTGAAAACTTGCAAATAAAAAAAGGGGAGAGTGTAATGGGATGAGCTGACCCCAATCACCCCCACGATGATTGATTGCTACCTGCATATCAAATACTCCAAATAGGGAAATCAAGCCCACATAGTTCTCTCACTTGAGTGTTTTGTGCAATTGTGCTCGTTTGACTATATGAATGCATATAGAAATTACTTGAATATTTCATAATGTTTTGCTTTGGCTTGGATAAAACAAGGTTTTGACTTGGCCAAGGACTACTTAAAATGATTATAATCAAATTTGGAAAGAATAGGGAAGCTTTGCTCAATGTGCAATAGTGTAAGCGTGTCTTTGTATTGAAATTGTTAAGTGATAGAGTAGGTGACTTAGATGTGCCTTTATAGCAATCCAAAAGGGGAAAACCTTACACTACCTATCCTAAACATATGGACCAACTTGTAAAAGAGGGTCTAAATTTGTAAAGTGACTATTACAGGGGGGAAGGACAATATCGACCCATATGGGACCAAACCGACTATAACTATCGTCCCACAGGTTGATCTTGACCTGAAGGGAAACATGTGAATTTTCGGATCTAGGATGTTCATACAGACTGTGTTGCACTAAAATGCCCCCCTCGTACTAGGCTTGGAAACGTTTCCGATACAGAAATGTCCCAGACACGTGCCAAAATTATCCTGGACATTTATGTCATGTGTATGGGCATTTATGGGACGTTTTTGGGTGTTTCCGTACGGGAAAAAAATCAAGTCAAAAAAAAAAAACCAACACGAACCAGACAATATATATATAAAATAAACATTTAAGTATAAGTTTACATTTAGATAGGGACATCTAACTTTTTTTTAAGTTATATTTTATATATATACTTTCAGGATGTTCGAGTGTGGTTTTGGACCTCTAGGAGTTGTAATGCAAATTATAGGTTTTGGAGGATCCTATCATATTTCAATCTTAGTCAGATTTTAGGTTTCAGGGTTTCAAACTTAGCCATATTTCAAGGAGACATCATAGGAGGTATGAAGGCTGCATGAAGGGATGTAGGTATGATAGAATAGTATGAGAAAATCTCTCGTAAAGTGCCACGAGCCAATCCCACCCCATTCCCTATGCACCCCTTAAGGCATGCACTCAAGGAGATTCAATGCACCAACAAGCCCCTATGAGAGAAAGCATCACTAAATGATAAAGTTGAAAAATAGGGGGAGTGGCATTTGATTTTGAGGACAATCTATATTAATCTATTCTAGACTCGAATGTACATTGTCTTTGAAGTAACGAATGAATGAATAGTATATATTAAGTGTTTTATCTTTAATAGACTAAAAATGAGTATTAGAATGCATTGTTTTATATATATATATATATATCAAGGGTTTTTGAAAATCCGCATTTTCATGTTTCGAAAATGTTTTTGTTTTTGTTTCCAAACAACATAGCGTGCAGATTCTTAGAGGAGTTTTTAACAATTTAGTACATTTTTGTAGGCGTAAAAAACAATTTAGAAAAGAAAGGGCCCGTATAGGTGCCTAGGATAGAGTGAGGTGGCAAAATAGGTTCAAATTAAGTGTTCAAGTCAATTAAAGTGAAAGTGAGCCAAAACTAACATTATCAAGTATTCATGACCAAATTTGGGTGACTGCAGGAACACCCCGAATTTTATTTAAATTTATAAATTATTTTAAATAAAAAATCTGATGCTTTTACTTTAAAACATGACCCTCCACCCCAAAAAGGGTTTTTATTTCACAAAGACATTAAAGCCTAATCCTGAAAGTATCCAAAAAAAACATTATATAAAGTTTAAACCCCTAAATTTCATTGAATAAAGTTAAAAGATATAAATATTAATTTGTATATATTATTTTAATAGTTGTCCCCCCGCCATCCTTAAAATCTAGCAATTTTTTTGCCATCCCCAAAACCTCGTCCCCACGACCCATATGCCCCCATCCCTCATACTTAGGTAACCATGGTAAAATCCCATCCAACCCTAGCCTTTAACCACTTGATTTGACATCATTCCAATTTATTTCCAACACCATGTTCCACACATTAACTTTGTTCATTCTTGGTTTCATACCTGATCTAGGTATAGGGCATTGTTGGTAACAAATATAGTCTTGTAGCTACAGGAAGTTGAATCACTTCAGGGCCTCATTTGCCAGTCTTCTTGATTTGTACTCCATATATTATATAAACAAATAGAGAGCATTTAGTTTAGGTCCACTTCTCAAGATACTTTGTTCATTTATTTCACAAAAAATTGATATGCCTCTTCTCCAAAGTTTTGTTTGTATAGAGCTTGTTATATTGTGTGTTACATATTCAAGCTTCCACCATTATAATCTGTAACATAAAACATTCTCATTACCTATATTGCACTTTAGATATCTCCTAGGATCCAAATCATTGGTATCGAAATATTGACCATCTTATTGAAAGAGATCAAATTACAGGGAGCACAAGATTCCAACTTGTAGTCCCTCCACAGTATGTCTTGTTTTGAGAAATCTCTCCTTTGTTTTATTATGGAGGTGCAAGTACCATCCAATCCTTGGGTGGCAGCTTCTACCCAAGCTCTCGTTTGTTTTAAACCTTGAGACTGCAATATTTCATGTAGTTGTGTTTTTCCTAGTATGCAATCATGTTATAGCTGGTGTTAGAGCTTTGTTGTAGATCAGGCTTGAGGGGGCAAGAGCAAGAATGGCTCTATCAATGTAATTCCTCGAACAAATCCTATCTTTTCTAAAGGAACAGATAGACCAAGGAACATGGATTTTAGCGGAAAGAAAATGTTAAGCCGTCAAACATTATGGAAGGAGATTCATTTTAAAAACAATTGTAGAAGTGGTTGCACATTTTGCAATAACTTCTAAGCTAGCAATTGCAATACTTGCACCAAAAAGAGGACCAAGAATATGAAAGGTAAAATGTAAAGGTATTTTTTAAGTCATGGCCAAGCCATATAGCGAGTGAAGAAAAAAAATCAGCAATGCATGCAATGGAATAGACTCACCAAGGATTTGAAATGGCAAAAAACATTGTTAGTGGAACTCTGATACCATATTGGAGCCGTCCAAGATCTCTAATCAGCCATTAACACATGAAACCCTAAGTATAGGTGCGAGCCAAAAGTTGCACACAAAAAAAAGAATGCATAAATGACTCAAGTCCCGTGCTAAATAGCTCACAGAGAGGTACAAAAAGGAGTGAATGTGAAACTCCCAAATGACAAGTGGTGGAGGTCACATGACAAATGGTGGTTGTCAAAACATTCTCATACCCGGAATAGCCAGTCAAGGGTGACTCCCACTTGTAATTAACTCCTCCATGACAAGTGTACACCTACGCTGACAATATAAACGTGAAAGTAAACATGAAAACGGAAAAACCTACACTACCATACCTATGATGAGCTTCTTCAATCATAGCCCGAAGTGTTAAAAATGTGGTCGATAGTTTGATAGTCCTTTCTGAAGCCAACCTGCCCCTAGCTTTGATATTATTCATTTCCAAGTACTCAGAAAATTGCATGTATAACATTGTGGCATAAAGTTTGGCAAATGTATTCCCAATTATAATGGTCCTGTACTTGCCAAGGATAGAGAGATATCTAGACTTATGAATAGGGTGAATAATGTTTTGGGACCATATTTGATGAACTCAGCTTTGATACCTTCACAATTAGTTGCTTTGTTGGTGCAAAATTTCAAAATAGCTCTCTTGACCGAAGAAGTGGAAAAAGTAGAGGATGGTGGAGAAGTGGGGGCAGTGGCAACAAGATGGACTAGAACATCATAGAGGGAATTAGCATATGAGACCCATGCTTTGGGGTGATGTCGAAAATTGCGGTTTTTCTTAGGAGAAAAGTAAGCTAAAAAATTTTGGGTGAGTGGCGGAGATCGGCAAGGAGTGTAAGTCATCTAGATGCAAGAAACTTTTGTATCTCCCGTCAACGAATACAACAGCGTTCCCTACGGAGGGTGGGTATGGAGGGAGGGTCATGGGTGAGACAGAATCGAAGCCTCTAATAAAGAGATTTGCACTCATCATCTTACCACCAGTTCATGGGGCAAGTTCCATGGCGAGTAGAGGATCTGGAGTAATGTATAGTGTGGGGGCAAGAGTCAATGGTAGCATCCCAAAGGGTTTGACATAAGAACTCATACATGGAATCAGTGGTGGGAAGAGGGAGTAAAATCCAGACATGAGAAAGGAGAGATGAGCCACATAGTCAATCATGTAATCATCATCAAAGTGAATTGTGGTATTTCTAGTACTGGGGACTGTGGTGGAGGGGAAGAGATGGGGGTGAGAGGGGTGAGAACCAGTATGTCGGGTGAATTTCAAGACGACATGGTTAGAAAGGTGGCACTGAAGAGAAGCAAGGAAGTCATAGATATGGGGGATAAGGGATCTGCTAGTGAGAACATAATCAACAACGCTTGTTACATTTCGATTTCACCCTATGATTTTAACTTTAAATCCATGGATTTGAGATGGTTAATAACTGATTCTTTAACGCTTTGATTTAAGCACTATGACAAATGCAATAGCGAACAATGATATTTATGATTTGTTTACGTGATGTTACAATTGCATTTGATTCTTTTATGCAGTATAGATGTATACTTGTTAGTCTTGTATCATTGATTTTTTTTTATACGATGGCTCGGACTAACTACATAATTGGTATGAGGTGGATGCGGGATTGGTCTCACCCTCAAAGCATGACGAGGAAGAGTATCATCCGAGAGGGTAGTGCAGATGGGATGATTGCAGTATGATAGAATGAAAATGCTAGTGACCCAAATTCACACACCACAATAGTTTGTCTTGTTAAATTCTTTGCATTAATATGATTTGCTAAGTATTATGCTCGATAATGTTATAATAGTTGCATTAATCATATTTCGGTTATGCTTTAAAAGGAAATGAGTTCTTATTCTGAAATTGGTTAAAGTGACTTCTATGTTGTAAGATGCTTTATATTTTGCTTTATATTTGTGTCTTTAATGCAGTTTTCAATAGGGAATAGAAATAGTAATATGGCTACATTTAATTCGTCAAAATAATTTTAAATTATTTAATTATATTAGACAATTTAATTAAATTGTGACAATCAACTTATTAATTATGCTAATTAATTTGGGAATAAATCCTAATTAAAAACACTCGAATAGACTCATACTTTAAAAAAAGGTTTATCTAGAATTGATTGTTAGTAATGTATGAAATTTGTCGATGATTTTACTTGAAAAAAGAGAAGTTACATTATTGTTAACTTGAAAAATCAAGGGAGATAAATTATAAATTTATCCAATGATTATTGTGAAACTCCCAGTTAATGAGTTGGAACAAACCCTGAGCTTTAGTTTTAAATGGCATGCAAAAAGAAAAATTGAAAAAAAAATGGTATTAAGTGGACACAGAAAAATATACAGGGAAGAAGTGGGAAGTTAGAAGAAGAAAGGAAGCTTCGGAAGCAGGAAGGAAAATTTCATCATCAAGACGAAAAAAGCGTACCAAGTGGAAACTGCAATTATTTTAATAGTGTAGTTTGTATTGGAAGAATGGTGGATTATAGCATATATTAAAAATTAGGAAAACCCTGCAGAATCCGTAAAAAAAAAGAAAACTTTGGGTAATTAGACTAGACTATAAATCCGTCCACAATAACCAGAAGTTCATTAACCCAAATTGTTGGAAGCGGTAGCCTACTTAAACTTAGAAAAATGTTAGTAAATAACTAAGTTGAAATTTGTGGGTAAGGCTTTTCATGATGGACAATCTAAATGATATATATATATATTCTAGAATTGAGTATATATATATATATATATTGTCTTAAAATTAATGAATGAATTTTATTTATTATAATTTGTAAAACTTTCAAACATTGTCGTATCAAATCATATTCTTCTTTTTTCTGTAACTCAGCCCAAGGGCAGAAATTCTTCAACGTCTCCACGCTCTCCATTTTTGTTATTCTTTTTATGCTTCTTTCTTGTCTCTGCCAGAAAGTGGCGATCTATACTAGCTAAGGAGTATCAGATTTTCATCAAATTTATTAAACCGCTGTTTTTTTTTTCAATGTTAATAATGTTGCCATATCAAGTTTTGTTCTTTTCTTTTCTTTAATCCTGCCAGAGAGCAAACCGCCGCCATTCTTTTTATCTCAGTTGTTTTGACTCAAGCGAAACCACGTTATGTTCTAGTCAAGGTTTTTCAACGGACTATGAAAGCCTTTGTGTTTTCCGTAAAACATGATGTGTGTTTATCTCCATGGCCGGACTTGACATATATATAATGTATATGTGCAGCGACCATGATTCTTTTTGGGAGTGTGAGCTGCTCCACATATGTTCCTGCGTTCAACAATTATAATGCTAAAAATTATTAAGAAGAATTGACCGGAAGGGTATTGGAGACTCACACTTAGTTATTTTATATTTATTTTTTAGACTCACACGTGGTTACCTTAAATTTATTTGTATAAATATAAAATAAATATGGCTGGAATTTTATATGTATAATTAAAATGGTAGATATTATTTAAGTTGAAAATAAGAAATAATATAATATATTAAATATTATAATATATATATTTTGATCTTGATATAATAGAAATTTGTTAATGGTTTAGCAAATTCTTAAAACAATCTTTTTGTATGATTACTTTTCGTACAATTAGAAGAAGCTACCTTATACAAAACATATCATATTATGAAATTTGTGCAATTGAATGTAGATTAAATGCCAGAAACATATAAGTTAATAGTCAGCATAATTTTTTTTAAAACCCCCGTAAATAAACTATCTTGAGGCAAGAGAAGAATAATATTATTTCTTAAATTTTGGGGGATTTTCCTTACAATGGAAATAGTATAAAACTATCAGAAAATATTTGGAAACATTTGGCAAACATATTTTTGGTGTTAGCTTAAAATTTCGAAAAACGGATAATTAGTGCCTTTAGTAAATTTTGTTGGGTTTCAGGGGAAATTGAACTTAAATATTCTGGGAAATGTCAGAAAGATATATGTTTCTAAAAAATACTTCCTTTGTACCAATAATTGATTTTTGCTTGAATTATCTGTGGTAGATAAGTTAATATAGACTTTTGTTCGTCATATTTGGTTGGCATGGTTATGTCATGTATGCTTATTTACATCAGATATTGCATGTGTGTCAATGATCTTCAAATTAGTTACCCGTTTGATAAACCTATGCTTTGGATTATATATCTATTGTGTTTATTATGAAGCCCGCATTGATGATACTACCCAAGCAATGAGATAATTTTTCAAGCCTGGCTAGCATCACCAATGGTGGGTATGGATAATTCGATCAAATGATGTGTGATGAATTTGACTGATCTGGATGATCACGTGTTATTTAAAACTTTGGCCAAAGTAATGTTGCATTAACATTGTCAATTCATATGTATGATTTGCAAGTTGTGCGATATCATAGTAGAAATGTATTTTTCTTATGATACACATCATGTAGTAGAATCTTATAGCACATGGGGGTACTAACATGTCTCATTCTGAATCCCCGAACCATTTTATCTATCCATCCGTATAGGGAGGGCCATTCCCTGATAGGGGATTGTGCAGGGGATCGTTGGTCCGTGGTTGGAGTGGTAAAGCGTTCGGATGATGCTCTCCTCCCCCACTGCAGTGCATTCTTGGAGACAACACTTGAGGTTATCAGAGATACGCGAGTTGGTGCAACTCGAGCTTCGAAGAGTTAGATAATATTTTATAAGGCTAATTGCCTATTAAAATTGTAAATGTAATATTATTTACTTAAACAGCGGTTACTGTATAGTGGAACCAGCCGTCGCTGTGTCATGTATTTCTTTTCTTAAACTGTAACCCTCTATATTCCATTAAAAATTAAAGTTGAAAATTTGATGTTTATCTGTTATTTATATAAATTGTAGTTCTATAATTGTAAATAGAATGCTTGTGGTAGTAAGTAAAAAAAAAAATTATTGCTTTTTATTTTAGTTCAATTCGGAAGGTTGTTACATGTTTTTAGGCTCGAACACTAGGACTTAATGAGTCCACTAACGTTTTCGCATTCTTCTTTTCAGTGAGAAGGAAGAATAGTGCAAACAAGAGCATCAGAGGAGGGTCCATCAAATAACAATAACTCACCCATGGATCCTAATTAAATTGTTGTTGATCAGTCAGCAAAGTTGGATCAGTTACTCGCAATCATGAGCGATACTAGGAACCGAATTACAATCCTAGAACAAGAGGTTCACGATCATGGCGAGGAAAAACATCAGGAAGTCCCTGTTGAATAGGAGAATCAGCAGGATGCGAGAGCTCAGGTAGTTGTAGAACTATCTAGGGATATGAAGAAGGTTAGTCCACCCAAGTTTGATGAAATTATTTTAGGTGATGGAGCTGAATCATGGTTGATTGAGATGGAGAAGTACTTTGAGATTCGAAATTACTTTGAGGTCACTAAGGCAGTTTGCGGGGCATACCAATTGGCTGGTGAAGCAGCTACTTGGTGGGCTAACAAGAAAATGGAAATGAACCTTAACTCAAACACCACAACTTGAGGACAGTTCGTGACGTTGTTCAAATCACGGTGGTTGCCACAGCTTTACTTTGATCAGAGGCTTATGGATTTTCAGAATCTGAAGCAAAGGTAGATGTCGGTATATGAATAGTGGAAGCAGTTTACCAAACTTCTAAAATATGTGCCTCAGGATCAAGCTAATGAAAGGTTTAGAATCACAAAAATTATTATGCGATTGAAACCCCAGATTGGAGGTGAGGTAGATCTTCATGGGCCTTTTATGGATCAAGTTTTTGAAAAGGCAATAAAACAGGAGCAAAAATTGAAGTCTCTAGCTTAAGTTAAGGAGCAGTTCAAGAAGTTTGGCAGTTCCAAGTCAACTTTCAAAAAGAGGAATCTGAATCAAAGGAGTGGAGACTCCAAGGGGCAGTTCATGAATCAAAATCCTAAATTCAACAGTGGATCTAATAACAAGAAACCAAGTAATGGCTCCAAAGGTGGTTTTCAAATAAACTCTCAAACTGACAGGAAAGGACCACCAAGCGGTTGTTTCAATTGCGGAGGAAATCACTTTGCTTATGAATGTCCTCATGACAAGTCTAAGAACAAAGATCCAAACCCTCAACAGGGAATTTTTTAACGACGTATTCATGCAGCAATTGATAACCGATACATTGAATTTCAGGTATCACCCATAGAGTTATCAGGTATTTTGTTTGAACATCCAGTTTCTGTTTTGATAGATACAGGGGCTACTGAATGTTTTATAGCTCCTAGAATGCTTAGCAAGTTTCTTAAAAACGCAGAATATATGGCAAATGCATGGTCAGTGCAATATGAAAATGACTCTAAAATCATGGTTGATAAGTGTCTTGTCGAAGCAGTGATTGAGTTGCTTGAATTCACAACTGTAGTGGATTTATGTGTAGCTCCACTGGGATCAGACGACGTGATTCTAGGAGTCAACTAACTTGCAAATCACAAATCCAAAGTTGACTGTCACTTGAAGAAGGTTGAGGTGTCTGGATGATTTTGAGAATCCGACCCAACTACAGGTTGTAAAGAGGGAGTTGCGGGTTAGGCAAATTTCTGCAATGCAACTCAAAAGGGCTCAAGCAAAAGGATGCAAAGCATTTATCGATAAGATAAACGAAATGGAGGAATCTAAGGAACCAACTCTCGAAAACTTTCCTTTTCTTAGAGATTTCCATGATGTGTTTCCTAAGGAATTACTAGGTTTGCCTCCCAAACGTGAGTTTGATTTCTCTATTGATATTATACCTGGATCAAAACCACAATCTAAAGCACCGTATAGGATGACGACCACTGAATTGGTCGAATTGAAGGCACAACTCTAGGAGCTTTTGGATAAGGGATTGATTAGGCCTAACGTATCTCTATGGGGTGCACCAGTTGTTTTTGTAAAGAAGGATGGTACCCTTCAACTTTGCATTGACTACCAAATGCTTAACAAGGCAACTATCAAGAACAGGTATCCATTGCCTCGTATAGATGATCTTTTTGATCAAATGCATGGTGCAACGGTATTTTCTAAAATAGATCTTAGATCAAGATATCATCAGTTGAGGATTCGGGATGAAGATATTCCAAAAATAGTTTTCAGGACTCGCTATGGGCATTACGAGTTCACGGTGTTACCTTTTGGATTAACCAACGCACTAGCAGCATTCATGAATCTCATGAATATTATATTCAGAGACTACTTAGATCATTTTGTATTGATCTTTTTGGATGACATTCTTGTCTATTCTAAGAATGAAGAGGAACATTTACAGCGTTTGGAACTAGTTTTGCAACGGTTGCGAAAGCACAAGCTATATAGCAAATTGTCTAAATGCGTTTTCTTTCATAAAAAAGTGCAATATCTGGGGCATATTATTTTTGCAGACGGTCTTTTTGTAGATCCATCTAAGGCTATTATGGAGTGGCCAACACTTAAAAATGTGCATAAAGTAAGGAGCTTCATGAGGTTAGCAGGATATTATAAGTTCATTCCAAAGTTTTTCAAGATAGCTAATCCTCTTTGCAATGGAAGAATCAAAAGTTTGACTGATCTGAGAAATGTGAATTAGCTTTTCAAGAGTTGAAAAGAAGACTTACATCAGCACCAGTGCTAAAATTTTTTGATCCCAATGGACAGTTTTCAGTGATCACAGATGCTTCAGGTGAAGGTTTGGGTGGAGTTATCATGCAAGACGGAGCAGTGGTAGCTTTTGAATCAAGGAAGTTGAAAACTCACGAGATGAATTATGCTCCTCATGACCTGGAACTTGCAGCGATTATTCATGCTTTGTAAGTTTGACGACATTATTTGCTGGAAAAACCATTTGAGCTCAAGACTAACAACTTAGGACTCAAATATATTTTCACCCAACCAAATTTAAATGCTCGTCAAAGACGTTGGTTGGAGTTTCTTTCCGACTATGACTTTGATATCAATTACATCAAGGGGAAAGAGAACAGAGTAGCTGCGTGTTGAGTCGTAGAAGGTACATAATAGTTGTAGCTACTATTAGGAGTACTTTCAGAGATCAAGTGGTTAAGTTCTCACCAGGAAACGATTATTATGAACAGGGCAGAGAAGCATTGTCTAATAATGCCCAGGATCCTCGATATAAAGGATTCAGTTTTGAGAGTGATGGTCTCTTGCGTTTCAACAAGAGGATGTATGTGCCAGATCAAGAGAATCTACGTAGTACAGTGTTGAAAGAGTTACACAATGCCTCATATTCGACACATCCAAGAGTAACAAAACTTATGGCTGAGCTTAGACCTCTATATTTTTGAAAGGGAATCAAGAAGGACGTGGTTGAATTTGTGTCACAATGTCTATAATGTCAACGAGTGAACGCTGAACATGTTCACCCAGTTGGATTGCTATATCCGCATGATATACTAGAGTGAAAATGGCAGGTGATCAGTATGGACTTTGTCCAAGGTTTACCGATGTCACAGAGTAGGCATGATATGATCTTGGTAGTTGTTGATAAACTAACCAAGGTAGCTCATTTCATACCAGGCAACTTGATAGATGACGCACCTACCCTTGTGAAGAGATTCGTAAAGGAGGTGTATAGGTTGCATGGATTTCCAGAAAAGATCATTTCAGATTGCAATCCAAAAATGACTTCCAGATTTTGGGTTACTCTAAACTCATCTTTAGGTACGCAGCTTAATTTCAGCACTGCATATCATCTAGATATCGATGGTCAAGTTGAGCGAATAAATCAGGTTTTAGAGAATCTTTTACGTATATATTGCATGGATCAGCAATACAAATGGAAAGATTATCTTCCATTGGTTGAATTTGCTTATAACAACTCATACAAATTTTCTTTGAATATGGCACCTTTTGAAGCATTGTATGGGAGGAGGTGCAGGACACCAATCAATTGGGGCAAGTTAGAGGACAGAGAAGCTTTCTGAAATGAAAGAGCAAGTTAAGTTAATCAAATAGAGATTAATCGAGGCCGATGATAGACAGAAAAGTTATGCTGATTTGAAGAGGACCGATAAGAGATTTTTTGTTGGTGACATAGTGTTTTTGCGAGTTAAGCCACAAAAGAGCTCAATTAAGTTCGAGAAGTCAGCAAAACTGTCACCCAAATAAGTAAGACCCTTCGAAATATTAAAAGTGGTCAATCCTATTGCGTATAGACTTGCATCGCCACCAGCGTTAGCTCTTTTACATAATGTTTTCCATGTATCTTATCTCATGAAGTATATAGGTGATCATTCGCATGTTTTGGATTGGAATGCTTTGCAGGTTCTGGACCCCAGAGTGGTCATGGTAGAACCCATCAAGTTAATTGACACTTTGCGTAATAGGGAAGTGTCACAGTATAAGGTCTTGTGGGACCAATACTCTAAAGGATAGTGCTACTTGGGAAGACTTTGATGAGATCTTCAGGCTGTTTTCGCATTTGTTTGCATGATGATGCTTATTACTATGTTGTTATTTCAGTTAAACTCTTTTAAATACTCTGAAACTATTGTTTAAATAAGTGTCATCGGGACGATGACCAGTTTTAGGGGGGAGGATGTTACATCCCAATTTCACCTTATGATTTTAACTTTAAATCCATGGATTTAAGATGGTTAATAACTGATTCTTTAACACTTTGATTTAAGCGCTATGACAAATACAGTAGGGAACAATGATATTTATGATTTGTTTACGTGATTTTACAATTGCATTTGATTATTTTATGCAGTATAGATGTATACTTGTTAGTCTTGTATCATCAGTTTTTTTATACGATGACTCAGAGTAACTACATAATTGGTATGAGGTGGATGCAGGATTGGTCTAACCCTCAGAGCATGACGAGGGAGAGTATCATCTGAGAGGGTAGTGCATATGGGATGATTGCAGTATGACAGAATAGAAATGTTAGTGATCTAAATTCACACACCACAGTAGTTTGTATTATTAAATTCTTTGCATTAATATGATTTGCTAAGTATTATGCTTGATAATGCTAGAATAGTTGCATTAATCATATTTTGGTTATGCTTTAAAAGGGAATTAGTTCTTATTCTGAAATTGGTTAAAGTGACTTCTATGCTGTAAGATGTTTTATATTTGTGTATTTAATGCAGTTTTCAATAGGAGATAGAAATAATAATATTGTTATATTTAATTCATCAAAATAATTTTAAATTATTTAATTATATTAGACAATTTAATTAAATTGTGATAATCAACTTACTAATTATGCTAATTAATTTGGGAATAAATCCTAATTAAAAACACTAGGATGGACTCATACTTTTAAAAAAATATTATTTGGAATTTATTGTTAGTAATGTATGAAATTTGTCAATGATTTTATTTGGAAAAAGGGAAGTTACATTATTGTTAACTTGAAAAATCAAGGGAGATAAATTAGAAATTTATCCGTTGATTATTGTGGAACTCCCAGTTAATGAGTTGGAACAAAGCTTAAGCTTTAGTTTCAAATGGCATGCAAAAAGGAAAATGGGAAAAAAAAAATGGTATTAAATGGACACGAAAAAATTTACAAGTGAGAAGTTAGAGGAAGAAAGAAAGCTTCGAAACTAGGAAGGGAAATTTCATCATCAAAAGGGAAAAACGTACCAGGTGGGTACTGCAATTATTTTAATAGAGTAATTTGTATTGGAAGAATGGTGGGTTATAACGTATATTAAAAATTAGGGAAACCCTGTACAATCCGTTAAAAAAAAAAAGCTTCAAGGAATCAAATTAGACTATAAATCCATCCGCAATAACCAAAATTTCATTAAGCCAAATTGTTGGAAGCAGTAGTGACCTATAGGCAATAGTTACACTTAGAAAAATGTTAGTAAATAACTAAGTTGAAATTAGTGGGTGAGGCTTTTCATAATGAAAGACAATCTAAATAATATATATATATATATATATATATATATATATATATATTGAGCATGTATATATATATATATATATATAGTCTTAAAAGTAATGAATGAATTTAATTTATAATAATTTGTAAACCTTTCAAACATTGTTGTATCAAATCATACTCTTCTATTTTCTATATATATATATATATATATATATATATAGTCATATATTAGTCTTAAAAGTAATGAATGAATTTAATTTATAATAATTTGTAAACCTTTCAAACATTGCTGTATCAAATCATATTCTTCTATTTTCTGTAACTCGGACCAAGGACAGAAATTCTTCAAATCTCCACGCTCTCCTTTATTTTTGTTATTCTTTTTATCCTTCTTTCTTGTCTCTGCCGCAAAGTGGCGATCTATACTAGCTAAGGAGTATTAGATTTTCATCAAATTTATTAAACCACTGTTTTTTTTTCAGCATTAATGCTGTTGCCATATAAGTTTTGTTCTTTTCTTTTCTTTAATCCTCCCAGAGAGCAAACCGCTGCCATTCTTTTTATCTCAGCTATTTTGACTCAAGTGAAACCGCGTTACATTCTAGTCAAGGTTTTTACCTCTATCAGTGCCTATGCAGATGACATTACAGTAGCAATGCCTATGTCTCGGCTCGTAGAGAGGGAAGAGTGTCAATACTAGCGTCTACATTTTCCGTAAAACGTGATGTGTTTATCTCCATGGCCGAACTTGACATATATATAATGTATATGTGCAGCAAACGTAATTCTTTTTTGGAGTGTGAGCTGCTCCACATATGTTCCTGCGTTTAACAATTATAATGCTAAAAATTATTAAGAAGAATTGACCGGAAGGGTAGTGGAGACTCACACTTAGTTATTTTATATTTATTTTTAGACTCACACGTAGTTACCTTAAATTTATTTGTATAAATATAAAATAAATATGGCTGGAATTTTATATGTATATATGTATAATTAAAATGATAGATATTATTTAAGTTGAAAATAAGAAATAATATGATATATTAAATATTATAATATATATATATATATATATTGATCTTGATATAATAGAAATTTGTTAATGGTTTAGTAAATTCTTAAACCATAATCTTTTTGTATGATTACTTTCTGTACAATTAGAAGAAGCTACCTTATACAAAACATATCATATTATGAAATTTGTGGAGTTGAATGTAAATTAAATGCCAGGAAACATATAAGTTAATAGTCAACATAAAAAAAATTTAAAAACCCCGTAAATAAACTATCTTGAGGCAGGGGAAGAATAATATTATTTCTTAAATTTTAAGGGTTTTTCTTTGCAATGAAAATAGTCTAAAACTATCAGAAAATATTTGGAAACAATTGGCAAACATATTTATGGTGTTAGCTTAAAATTTTGAAAAACGGATAATTAGTGCCTTTAGTAAATTTTGTTGGGTTTCAGGGAAAATTGAACTTAAATATTCTGAGAAATGTCAAAAGGATATATATTTCTTAAAAAAACTTCCTTTGTACCAATAATTGATTTTTACTTGAATTATCTGTGGTAGATATGTTAATATAGACTTTTATTCATCATATTTAGTTGGCATGGTTATGTCAATGTATACTTATTTACATCAGATATTACATGTGTGTGTCAATGATCCTCAGATTAGTTACCCGTTTGGTAAGTCTATGCTTTGGATTATATATCTATTATATTTATTATGGAGCCCGCATTGATGATACTACCCAAGCAATGAGACGATTTCTCAAGCCTGGCCAGCATCACCACTGATGGGTATGGATAACCCGATCAAGTGATGTCTGATGAATTTCACTGATCTGGATGATCACATGTTATTTAAAACTTTGGCCAAAGTAAATGTTAGATTAACATTGTTAATTCATATGTATGATTTGCATGTTGTGCGATATCATAGTAGAAACATATTTTTCTTTATGATACACGTCATATAGTAGAATCTTACAGCACATGGAGGTACTAGCATGTCTCATTCTAGATTTCCGCACCGTTCTATCTGCCTATCCGTGTAGGGAGGGCCATTCCCTAATAAGGGATTGTGCGGGGGATCGTTGGTCCGTGGTTGGAGTGGTAAAGCGCTCGGATGATGCTCTCTCTCTCCCACTGCAGTACATTCCTGAAGACAACACTTGAGGTTATCAGAGATATGCGAGTTGGTGCAACTCGAGCTCCGAGGAGTTAAATATCTTTTATAAGGCTAATTGCCTATTGAAATTGTAAATGTAATATTATTTACTTGAATAGCCATTGCTGTTTAGTGGGACCAGCCATCGCTGTGTCATTATGTATTTCCTTTCTTAAATTGTAACCCTCTATATTCCACTAGAAATTAAAATTGAAAATTTGATGTTTATATGTTATTTATAGAAATTGTAGTTCTATAATTGTAAATAGAATGCTTGTGGAAGTTCAAAAAAAAAAAAATTATTGTTTTTTGTTTTAAGTCAATTGGGAAGGTTGTTACAACGCTCGCACCACCACCATGGGGAAAACCAATGAATCTACAAGAGTCCAGGAAGTGAGGAAGCCCTTTGAGAATGTGGAGGCTCTGAGATTCACCCAACCGAAGAAGGCGTCTTCCATAGGTTGTAATCGTACAATTCCTATCAATAGAAGCTCTATGTAGACCAAACTCCTTTAGATCTAACTCATGAAGACAACTCATCCTCAACAAGGTCATGAATAGGCGTCTGGAGGTTCCCTGTACGGGTATTAAAATCACCCAAAAGAATGATATCACCAATGGAAGAGTACCGAGAGATCTTTGAATAGAGGTCAAGGTATGGGTCTCCATCAACGTGAATGGCAAATGAAGATTGGATGGGGGGAAGTAGCATATAGCTATGAGGGCATCCCGAAAAGGAAGTGGAGCCCTATAAATCTATATCCACAAGTATCTGGAGTGGGCATCAGAAGCCACAAGTGCAACTCTAGACCTGAGGCCATCCCGAGTGAGGCAAGCCACACCACCTGAGCCACAGCCACCCCTTGATTTGCAGGTCTCACGACAAGAAGCCGAAACCACGTGTACCCTGTGACTAGAGGGAGGCCCTGGTCGAGGCTCTCATGGGTCTCAGTGAGGAAGATGAGATCTCGGGAAGCAATAGCATCCTAAGGTACCTAAAGAAGGCCATAAAGCATCATTGCAATTTCAAGAAACAATGGAGAAGCCATCACCACCCACCGAGACTGGAGGTCATCGTCACGCTGACAGTCTAGGGTGTGACCACCTAGGAGGGGGAGAATCATGAATGACAGTGCTACAGTCTCTGATAACAGTCCACTTATTCTCCTTCGTGGGAGTTATACCCTAAATACAAGCTCTCTAAAGCTCCTCCACCTGGAGTCATGTGAGAATTGCATCTACATAGATTTTTTGTGGTAGGGAAAAGAGTTTCTTTTTCGCTTTAATAGCTTGCAAATGCTCTTCTACAATTCGAAACTGGATAACAAGGGTGTTGTCCGACAAAGTCTAAGCTTGATTAAGGGATATATCTTTCAAGTCCAAAGATTCACGCAAGAGTGCGTGACCTGCCTGTAAGGGATTGAGTGGTTTAGGGAGGCCACGGACATGAAGGTTGAGTGCATTGGTTTGACATGCCTTTTTTTCTTCAAACTTTTCTTGGATAGTTATTTCCACAATTGGAGGTGTTTTCTTCCCCTTAACCACTTGTACCCACGAATTATGTTGCTCGACCATTTTTTGGATAGACTATTGTTGGGCTGTGGTTTCTTTTTTAAGGTGCTCGTGTTGAATAATTATCTCTGACTATGTGTTCTAAATTTATGAAACCACTTCATTAAGTTGTTGAAGGCATGGAGAATTAGTGGGGGTGGCTTAGGTTTGTTTGAGCATAGTTATTCTTGCTTGCAAATCAGCAATAATGCCATCTTTCTCCTGAAACTGTGTCTGGAACAATGACAAAAAGTCTCAAAGTTTAAAACTTAGAGCCTCAATTCCAAATATATGGCTGCAAATGCTAACGTATTTGAATTTGGGGGTCAATACCTTGTGCTGGTGAGGAGTTTTAACCACTTGTGTGAGAAGGAGCTCCATTCAGTTTGTTGTCAAGCCTGCAAGTAGCTTCAAAGCACAGGCTGGACTGTATTTTCATGTTCTTGGGAACTCAACTATATGGGATTGGCACAGTTGAAAAGTAAGCCTTAAATCATGTTCAAAAAGTTGTTCACATTTTCATTGCATATTGTTCTATTGTTACCCGTGTCAAAGTTAACCAGAGAAACAAAAATGAAATTTGTTCATGCCCTCAATGACTGTAACTACTACAGTCATGCCCTAGATTGAAAATGCAACTGTGTTTTGTGTATGCTATGTGTTTCCCGTGCAAAAAATGAATGTATTTTCTGCTTTGCATTTGATCTTTTCCCACGTTCTATCATGTTCACATTTTGTTGTTGTTTGTGACTGGTCTTTCCCGATCTACAACTCTGCCACGAACTAGACATATTTCATTCTGGTCTGCTCCCCTGGTTTTGCTTTTGTATCGGTCCAACTGTCGCATTTGCTTCTCTGTACCAGTCCTACTTTCTCTTTCTGTTATCCATTGACCTGCGTTCTGAAAACCTTTTGTCCCCATGTTCTAAGTTGCATTCTGAATCGCGTTCCATCAGCTTCCAGTCACAATCTGCCAGCTTCGTTCAGGTCGCATTCCGTTGGAGTCGTTCCAGTTGCGATCCCTTGATCATATATGTTTGTATTTAGATAACATTTCATTTTTTTACATGGAAGGAAAGAAAGGAGTCGAAGATAAATAAGAGCAAGAAGAAGAGGAGGAGCAACAGCAATAAGAGTAAGCACATACAAGAACAAGAATTTTTGACTCTTGGGTCCATAACCCACATCCCTCGTGATCAAAAGGGAACCCCTTTTGACAAGCATGTCATGCTCCTTGATTTTGAAAGACAAACAATGAAATAGGTCAATATTGGAGATATGTTGTGAAAACCCCCCCATATAAAGAGTAAACCATTAACAACGAAGCCAGCAAGCAAAAATAACTGCACATACCTCATATGAGAAAAATCCAAGGGCACCAAACAAAGGAAAGGAAAAGGAAGAAATTCCAGGGAAGGGCAACTACATGGTCTCTCAAGGTAGACAGAAAGCAAAAATAACTACACATGCCTCATATGAGAAAAATCCAAGAGCACCAAATAAAGGAAAGGAAAATGAAGAAGTTCCCGGGAAGGGCAACTACATGGCCTCTCAAGGAACGTAGACATCATGTTTGCAAGCACTATTGCAAGTCGCTTCAAGTTGCTTCTTGGCCAAAGAGTTGGAACCAAAAACAATAGCCTCTATTTTTATTCCATGCCTTGGTTGCAGAAGTTTTTATAGCACAACTAGTGGAGCTCAAGTGAAAAAGATGTTTTGGTTCTAATTTTGTCCACTACAGCGATAATAATATTGCACCATAGTGGATTTGTTTGATGTGGCTTTTGAGTAGGTATTTTCCCATTCCAACACTACTTTACACCTTGCATTACCAAGCACAATTCATCCACCAGTTTTTTGTAGAATTCTGCAACACGAACTTTTTAGAAGGCCAAATAAAAGGGCAGATCCTCAATTTTCTGTAATCTGATGTTTGTTTTCAAATCAAGAAGCTATGTTGCAAAAAAGGAGAAACAGAAAGTGTGATGGGAAATGCAGTTGGGTAGGTTTCCAACAGAAAACGGTCATACCTATGTCTGTGTGAATGAGCATGTGTGTAAGTATATGCATGCGTATGGATCGCAATTTTTTCCATGTCACATATTCATTGTTCACATCCATAAACATGGAACTGATCACAGTGTACATGTCATTAGCTCATGTTATGATATGCAATTTTGCATGCATGTAGAACGCAGAAAGAAATGAATCTTTGAGTTAGAAATCTACAAACATGAATCAATGAATGATAAAAACAAAGAAAATTGAATAACTGAATGACACGATATTTAATTTTTTTATTTTTTGTTCATCTTTTAAGTGATTTTATGTCTTTTTTTTTGTTATGTTTTTTGTGTTTTTTTTTTTTTTTTAATGGGCTCATTAACACTTAAAACAATCACAATTTGAAGAAATGTTCTGTATCATTTGAGTTTTCTGCAAATCAAAATGATCCTTCAAAGCCACTCCAGAATCATTTTGTCAGCTAAACATGTGTGGCATGCCAAGAAATGATCTGTGCATCTAGATGCCAGTTTCAAGCTGTTGAAATCAGGAACAATGCAGAAACATTTTGTTTTGATAATTAAGTCGAGAGGAAAAAAATTGTATTTCTTGAGAGGAATGTTTTTGTATTATTTGAGCTATTATAATTGGCCAATAGGCCACATATGGTGAACCTTCTTGTGTATTGTTGTTGTCGTAGTCATCTTCCAAAATTTTGTTTTATTTATTTTCTTTTTCTTCATTTGTTCAATGCAGTTACAAATTTTCCACAATGAAAGCTAGTCATGGGAGACTACCAGTGTACCGGTAGTGCTTCACTCCACATTTCCATCATTGTTTTATATGATATTCAGCCTTCTGACCTCTGACGGATCAAAAGAGGAAAAGAAATCTATTCTGTAATTTTTGCAAAGTATGACATGAAGGGCAGATACAATATTTTCAAGATTTGATATGGGTTTGATGTGAAGCCAAGTCACCGTTTCCAGAAAGGAGTGCACACTATTTCAGCAAATATTCAGAACACCGTTAATTCACCTTATCTATTGTTCTCGTCATATGTGGCACCTTTAACGCATATGATTTGCACATTGAAAAAAACATCATTGGATGTGGATTATAATTAAATTTCAAAGGAAATTGTTTGACAAAATGCCTCAACAAGATGCGGTATCTTGGACTGCATTCATCATGAGGTATTTACCATATGGGCTTGCTGAAAAAGCACGGAAATTTTTGTGGTAAAATTGGCAGAGGTAAAGCCAAAACTGAGCAATTGTTTCCAGCATCCTCCGAGCATTTCCCTGATAGGCATGTATGCAAAAAAAATGAAAGCATAAAGAAGATGCAAGTAATTTTGCTTTTAAAAAGAGTCTCACCAAAATGTGTTCTGATAAAATTCTATAATTGCAGGATATGCAAGAAATCGATTTGTTTAAAAGCCTTGGGATATTTTTCTCAAAATACTATTAGCACTTGTAGAACCAAACTCAAAAAATATTTTTAACATCTTCCCAATAAATGCCACAGTGGGAGGATATGGAGATTCATTAAAAAATAATTAAAAGCTGATTTTTGTCTAATGTTGTAATTGTGTCTTCCATGACAGACATGTAGAAAAGTGGAAGCATTTTTTTTTGGGACATTGAGAAAATATTATACCAAGGTTTTGAACCCAGCAACCTTTGTGAGCATCCTCCCTATTTGTGCGATAATATGAGTTTTGTAACAGGGCATGGAGATCCATTAAAATATATTTGAAGGAATATTTTCACTAGATGTACTTAGGAATGCCCTAATAGACATGTAAGCTCAAACACTGATCAATGATGACTAATATACCTTTTGCTCTGGAAACTTCTATGGTTACTTGACCCCCTCACAAAGACAGGAAAATGGTTGTGATACGTCCTTTATGGGCACAAGAACTAGCTACATAAGTTATTCTTCAATAGAATTTTTGTCCAGTAATAGAGAATACGTTATTGTATACCAAGTTTGCAATTGTTTATTACTACGTTACCGGATACGCCCCTGCAGACCCCTGCTGACCCCTGCTACGGGTATGGAACGTGGTTGGATACGGAAAAGGCAAGGAAACGCCTAGGGTACATACCTGGGCCTACAGATACGTCCTGGGACATATGCTGGGATATCTGCAGGCCCAGGGACTACCATGGGCGTTTCCGTGGTGTATCCAAACCAAAACATGTTTTTTTTAATTTATTTTTTATTTTTGTTCAATTTCGCCCAATGAAAAGTCAAACATTGACTTCAAAATACAATTAACAAAAAACTAAAGTGGATTCCCAACCCTAAAAACAGCTTTCACACTCATTTTATCAAAAGTAAACATCAACAACACCACATTTACCTTTAATTGCATTTTTACCTCTCATTGCACATTTGTTCTCCCATCTTCATTTTTTCAATTGCATAGGATTAAAACAACACATTTACCTATTATAGAACTACTCTAAGTTTGACCGTTGAATATTATGATATTTGGCATTGAATTATGAGTATGTTTTGTGGTTATTTAACTTATTTTGTTTCCTCTATGCATATTATGTGGTTAATTTTGCTTATATGGCTATATTTTTATCTTATTTGATTTATATATATATTTTTGTACAGCCGTATCCAAACCCCCCAAAACAAATCTTGCTTACATGGCTATATTTTTCTATTTTTAATTTTATTTTATTTTTGTATGGCCGTATCCAAACCTCCAAAAAAAATCACCATATCCACGTATCCGATTCTCGTATCCATATCCATATCAGTAACGTAGGTTTATTACATTATTATAAAAAAAGTAAACTCTGCTGATTCAGCAAGATTTTAATGAATATTGAAAGAAAACTCAACCAACAATGTTGTTTTGTAAATACAGGGTCTTGTAATCACTAATCTTAAGAGTTGGAATCGAATAACAAACAAACACTACAAAAATGACATTGCTAATGTTGAAACACTTTGGGAAGACATATAGACTGAAAAATAATGTTAGAAATAATATTGCTTTATTACCTTTTTATAAGGTTGGCATTGCTTATTATTTTTAATATTCTTCAATACTGTAATGACCTACTTTATATAGCTGACATTTCATGTTTTAGGGATTAATAGTCTATATATAAAGACTTTATCCATAACATTTAATCAATCTTGTGTGTTTTAATATTTTATTTAGTGGTAGCCCTATGGTGCTCCTAAACATATCATTTTTTTGCTTGGTTGGAGTTCTCTATTTTATTGCATGCTTGTTTGTGGAATGGTTGAAGGTTATTGCTATTGGGAATTGTCTGTAGAATCCAATTTTGTATCAAAGCATGATTGATCATCCATCACAATAATATGTCTTTTGAGGATTTGTCTTCTTCGAAACCCTAATTTTAAACAATTGTGCATATCTCGCTAACAGTTGCAATTTTCCAGTATTTTCTTGTGAGAAGTTGGAGAATCGTGCAAGAAAAATACAGTCCAAATTTCAGCCTTTTGTAACCTGTTTTGACTGAGTTGTTGTAATTTTAGTGTTTCCAATAAAATCACTCCCCAAGCCGCAATTTTTTTAATTTTCAGATTTTTTTACATTTTCAGAAATCTTGTGAAAATTCAGTTTGGGTCTCATCTTTATATTTTTGGTTTTAAGGCCAACTGGTTTCTTAAATTGGCTGGCTAAGTTTTGGTCAAAGGTGGAAAATCAGGTATTTTGATTTTTTGCTTTTGTTGGCAATCCTCCATGTTGATGTAGTTTGTTTTGGGTGTATCTACTTCCATATTCATTAAAATGGCTCATATGATTGAGGGAATGGCTTCAAGGGTGTAGTGATTACCCCTTTTGGAAGCAATGCATGAAAGATTTCCAAATTAAATATGACTTATGGAAACATATTGCTAATAAAAAAACCCAGAACCTTGAAATTAAAGCTAACAAGGATGGAAATAAGAAAAGCATTAGCCACATTACGAGTAAGCATGCAAGATCTCAATCTTTATCATCTTGTTGCTTTCGATGTAACTGTAAGGGAACTTTAAATGTTAGTAAAAAAGAGTCAAGGGCGTCCTTTTGTATAAGATGACAAGTGCAACTCCTATTATGATTCTAATTTTGAGGACTCATCTTCTTGTCATGATGATTATGTGAATTGTGAAGACATGATCAAGGCACCTATTAGTGATTCTTCCGTTTATTTTGTGGAGGATATTTTTTAAGGCGATAATTGTTCTTCAAAACTGGTTGTTCCTTCAGTTTAGATCATGGAGGACTTAGTGCCCATTCATGAGGTTTGTGATGAAGATATAGATTCAAAATCTTCAATTGAGGTTACATCCTTCATTATTGAGCATTCAATGGAGTATAAAGATTTTTTATCACATGGATATACCTTTGCTCCTTCCGTGAGTGTGGAGGACTCTTATGGATATTGTAATGTCCCCATTGGTTTAGCGCTGCATGCAAAAGGAATAACCTAACTGCCACCATGGAATTAGTCTTAATCAGTTTCAGCGTAGTTAGAAGGAATAACTCCATTGTCAGTTAGCTAGTCATCTGATAGTTAGTTAGTCATCAATAAGCAAATTTGGCGCTACATGGAATTAGGCAGTTTAGTGTTGTAGGGAATAAGACATTTCTTTTAGTTAGCTTGTACTTATGGTACTGGAAGGGTAGTTGGGTTAACACCACCCTTTTATGGAATTAACTACCACATTTTAACCGAGTTGAGGGTAGTTATTAGCAACGTTGGGAAGGAGGAGGATTCTTCGAAAAATTTACAAACCAACCCTTTGGTGAAAGACGTAGTTATCATTCCTTGTGCCTAGGATGGAAACCCACAGGGGTAGCCATTGCAAGTTTGGGACGTAACCCCCCAGAACTACGACCAGTTCTCTCAAACAGCAGCAGTGGGAGTCAGAAGGACATAGGACAATGCCAAGTATTTTGCATGTATGTCAAGAGAATCCTTTGGATTAGAAAATTAATAAAAAAATCCTTATCATCAGTTATTCTTTCTTGCATTTTTCTATTTTTTTAGTTAGCATATTTCGGTGGTATCAGACCTAGATTAGGCCAGCATGTGGAAAAAAAAAGGCAAAACAACCCTAAAGAACCAAAAAAATCTAGTTAATTCTATTGCATGTCAGTAAGTGATAGGGAAACAAGGTATCAACACGGTGAACAAAGAACACAGAAGATGCCAAGTGAGGATTGAGAGCTGGAATTCTTTGAAGTGACACTTCAGGAGAAGGGTTGGAGGTTGTTCTTATACAAAAAGAGTGACCCACATCATTTGAAAGTCGAAAATTATCAGGGATTGTTCTTATGCACTATAGGACAACGCTGCAGTGTGTCCTTGTCTAACTGGTGCGTTCTTGTCCAAAAGGGACATAGGCTTCTGAAACCAAAGTGATAGTGAAGTATGTGCTAAATAGGGATAAAATAGGGAAGTCTTAGAGATATGCACAATAATTGTAAGACTTTGACGACTTCTTTAGAGATTGTGGGTTATCAAAATAGCGAATTGACCAAGCAAGATAAAGATATCAAAGACAAGCATTTTCAAGCTTTTATTGATTAAATTTCAGTGTCTACATTTGCCCCTTTTATTCTAGTGATGCAAATGACGAATCACACTGCGGCAGACAGATCTAAATTCGAACTGTAAATTCTTGAAACTTTGATTGCTTGAAAAAGAGAAATCTGAATATTGTGTAGTAGCTTGGATATGAATGCATATCATGTCCCCTGTGATGTATAGAGTGTTGATTTGATCTTTTGAAAATTGTTTGAAATCTTGTAACCGTCTTTGAACAAGTGTATATGTGTTTGAGTAGTTGTAAGAGTGGAGTGCATAAACAAGCCGAATGTCCCCAAAATCTAAAAATTTTGATTTTGCATATTATAAATTGTCACATGTATTGCTTGTGAAAACTTGTAGATAACCCCATTATAATACCCCCATTTTGAGATAAGGGAAATTGCCTGCAAATCACTTGTCTCAAAAGAAAAAATGGGTGTATTTGTGAAAGATGTAATCAAGTAATAGCATGTGAATAGTTGAATTGTATTAGAATCCCAAGATGTGTAACATTGAAGTATATGAAAAGATTGGATATTGCATTGGATCATTGTAATTGAATATAGCATTGAAGTAGTGTACGAAGCGTATAAAGAACTTGCAATTTTTATATATGTATTGTAAATGTAGTATTGAATAAATTAAGCATTTGAAGCATGTATGTAGTATGTGCATGATATGGATCATGGTACCATAGAAATATGTAATAGATACTCAGTAGTGCATGATAGGCATCATAGCACGATAGTAGTTGTACTTGTAACAATAGTAGCATAAATCGATTGAAGAAAAAATCATTTTTTCAAAAGTCTAAGTGTTTTTCAAAAAATAGCGATTAATCTAGAAAAAAACATAAAACCGTCAAAAAAAGTGAAAAAATGAAAAATTGTGTTTTTTTAATTTAAAGGCATTTCCATTGCATAGAGATACATAGTAAGCATTTCAATTGCATAGAGAACAAATACAGATTATGAGGGGAATATAAATGAGATTGTATGACATCAAAATAAGCTAACTGTTTTCTTTCATTAATTTCCATACTATTCAAATTTCATTATATTTGCATTTCAAAATACATACTATTGCCATTTACAAAGGAACAAAAAAGGGGAGGGAGCCAATGGCAACGAGGTAGGCTAAGGGATCAACGGATCTAGATTTTGAAGCTTCAGCGTTATAACCTCTTTTAATTTAAGAGACAACTTCAATGTCGTACCTAGCCTTCTCCAACAAGTCAAAATTGATTTTGTCATAAATAGACTCATCATTATTTTTAAGCCGTTCAAATTTTGGATCGATCTCGTCAAGATCAATCTGTGGATCTTCCTCAACGGTACCTAACATTATCAAATAGAGTGTCTATGTTAATGACTTTGGTGAATAATATTTTACAAGAATATAAATCAACTTTCCATATGAGTTGAAAATTAGAAATACAACATTTTCTAACCTTGAGCTTTCTTCATCTTCAAGGAAAGATTGTGTTGAACAAACACCAAATCATTTATCCGTTCTTGAGTGAGTCGATTGCATTTTTTTAGAATATATATGCTCGAACATACCCCAACTAAATTCACAAGCGAGTGAACTGCATCGTTGCTCAAAATATGCATTGCCATCTATCAAAGGTGTTTTGTTTTTTACAAAAAAAGCCCACCAATGTGTTGCAAGAACAGATTTTGTCAACATTGTAACATGTACAATTTATTCAAAATTTAACACTTTATCGTACATATGTAAAAAAATTGTCTTAGTTTAAAGTTTTTCTTTCCTGTGATGGTTGCCTTACTAGAGAAGAAACCCCTTGTCTGTTTGTAAATCAAAAACTCTCCCATAATTGCCTCAAAGATCTCTAATAAACATTCTTTCTATGCACTTAAATAGGCCCTCTGTGACCTCTACATCATCTCGAAATGAGTTGCTAAAGAACGACGTTGGATTCAAGAAATATCCAATTGTATGGAGGGGAGAATACATTTGTCGATCCCATCTTTTATCAATTATCTCCCATAACGACATGTGTTTGACCCTATTATTCTCCAATTTGCTCCTACTAGTGTCTTTGGCCCTATCAATTGCCTCATACAGATAGTCTATGGAGGGATTATCCCCATTGACGAGTCTCAAAACTCGAACTAGAGGCTCAGAAAAAAACAATTTTCTCTGCCTCTTCCCAAAAAAACGGTGAGAAAACATAGTCGGCCACCGTTTTGCCCTCTATATGTTTTACAAAGGAAGACTCCACCCTTTTAATTGAAATGAACATTCATATTAAATTCATTTGTTGTTGGCAAAGAGTTTGCAGTGCAAGTAAATGGGTTGTAAACCTTGTCACCCTTGGACGAAGAAGTTCCTTTCCATCTATGAATGTTTGCATTATACTGAGCACTCTTATGTGATTGTATATGAACTTGGTGATTATGCGAGCCTTTTTCAAAATCTATTTCACCCATAGAATTTTATCTGTCATCCAAGATCAAATCCAGATAATGTGCCACACATTCCCAAACATAGTTCCATATTTGTCCATAAAAAGCCTCTCAGCGACCACGCAAGCAACAACATTATCTATAATGAAATGGACCTCAATCACAGCCTCATCAAATAAATAAGTGTCTCACCCGATTTCATCATCTCAAATGCATCAACACTCTTAAAAAACATTGTATCAATGTCACATGACACAAGAAAGTTGATGAGTGTGTGGGTCCATCTATCCATCCATTTGACATAATAGTGCATTCTAATTTTTGTCATTCCTTGCGATGTTTTGCAAGAACATCGCTCACATCTTATACAACATTCTCCAACAAATCAACCTGCAAAGTCTCGTATGATGGAGCAGTGAACCCAAAACCAACAACCACAATTGTATTCACAATCATTTTCCAGTATGGAGATCTGGCCACATTAAACAAAAAGCTAGAGTAGTACTAAAAGTTAGAGATTGCCTTCTTTATCTGCTTGTGAACAATATTTTTATACCCTGTACTCTCTAGCATGGTTTACGCTCTGTGTAATGTGAGGGCTAAAGAAAGCATGAATGTTTACTTTCCCTGTGATTGGCCCACAAGGCCCTGATCGAAGGGTAGATTATTAAGGAATTACAATGAAACATATTTCCACCATATTTCACGGCTAAAAATATTAAATTTATTCAAATGAACGTCAAATATAACACCTAACATAAAGGAGGGTTAGGGTTATTGGTTAGGTTTAGGGCTTTTTTAATTTTGGATGTATTTAATTTTTTTAAACCGTAGACAACATTTCAAATCGATGCATCATATGAGGCTTTGCAAATTGATTTGCTGAAAAAACGCCAAAAACTGGGTTGAAAAAAGCATTTTGGGCTGAGTATAGTGATTAATCGTGTTTAAATCGCATGTTCTACTACTATGGTTGCAACAAACATGTAAGCAAGGTCACACAAAGTCACACAAGTAAGCACAAATGCCACATACAAGGGGCATGTAAGATGTTGCATAGAGTTAGAAAAACTTGCATAAATGTCACACATAAGGCCCAAAGGCTGAATACAAGGGACATGTAAATGTTGCACAAACATAGAAGGCCAAAGGCCACACACACAAGGCATGATGATGCCATACAAGCAATAAGGTGTATGTTGAACATACACTACACCAAGGGCCGCATATAAGCAGCAAGCAAGTTAAAACATATGATGTAATGAAATAAGCATATTAAAGAATCATAGAGAAACTAAAATTAGCATTGTTTGGTCATATGTATCTATGTTCATATTTGTGAATAGCATATTCATCATGGTAAATGTAAAGTATGAATGAAAAAGAGACATATTTTCGTTATTGCTCAACATGGAAAAGAGATTTTGGATGAATAAAACCTATGAGAGTGTTCATATAGAACAAAGAGATGCCCCCGACTAAGCAAGGTTGTTGGGTAGAAGGCTAGCCAACATCGCAACCATGGAAAAGTATGTCTTAAGCTTGAAATCTGAGTGATATCTGAATATGCATTCTTCTTTGTGATGAAAACCTGTAGAAAAATTTTGTGACTGTGTTTCAGTGGAAATCAAAGATGTAAAATGCATAGGGACAAGAACACAGTAGATGACAAGAATGTAGTAGAGGACAAAGACGCAGTGCGCTTTTGTCCAACTAGTGCAACTCTATCATGAGTGATTGTATGCAAAAAAAATCGATCAAGACAAGTTCGTCTATTGAATAGCTTTTGTTTCTATAAAAATGTCATGTTACACACTCAGATACCTTGTGAGAAGCATTATGTATTACAATCGAATGAAATATGTTATGCACTAAACATAAAAATAATTGACATATGAAAAGATGTAATCCAGCAACATGAAAATATGCCTACAAGTTCTGGTTTTGGTTTTTTTTGCAAATATTTTGATTTTTTTGTAATTTTTAGTATATATGAATGTTTTTGTATCTTTGTCATATTTGGAAAGTAAACCATGCATAAGTGAAATTTAAAAAAAGATTGGAAAGACATAGTAAGCAGCAAAGTTCTGAAATGGAAGGAGGGGGAGATTCAAACAACCCTCAACAAAGTGGTGAAGCAAAACAAGAGACGGATGAAGGCAAGTAAAAATATCCCCACAATGAAAATAGAGCCAAAGGCTAGAAGAAGGAATGGGGTAAGTGTACAAGAATAAAAAACAAAAGTAAGGAGCAAAGAAGCTATATACAAGTAGGTACTAGGCAAGGAAGCTAATCAAGGTCTTCAACCCAACCATGGGTCCAACCAATGATCTCATCAATAGGATGCTCGGTGGTATCCAACTCTTTGATAGGAATGAGCAAGCTCGTATGCAAAAGATGTGCCAAATGTAAAAGCTTTTGAATCTAAAGAACTATGTACTGTAAAATAACCCTTTCAATATGAAGAACCATAAGTTGTAAGATAACCCTCTGAATCACTGCTCATATATCTGTCTAAACTTGTATCTTCGTGCATAGGAGATGATGCAACAACCTGTACCTGTGTAGGAATCTTTTGGATAGCCTGTGATAATGTATTAGATAAAAACCTTGTATCATGTGTCACTTTCTACTTAGGAGTAGATATCCTACTTTTTCTAGCCAAATCGTCGGGCTCATATGTAATCATATTATGCTTAAGAATAGATGGACAAACTATAATATTTTCATGCTCATAACTCGTTGAAAAATTTGAAATATGCTCATGCTCATAAGTAGGTGCAAAAACTGATTTTGAACTATGCTTTTTTTAATGTAAATCATGATCTTGAATAGTTGTATAAACTAATTCATTGACAATTTGCTCAATCATTGTGCCAACCAACTGTTGTGGAGTAGAAGTAGGTATCCATGGTTCCATAGAGTATTCATATTGAATCCCTGAAATTTTAACCACTTGATTATCATGAATATGTTTTAGATATTTGTTAATTGTAAAAGAAACTATTCTGATTTTCTATAACCAAGGTCTCTCTAATAACATATCAAAGACACTAGTGCTAGGTAATACTAAGAAAGGAGTGGACAGTATGAGAGGTCCCACCTGTAGAGGCAATAAAATATGTCCACGAGTATGTTGTGTATGACCATCAAATGCTTTCACAACTCATTATGTATATTGTATATTTTACTCCTTATAACCAAAAGAATGTAGAAGTGTTATGGTGCATATATTTTCACTTGATCCATTGTCTATCATGACACTATGGATCAATTGTACACCAATATATGCTCTAATAAATAATGCATGCCTATCATAATCATCAAATGTAATAGATGGGTGTGATGTTAGCTTGCTTGTAATTGTATCAATGATGTTATCAAGTGGATGTCCATATGATGATCGAGGAGGATGAGCATTATATGCATAATCTACTTTATAATTTTGTTTATTAGCTTGTGCTTCATGATTTGGAAAGGGCTCTTTATACGTTTGTAGCTTTGTAGCTTTGTATTGTCATTTGTTTGCGGACTAGCCTCTTCATTAGGTGTACCAATATCAACAATATTCTCATCAATGAGGTCTTAATTTTTTTAAGCTTCATACATCTATTAGTGGAATGTCCAACACATCTATGATTATCACAAAATGCAATCCCATCAAAACTTCTAGATTGAGGTTTAGATGGATCTATTTTGAATGGTCGAGGAAGTTGTAATAACATGGCATTCAAGAAGCTTTTGTAGTAACACATGAAGAGATGAAGGTAGCCTTGAAAATTGCCTCCTTGGTGGAGTTTGCAGTTGAATCTTAAGTGGCGGTTGTGATATAGCATTTATTGTAACTTTAGCCTCATTTTTGCTATCATTAGCTTTGTTCTTATAATTAATCTTGCCTTAAAACTTGATTGTTGAAGTAGAAGGAGCATTAAAGTTATACTTGAGCTTATTCAAAATAATCAATTTGACCTCACACTCTCTAACTGTATGACATAGTGCATCAAAAGATTTGAGCTTATCAAACATGATAGACTCTTGAAGAGGAGTAAGCAAGCTTTGAGTAAAAATACCCTGAAGCTCATTATCAGGGACTTGATTTGACATTTTGGCAAGCATAGTCTTGTATCTAAGAACATACTCACTATCTCATTTGGACCTTGTTTGATCTTTGAAATTTGAGCATAGGGTAATTTGTCACCAATATTAATAGAAAAATGTGCCAAACACTGATTTGCCAAAGGATTGAAGGTTGTAATTGATTGAAGAGGAAGATCATAGAACCAACTGAGAGCATAATCCTTGAGACTGCATGATAATAGTTTAGTTAACAATCTATCATTATCCACATAATTTAGACAAGTTGCATGGAAAGCACGCAAATGTTGTTCAAGATCACCTTTGTCTTCATAAAGAGGAAGCTTAGTAGCCACAACGCCATTTCAAAGAGGAAAGGATGCAATTTGAAGAGCCAGGGGATTATGCAATAAGGTACTAGAATCTAAGGAAGGGCCAGCAAGAGAGATGGTTTGCTCAATAGTAGCTAGCTTGGCTTGCAAGAGAAGCAGGGGCTTGCTCAAGGGAAACATTGGTTGTAGTAATGGGTGGTGTAGAGGTAACTAAAGGTGCAAACATGGGGATAGACGCACGCAAAGGAAGAAGCGACAACATGGGAAGGACTAGTAGATGCCGATTTCTTAAGTTCATCTCGAGCAATATAGATAAATGATTCAATCTTTTATGGATGTGCTCTAACATAATCTCGAATTTCAGCATGGTTGGTTTCGGCATCAAGGTCAGAGACAAGGGCCATGATGTGCCCATGGAGAGAATGAGGAGCAGGTACGAAGATAGCTTATGGAGATAGATGCATAATATAGACCTTTTCTTGTTCCCAAGTCATTGAAGATTTGACAAAAATGGCAGGGTAAACCAAATGACAAGATGAGGTAAGACAAACATTGGGAGTAAGAGAAAGGGGTAAAGTAAGAGAGGGAGCTTCTTTAATTGTTGTATATAGAATCCAAGAAAAGATATAATGAATAACATATTGTAAATAAATGTTAGATGTTGCAAGAAACTTCATGATTCTATGAGAGAAAAACATGTATATGCTACACCCATGATAAATACGAAATATGAAACAAGCAAATATACTAACTAAGAAGACAATGCAAACAAAAAAAATCAAGGATAAAGGGTGATATAGGAAAGGGTTGGAATGATTTTTACGCTCTCAGATATACTATCTCGTCCGTTAGATAATGTCGTCCCAATATTTCAAAGCACTAACTACAAAGGTAGAACCATGTTTGTAGCTCGCTAAGCCCAGTTTCAAAGGTAAGTTGAGAGTAACTTCTCAGAGCTAACCATTCACTGGTGCATTACAAAATTAGACGGATGGTAAAGGCTTCCTATTAGTATAAACAAGGGGATCCTAGACATTTCTGATATACCGTGAGGTAAGTGAAAACTAAAATCCGTATTTAGCTCTATATTATGACTGAGTATTAGAGTAAAACCTCTCACGTCACAATGTTTGTAAATAGAACACTGCGTAGCCCTTCACGACAATAGCTAAGTAGTTTTAAAATTGTCAGAACACAATTTCTAAAACAAACAAAAGCAAATAAAAAATAAAGAGAAGAAAAAGCGAAATATTTTGGTGTATAGGAGACAACAAAATTCAATTCAACGTTGAAAGAAAAAGCCTCCGTGTTAGTATTATCTGGTGTGACAAAACAAAAAAATTCAGTTTCAGATTACTCCAAGGTTGAAAAAGTTGAATTGTTATGTTACGGATAATATCCAAGATTGAAGATTGTATTTTTTCAGTGTCAGAAATTTATAGAATTAAACTGAAACCCTAGGACAAAAATCAACAAGCAACAAGCAGTGTTCAAAATGAGATGCAAGTTCACTAAAATGTTAACACTACAATTAATTAGAATAAACTAACTCTAATTGAAATATAAACTATTGAAATCTGATCTAAGCAGTTAAATAATACAAAATACAGTAAATATAGAATTTATAGAAGTTGTAAATTGCTAAAAATAGAAATTAGAGTAGGGTAGAGAATTGTCCTTGCAAATTGGTTTATTTTAGACTGTGTTATCTTTTCGTTGACTATAACTGTCCGTAAGAACCTACAAATATATATGCATCAAAAAATAGAGATCCACTGTATACTAGGACAAAGTCGCAGAAGGCGGGCAGGGTCGCAATAGGTCGTTGTCTATTGCTATCGCTTTGTCCAAACAGACTGCGTTGGATCTGAAAATCTAGGCTTGTTTACCCCTATCTATAGCTGAATTGTTTTTATGTGGAGCTCAATTAGATGCATGGAAGACCTGTAAAGTTGATGCCCTAATCCTGTACAAGTACACAAGAGAGATCAAATGCAAAATCGGGAAATGGGATATGGTCAAGCTATCCTCATAAACCCCTTGTTGGTTGAGTGTTGCCTACATAGTCCAAGTGGAACTCGGGCCAATGTAGTTCTCCCTATAGGGAAGATCATGTGAATGCAACTAGCAAAATTGACAAACGATGTCCTTAACTTGCAGTAAAACAATGTTAGGCTTGGCTAGGGACTATGGTGTCGCAACAAAATTGTAATAGCAGTCTTTACGCAAAAGATAGATTCTTTGTGTCAGTGAGAGCCAGTAAGAGAATCGGGGGTCTCAAGTGTAAGCTTTGATTTGCTTTTATAGGCGAATCTTTCGAATATTTTTTATAACCAACCTATTGGTTTGCACAACAGAGCCATTATGTAGCGTGTTGTTTTGAAAAGATGGCCATTAAAACACTGTGGACAAGGCCACATTATAGGAAAAGGCTGCAATGTGTCCTTGTCTGATCGGTGCGCTCTTGTCCAAAAGGGACAGAGGCTTCTGAAACCAAAGTTACAATGAAGTATGTGTTGAATAGGAATGAATAGGGATAGAATAGAAAAGTCTTGTAAATATGCACAATAATTGCGAGACTTTGAAGGCTCCCTTAGAGATTGTAGGTTATCAGAATGGCAAATTGACCAAGCAAGGTAAGAATATTAAGGACAAGCACTGTCAAGCATTTATTGATTAAATTTCGGTGTCTACACATAGCATGATTGTTGGGAACCCATTTGTACACAACATAAAATGGGTTTGATGGGAAAACTATGACTAATGTTCACTCACAGTTGTCAAACCTAAAAATATCATTGTGAATTGTGATCCAATCTCCATGTGATAGACTACATGCAGTCATTGCCAAGAAATTTTTGTTCAACCCAAATCAATAGACTACATGTTTTGGTTAAAAATGACTTGAATACATGTTTCAAGCAATGGGAGCATTAATGAAGACACATCCATAGACTTAACCTAAAATACATCATTAAAATTCAAATTACCGTCGTTCTTTTGAGCATGACAAAATATAAATATAAAAAATACATGTTTCAAGTAGTGGGGGCATTAATGAAGACACATCCATAGACTCAACCTAAAATACAACATTAAAATTCAAATTACCGGCGTTCTTTTAAGCATGACAAAATATAAATATAAATTTTAACTATGGCATTATAAAAATATCATCACCCTAGGATAGACCACCCCTCTTACCCCCATAAGGTAACGAGGCTCAAAAAGGGAAATATAATTACAAAAATGAGAATGAACTCCATTGTGAAACCGGTAGATGGACCCCGAGAGACACCTTTGAACAAAGAATCTATAAGTCTTGCTACATTAAATAAAATAGACGATGAATCCCATTTGCTTTTAAAACATATTGCAATTACATAATTGATTAATAGCCAAATCCAATCTCAAGTTATCCTAATTTCAAGCAAGTGGTTGGTTGCTTGATATATTTACTGTCAACAACAACTATAGGTGTGTGGCATCTGTGATGGGGGACAAAAAATTATATGTAAAGACAGGATAAGATCTTACGAGTAAAAACCCATAGGCATGACCCTACACATTTGTTTAGTTTTTATTGTCATTTTTTGCAGATATAAGTCTTCACATATATGTGTTTTGCCTATTGACCTTTCACAAAAACCTATAGGTGTTGTTGCTAGTACATATTTTGGATGCATAATGCAACATTTACAAGTAAGATTATGTATATTTTCATGATGTAAAATGTTGAATGTGTTAGCTTCTGGATACATCATGTCAAGTGAAACAATTTCCATAAAGTAATACATTCAACATCTACAAGTATTCTAATTTTTGGTCTGGTGTCATCGTTTCTTGTGGGGGTCCCTATAGTACTGTCCTTTGGATTTACATAAAATTTTGTCAAAGGGAGAGGGCATGATCTGTACTTAAACATGATATCATTTTGTTATATAACCAATGAGCTGTTTTGTTCACAAGCTCGCATTTTTGTAATTTAAATTTAAGCTCCTAAGTAGGCAAGGTAATATGTGAATGTTGTAGTACCAAGTTAATATGTTTTTGATAACATCCCCTACCGCTCCCTGCCTCCCATGCCCTCCCCTTCAATTCAGATAGTGTCACTTTAGATAGCATAATATGATAAGTCCATATTGGTTAGTCAGCATTACTCTTGATAAATAAAGGGTGTCTCCGCCTATCTTCTGTATTAATCAATCAGTCTTATCATTTTTACCAATAGAAATCATTTTTTGCAGTTCATTCTTCCATCTATCATGTTTGGAGAAGTCTTTCCTCGATTTTATTCTAGATTTGCAGGTTCTATCCAATCCTTGCAGTGTGTAGATGCTACCCAACTTACCATTTGTTTTGAACTCTGGTATTGCAATAGTTGCACCAATTATGGTAATCATGTATGCTACAACTTCATTGTCATGTAAATTTGATTCCAGTGTCAATTGAAAGACAATTGCTATGCTAATGAAGGTTGTTAATGTAGAACATTGCAGACTACCTCCACAAAAGAGATTCAATCCTAAGAACATCCTGAAGCATGATCATGTGCAAAGTCAATCCCAAGCGCACATGCAACACCATTGTGTAATGAATTTGCATAGAGCCCGTCAGGGTTGTTCGAGACACCAAAGAGGCAGTAGCATCCATTTTGCCATGGAGGTAGAGCAAAGTGTTCACCTGCCTTTCCTTGGTGTACTTTTGATTAGAAAGGAGGATAGTTCTCTCACAAGGAACATGTTTAGAGATAATACTCCTATGGAAAGAGATATTCATGCGGAGTCCCATCATCACCAATTACAAAAGGAAAGAATATTCACAACCTTCCGCACAAGGGCAATTAGTGTGGCCAATGGTGAGCATGTTGAACAAGAATTGGAGCACTTAAAAAAGGTGTTTGCACTAAATGGATACAGGAGAAGGCAGATTGATAGGGCCTTGAAGAAAGCTTGCGAAAGAAGGGGCTCGAGGGTTGGACCAATGGAGAGTTTTTATGCCTTATCTGGAATTGGTTTCTCAAATCAGTCTTTCTCCCGCAGATGACAATTAGGAATTTCCTTGGATTGGCCAAAGATAACATGGACCAAAGACTTAGAAGTGGTGTTTACCGCATTAAGTATGGATATTGTGATGCGATATACATTGGGGAAACAAGGAGGACAATCAGGGCTAGATTTGGAGAGCATCGCACAGACATTAGGATTACTTTTTACTAAGAAATAAAATTTTCAACAATTTAACATGTGCGCGAAGAGGTAACATAAATTTGTGCTGCTAAAAATGAATTTCCATCTTTAAAAAATCTATAATCTATGTTTCAGAAACGTACCTGCAACCATGTACCTGCAGCTGCTAATGACGACAGCATGCCTGCAAAAAGCAGAGAATCCTTGCCACCGAATACATTTGCTACCAAAATTCCCTTCTGCATAGTGCTGCTGACATGTGAACCCCTTAAAAAGGCTCCCAAAAACTCCAAGATTGCTGCTGTCAACACAGCCTGTCTTAGTGTTAGTGCACCTGATCCAACTGAAGTTCCCATGGCATTCGCAACATCATTGGCACCTAGATTCCATGCCATATAGAACCCACACAGTAGTGTTAGGTAAGAAAGACTATTTGTTTTCAGAGGCAATCCATGTCCCAAAGATTTAATCCACAGTGGAAGAACGACAGCTGCTAATGCAATGATTCCTGAAATGCCAAACGCTGTTCTGGGAGAGATGTTAAGTGCTTCTGCCATTCCTTGCACGCTTTGATTCTGATCCTTGCCCTTTTCAAGTCTAGAACTACCACTGCCCATTTCATAATGTTTATTTTCTTCCTTGTCAAAGTAAATTCTCTCGGTATTTTCTCCATCAGGTTCTGCAGATGATGATAATGAAGCTGAAACCACCTGTTTTTTTCCACAATTAAAATTGCTGGCTTTATATCCTTGAAATAAGGTGTTCTTCTTCTGTATTCTATGTTGTCTCTTAATTTGCTCGGGAAGGCTGGCAAAACCATCAATGTCTGCTGGATTGAACAAATTCCTCGAATGACATGCCATATGACTAAAAGATCCTATGATTCTAAAATCACAAATATTGGATATTTTATGTAGGGATTGCCTGACAAGCCCAAGCCTTGGACTAAAAGAAGAATTCTCAATCCGATCCAAGATCCCTTTGAATGGTTCCCCAAAGAACCGATTTTGCACACACGATATTGTGCCTAACATAATAGTGGCCGATTTCAAAATCCAATTATTCACAATAGACTGTCAGCAAATTACAAATTTTAACATAATGTAATACTCAAAACCAACTTATCCAATAATCCACTAAAGACAGCAAATTATGTGCAAACCCCTCGCCTTAAAACTCAAAATTCTGATAGAAGCTCCAAAACTCAACTGGGTATAATACCTTCCAAATGCCGAAGACCCATTTCCTCAAATTCACTTGGCCACAGGACCCATCCACCCTGCAGCACTCAATCCAATGGAAAACCCCAATAACTGCAATCAGAAATATGAAAACCCCACTTTAAAAACTCAAAATGGCTGCAAATCCTCACAAATGCTGAAAAACCCACTTCCTGATATTCAATTTCCTACAAATATCACCATGCAGAATTCAATCCAATCCAAACCCCCCTTGTACAATATGGGCAAAATTTTAATCGGAGATCTGCACAGAGGCCTAGACAGTCTAATTTCAACTGGGTATGTAACTTTAATATTGGTATATTCTGCAACTCTAAACAATAGTGCAGAGCAGCCACCACAAATCAGTGTGGAGGCGGAGAATTTGCCCAAAATAAAGCATATAACCATTTAGCACAGCAATGTATGTTTTGGAAACATGGAAAATCTCGGTAATTAAAATGTGGAAGAGGGTACTTACCAATTGACTTGTAGACTCCAGAAGGAATCGTAGACGTCCATATAATTTTATGTACAAATTGTGGATATTTTTTACCAGTTTACAAATTTTGGTAAGACCCTTCCCACTCTCAGTTGCCTAGTGGCCGGCAAACAAACTGGAAAGAAACTTGGGTTTGATAGGTTTAAATTTGGTTTGCATTAAAACGAACTTTCTCTAAATGTTGTTTTTTTTTTTTGTTTGTTTTTTTCTCGTTTTGAAGGGGATGTGCGCGATTGATGGTTCTTATAGGTTGCTGCGGTCTCGTGGATGTTATTAAAATACTTCATTCATTCATTCATTTCAATAGCCTTTATTTTCCATCCGTACTGCAAAAAATTATGATTTTGACTGTTTCAATGGATTATTTTCAGGGGCCATTAAGAAAGACCTATGAACATTTGTATTCTCCAACCAGCGTGGAAAAAGTAACTCCTTTTAGATGATTTGTAAGCAACGACTTCTTTTATGTGACCTCTGATTATCTATTTTACTAGTATTTTTATGTAGGTATCTATTGTAATTGGTTTATGTTAATAATTTGTATAGGGCAATGCAGCAAATGAAATGGGAGTATTTTTTTATTTTAACATTAGATTTTAAATATTGATATTTTAATCAATATAAAATAAAATAGTATATTATATTTTTATTGGTTGATAGAAAGTGACGTGCTTAATTTTTCAGAGAAAATATTGTATTTTAGATTAATAAAAGAAAAAATATTTGAATCATTTAATAAAATCAAAACAATATGAAAAATTAAACATAGATTATAGTTTATTTTCTTAAGCATGTGATATATTTTTGTTCTTAAAAAGTGAGATGAAATAAATATGTGGGTCTCAATAGCATACGAATATGGCTCGATAGTGTATATCGTTCTCTTCGATTGGGTGATGTGTTGTCTAAGGACACGGAACATGTTATGGACCTTTGAATTTCATTCGTATTTTAGTTTGTGTTGGGCAAAGGTTGTGGCAGTAAAGAGTTCATCTGCACATTAATCAACGCGATGTCTTTTCATTTGGTTGGGTTCTCCCGAACTTTGACATATCTAATGGGTCTAAGAGCCTGGCATGTTGACTAGTAGCAATGTGTCGCCTCTTCATTTTACCCAGCTCTCCTGAGCCCTAACATCTCTAAGAGGTTCAGGAACTTGATCACAATAACAATTAGCAATGTGGTGTTTGTTCATTTGGCTTGGTTTTTGCAGGGTCCTGGTCATATTGATAACTGGTGATGTGACACCTTTTTGTTTAGTCATGTTTTCTATGGCTCTAACATTTTTAATAAGATAGGAATACTAGTTACACTAACAACTGGCAAAATTACATCTTTTAATTCAACTAGGCTCTCCCCGGCTCTAACAACTCTAGCATGCGGATGAGGCTTGGTAGTCTATATTGTTCTTTTAAAACGGGTGATGTATTGTCTATAGACACAGGGCATGTTCTTATAGGCTTTCAAATTTTATGTGTGGTTTATTCTGAGTCAGCTAGGTCTGGAAGACTGGTTGCACTAACAACTTGGAAAGGTACATCTTTTTATTCAACTAGTCTCTTCCCGGCTCTGACATCTCTAACATGCCGATGAGGCTCGATAGTTTATATCGTTATCTTAGAGCAAGTGATGTGTTGTCTATGGACACAAGGCATGTTCTTATAGGCTTTCAAATTTTATGTGTGGTTTGTTCTGAGTCGGTCGAGGTCTTTGGTAGTAATTTCATCGATATTTCATTCTGAGTGGGGCGAGCATTATGCAATAAGGAGTTAATATGCACATTGGTCAACACAGTGTCTTTTCATTTGGTTGGATTCTCCGGGATATGACATATATGGCATATTTGAAGGTCTTGCATGCTGACAAGTGACAATGTATCACCTCTTTAATTGGCCCAGCTCTCTCAGAGCCTAATATCTTTAAGATGTCTAGGGGATTGGTCACATTTACATTTGACGATGTGGTGTCTCTTCATTTGATTGGTTTTTTGTAGGTTCCTAGTCATACTGACAACTGGCGATGCGACGTCTCTTTATTTGGTCATGCTTTTCTTACCTCTAACATCTTTGGCAGGTTTGAGAGACTGGTTACACTGATAGCTAGCGAAGTGGTGTCTTTTTATTTGGCTATGCTCTTCTTGGCTCTGACATCTCTGACATGTGGATGAGGATTGGTAGTTTAGATCGTTATCTTAGAGTAGGTGATGTGTTGTCTGCACACATGGGGCATATTATTATATGCTTTCAAATTTTATACGTGGTTTATTTTGAGTCGACCAAGTCCGGGAGACCGGTTGCATTGACAATTTAGGAAGTGGCATTTTTTTATTCGGCTAAGCTCTCCCTACCTCTGACATCTCTAACATGTGGATGAGGCTTGATAGTTTATATTGTTCTCTTAGAGCGCGTGATGTATTGTTTACATATACAGGGCATGTTTTTATAGGCTTCCAAATTTTATATGTGACTTGTTTTGAGTAAATCAAGATCTTTAGCGGTAATCAATTCCCTCGCATATTAGTCAATGTGATGCCTTTTCATTGGGTTAGGTTCTCTCAGGATGTGACGCATCTGACAGGTGTAGAGAACTTGGCAATCTGGCAAATGGTAATGTGTCATATCTTTATTTGATGCAGGTTTGTCAGGGGTTAATATCTCTGACAAGTCTATATGATTGGCCACATTGACAACTATAGATGTGGCACTTATTCATTCAATTGATTTTCTCTTAGCTACAACATTTATGTTGGGTGGGGGGATTGGTCACATTAACAATTGTCGACATGGCATGTCTTTGTTTGGATGGGTTCTTGCCAACTCTAATAACTTTGCTAGGTCAGGGAACTGGTCATATTGACAAATAATGACATGACATATTTTTATTAGATCGGGCTTTCCCCAACTATGTTATCTCTTTCAGGCTTGGGGAACTAGTCACACTGACAATTGGTGACATGGTGTCTCTTTATTCAGTTGGGCTCTCGATGGCTATGACATTTGTGACAGGTCTATGGGGCGTGTTGTACTAACAATTGCTAACTCGGTGCCTCTTAGTTTGGTCTGGTTCTCCTAGGCCCTGAGATCTCTAGGACATCTAGGGGTGGTGACATTGATAATTGTTGACTTAGTGCCTCTTCATTCAGGGAGGCTTTCCTAGGCCCTAACATTTTTGACAAGTCCAGGTGAATGGTCACACTAATAGCTAGCAACTTGGCATCTATTTATTTGTTTGGGCTTTTTAAGGATCTGATCTCTATGACAATTCTCAAAGATTGGTTAGATCGATCACTGATAATGTGGCACTTCTGGATTCGACTGTGTTCTCCCAAGCCTCAAAATCTCTTTCAAGTTTGGGATAGCGGCCATGCTAAAAATTAGCAACATGTTGAGTGTTCATTTGGCCAAGATTTTCCTATTCGTCAAATCTATGACAGTTATCTATTGTAATCGATTTAACCTAATATGATTGTTAGTATCTACATGGCATCGTGGTGATGTTGAGGCAAATGGGTTTAATCAATTTCAGGCAATGAAATTTGAGTTTTTTTTTCAATTTTGAGATTAGGTTCAAAACATTTTTGGATGTGAACATTAATTGAAACAATTATCCACACATGCACTTGTAAAATATTTATTAAAAAAATGATTGTATTAGTTGGGATGATTAAGACTATTTATTGCATTTCAATATCAACATTGATTTGGGAAAATGAAAAAAAATTGTATTGAAAATATAGATTTTTAGTGCCTACGTAGGGGGGGAAAAATATAGGGACATTGGAGAAATATTTTACAACAATAATTTATGACACAACAATATTGATAGAAATAATTACTCTTATATGTAGTTGTTGATAAAATTTTAATCAAACATATTTGTATTAACTAGGAAAATTAAGATTGTTTATTAATTTGAAGAGTCTTCGTAGAGGTGTTAATTCAAACACGGAGGGGGAAGGGGGAGCGGTTGATATTTAACAAGGCATTGCTCTTCTATTTATTGTTTTTGTTTTGGTTATGACTTTATATAACCCAAAAAAAAGTCATTGACATGCAATAATCTAGGCTAATTTGGTTTGCTTTTTTTTTATCAGCTTGCAAGGTTTATGCGATTTTCTGTGTGGTCAGGATTTGGGCTGAGAAGGTATGTGATGCAAATATTTTGGGTATGGCATTTGCTCATTGGCATTTTCTTTTGAATCAATCGATGGGGGAAAAAAAGAAAAGAAAGCATGTGAATATAGGTTAATTTTAGATTATGGGATTATGATTCTTAGGTTTCAAATTGTACAAGAATATTTGTGAGCCTTTGTTGGTTTCTTTCGTGTCTTAGGTTTGTACTTGTGCTTGGAAACTTTTGATTTTGAGTTTACTTTGGTTTCTTTGGCTATGTTTTGATCTTGTCAAATCTCTCTGTGTTTACTAAGAAGCAAAAGATGGCATTTTTTTTTTGCTTCAAATTATACAAAAATATTTGTGAGCCTATGTTGGTTTCTTTAGTATCTTATGTTTGTACTTGTACTTGGAAGCATTTGATTTTGAGGGTTTTAGTTTTTTTTCACTATGTTTTGTTCTTGTTGAATCTCTTTGTGTTTGTTTAGAAACAAAAGATGGCAATTTTTTTTGCTAGGCGTTTCATATGCCTCCCTGTGGTGGGTTTTATAGCTCTTTTGCTTGCCGTCGAGGTGTTGTTACCATTTTAGAGGTGGTGTGGGTGTGGTTTTTGTTGGGGCTCCTCGGTGGGTTATCAAGTTGATTGAACAACTTTTAAGTAATTTCGGGTTGGGTTTTTTATTACTCTAGTGATCAATGTTTAGAATTGGTTGTAATTTTTGTTTTTGGGAGCTTAAGGAATGTTATTTTATTATACTAGAGATGGTTTGTCTATGCTCTATTTATCTGACTATAGTTATTTCCCTGCTATTTTATTTTTGAGTGTTTGTTAGTTTTGGTCTCTTTCTTGGACCTTATACTTATTTGTTTTGGATCTGAGAGACTATTGATATGTCTGACATATAGATGAGGCTCAATGGTCTATATTATTCTCTTAGAGTAGGTGATGTGTTGTTTATGGACATGGGGCATGTTCTTATCGACTTTCAAATTTTATGTGTGGTTTGTTTTGAGCTAGCCGAGATTTTGGGTGGTGATTAGTTCAATCATGTATTATTCAATGCAACACCTTTTCATTAGGCAGTGTTCTCCCAATCAGTGACATATCTAGGAAATGTAGGGGACTCACCAAGCTAGCAAGTGGCAATGTGTTATATCTTCATTTGATATAGGCTTATCGGGGCCTAACATCTCTACCAGATTGAGGAACTTGATAATTGATGATGTGGTGCCTTTTTCATTCACTCGAGCTTTTCTCAGTTGTGTTATCTCTTTCAAGTTCAAATAACTAGTCACAATCACAACTAATCATGTGGCATCTCTTTATTCGATTTGGATCTATATGGATATTAAAACTATGATAGGTTCAAGGGACTCATGGTAGTGATAGTTGTCAATTTGGTGCCTCTTCATTTGGCTGGGCTTTCTCGAGCCTTGAGTTCTCTAAAAGGTCCGAGGGGTGGTGACATTAAGAACTACCCACCTATCGCCTTTTCATTTGGCTAGGATTTTCTAAGCCATGACATCTTTGACATGTATGGGTGAACAGTAACATTGACAACTAGCAACTTGATGTCTCCTCATTGGACCAGGGTTTCTCGACATCTGATCTTTGTGACAGGTCTAAGGGATAAATATACATTTTTACTACCTGTGTAGGAGGGAAAAAATAGGGACATTGGAGAAATAATTCACAATAATAATTTTTTACATGTAACAATATTGATCGAAATAATTGCTTGTACATGCGATCATTGTTAAAGTTTTAATCAAACATGTTTGTATTAATTGAAAAAATTAAGAGTATTTATTAATTTGAAAAACTATCATAAGGGCATTAATTGAAACATAGGGAGGCTGGGGTGGTTGATATTTAATAAGACATTATTCTTCTATTTCTTATTTTTATTTTGGTTGTAGCTTTATATGACAAAAAAGGGGGGATCTATTGTCAATATGTAATAATCTGGGCTAATATGGTCTACCTTTTTTTCAATTTGCAAGGTTTATATGATTTTATGCATGGTTAGGATTTGGGTTGAAAAGGTATGTGATGTCGTTGTTTTGGGTATGACATTTGCTCGTTAACATTTTCTTTTGAAGCAATCGATGGAAAAAAAATGAAAGAATGCATATGAATATTAGTTAATTCTAGATTATTATGTTTAGGTATATAATAAGTTATATATCGTTGCTACAATATAGTTGTAAAATTTGGTGTGTCTGTCCTTAGATTTTACTTTGTGTGTGATTAAAATCATAAAAAAAAATGAAGAGAGAGAAAAAGTGCTAATTATATTAGTTAAAAAAATTAGAAGAAAAAAAAAAAGAGTTCACGTGGTTTACGTTATTTGTCTAGTGCTTTGTGAATAGATGATTGGGTTTTGGATTGGGGAAAAAAAGGAAAAAAAAAGAGGAAAGAGAGGGAAAGAATGAGAAAAATAAAATTTATTTTATTTTTATTTTTTCCCTAGGTAGCAAGCAGTTGATCTACAAATCAGTCAATGCGGGGCCTTTTCATTCTATCGAGTTTTTTTGGGCTCTGGCATATCTGGCAAGTTTGGGGACGTGCCATGCTGACAAATGATAATGTGTCACATTTTTATTTGGCTCATCTTTCCCAGGTCCTAACATCTGTGACAGGCCCAGGGGACTAAGCACACTAGATTATAGCAATTTGGTGTGTCTTAAATCGGTTGGGGTCTTCTCAACTCTGACATCTCTACCAGGTATGAAAGACTAGCCATAATGGCATTTGACAATGAGTGATGTCTTTATTTGACTAGGCTTTTCCCAATTCTGACATCTCTACCAGGTCCAGGGTATTGACTATGTTGATAAATGGTGAGATGGCACCTCTTTATTCAGACAGACTCTTCCTAGATTTAACATTTTTGGTAGGCTCAGGGGGACTCGCTATGCTAACAGTTGACGATGTGATGCTTGTTCATTCAGTCAAGCTCTCCTGAGCTCTAACATCTCTGAGAGGTCTAGGAGAATAAACAATGGGGAGTGTATATGTTGTGATCAATGTGACCAAATTTTATTGCACTCTTCTTCTTTTTTTAATTATTATTATTATTTCTAGACATGACAAAAATTAAATATATAAATATAAAGGGGCATTAATAATGTAATTTTTTTGACACGCGCATTTTTTTTCTCCTAACAGACATCCAAGCCTTTTACCAGGTTTTAGAAAAAACCAAGTATCTTGTAACTATGTGGAGATGATGGCCGTTGGCCTTTTTTTTCAGTTATGCAATGATAATGCAAATATCTTATTAGGTGGTTTATTTTTCCTGCGATAATGAAGAGTGCTAGAAATTTGACATTGTTTTGGAGTTGGTATTTAATTTATTAAAAGTTTATCATGTTCTTCATTGTTTGCAAAAAAAATAATAAAAATATAAAATGAAAAAGGAAGCGGGGAAGGGGGAGAAAGGTTTGAAAGAAAAAAAAGGGAGTTTTTTTTTAAAAATAAAATAAAATAAAAATAGTGAATAGTCATGAAAAGAAAAGTAAATACAATTGAATTATGTTGTCTATAAGGTAGCATTAATGTGGACACATATCAATAGAAAAAACACAAGCATTTGCAAATATTGATGATACTTTAAAACATGTAAATCTTTATAGGGTTGCATCGTTCAATGATGTTATTGGTGATTGCCTTTTTGATGTATTTCAAGTGTTGTTGCATTTCCGTTACACATCGAGAATGTTACAAACTGGCATCATTGACTATTTTATAGATTCTTTGAACAATAGGGATGCAAAGGCAAGACACTCATATGCAAATCAATTACATTTAGAGCTATTATATGATTTACATCAAATACGTGATAGAAGCCCGTACTTTGGATGAATGAAAGTTTTTACAAACAAGCTTACATATCAAGGTAAGATTGGTCTGTGGGGTGACATTTTTTATTTAATTGGTGATTGCCTTTTTGATGTATTTCAAGTGTTGTTGCATTTTCGTTACACATCGAGAATGTTACAAACTAGCATCATTGACTATTTTATAGATTCTTTGAACAATAGGGATGCAAAGGCAAGACACTCATATGCAAATCAATTACATTTAGAGCTATTATATGATTTACATCAAATACGTGATAGAAGCCCGTACTTTTGATGAATGAAAGTTTTTACAAACAAACTTACATATCAAGGTGAGATTGGTCTGTGGGGTGACATTTTTTATTTAATGGTTATGCAAATGGTTAAACATTCTTGTTTTTGTTTGGTCTGCAATGAGAAAAAAAATGTATATGCATTTCAACAAAGAAAGCTCTATTCCATTGTATTCAATTTTATTCCATGACATAAGCCCTATGCTTGGGCATTTTGAACCATTGTTTTGCAAAAAATATGCACTCAAAGGATGGTTTATAATACAAAGTTATCAAATATTTACAAAAAAAATAAATGTACTATGATGTTATTTTTCATGGCCTAAAAGCACATGGCATGTATAGAGCAAATAGTTTAGGCTCTAGTTGTGGTGAAAGCTTATTTGATGTTATTAGTTTGCTAATTGAACATGAATTTTATGGTCTTTCTCTTTATAACTATATGGCGTAATATTTTACGAATGTTGTTGTGGCACCAAATAGCTTTGCAATGACTTCTTTAGGACTTTGTGAGCATGAACTGCGAAAACAAGAGCCTGTAATGTTTTTTGACTAGAAAATGTATGTTGCAAATATTAGCATGCCATATTGAGCAAGTGGACTTAAAGGTAATGACTTTTATTATTCGTGGCTTTCAAACATTCTATAAAGCAATATCTGATTATGGTTAAAACAAACTAAAAATATTATAAAAATATTTTTCAATTGTTCTATTCAAGAGAAAATGTATAACATTGTTTTTTTAGACAAATACATTTCATATTCATTTCGAGCCATTGCAAATAATTCATATAAATCAGATTACATATGCATTGTCAGTAGATATTTCAATAGGGTTGTAAGATAGCGATGGATTCAAAGGTTTAAAAATAAGAACGGGGTCTTTTCGACTTTCCAAATAATGTGCGTGCAAACCTCTATTACAGAGACATCTAAAATTATGAATAGGCATCACGTTTCTCTACATTGTTTGAAACAAGTAGTGCATGAGCAAAAAAACAAAAAAATATAATGTAAACACTAAAAAAAATAGCTTGATGAGATGAAAAATCATTGAGATTAGTGAAATCAATAATACACTATCACAAAAATCAATAATTGGAATGTACACAGCGTGATCATCGAAGTATCAGGGTGATAAATAACTATCTAAAATTGATCAAAGACACGTCGATTCATTCTTATGTAGTTTGTGAACAATTACATTTCAAAAAGGATATTATTTTGGTTGACATTGATGTTGTAAAGCATTTGATTGTGTTTTTGCATATTCAACATTAAAAAAACTTGTTTTGGGCGAGAAAATATGCAAGCAATGTAAGAAATCTCTTGAAAATGGAAAAGTGACAACATTTGTTGTTCCTTTAAATGTTAGGAGAAATTAAAAAAATGTTGTTGTGAAGAGATTAACACTTTTAGAAGAAAGATTGGTTGCTTTGTGAATGTTTTTTGTGTAGGTACGAGAGCTTGGCTATAAATGTTCGTAATAAGCCTTGACATGAATGATTATAAATGTCCTTATGGACTTCGATCAGGTGCAAAAAACATTGCTTAAAGAAATGAATGACACAAAAATAATTGTAATAAAGATAAAACACAAGCTAGAATACAAAAATGCATATTTAATAGGAAATATGAGGCCTTCATGCATAATGAAAGCATTGTCTGAACTTTGTCAAGTGTCATTGTATAAGCAAGAAAATATTAATATTGATAGGGGTTGGCAAAGTAGTTTTGAGGAAATAAGAGAAAGAGGTATTGACGAGGTTGTGCTTGTTGATAACAAGACATCTATTGCTTGTGAAAATGAATTGGAACCTATCAATGAATCTTTGGTGCATGTTTTTTTTGATGCGTAGTCAATACATGATCTCTAAGAATAATTCATTAAGATTGATCCATTGGATGGACTCAAACCATTAGGTATATTCAAAGACAAATTCTCAAAAGAGATGATCTTCCCAACCCTATTTAATGGTTTTAATTGCCCTATGGATATGATAGACATAGTGTCGTACCAAAAAATAACAAAGTGGGAGATTTTACATAAGGAAAATGACATTGTGACACACATAACTAACATCTTTTTCAAATCTATCAAAATCATTATACGTCAGGTGTCATCTTATGCCTGGATATGCATACACAAAGGCAAATTGAAAAATAAAAAACTTTGTGCTAAAGATGTTCTAAACATAGACAGCATATAAAAAATTCTAAAATCACCCATAACTTATAGAGATTTTAAAAGCATTCGAACATCATCTGACTATTTTGAAATTTCAAGAAATAATATTTTTATAATGATTAAGCAATTGGCACCACTAACATTTTTTGTAACTATAACAAGTGCTCAACATTTTTGGGAGCCTTTATGCCATGCATTACAAAAAATGACTCCAGTATCAAAAAATAAACACAAAGAAACAATTGAAGAAGATAATATTGATATGATGATAAGAAAAAATCATGTTTTTTGTAGTCCCTACTTTAACCATAAATCTAATGCGTTCAAAAAGATGTTACATAATGAAGAATTATTTGTAAAGGTTTTGGATTTCTTTTTCGTGATAGAGTTTCAAAATAGAGGAAATGAGCATTTGCATTTCATGCTCTACATATAGAATGCACTTGTATATGGAGATTTCTATAATATTGAAATTGAGGATCTTATGGACAAATACATATCTTGTCATTCAACATTACTTAATAGCGATTTGACTAAAATGCAAACACATTAGCATACAATCACATGCAAAACACATATAAATTCACACTGTCTATTTAATTTTTCATTGCCTCCAATGCAAAAAATAAGAATATTAGAGCCATTGGATGAAACCAATGAACTATACAAAGAAAATGTCACAATAATTTTTTCTCAGCTTGAGCAAAAAAATATAATAAAGACACAATATTTCATATGTTTTTGCAAGAGGCAAACTTGTCCGAAATAGAATACATACTCTCATTACGATGTTGTATTTCGTGACTAGTTATAATGTTAAAAAGACATCTATCTGATGCTTGGGAAAATACATTTGTAAAAAAACATTTGGCATTATGGTATGCTAACACAGATGCATAATTCATTCTTGATGCATATGATGTTGTAACATATTACTGCTCCTATATGACAAAATTTGATTGTACACAGACAAACACAGTTTAAAAAGTGTGTGTTGAAACTATTCACAGTAATGACAACAAATTAAAGCTATAAAAAACTAGGGAATACACTCTTACAACATCAATAGATGTCTAGTCGACAAACCGTTCATATTGTATTGTCATTGCCTTTACATCATAGTTCGAGAAAAATAGTTTTCATAAACACATTATGAGAAGCAAAAAAATCTTACATTTTAAAATTTTCAAAGTTGTTGGTGCAAGAACCAAACACTTTAGAATATGTAACATGTGCTTCTCCTATAGAAAAATATATTATGAGGCCATTGCAATTGAAAAATGTATGCTTAGCTGAATTTGTTGCATATTACCTAGGTAAATGCACAAATAATAAGAAACATAAAAAATTGTGCATTATATGACATGTTAGATACAATATCCATGTGGATCCTAAAAACTGTTGTAGATAAAATATGATGTTGTTTATACCTTATCATGACAATGAAAACACACTGAAGAAAAACTTCAACACGTGGACTGATGCATTCTTTGCTCATAAAAAATAAGTAACAATGAATGGAAACATGTTTTTCACAAAGCCATTAACAAAATGGGGTGACATTTATATTATTGTAGAGAATATAGAAATTACTTCTGATTCACTATTTGTTATTGCTGAGGACAAAAAGAACAATCAGGCAGGAACAATTTTTATGCATATGACATAGCCTATGATTTGCATTGCATGAAAGATCATCAACTAGTTGACACTCGGCCTTTGAAAATGTTTTAGAAAACCAAACATCTTTTTTTGGTGAGCAGAGAAGAATAACTAGACTTGCAGAAGTAGCTGAATAGAGAGCAAAAAGCCATTGTGAAGGACATTGCAATCAGAAAAATGCTAGAGCCGGATAAGCCAATATATTTGTTTTTAACAAGGGGATCAAGCACAAGAAAAACATTTACTGTGAAAGTGATATATGAAACTTTGACACATATCTATAACAAAGAACTTGAAAGTGATCATTTGAAAGTCAAAGCCTTGGTTATTGCATACATTGGAAAAGCAACATACAATGCAAAAAACCTGATTGCACATTCTATTTTTCAACTTCCATATACATCTACGTGAATGTTGTCATTGGATTCAAATACTTTGGACACATTGAGAAAACACTATCAACAATTGTGTGTGTTATTTTTTAATGAAATATCTTTATTGAGAAGTCAAATGTTTTGTAATATTAACAAAAGAATTTGACAAATAATGCATACACTGATAAAGACATTTATAAAGATTGATGTTATATCTGTCAGTGATTTTTACCAAACAGAGCCTATTCAAGATACATGGGTTTTATAATAGCCGATATTGAATGGAGAAACAAATCCATATAATTTTTGGCTTAATAATGTAAAATGTTTTTAACTTCGACAAGTTATTCGTCAAAGCGATATTCAATTTGTTTCCATCCTAAACCGGATCACAACTTGTTAGTAGACAATGTAGGATATTGAATACTTGAATAATTTATGTTATAAATATCTTTATGAATGAACATCTCCATTCTTATTTCATAAAAATGATGATAAAAAACATAACACAAAATTGCTTGCACTTGTCAATGAAAAGACTTATACATTGAACGTGGTTGATAAAAAAATAAATTTATCTGATGAAATCATTACAAATAATGAAAAAAATTGCTTGCCTGATACAATTATTTTGAAACTAAACATATTAATGGAATTGATTAGTGGAAACTATGATATACAAGATGGATTGGTAAATGGTGTTGATGAAATTATCAAACATTATACACATGGACAAGTAGACATAGTTTGGATAGAAGTCAATGACATTAAAATTGGATCATTGCAATGAAAAAAAAGTAGAGCTTTTATAATGACCAGATTGTCAAAAATTGGACTCTGATAACAAGAATCTTAAATAAAATTTACATTAGAAAAACTATGGCTAAGGTGCGAGAGCAGTTTCTAATACAGATAACATGTGCTTGAACAATACATAGATCGTAAGGATTCATAATGGAAGCATTAGTGTTCGATCATGTCAGTGTTAAGTGGCATGGACTTGTCTATAGCATGTTTTCACGAGTCAAAAACATTAAATCATTATATCTTATGAATAAATTAGAGCCTAATAATTTTGTGATTTGTAATAGAGTAAATTTTGGGATGTAAAGATTGGAAACTTATGCATAGTGGTTGCCATTTTTTGCAAATGTTTCTCAAACATGTGATAGCCTTATTATTTTCTCACCGAATAAATAGAGTTTGAAATTGTACTTAGAATGTATAACACACAACTATGATCTTATGGATACAAGCATTTTATGTTTCCAGGAAATAAGTACTATGCATGTAAAAAGCGCTTTAGTTCTTGTGCAAAAATTTGTTGTCGCTTATCAATGAACATGCATGGAATAATGTCATGCTTTAGGAAAAATATTGTATTGAGAAACAACAAAGAATTTGCTATGCCAAACATGGTGACTATGACCCATGATATATTGTATTTAGATACATTGATACATATAATAAATATTTACTTGGCATCAAATGTACCAATAGATGATCTATTGGTATTTATAAATACAACTACTGGATTGGCACCTGAAACCAAAATCATATTTGATGGTGATTTCAATATTGATATGCTTAAAGAAATAACATTTAGATGATGTCTTTTTAAAATAATGTATTGGCATAGTTTTTCTTTTATATCAAATATGCCAACAATAAATGTAGGCACTTTAATAGATCACTACTGGACAAATATGAATATGAATAATACTAGATTTAGTGTTTGTAGTGCATATTGGACAAACCATTATGCATGTTGCCTTCATATTTTTCTTTGACAAAAAAATAACAATGACTTTGCAAATTTGAAAAAAAAAACACGTGTTATTTATTCTTGCAATTTCATTTACATACACCAAGTATAACTGAATAATTAAATTTGTCACTGTAGATAATCAATGGAAAATCAAAGTAGTAAAAGCAAAAGAAAAGGAATAAACATCTAAACAAATTTAAAAAATAAGTGTTGTGCTCCATTTGCAATGTGCATAGACCAATTATCTTTGCATTTGCACACAATATTTAGTTATTGATGTAGTCCAAAGAAACTTGGACAAAAAAATTTGGATATGGAGGCAAATGTGTCCATTTGTTTGATAAATAGAAATCGCAAGATAAAAACATGCTACAATGATAATACTTTATTTCTAGATATGAAAATTAATTATTTTTGCATGCTTGTGATTTTTTTTTTGATGTTTGTTGGTTAGCAATGTCACATTTAGAAGACCTAAGAGCTTTTGTTGTGATACAAATATGAAACTATACATGTGAACAGAGAAATACACGAAGCAATGGACAAAACACATCACTTATAATATGCTCTCTTTTTTTCTCCATCTTTTAGTCGAAAAGATCCTTATGAAAGTTGAAAAAAATTATGTCCAAGAAAGTGGATATAGATCCATCTAAATATGTTAAGTAGGATCTATAAATAGGAGAAATGAGGCTAGCAAAATGATAATATTTTATTTATCGGCTACGATAAATTGGTTGTCTTTTCTTGTTGACGATCTCTTTTTTGTTTCATTCTTTTTCTCATTAACAATTACAAAATCTAGGATGTTGATGGTGTTGGCTTATGCTTAACAGAAAATTGAATATGTGAATAGGGGAAAATGTCAACCAACACGTGGTGATAAACTAGATAAATATCGAGCAACGTAAGGAATCAAAACAACAAAGTGTGGATCTGGAAATAGAGCTAAAATAATAGAGACCAAAAAAATGGCAATTTTTGCCTTTGCATAACTTGTTGTGGAGTTTTGTTATTCATCACATGTGGTCTGTTATTTTATTGACATGGAACTTGTGATTGGGTTTAATTTTTTTGGTTGAAATAAAGAAGAAAAAAATGTCATTATATAATAATATAAAATATTTTATATTCATGGTTTTGATTTCAAAATTGTTGTTGCAATGCAAATGCAAGGCAAAACATACCAATGTCAATCATTGATCTCTCGACAAAAAGTTTTTTAAGGTGATGTGTTGGTTATTTATGGCACTGGTTTCATCAAGAATCCAAATCCATCATCAAAGGCAGAAATAGTGCATGTAGATCTTGTTGACAAATTTGGTCAATTGATAATAATTGTAAAGATCAATAACAAGTTGATTGATAAGTTCTTTCCCCAGTTTTAGGCTAGTAATAGTCTGTGCATTATAGACTTCGTGATAAAAAATAGAAGTCAATATGAAAGAGGGGATGTCAAGTGTTGTATTGTCTTTAAAATGAAATTGACTATGGAAAACATTGTGATTATGTGCAAAGAGAAGAAACTCACTCTAGATATCACTATACATGATCTTATGTAATCAGATAATTTATATGTAATGGGTTCATTGGCTTTTGTAATAGTCAGGTATCAAAAAAATTATAACCGATACAAGTTTCATCTGATAGATGACGAAATCGATGAAAACATGGCAACTGTAAATGCTAATTCTAGAAGCTTATAACTCTTATTTTTTTCATGTTTTTGAAAGATAATTCACTTTGAACTAACATATACAAATCCACTTTTTTTTTCAAAGCACTAACATTAAACAATTGCTTTGCAACTTGTCATAAATGATAATTACAAACATGTATATTCTTGTGTTCAGGATATATTGTCAACATCAAACAGACCAATAGTATTATTCAAGCACATTGTTAGAAACAATATCAAAGACACCCCTTTGCTCCGTGCAGGCAAGTCCACATTTTTTGATATACTAAATGACAAACATACAAAATTTTATTGGAAAAGTTTAGCAAAAAACAATGTTGAGGCTAGTATCTATCTCTGACTCATCGTTTTTAGTGAGAAAAAAAATGTTAGAAACAAACAATAGACTTTTAATAGTTTGAGAATATGATAGCTTTTGTTTTTTTTCTTGATTTGAAGGTTAAAGGCCTCTTGAAAGTGAAAAATGTTTATGCTTCACCTTTCCAGCTATTTTGTGACCATTTCAAGCTCATGATCATGAATGGTACTTCTTCAATAGGCAATCATGCATATTGCATAAATTGTCAACAAAATCAAATGTATTCATATCAACATTCATTACAATGTGTTGTATAAATAGATTGCATTTTTAATGGAACTCTTCTGAATGAAAACCTACTAGATCTCATCAAAATCTCTTTTGATCAATATAGACAAGATATATCAACTATCATGTTTTTGCTATGACACTTTCAACTACATGGTAGTTTTGCACTTGTTGTAAACAACATCATCATATCTATTAAGAATTATTTCTTACTTCACGTGTTTTGATTTTTTTTGTTTTATTTTGCAATAAAATAAAATAAAATAAATAAGAAGAAAAAGAGAAAATGTAGACCAAAAACAAAGTAATTGATTTATCGCTCACATTGATTACAATCTATATTATTTTTATTGAATCTAATTATTATTATGATTGATTTTTTATAGTTGGCAATTTTAATAGAGATTGACACTCTCCTTGCTTTTGATTTCTTTGCAGACCACCAAACAACTGACTACATGCAAGATCATGCATCTGGATTGTAAAGTATAGAATGCTTATTTGAAGGCATAATCTAAGTAAGGATGTTTACAATTCTGAGAATGATAAGAACAATGAATTTAGAGATATTTTGTTTAGTGCAAGCAAGCTCTTCTTAGATGTTAGACTTTTTCACCTTTATATATTTATTCTCTTGTTTGGATAAATTTTTCAACATCGTGACTAATGGATTGGACAATAGAGGCCACTGTTGGTTGGGCCCATCTTACTCTTGTTTATTCTTTGTTGAATACATAACAAAGTTTCTAGATAGTATTGTCATGATTTGGTTTTTAGCTACACATGTGACCTTGAATTTTATTCAATAAATGATGGTGCTTGGATGATTATGACCTTATAGGGCACCATATAGTTGTTATTGATATTGTCGAATCTAGAATTATTTGAATCTTATCAATGTTTGACCTACTTGACTTTCGGTGTGGACATATTAACTCTAGGGCATGTGGCCATTCTATTTAGTGTTATGTATGTATCAAAATTTGGTTGAAAAACTAGCAATGTTTGGCTTATGTGGTGACATAATTTTCTCATATTTGTATATTTTTGTTTTGATCAGTTAGAGTTCAACAAATTGAGCCTTGATTTAATGCGTTATCCTTATTCAATCTTATTCTTAAACTAGGGAAAGATGTGTTATAATGGTAATGACTAGTATACATTATTTTAACTATGCCATTTCCATAAAAAAATTAGTCTTAAGCATTATCTCTAAATTATATGTGATGTTTCATCTTTTGTGATTTGTTTGTTGTGTATGTCTTTGTACAAATAATTTGTTGGTTTAGTTTTCAATGTTATTTTAGGAAAAGAATTTTATTATGAGCGACACTCGTAAATTATGTCCTTTTATCTTTGACTATGTTGCATTGACCTTTCTTAACACTTATAGATGTGGCTTTGGATGGCAAGGCTAGAATTGTAAGTGGTTCTTATAGAATGAAGTCAATTTTTGATATGATAATTATAATACTCTTAGTGTAAATTATATATTTAATAATGGGTGCTATATTTCATTATGATTTTGATCGCGGAGAATTTTTTGGTGTTAAGAAGTCAAGACACCTTTTTTTTTAGTTTTTTTAAAAGTTTCATTCTTGTTCTCGCATACTCCCTAGATAGCTACAGATATGTGCATGCTAAAGTTTTATTGTCAAAAAAAAGATAAGGAATGACCTGAAACATACATTGAATATAAATAAGCATGATAAGATTATTTTTTTTGCATTTCTGATTTAGGTGAAGCTAACTTCTTTATAGTGAGAGTGTCTTTTGGCTTGACTATGATTTGTGTCATGTGGCTCAATTCTATGAGTATTATTTTAATATTGTATTTCTATTCGTCAAAAGTATCTAAAAAACTTGTTTTGATCCTTGATTCTCAATTCTTTATGATTGTCATTACTTTTAAAAACTTAGTGCATTCGTTCAAACATTGTTTGATAGGTCTGAAATAACTTACAATTTTTTTAAGATGGCCTGTCACAGTCTGACTAAATTTATGGCATTATTTAAACATTCTTGCCTTTGAAAAATGAACCAAGAACTTGTCATTCATAGGAAAATGCTTTTTTATTATTTTAAAAATGTTGTGTGTTTGGATCTATGATTGAATTTACCATAATCTATGTAATTGTTTTAGGTAAGTGAAGTGGAAACACTAAATCTAGTTTGATGGTTTTGATTTCTTGCTTTGTGTTTAATTTCTTTTACTAGTTTATATTTTTCAAAGCTAGTGACCTCAAAGAAGGTCCTTTATTTTGGCATATGGTTGTATCACATCATTGTTGGCATGCTTAAAATATGGAAAATCCCTAGATAGATGGGCTTATACTATAATATTTGAAATGACTTAGATCTTTGTATTCAGATTATGGCTGGCATAGTTATTGTTGTATTACTATATTTATGAAGGAACTTTGGTGTTTACATTTATTTTCAAATGGTTATGTTGTATGTTCAGTATATAAATACATGTTTGTGGGATTGATTGTATCCAATTTGATAGTAATTATTTGGTTGAACTTTAAATTTATAATTTATGAGGGTATGAGAGAGAAATTATTTCATTTTTTATTGTGATCATGCATAGATGCTAGTATGTCTTGAATTGTTTATTTGATTAATAATTGCATCCAATAATAATATAATTCTATGTAGATATTAGAAAATTTGAATTATGTGATCATCAAATAAACATAGTGAATATTGGATCTATTATTATGTTTAAGATAGTATTATCATTCTTTTTAGAATTGGAATGGTTTCATAGTTAAAAGATGTAATTTAATTATCTATTTCAATGCAGTAGACAAAATTAAAGGTTATGATTGAGATTTGTTGTTGAATGAGGACATAGATGCATTTAAGCTAAAAATGTTAGTACTTTAGAAATCTATATTTATAATTAATTACATTGATTCCGGTGTCAATAAAGAAAAAAATATGTTTATCTAGTTTGGACTATGAAATTATTGCATATACTTAGAACATGCATGGCATTGAGATAATGATATGAATAAACGATATCTAAGTGGTGAAAATTTCCTGGCATCATTTTAAATAGGATTCATTGGAATTTTTTGTTAAATTTAAAATATAGTAAAGTTATAATAATATTGAGTGATTGAATAGCGAATTGAACTAATGTGTTTAATTGAAGCTATTTTTTTTGTATATGTGTTACAACTATAACTCTGTGGACCAAATTTAACTAAATTTCTATTTACAAAAACATATAGTGAACAGACTTTGATGAAAACCAAAGTATGATTTCAATGTGTCCTGCCAAACATTAGCACCAACACTTTGTTGTTGAAAACGTAAACACTATATGAAAACTTGTAGGTAAGCACAGGAATGATCAGTACTTACAAAAAAAAAGGAAAGAACTTACACAAAAAATACAACAACTAATCCCATCATAATCATGAAAAACATATATTGAAAAAGTGCTAATTCAATCAATCATATCATTATTAATAATTTAAACATGCAAATGAAATAAAATCAAACACAGAAAAAAGAGGCTTTGATAGAAACAAAGCTTATGTTTGAAAAAAATATTTAAAATTGCTACAATTATCAATCTAGATCATCATTACAGACCATAGTGCAGAGAGTTTACAATAACATTTTCAACCATTTTTTTGTTCATCCCTAAAAATACAATATGATTCTTTTATAAATAAAGAAGGATTGGGACTCACCTCCAAAAAGCATAAGGATCCCATCTTGGGCCACGATGGCCACTCATTACAATTACAACTTTATTCTAAAAAAATAAAACCAAAATAAATTCAAACAAATATATGAGAATCATCTCCAAACATGCAGATGTGACTAAGAAGCACCAGCTCCCAACTATGCCAATTGGGCATTCTTGAATTCCAGTGTGGTTGATACCAAATTAAACTCTTTGTCTAGCTTGGCCGAGTTCATTGGAGGCTCTCTGAAGATCACATCTATTTGGTTGCTAGTCTCCAAAAGACTTGAAAAATTGCATCCATCAAGGCCTAGACTCCTGAAACTTGGTTTATGCTTGCAATGCATTGGGTTGACAGATCTAACACTGCTTAAGCTCCTTATTGATTTGACCTAGTCATTTTCTCCCTCATAACCTAGTTGAATTGACATAGGTGGACTTTGAATTCACCTTGATCAAGTAGACTACCATTTGGGTGGAACAACATAAAGATATTAACCTCTTAGAAGTATGTCAGTTTCTTTTTCTTAACCTTTTACATCAATTCTATGGCAATACAAGCCAAGGCTAGACACACCTCCATCCCTACTCTCATGTTTCTGACATAGATTTGATATGGTGCCAAATATGAGGTGGGCATCATCTTTAGCTTTGAGAACATCCCTTTATAGATCATTACCTATAGTTTTTGGCATTTCCCATAAATCTCCATGATTCTTCCCATGTAAGCTTGTGTCCTATGTATAATTGAATCAGTTTCAGCTCGAGTCTCCATTACATTCCCCAAGATTGAAAAAAATAATAGGAGGGCATCTTTAACCTATACAATTAATTTGATTGGGAATGTGATTTTTACTTGAGCCTCAATATTTTGGACTTGGCTATCATGTCCTTGAGTAGTTTATCAAACATGTTATGGGTAACTTGCATGATAGATAATGGGTCCTTAGTTATCTTCTCTTCCCCAGTAGTAGTCCTCAACTTGGTAAGGGAAAACAAATTCTGATGGGTTTACCATATCATAGGGTTCCCTTCTTGCACAAACCTTTGGGTCAGTGCTTCTTCATGCTCCTAAAGGCTCTATCAAAACTCCATTGCACATTTGGGTTGCCCTGGACATCCATTCGTGGACTATGTGATCTTGGCATCATCCATTGAGTTGCTAGGGCTATAAGAGGTGTAGCTAAAATAATGGTCATGGGTAGAGAACCAAGTGGAAGAGAGACAAAAGAAGTGGAAATAGTGAAAGAGGAAATGAGTGGATTGGAGGTGGCATAGGAGTGAAGGGAGGGAGAATGAAAGGAGAAGCCCATGGGAAAAATTGAGCTCACCATTATTCCTACGTCAATTTCACCTGAGGTGGGATTGGTCCTAGGAATAAATCATGGAATAATAGAGAGGAGATGAGTTGATTGAAGGTGAAGCCAACAGGGCCTTGGGCTAAGAAGAGAGGGGATATAGAGCCAGTCGTTAGGCTTCTACTAATGGAGTTAGAGCAGTCGAAGGATGGGTGGCCTTATATTTTTGCTTTGGTCTCTTCTCTAGATTGGCCATGGATATTGGGATGAATGATCTAGTTGTGACAGCCAAAGTTATAGAAGCTACTATCAGATGACTTATAACCATAGAAGGAATAATCGACCTGAATGGAGTGGGAATCGAGAGCATATTTGCTAGAGGTGGTGGACTCTTAGAGGTTATATTTACACTTGTTATTGAGGGCATGCGCAAAAAAGGCATCAAGAAGATTGCAGACTATGATATGGGTAGAATGGGAGGCAAATCAAAAGTGATAATGCTTGAAATAACTAAGCCCAAGTGTATTTGGGCAAAAGGTAAAGCAAAAAGATTAGGAAATGGCATAAGTGAAGCAGAAGTAGTGGGTGCAGGAATAGAGAGTCAAAACACAATAGAAGTAAGGGCCAAAAGATAAATAGGAGGAGATGGAGGAGTGAGCGATCAACCTTAGATAGGTGCTTATTGAGTATCATGTTCAGGGCTTAGGATTTAACTAAACCTAGTATCAAATATCAAAAACTATAGTGTTGTTGATTCAACAAATTATGCTTACATTGCTTGATGTCATGTAGTCCAAGCTCGTGGCTTGGGGGAAGGCACTGCCAAAGTAGGTAGAGTCAAACCACTAGAAACATGTAAAGGAGGTAGAGGCATAGGCAAACCTTGATGAATTGGGGCTATTATTGGAAACAAAGATCGAGAAACTAAGGCTGTCAATAGAAGTGAGACTAGAGGAGCAAGTGGAGGAGATGAAGAGGCAACTTTAGGAAGAGAAGATGGTGTGACACCCTTCAGTATCTTACATGAGATCACCATAGTGGCATATGGAGGAGGAATAAATGAAGCTTAAGAAATTGAAAATGTGGATGAAAGTGAAACTTGAGGAATTGAGACTATCGGTAGAAGTAAATTTTGAGAAACTAGGACTACTACTAGAAACAAAGCTTGAAAAGCAATTGGGAGAAGTAGAGTTGTAATTTGAGGAAGAGAATGTGGTGAGACGGCCTTCAAGATTCTTTGTGAAATGACTAAAGAAGTTGTAATTGAATCCTTTGTGGGTTGAGTAGGAGTTGGAGCAGTTGCTGAGGGACCTGCCTGATCCTTTTTCTATTTGTTCTTCTTGTTAGTCACTAACCATAATTGCACTTCCCAGTCATTGACAACATTCAAGTAAAACTCATCATTATCCTCAACCTGATGGTCATAGTTGATGTTGAGTTGAGGTTCATATTGTGACAAGTGAGCCCAAACTACCCCTTTAAGGTCCCATTACTAAAGTTTGCATTTTATCAGAGTGAAGGAGTCTCAACCCACCACCTTTTGTATTAAGAGAAAGTTTGTATTTTATTAGAGTGAAGGAGTCTCAACCCACCACCTTTTGTATTAAGAGAAAGATCTTGTAAATGTGCCCTTGTATCATGATGGGGAGTGGAGGTCACATCTTCTACTAATGAGCTATGTAGTGGTCAAGGATACCATTCACTAATTTATAGGTGATCTCCTGCTTTGCTAGATAGTCAATCACATGGTATGGCAAGTACATGGGTTCATCCAAGAAGCCTATGAATCAGAACACTATGTCATTTTTATATAACCAATAGTCCCTTATGGTTGTGATGGACTCTCATATTGCATTTAAAATTTGGGGTATGGGAGCTTCATTGATCATCTAGTACACCATAAATGCTCATAGATGTCCCAAACATATTGGTGGAATTGGTAACCATAGAGCTTGAAGAACACCACATGGATAGTTTGGCCATTAGGAATCCAAGCAGGAAAGACTAAAGGGTTGAACAAGAGTGTTCTATAAATGACATCAAACACATAACCCATTATGTATAAATTATGCTCATTATGGGCATCTATAATAGTCTGGACCGAGTTGAAGTTGATCAACCCTCTAAGGATCGAGATGTCAGAGTGAGTCAAAATCATGTGCAATAGGGGCACCCATAGCTCGTTGACATGCAGAGAGTCTGACTCTCTAAACAATTGATTCAAAAGGATCATGCCTAGTCATATCTCTTCTCAAAAAGTGCATACTATGCAAACATTAATCTTTTCTATTTTCAGCCACTTGGAGTTTGGGTTCTCAACCCAATCATGGAGAATAGTATAGATCTAGTTATCACGCATCTAGGTCAATACTACTAGTGCATCATATGAAAATAAGAAGTCTGGTATGTAGTAGTATGTCTTGAAGGTATTTCTAAATATGTTGATAATATGATGCTGAGAAGTGGGTGAATGAACGCAATCATTAACACCATCTTATACTTGGATGCCCTTGTGAAGAATGTCACCCATTAGTTTGGTATAGGGAATGCTAGCTGGTCTAGTTGTGGCTCTATGGAGTTCGTATCTTTTATAGGACCTAAGGGCATCCTTGTATTTAACCTACTAGTCATCAACATCACCAGAGTCCCTAGGAACCTGCTCGATTGCTTTGTATATGTCATTATAATGCTTAAATATAGTTAAACCAATAGGGAAAGTGGTGTCCCAGTACTCAGGATTTGGATTTATTTTAGAATATGTACCGACCATTGAAATGGAATAGAAAAGGAACTGGGAAGCTTTTGGGTGTATAAAGCACATGATATAGAAGTTGTTTGTGGATTTCAAAACAAGAAATGCAACATTTATTTTAAGTCAGCAATGGTAATAGTTAATGAGCTTCCTTTAAGATTTAAAATATTGTGCGTGCATGTCCCTACATTGATGTTAATTGACATCTCGCTTGCAATGGATTTGAAATTTGAGTTGGTGACAAGATTTTCTCCTTTTAATTCCAAATCCAAAATTGAATTCAGAGTACATGATCCTTTGCTACAAATCAGATATAACATTGGTGATGGGATGTTTCCCAATCTATCTAATCCAGTCTAGCTTCCCATTCTTTTGATGATGAGCATGTGTCAGACATACAATCATATACCTTGGAGTTTCCTTGGCTAGTCCCTATTTTCTTATACATGTTATTATTCTATCAATTTTTTATATTAATAGTCATCATCTAAGCACATCTTCATATTCTATGCCTTCATCTTGAATAGAATGATGTGTCACCCAGCGACACATGCCGTGCCCTAATCGGTCTTGCTTAATAGCTTGTAATCTATTCTGAGCTTTCCAAGTCACAAGTGACAACTAGTTAATCTCTATATTATGTGATGTGATAACTTCCCCTCTAGCTAGGCTTTCCTAGGTTCTAACACTTCTAACATGTCTGAGAGACTCATCTTTCTACCTTAAAAAAGTATGGAAGGTAGACAATCACACACCTTGAAGTTGCCTTGGCTAGTCCCTGCTTTGACACACGTGTCATCAGTCTATTGGCTTTTTATTAGTGGTCATCATCTAAGCATGGTTTTTCACTGCATATCTTTATTCTGACCATGATGATTGTTTCCCATGGAAACATACCACACTGTAATAAGTTTTGCTTGACAAATCCTACTTTATTCTGAGCTTTTCAAGTAACAAGTGACAATTAGTTCATCTTTGCATTGTGTGACATGATAGCTTCCCAATGAGTTGACCTCTCTCAACCTATGACATCTATGATAAGTCTAGGAGACTCACCTTTCTTGCTCATGAGTGCAAAGTAGGAATGTAATCACATACCTTTAATTTATATTAGCTAGTCCCCACTTTCTGACACATCATCTGCATATTGGATTTTATTAGATAGTCATCATTTAAACAAGGATTTGCATTTAATGCCTTTATATTGAACAATATGATGTGTCACCCAATAACACATATTGGGCCCCATTTAGTTCTGCTTAACAAATCCTACTTTATTCTGATATTTTCAAGCCACAAGTGGTAATTAATTCATCTTTGCATTACATGATGCAATAGATTCCCATCGAGCTGGGTTCTCCTAGGGTCTGACATCTCTGACATGTTTGGGAGACTCACCTTTATCTTTTTAAATGGCATATTTATTTGTCATTGTGCCCTACTTTATTGGTTTTTGACATCTCTGACATGTCCTCTGCACTTCCTTCTTTAACTTTGAATGACATGACAAGTGCCCATTACATTGGGCTTTCCTGAGATCTGACATCTTTGATAGGTGTGAGTAAGTGACCTTTCTGATTCTAAATAACATGGTAATCTAGCATTGGTCTAGGTTCTCCCAATGTATAACATCTATGATAGGTCCAGGGAACTAATCTAACTTGCTCTGAATCATGTGGTGATCTCCCACTAGACCAATTTTTCCTAAGCCTTGACATTTATAACAAGTCTGAGCGACTAGCTTCTTTGCCCTGAATGACATGCTGATTTCCCATTAGATGGTGCTCTCCCAAGCTCTGACATTTTTGACAGGTCTAGGAGACTAGTCTTGTCAGGATCTTGCTCCACCAATTAGAGCACATATGATTACTTCTTGTATTAGCAACTAAACACAGAATTTAACCAGAAGTAACAAGTAACTAGAAATATGAAACAACACAGGAATATGAGAGACAATACACAATTGTATTAATAATCACTCAGAAGAAAATACAATAAAGAAGATGCCACTTCTTCTTCCACCTCAAAGGCTCGCCACACCTCAAGACCTTCTTCCCTCTCTCTCTCGATCCCAACAATCAACTCCAGTATAGAATTGATGTTCACCTCCACCAGTCAGAAACAACACTGCCAGTACACCAAGTACACAACCATACTCCAAGTAGATCTCCTGCTCTCTGCTGCTACCTGCAAATCACTAGACCTTACTCACCATTGTAGATCTCCAAAAGAAGCCATGCACACCTGCTGACCAAGATCATACATATAAGAAGAACCCTTCTGATTCTCCAAACCAGCACCCACACTTGGTACTGTGGCACTAAGAGGAACACACCATTGCTCTCCTCTCTCTGAAGGAGCTTATTTGCTCTCTTACTCTCTAGCACTAATTTACAATACAGCCCATGAGTCTATATATAGATCTCATGCTTACAATAATTAGACATTCTTAATTACAATAATTAGATCCGCAGCTTCTAGTCTAAATTTGGCTCTTGACATGCAAACACTTGGTTCATTAGCTAACTGCCCATAAAACACTCGCAGCTCGAACCATACAGGTGACTGACGTCAGTCCCTGTCTGCCTGGGGGGTGCCGATGCCGGTTGACTTCTGATCGACGTCGGTTGCCTTTTGTCTCTACCCTACCGACGTCAGTTGGCCTGATCGACGCCAGTGTCTGTAACACTCAGCAAACACTCTGCAACCTCCTTAACTCCTCCTGTTTCCATCCTGGTGAAGCTTTTAGCTCCACAACCTAACAAGTCTTTCTAACTCAAATTGATAATACTTGTACCTTTATTTTGAACAAGATGATGTGTCACCTAGGAACATGGGCCACACCCCAGTTGATTATGGTTAACTACTTGTACTTTATTCTAAACATTTAGAGTCATAATAAATAACTATTTTACCTTTGCATTATATGATGTAGTACCTTAAAATCTAGATAGGCTCTCCTAGGCTCTGACAAGTCTGGGAGACTCATCTTTCTAATTGGGAATGACATGCCAATCTCTCATTGAGCTCAACTCTTTAGTTTTTTATACCTCTAATAGATCCTAACCACTACCCTCTCTGACACCAAATAACAAAGCCAATGCCCATTGCGGTAGGCTCTTCTAGGCTCTGACATCTCAGATGGGTGGAGGGAGTCACCTTTCTGGCTCTGAATGATAAGGTGATCTATGATTATCATGGCATAGACACACCTCTAATATGTCTGACTAGTATGTAGATCTGTCTCTCTGAGTTTAAATGATGGGGTGAGTTCTCATTATGCTGAGCTCTCTCAGGTTATAACATCCATGGCAAGTTTGGGTAAATGGCCTCTCTAACTTTGAATAACATGGTGGACTATCATTGGGTTGTGCTCTCCCAGGATCTAACATTTTTGATGGGTATGAGAGACTGAACTTTCTCCTTTTGAATGATGTGGTGAGTTTTCATTAGGCTAGGCTTTGCCAGATTCACTAGACGATGAACTAAAAGTGACAAAAAAGAAAACCATTCATTAAAACTTATATGTTAGCCACATAACACTTGATTTTGCTTTAGAGGATAATGAGTTTCTTGCTATGGTAAAAAAAATGGATCTACAAAACATTTTCTCATGAAAATCAATCTGAGGTGTTATTGACATGATATGCTAAAAACAAACAAATAGTACTTGGTGTTTTGTTTGAAAATTTAAAAAAAAAATTTAATGCCTGAGCAAAATCAAAGTCATGTTTGTTTTTAATTTTTTAGCAGATGTCATGGCATAACAGGCACAATAGATATTTCTTGTACAAACATAGTAACTATTTTGAGTTTTTTTATTGATTTACTTTCCATAATTTAGTAATTGTTAATGACTTGTTCAAAATTTGATCAACCCACTCTATTCATTATTGCATAATTCACTTTTTTATTATTATTTATATCTTTTGTTATGGGTTTGACTTGTTTTGGCTATTTATCTTTTTCCTATTGTAACATTTAAATTTATAATCACAATTTTTTTTGAAACAACACATTGTGATTATAGGGCACACAAAATCTAATTTTTTTAGTAGTTAAAACATGTCCAACCCTTTTTTTCCACTATACCTATCCACACATGAAAAAAAAAGACAGTGACCACCTGGATTTCCATATTATTATTGGTAACCGTTAATGGACCTTGTTTAGGCTCGTGCATGCATTTTCCTACATTAATGTCATTTGATAGCTTACTTGCTTCAAATTTGAAAATTTGAGTAGGGGTTGGGATTTTTCCTTTAATTTCCAAATCTAGAATTAAATTCATAGCCCATGATTCTATGTCGCTAGACGGATATAACAATGGCAATATGATGTTTTTCAAAACTGTCTAATCGGGTCTAGTTTCTCATTCTGCTAAAAACAAGTAAGTGGCAACATCCTTTAGTGTTTTCCATAGCTAGCCCATGTTTTTTGACATGTGTCACCCCTCTATATATTTTTTAATTGATGGTCATCATTTAAGAATTGTTTTATGTTCTATGGCTTTACGGTTTGCAGGATGATTTGTCACCCAAAGGACTAGTGGTGCATCCTAATCCATTTTAGTTAACCATTGACACTTCATTCTCAGCTTCCCAGGTCACAAGTGGTGACTAATTCATTTTCACATTATATGGCATCATAGTTTCCCATTAGACCTAGCTCTTCCAACTTTTGATATCTCCAACAAATCCAAAGATCTTGCTTTTTTGACTCTATATGGCCTGACGATCTTCAATTCAGTCGAGCTTTGCTAGGTGATCGTATCTCTAGCAGGTGTGGGAGACTCTTCTCTGATGTTGAATGATGTGATGAGTCCCTAATGGGTGATGATCTCCTAAAATTTGACATATTTGACAACTCTTGAGGATTTATTTTTTTTACTCTGAATAATGTTGTGATCTCTAATTAGGCCTAGCTTGACCAGGATTTGACTTCTATGGTAGTTTTGAGAGACTACCCTCTCTAACTTCAAATAACATAGCAAATATGTTCAAATTCAATACATGCCATGGAAACCCTTTGTCAGAGCATTAAGTACTGATAAATGAGTGTTAACTAAATTCACTACTTTGAAATCTACCAAATCAAATAAAAAATGTCATTGCACATGTTGTAATAACATAACTTAATAGATAGATAAGACTGCTAATGTTTTGGCAAATATTACAATAGACCAATCAATAGATATTATCATTGATAATCATAGTTATGCTTCGCTGACAACATCTGGCATTGATATTAGCAATCAATTTCATTTTTTCTCTTTCTTTGCATTCACCACTGCCATATTTTAGCTATGATTCATTCCTGTCTATTTATTTCCTTCCCAATGTTGTTTTTTTCCAATAATGTGGCTTTGAACTCTTTGTTCTTGTCATTTGGTTCTACTCAAATTTCAATGGAGCCTATTGTGCAAGAAGATTTGGGTCATACTTTATTTCTATGCTCCTAAAAAAATCACAAATGGCTTTCGTTGGTAAAGTCTCACCCCATCATCTGTACAATATCTTCTAGATTCCTTCTGAGCAAATTTTCAATGCTATCATTTCTATCATCGAGGAAGAATTTATCTCCGCCACTAACATGATCAAAGTTAGTTCTATGGCTAATTTTGTGTTTGCTACTAGCATAATGTTCTTTCTCTCTAATAAGGAGAAGGTGAAATCCTTGGTTGAATTATTTGTTAATCTAGTCTCCAGGGTCAATTTGGATGAAGTTATAACAACCCTAGATGATGATTAGGGAGATCCTCTGCCATTATTTGGTAGAGACACGTTTAGGTTCATGTTGATGGCTGCATTCAGGGACCTAGAGAAGAAATTCTCTCTTCTCCATAATTATATCTAGTCCCTAGTTTTTGAGATGGAATCAGATAGGTTGTCAAGTTCTTTGTTTCCCCCACCTTTAAATAGTGCTTTGTCACCTCTGCCTGCTATAAAAGTCATATATGTCATTTGCCACTCACCTTGAAGAATTGAATCACTCATATTATTGGCTAAGCTAGTGTTTCATGGCATTTCCATTTCTCCTCCATCATTGGTTAGACAAGCTTCAACATCAGTTATGGTAGCTTTGAGTGAACATTTGGTTGTAAATTAATGCAAGTATGAGTAGTTGAACACTCTATTTGCCTCAGTGGTTCCTGGTTCTAATGTGATAGTTGTTGATTTAGCTTGTGGAAAGTGTCCTTTGTTGGCTAGTGAATGTTCCAGGCCTATCTCTGCTTTCAAGTGTATTGAATCACACCAATTGACTAGATTTGTGAATGTACCCTTTTTTAAAATCTAATAATGGTTTTTTTTTGCCCTCTGCTAATACATATTAAGTTTTTTTGTAATTTGACTTATTTATGGTAAGGAAATGAAAATATTTTGGTTAGTGTTTTTTTTTTGTATATTCTTCTTTTCAAAATTTATGACATGGTTAATATGTATACATCATTCTTTTTAGTTGTAATAGTTGATGTTTTTAATTTATGACCAACGTACTAAGTGAATGGATAGAATTGTGTCTATAATGGGTTTATGTATGAATTTTTTTATTTTATTTTATCAGGCATGAGTCCCATAGATCCATTATTTATTTTTAAAAAGGGGTAGGGGGTCTAAATATTGTCAAATATTGTAACTACTTAAACATCTATACCTACAACCTTTACTAAACAATTTAGATGATAATATCCTTTTTAGATAATATCTATCTTGAAAATAGAGTGATGTGATAGCTTATGTTGTCGCATTTGGGTGTTAACCTCTTTCTATGAGGCTATTATAATTAAAGCCATTTCACAACTAAACATTTTCTTGGTTAGATGTAGGTACTAAAGCTGCTTCATGACTCTTGTTTTATTTTTGAAATATTACATCTGCTAATCAATTTTTATTATGCAAGGGTATTATGAAGGGCCTACTGATACTATTTTTAATGAGTGGTGGCTCCCCCAAAAATGAAAGATATAGAAATTGGAGATTTTTTATAAAAAAAATTTAAGGAACAATAATTTTTTAGGGAGAAAGTTTAAACTGGTAAAGAAAATAAGGTTGTGGAAGTTTTCTATTCTTAATAGAAATTTATGAATGGATAAATTTCATTTAAATTTTTATTATAAATAGATATAAAATAATTTCAATTATTACTCTTTAAAAATTTATAAGAAAATCTAGGAGCCCCTCTTTCCATGGAACCACTTCCTTAAAAGTTTTGTTAATAATTTAAAGACTTAACATAGGAAGGATGTTCTTTTTAAATTTCTCTTGTTTGTCTTTTGCTTTTTAATTTTTGGAAAGTGTGGGAACTCACACTCTTATCAATGTTAAGAAATTTAGATTGAGGATATATATTATATGGCTAGAGTAGATGGAGAATTTGACCTCCATTTATGATGTTTGATTTATTGGGAATCCAATAATTGTGGGTTAACCCCATATAATTAATGAAAAATGCACATATAACTATAAAAAAATCATTTTGAGCATGCTCATTGCTTTCTTGAGCATGTTGGTATGCACTTTCCAATATAAAGTATTGTTGTTAAGGCATATTCGGTCCAATATTGAGATCTAACATATTTATTCATTATTTGGTACTTTCTAATCTTATCAGTGAACAAAATTATGCCACATAGGTTTTATATTTGATTATTCAAATATTAGGTTAAAGATGTTGTAGAGTGTTAGAGCGAGAGAGTAGTATAAAGCACTAGATGTATGTGGGATTTTGGGGTTTCCCCATTTCATCATGCTATCAATCTGTCTTTGATCTAGGCAAGATTAATTCTATTCTAACAATGCATTTATTGTGCTGAGTCAGACTGACCTTTAATTTTTTGGGGGCGGTGCTACCTTCTCTTTATTACATAGATGTTGCCACCATTTATGCATCGTTTGATGTAGAGATCACTGGTGGGAGCCTGAGAAGTAATGGCATGAAAACAAGCTTGAAAGTTTGTCATGAATGTCTACCATGAGGTATAGACTCTAACCTGATACTCCTTTACTAGATGTGGTTATATATTTACCACAGTTTGATAAAACCTATAATTATTTTAAAAATTTCACCTTGGTTGCTTATTTTGTGAGTTAAGTTCTTCTAGAGAGCTTATTAAAGTAGTGGGTTTACAATCATTGGCAAGGCCATGGGGTGAAACTAAGAGTTTAAAACCTCACTAAAGGTTTCTTCATATTTCGTTTCACAAACCATGAACATTTTAAAGCTATTATTAATCATGGCCCTTTGTCTATTTGTAACACTTTAGTTTTTTTCTCCCATTGGACCCAAGACTTTCAAGTCTCAAAATAAGCTAAACTTAAAGTCCCATTGTGGGTAAAATTTACAGGGTTACCTCTTCCTCTATGAAATTTTGTTGACCAATTTATCAAGCCTTTGGATTGCTTTATCTACCATGAAAAAAAAAATTCTATGCAGTATGTCCTCAAAGTAGGGTCTATGTAGAAATAGACCTTGCCAAAGACCTCAAAGAGTTCATTGAGATGAAAGTAGGTAATACTCAGTTCACACAACATGTGATTTATATCAACCTCTCAAACACTTATTTCCAATGCTAGGCTTTAGACCATATGATTAGAGAATGACCTCAAATGGTTCTCACTCCTTTTTTTCTTCAAGACAAAAGTGGGCCTGATTCAAAACACTAGAATTTTAATGGGTGGAAAACAATCTCTAATAGGAAGAATAATGTAGTCTATGGAAATGTCAAACCCTATCTAGCTGTGTATCAGCCAGTAGGGGAGACAAGCTCCTCAGTCTTTATTGGTAATGTCCCTAAACCTATGTAAATTAAACCCCTTCCTCATATATCTCATTCTCCTCAAATAGTCACCCATTTTGTTTCTTCCCCATGATTGATCCAACACATAAGTATATGGTTAGGAATAATTGTCATCATTTTTCTAAAATGGAAATTTTATGCATGAAAAAAGTCAAAATTTATAATTTTTTACTTCATTTTGTTTCTCACATTATTTGGCTTGGCACCCTTTATCAAGCCACCTATCACGAGCCTAGTTGTGGGGGGGTTGTCACCCTTTTGGCCCCTGCTCTATATCAAAATATCATTTCCTAGGGTTTCAACCCCACCCATCAGGTGGTCTAGACTCTTTTTGACTTTGGTAATCACATCATTAGCTTGGTCAACTTGTATGCCTCTAATGATGCTATGGAATGCACATTTATATAGAGATGGTTGGTAGAATCTCTTTTGGGTGTGCATTAGATTCTCTATGGTGACTTTAACATGATTGAGTCAATTGAAGACAAAGAAGGATGTCTCCCCATGAGATGGTGTGCAGGAGAATAGGAGGCATGGTTTTACATGTGAAATAAACTTAGGGTTTTTGATCTCAACCCTCATAGGAGGAAAGAATTAAATTATCCTTGGTTCACATGGTCTAATTTTGGTTAAGGAGAAGATCAAGTTATTAAACATCTTGATCATTCCTTGATAGCAAATCACGATCTTTACTTCTTTGCTCTTGTTCATGATCGACATGTTTTTGTGATCCTAGACACTTTATTGTCTGACCCTCACCTTATTTGCTTCAACATTGAGTGGACTAGCCCATAAGTTAAATCATATAATTCTTAGTTTTATCTCAATATTTCCCATCTCAAACATGAGTAGACTGTTGGTCATGTCATTAGAATTTGGAACCTAGCTCACAGGCCCATAAGGGACACTGTCTAGATTGAGTGGTGGGATGATACAATAACTTGTACCACCTATTTTCTCAAGATTTATGGGAAATAGGTGGATCTCTTTAGGCAGTGTATTCATAATGCTACAAACTATGAATACCTTAGGTTTTTATAAGAATTGAAAGTCATGCCTTTAGGCCCTCATATACATACTTAGGCTACCATGTGGAGACATAAGCTCTAGTTGGCCGAGGCTTATAATGACAAAGGAGCATAAATTAGAGAACAAATGCATTGGTTGAAATTTGGTGACCAAGTGATCAACTATTTTTCTCTCTCCTTTGTTCAAGACAAAATATAAATAAAATTAAAGCCATTAGATGTACTTCAAAGAGGTTTACAAAATTATCTAACATCTTACAAGATTTTGTGCATCACTATCATGGATTATTTATTGTGCATCCCTCCTCCCATACTCATGAAGCTTCTCTCTCTCAATGCCTTGAAGTGGTGCCTTATAATCTCTCAGAAGTAGAGAGAGTTGCCTGTGATAGGTCCTATTGTTAATCAGGAGTGTGCCTTGTGAGAAAGTGTGAAATTCCTCGCTCATATTGGAACATGGAATCTCTCCAAAGTGTGGGTATATTTATAAAAGAGAGAATATCTAGAGAGGGTTGGTTCTGTTGGTACTCTCACTAAAACTAACTTTCAAACTACTACTTACTGATTCTAATAAGGAAAAGGGTGCAAACGATAATGCTTACAATGAAATTGAATGAAAATTGGAAATGAAAGGTGATGCACCAGTTATTTTTTGAAATCTAATTCTTTCAATAAGACTTATGTGAAATAGAAAATCTTGCACACATTCACTACACCCAAGTAAGAATTCTACAATAATGTTTCACAATAAGGACCTAACAAATTCAACTTATGTAAGGAAGGATTGAAATCACATCTAATAAATGAACTTAAGATTTCTTTAGACACTTATAATTAATTGTATAACATCAAAAATATCTCATGAAGGTACAAAACTAGACTATAACAAAGGAAAACAAACATTTAACTAAGATATATCAATGGCAAACACATACACTTCACTAGAAAAGACCTAAAAATGGAGGAATTTAGCTTCTTATTGCTCTCAAAAGGTTAATAAATTTTTTGGAAGCCTTTAGGCATAATAAAAAAATCAAATATTCCTCTTATATTTTGGAAAAAATGAAACATATAGAAAATATATTCTTGGAGACAAAGCAACCCCAAAGCAGGGGACTTCAAACTTGGTTAAAAAGCTCCTCTAAAAGTACTACGTAGCATTTTAACCTTATAAAATTTTTGTACATCATAGGGTGGCATGGAAAATAAGTTTCCCAATGTTTATGGGGCTTAGGGGGCTTATCATGATGTTTGGTCAAGCTTAGAGCATTGGAGAGTGCCTAGATTTTTGCACCAACCCCTATATTTTAGCCTTATTATCTCCTTTGATGAATGAGTCTTCTTCCATGGATGTAGGCATTTAAGTCCCTTAAATTAATTAGTTTTAACCTTTATTTATCTCATTAATGAATCTTTAACACTTGGCACAAGGTTTTTATGAGACTTCTTCAACACATTGACTTCATCCTCAAATGAGGCGTTGGAAGAAGAAAGAGTCCTATTTGAGTTTTTTAGAGACCTTTTCAAATGTTTCATTTCATTAAAACATTAAAATGATTTCTTATTAGGTAAAATTTGGTGTACCAAATCATTCATTAACTTTATAATGCCTTGTGATAGGCTATGTACACCTATTTAGCCTCCTAGCTCCAAAAAACTCTCATTTGCACCAAAGCATAGAGGGAAAAGGAGGAGTTTTATTCAACTTTTATTCAATACTACATATATCCACCATGGATGGAATCTTTAGGACACAAAAAACCTGGTTAAAGATGATTCAAAGCATAAACTACTCTAACAAACTTGATTTGACACCCAAACTATGTATTTTCCATGCATTCCTTATAGCCCTATTTCAAGAAAAGCTCATTGTTTGGGAGAATATGGAGGTGATTATGAGAAACCAATAATTTTTACAGGTATCATCCATCCTTCCACATATTCATACCAAATTTTGTGGCCAAAATCCATGTTTAGACATGTTTTCTAACCCATTTCCTTGCCAAATTAGGCCTAATTAGCCCTTTAGCCCTAGAAAGTGAAATTTTGTTGTTGGGAGCTCACACATGTGTGAAACCTCCAAAAAATTATTTTATTAAATTTTATCATTCCTCCCATGCTCCATGTTAGTTTTGGTTGTTTGGAACAACCTAGAAGTACTACAACCATGAAATGGCCTTTGGAAGGCTTGCCCTTTTGAGGCATTTTATGACTGGACACAAAGAATTGAATGGTTTGGACACCTATGACCATTTTATTATGGTTTTTTTAGCTTTTAAAGGTAAAAAAATTCTTAATATTTCGTCCCAAGTGATTATCATCCTTCTACATGCTCAAGAATCCTCATTTTGGCTCAAAAACCTTAGAAAGTACAATTTTTGTAAAATTATGTATAAGTGAAGGTACAATAAAAAATCATGTGAATGACCCTCTAATAGTCTAATACAAACTCTAGTAGGTTTTGTGAATCAAATATGACATTTGGTGGGGTTTGTAACTCCATCTCTACAAATTGGTCTAAACTGGGGTTTTTGGAGGGTTTTTGATAGTTTCCACCCTTAGCCTTTATTCATAAATGTGTGACATTTAATTTTCAAAAAAATTACATAAATTAGTATCTCAGGACCCTATCCAACTTATACCATCTCGTTGATCTCCCTTGCAAAGTATCCAATTAGATATGAGCAATCGAAATTGCTTAATCGAGCTTGGCGCTTCGATTTGCACATGCCTGATGTGGTTTAAAGCTAAAAAATGGCTTTATTATGTTTTATATACAAATTATAAGATTTAAAACACATTATAAATCCTAAAAAACATGTTAAAAATCATTAGAATTCTTACCTAAGATTGGAGATGAAGTTGACCCCTTAATTGGGCTTTAGGCCTAGTTTAGACCATGTAGGTCTGCTTACACCTAGTGAGTTTTTAACCATACTTATGTGTTTCCAAACCTTTTGTATTGTTATTAATGTTTTTACCTACCCATCACAACTTTAAAAACTTCCTTTCAAGGTTAAACCAACCCTTATCTCACCCTCTTATCTCTATTCTTCAAAACTATAGGGTTTGCATCCTAAGGAAGTACCATCTATCTGAGATAAAATAGATGGTAATTACATTATTTTATCATATAATGTATATGTTTGGTGAGATTTCATAGTTAAAATATATTATTTTTTAAAAATTTCAACTTTTGATCACATCATTATACCCCTTAACTCCTCTTTGACCCAATATAGACCCTTGGGAAAGTGGACTACATGCAAGGTTTTACCATCTGACTGTATGTTGAATTATTTGAAACTCTTTTGCCCCTATTTTCATGTTATAGTGGTCTATTTAAGTGTCCAAAATCACTATGATGGTGTTTCCAATGCTCATAAACCTTTATCCAACTTTCATTACTCCTTCTCACCTTGACTAGTCAAATCTGCAGGTTACTTGACTGTGTTTTGCTTCAAAGCACCATGCTTGTAGAGGATATTTTATCTTAGACATTGCATAAAATTCCAAATAAAACTCTTGATTCCTCAAATGTTCTCATACAATAATTTTTTTAACCTTTCACCATGCAATTGTTTGACCAAACAATTAGACCACTAATATCCCAACTCACTATCAAACCATAATAATTTATTTCACCATTGTTAAAGTAATAGGGGAGTTGTAGGTGTATGTTATACCTAAAATAGGTGGAAATGAAATAATTTAAGGATATATAATGCCTTGTAAAGCATAAACCCTCTTTTTAAAACAAGTATAGTACTTAGAGTGCATTAGTGATCTCCCATTCCAAAAAATAACTTCACCAAAGTGATAAGGTGGTTGTAGGTGTTTTAAAACTCTCTTTTGATAGTTATTTAACATCCAATACCATGTTCTATGAAAATTTATTCAAATACATTACTCCTATAAACCCTTTATAACATTAAGTTTGAAACCCCTGCATGGAGATGATCTTGAGACTGAGTTTCCTTGATTGTAGGTCACATTTTGAGGTAACTGTAGGTGAAGGAGTTGTAGGTGTGTGTTAGCATGGAATTGGATGTAATATAGGATATGAGAACTCTTACTTGGTATTATTACATAAATTTAATCCCTTTTTCTTTTGAAAACTACTATTCCTACCATCAAGTTGAAATAAACTTTCTCCTTCTCCGGCACCTGACTGTACTATCCCCTGTTGTAGGTCTCATCTAGACAGTTGTAGGTTTGATTTCCTTTAGGTTCATAGTGAGTTTGATTTGTCATTGAGTTAAATTTGATGTAAAACCTTATTTAACTCATAATATAATACCATTTCCATCAAATATAGAAACCATTCTCTCATTATGAAGGCAAAACTCTCATACTTCAAGTGTGACTATGTTTTTCATCTTTATTAGCCCTTGTACGAACCAAGACTAGGTATGAAAATACTTGGAAGGTCTCATAAAATTGATAATGGGTATGAAGATACTACTAACCTATCAAATTATTTCAAATTAGTGACCATGACCTCTTGTAGGGTATTTAGACCTTAAAAACTTCTTTCACAGCGATTGTCACTTATTGGTTGTAGGTGGGTGTTTTATAGGCAATATACAGACTGTAGGTATTGATGGAAGCTCATACTCTATATTCCAACCCTTCATGATGATATTTGAGTCATTGAAAGCTTCTAAATTGAATGGGACCACTCATAAAAAATATAAGCCCCTTATTTGCTTGAACGAGGCCTAGAAGGTCATTTTGAATTCAATACATTGTAAAGAATACTGCCTTTTTATAGTAGAGAATTGTAGGACTTCGAAACCTCCTAACACCATACTATTGGAATCAAATATCCCTTACCTTTGATTAAGGCATTTATATTTCATGATTTAAACATGATAGGATCATTCATATGAATCCAAACTTCATGTCACATCATTGTACGATAACCTCTAAAGTGACCCAGGGCCTATATTTGGAGTTTTTAAGGTCATTAATCCCCTAACTTTCCTTCATGTGTAAACATGAATCCTAAGGTTTGTCTGCAATAGTCAAAGACATATAACAACTTGTTAGGATATCTTCAATGTTTTAATACCCTAAATAAGGTTTTCAACATGATCAAACACCTTCATGATTACCTTCAGGCCTGTGTTGTATGGATTGTTGCAGTCAAATGTTGACTGTGTGTAATGTTTGAGCCTCCTTGCTTAGATTTTCTCCATTCTCAAGGCCTACTTCTGAACTTCATGTGCTTCTTATTATAAAACTATGTTTCCCAACTCATCTCTCTTCACGTTAACCTTGACTTCCTTCAACACCATGATATCACTTACCTTACCTTTCTACTAGTCATCCCAAGACTGTTGTAGGTCTGTTATTTGACTATTTAATTAGGTCTAAGGTCAAATGGGTTCAAGCTTTATCATTGCACTCTATGAGGGTTCCAAGGGAAAATGAAGCCTTACTAATATGGTTTAGGACTAGAAGGGATGATAGATGGATGAAGAAGTAGGGAAGTGGAGTGATAGGGATGTTGAGGACACAATAATAGGGGTAAAAACTTGGTATGAGGGCAGTGAAGTGGTGTGAGGGATTGGTGAAGAGGCAATGTGCATAATGAATGATCCTCTCATTCATCTTAGAACTTATTATGTCCTTCACATTATAAGAGAGTTAAAACCTGACTAATTTTCTATTTCAATATGTTTGACCCCCTGGAAGGCACTTGTAGATGTATATCAATGCTACAAGCTTAGCAATGAAGTAAAGACATGATGATTGCATGATGTATATAAGCTTCCTTGAGAGTTAGATGAGTAAAACATCATACCAAAACTTGATCACACTTTAAGACTAAAGATAAAGTATTAAAATTTAATCAAACCCCTACAATTAATGTTCCACATTTCTAAGACAACTTCAATCAAGTTATGCACATGCTTATCAGGCCATAGAGACTCAACCTCTCTCTGTCATAGAGGAATTAGACCATCATGTTGAGGTTATTGCTATCAGTAGCATATATTCATCACTTTGAATTCATGAACATTTAAAACAAGCTCAATAACTATATTTTTACCTTGTTGAAGAAATTTACTCAGCTTAAGCCCTCACAAAAAGATAGACTCAAAATTGAAACTTGTGAACTTTTAATTAAATGAACTAGGTGTATAATAAATTATATAATCCATTTATAACCTATTTATATTAAAAAATCTGATGGATAACTCATATTTCTCTTCAAAATTGATCCAAGAGACCGCTTAGAAAAATAGTGAAAGGAACGAGGTTTTTATGATATAAATACCTTCTTGGAAGGATTTATAAAATTATAAAAATATGAAAAAGATAATTATGACCCATAATAACATTACCCAAAACCATTTCTCTTCATTATTTTCTTAGCTTGAGAAACAAGCCCAAGAACAGACCCCTCTTGGATGCATATGCCATAGTGACCTACTATTACTCTTACCAACTTTTACTAAATATAAGGGTACCAATACATGAAAAAATTACACTAATTTCAATATTACTCATACCCCTAACAATTTACAAAGTTTTATATCCTAACTCTCTCTCCTCTTTTTGTATAGAGCATTTGAAAATTGCCCTTCTAGGCATGCAAGGAAGGTCAATATTGGAGTAATGTTGGTTTTTGAAAAAATTTCACCTATAAATTCCTCCAAGATACTAATATGAACATTTAATGACCCAATTAATGCTATATGATTATTTTCTCACAAAAATCCTTTGAAAATCAAAATGAATGCCTCAAAAAGACCTATTTTTGCATAAAAAAGGCTATTTTCCCCAAGGAGATCTGATTTAAATGATTTAAATTGTTTTTTGAGTCTTTCAAATGTATTATGAGGTGGATAAATATGAAATAAATCTTCATCATAATCATATACTATCAAAACCTTCTTTGAATGGCACAAATGATCATATTTTGCATAGAAATGGGTCAAGAAATTAGTCTAAAATGTGATCAACTTGATTATTCATATGTTAATCATGTAATTATCTTGACACATGATATGAAACTCAACAAGGCACTCTATACTATTCTTACCACTAAAAATGGCTCAAAAAGGCCAAAAACTGATTAGACAAGCACAAGACAAATGAAGGACAAGACCTTAAATCACCTAAAAAACCTTAAGACCTATTAATCATGGCTTCTTTAAAGAATTTTTAGGACCAACTACTAGCTCACAAGATAAACTGGTATGATATACAAAAATTTTGAATGGTAAGGGTGACAATTTGACTTGTGAGGTCAAAATTGTCAATAGGCCCCTCAACCTCAATGACCTTAAGTAAGTCATCATGTAGGTGGCTTCTAATAGGGCTTAAAGAGTTGATGGGCTTCCCTATGAATTATATCAAACCATCTGGGATACAGTTGGACCTAATCTTCATAAAGTCTACTCTGAAGCTATTTTGTCCAACTCTTTAGGCCATCTCATCAATCAAGGTAACATCAAATTCATTCCTAAGGCTGGTGACACTAAGGTAATTACAAACTAGAGGCCCATCACCTTGCTTAATGTATCTTAAAAAATCATAGATAAACCTTTAGCCCTCATAATTAAGCATTTACTCTCCTTAATTGTGCGAAGTGAACAAATAATGTTTATTCAACATAAATACATTTTGGATAATGTTATTATTGTTTGGGAAGGTATGGATTGGGTTAAGATATCCAATCGTAAGGCATTATTCATCAAGATTGATTTTGAGAAAGCTTATGATTAGATTGAATGGCCTTTTATGATAGCTATGTTTCAGGCTCTCAGGTTTGGTCCCAAGTTTGTTCACACTGTTAATATGTTATTCCATGTCATGTACCCATTTTAAAATTGAATCATGAAGACCCTTAGCTTAATTTGTTTCCTAATAAGCCAAAGGATGAATAGAGAAAAGGGGAAACATGGGTATTATTTGAACTTTTCAAAAAGGCACTTTATGTTTTCTTATTTCACTTAAAGAGGGGACCTTTAAGGGTCATGGATGTTTAAGTGATTTTAAAAAGATCATAAGGAAAGGGTCTTTTAAATATTTGAGTTACTCTCCCTTCCCCTTTTTGGGTACCACACTTGGGAAAGCTATATAAGGCAAAAGAGGAATCATTTGGAGAGGTTCATACTTTTTTAGATAATTTTTTTTCTTAAAGTCTAAGCACAAAAATCTTGACTTTTACCTTGGAGATGAAATCCCTTGATTTAAGTTGGGAACAACTTCACAACGAGGTTGTTGAGTGCTTCAATTGAAGAATTAAGCTTTTTTCAACACTAATTGGTCATTTATAGGTAGGCAAACTGCTTTGTGAGTTGGGTGAGTGGATGTGGAGGTTGCCCCATGGCGACGAACTACAAATTTGAGGGATACACATGCTTGTAGGGGCATAAAACCCTCTCTAAGGGTTGGATACTCACTTGAAGGTCACTTTGAGTTTTTAGGAGGGTATGGATCAGCCACACAATAATTCACAAATTTTATAATAATTTTCCAGTAATATACTTTGCTAAAAATCAGGTTTTTGGTTGGTTTATTTGGCAATAATTTGTAATATTTTATGCTATTTTTGAGAACCTAGAATAATATTTTTTTGATATATTTTCAAGGCATCTATAAAATTATAATCATTTTCAGCTTGTTAGGGTTTGATAAAATTCGAAAAATTAATTATTTCTTTGAAGTGGTTGAATAATTCCTTGTTTAGCAATATAACCGTAAAAAGGGACATTTTAGTGGTATCAAAGCCAATTTCTTGGCCAGCTTTGGGATAACAAGGGTTTCATGTCAAATAGTGACATAGATAGGTTAGGCTTGAGAGGTTATCTTGAGCACAAGAACAAATGAAAAAAGTGATGGGTGAATTCTTTCAAATAGTGAAGGATATGAGGGGAGATACAATACATGTTTTGGCAAGCAACACCATGGATACGAGTATGGGATCTACACCTAAACCTAAGGTTCTTCTAGGGGAAGAAACTTTATAGAAATGGAAGGAACAACCTTCCTAGAAATCTAAATTATTAGCATCATATGGGGAATGCATGACATATCCACCTCCTTTCAGGAAAGAGATGACTTTCAATGGGTTTATGACTTAGAAAAAAGGTAGAGGAGGCTCCAACAAGGGGTGGGAAAGCCATATGGAGTGGCATGAGGAGATAAAAAAGGATACCCTACCTAATTTTGATGGTGCTACAAATAATTTAGCTAGGGTCTGGATTAGTAAGGTGGACATGTATTTTTCATTGTATCAAATGAGAGAAGATGATGCCTTGAAATTGATTATCTTACACTTGGAAGGAGCTACCTATGAATGGTAGCATCAAGGATTAATAACCCTAGGGCACAACACCATTAAAACCTATGACGAATTTCACAAAAAAATCATTGACAAATTTTATAGAGTAGATTCGGATTTGCACATCCAAAATTTGGCACTTTGTAACAAGGACACTCTTTGGGAGAATACATTGCATAATTTCAAAGGATATCCACCTTGGTGAAGGATGTTTCAGAAAATAGACTCACAAGTTTATTCATTGAAGGGTTAACTAAATCCCTTAAGGAATTGGTCAAAGCTTTTAACCCTCCTTCTTTACAAGTGGCCATAAAAAGGGCCCAAGATTGTGAACTTGCAGCCCCCATAGTGCAAAATTTGCCCCTTCAAAGGCAAAAAAATAGTGCCTTACATCTTGTGGAACATGGGGAAAGAAGAAGGGGAAGGCATCCTAGAATGACAAATAAAAATTTGATAAAATCAAACCTCTATGAGTAGAAAAAAGATTGTTTCTAGTAAGGGGAAAGACACTCAAAGGAGCAACACACAAATTTAAAGTCTTTCCCACATCAAAAGAATAGTTTCCAACCAAAGGAAGGACCCTTTGAAGGGCTGTAAACAAATGACATCAATGTTGAAAGAGAAAAAACAACCCCTAATGCAAATGACCAAGCTACAAACATAGGGAAGCATGATGGGCACTTTTGTAACCATAATCAGAATCCTAAACTATCACCCTTTTAAGGTAAAAGGAGTCTTGCAAGGCAATAAGGTCACTATTCTCATAGATCATAAGGATACACATTAATTTCATTGATAAGAAGTTGGCTACAAGGTGTGGCTTAAATACTACATCTTTTAAAGGGTTCAATGTGACATTAGGAGATGGATTTTTTATTCCTTGCCATCCTAAGATTTCTGATTTGAAACTCACTTTGGAAAAACATAAAGTTCAAGGAGATTTTCGTATGATTGACATAGGAGAGATTAATGTGGTATAAGGGGTATGATGGTTGCACTCCCTTGGATAATACACTCAAAACCTTCAAAGTATGAAACTAAAATTAAAAATAACAGGTAAGGAGAGGGAAATTCATTGATTGAGCAATGGGGCACCCATGCTAGTGATCTCAAAAAGAATGAAGAAAGCTTTCAACAAAAGGTAGTTTATATGGGTAGCCAAATGTTTTGTTAAAGACATGAATGTTGATTTGGGACAACCACCCATTCATAAGGATGTACAATTACTCTTTGACAAGCATGCTAAGGTTTTTGGTGACATTTCTCATAGGCTACCCCAAAATAGAGGATTTGAACACATCATTGAGTTGGAACAAGGTACTAAGCAATGATCACTACACTATACCACTATTCAAGATTTTTAAAGGAAGAAATAGAGAAAACTATTCATTAACTTATTGATATGGGCCACATAAGACCTAGTTCTAGCCCCTTTGTTTCTTTAGTAGTCATTATGAATAAGAAATATGGATCCATGAGAATGTGCATTGATTATAGGTTGCTAAATAAGAAGACAATAAGAAATAGGTACCCCATACCTAGGATTGATGAGCTCCATGGATTGATTTTATTTTCTAAGATTGATTTAAAAATAGGGTACCACCAAATCTAGGTAAGAGATACAAATGTGCAAAAAATAGCTTTTAGATGCCATTATGGGCACTATGAACTTTTGTTTATGCCTTTCAAATTAAACAATGCTCCCACTACATTCCAATCTTGTATGAATCATATCTTTAGGCAATACTCGAGAAAAATTGTCTTAGTTTTCTTTGATGATATTCTAGTGTATAACAAGACATGGGATGTTGGGAGAAGAAATCCAATAGTAAAGCTGCGTAGGATATTCTTCTGATATTCATGCATTATGTATTCAATTATCATATATATGTATATTTTATCCTACCCTTCACTACTTGTAAGAGGTTAGAAGATGAACATACTTCCCTTTGGCATCACATATGAAAATAATGTGAATAGTCAGAGACTGTAAATGACTATATATATGTATGTTTGTATGAAGGAGAGAGTTCCACCTTTGAAGAGATCAATATAGACTATTTGGTTATGATTACTTATTGTATTTCTTATTTTATTCCTTACATGTGTTCTCATGTATGATGTATGGTTTAATTTCTATGTAATTTAATCTTTATGATTTATAAATATTACATGAATACTGGTTGTTACTAATTTCTATCTAAACACACAATAATTCACCTTCACTATGCTTATGCTTTTCCACCTTGTTAATGAATTATCTGCACTATCCTACACACTGAAGTAAAACTTAACTATCCTCATCCTTAGCATGTTTTGATGCTTCAAAAACTTTTGCTAACAATGGTGTGGTGAGTGTGGAGACACTGCTTTTGAAAGAAACTATGCTAAGATGGTTACTAGGGTAGAGAGACATTGAAACATGGTTATACCAAAAAATATATAATTTCATAGAAGAAGAATCCAAATAGACTAGTTTTACCATACAAGAAATCATTCGAGAGCATATGTATGGAGAGATTTATGATAAATTTTGGTGTGAGTTTCATGAATTACTGGCCAATTGGTTAACATAGTTGGAATACTATTGCTTTAATCGAAGAACAAAGAAATAATCATCTGGACTAAAGAGAAGATAGACCAGTTGTAGAAATTAACAATTGACTGGATGAGAGAAATAGACTATTGGGTTGCTACCACCATAGATGGATACATCACCAAGTTTGTAGTATAAGGATAAATAACTTTTAAAACAACACATGGATTATTTGTTCGAGGAATTAGAGGAAATTTTTTGTAGTGACTACCTCTCCTTGTGAAGATCTTGGTTGTGGACAAAGCCATGGTGCCTGCTCCAACCAATATGGAGTAGTCGCTTTGGGTGTATGGGGGTGTGTGAAAAATAATTGTGAATGATAAGTAGATGAGAAGATAAGGCCTAAACCTAAATCTAGAGTGGAGACACAAGGGAAGAAGAGTCAAAAGAAAAGTTTGGATTCAAAATGTGAACTTTGATAATAGAACAGATGGAATAAACAAAACAATACCCAAGTAGCTACGAGTAGAGTTAAGAGTAGTAGTAAACTAGGTGATGAATGAGTAAGAAGATGTGATGAGCATGATGAAAGAGAATAAGAATGAAGGATGAAGAAAGAAGATGATGAATGTTGACAAATAGAAAGAAGTGATGAAGAATGAGATGAAGAAGAGATGCTCAAGGAAGAATGTGAGAATAATGTAGAAGTAAAGCAGATAGATGATAGATGTAGTATGTAGCTACAAGAATGGGTATTATCAAAAGAAGAAAAATTAAGTAAAGAATAAAAACACAGTCACAGATTAATCATAGGTTCAAGCATAGAAGAAGAAGTCATAGGAAAGAATCATTAACTAGAAGAGAACACATCCCCACAACCCAACCTCTTATATTCTAGTAGAATTTTTTAGCCAGGTGGACATGAAAATAATAGTTGGGAAGGACTATTTTTAGAGCAAGTGCATTTTTGGGGTACCAAAATTCAAATAACATGAATTATAAATGCTTTAAAGGCCATAGGTCTTGTTGAAACCAAGCAAAGAAAAGAAAGAATTACAGAAAAACAAAGTGCACATGTTGACTCTCCTAGTACATAGAGTAGTACATAGGCATGATTAACCAAAATGCAACCTCTTCTAATAACAACTATGCAACATATTCCATCAACACCATTTTACACAATGGGTCATCTAGGAGGATTCATAAACCTAGTAATCTATGATGGGTTTATGGATCTTGAATAATACCTTCCAACCTATGAGATGTGATGGCAAGCTAAGGCCATTGTTGATGATGCTATCAAAAAGTATGAGTTGGTATGGGCACTATTTGGAAGAGCACTTGAGTTCATATACCAAAGAGATGTTCAATGAGAAAATATAAAAGATGTTAAGGACTGGCTTGTTGTAGAATTCAAGATAAAGAAATGCACTAGTCAGACTATTCAAGACTTGAAGGAAATAAGGAAGAAGCCAGGAGAATTAGTCTACAACTATGACTGTAGACTCTCTAATGTGATGAATAATGTATAATTTTCCTTAACAGAGAAAGACAAAGCTACGTGGTTCATTAAAGGACTATGATCCAAAATTAGGTTTGCCACTACACAGACCCAATATGCTACTAAAGTAGATGTTATAGCTACTGATCTATGAGTAGATCAAATTGAAGACTATGGAGAAGCTCCAATTACCAATTCCAATATTGAAAATACATTACAAGATTTTATGAAAAGAATGGAGGAACACCATAAGGTAGATAAGCCTAAATTAAATATAGGGCGTATGGAGTGCAAAAAAGACATCACAAGAATGATTATCCTAAGATCAAGATATAATTATGTGAAATCTGTCAAGTAGTGTGGTATGTAATAATGCAATGCCATCTTTTACAATAGTATGTCAAGAGTCTACATAATTTGTATAGCAATTTTTGTAAATTGAAAAATCATGATGAAAAGAACTATAGGGCTTTGTAGGATCTCAAGGAAGACATCACTAAAAATAAATTCTCCATCACTACGCAACAAATGTCCTCGATAAAGCAAATGATTCTAGGCTTGGAGGTTGATAAAGGTTGTGTAACCCAAGTAGGTCCACAATGGATTCCTAATTTACCGCAATACTAACCTCAAGGTTTGGTCAGTTGGACCCCTCCCTCACCAAGTTGGACACCACCATCTTCGTAGTACCAATATGCAACACCTTGGAGCTCATCCATGACACAACAACAACAACAAATGAGTTAGACCCCACCAACTACACTAATAATTTAAATTTAGAGATAATACCCAACAACATTGACATTGGAATACTACACAGTAATAAACAAGATATATATTAGGATATTAGTCCAATAGAGGAGTTAGGGGAAGATATAGAGGAGGTTACCAAGGTGGTAGAGGAAACAACTATTAATGGTCTCCTTTACAATGCCATCTATGTAGAGAATACAATCATGTACAATGAAATTTCCTTATGAATCCTCAAAGATAGTTTTACTATACATATTGTAGAATATATGACCAACATGACACAAAATATTAACCTATCTTGGAGAAGTAAAGAAAGGATAAGTCCATCTAGAATGTGAATATGGTAAGTGCACAACCTAAGGAGGATAAATTTGTGAACATTGATACATAATAACATAGAAAAAGGTTTGCCTCCACTTGAAATGCCTCAAGATCAATGAATCTAAAAAGTAAAATAAGATAAATACCCAGACTCAACTATAGAAAAGGGGCTCATGTATGAAGCTGTGCAGATGTTGAAAAACATCTAACATAAAGACACCACTAAAAGAGATGTTGTGATAATATATTCTCAAATGTATGGCCATATTATGCACATTATGTGGCAGGATGGAGTTGTCATTACACTAACAGATCTTCTGAAACTTTTAAGCACACTGCATAATAAAAACATTTCATAAAACATCACAAACTTGCTACATGATCTACTACAATGTGCACATCATAGATAACAAAAGATATAAAAGTTAGTCTAGTACATCAAAACAAATTATCCCTAGGATGTAGATGCATGGATTGACATTGAGGTTACAGGTTATGAGATTCCAAATGTTATCTTTGATTTTGGAAGCATAGTCAATATGATTCCTAGTTCTACATGGGAATCTATTAGACAACTAGTTTTGTGTTATAGCCTATTAATTTTGAGCTTAGTTGATTATGGAAGGGTTGAGCCTATTAGCAAATTAGATGATGTTGAAATGAAATTTGTATAAATAACCCTACAAGGTAACTTTAAAGTCATCGACATGAAGACAACAACAACACATTACACTATACTGATTGACAAGAAATGGGCATATGATGGTCATATGACTATCAATATGGTGTAAAAGTAATTAGAGGCACACCAAGGAGATAAGGTTGTAATCATTCCTCTAAACAAAGCACACAAACCTTACATCATTCTAGCTGAACCAGATTCTCCATATGTTGTGCAAGAAACCAGTTGGATGAAGGTAAACTTTGAAGAAAATATAAAAGCTTTATGCATAATTAAGTGAAAATTCTTGTATGAGTATACTAAAATTTAGGTACACTTATTAATCACTCAACATTTATAGACATTAGAATAATGAAGACCTAAACTAGTAGTTATGCAGTCATTGGCAAACCAATTTGTCATAGAAGATTATGCATCTATATCTACAAAATCCCCTACTCAATTAGAAGTTGAATTCTTCTATCAAGCTGATGATCATATGCAAGACTATATAGAGCTAACTAGAGAAGGAACTTTGACTTGGGAAGTATCTTCATCCATTAGTGGAGACTGAGACACACACCTACTTAACTGGGGCCGTGGTGACCATGAACTCTAACTGATGAGAATGGTCTTTGCACACGAGTGATAACTTCCTATGTAGTATGAAACTAAGGATATCAATGAGTTCATTCTATGTTTACAAGTTCATATACCTACCATCAACTAGTAGGTTAGTGTTTTGAATTATTCTCTAAAGGGAGTTGCCATGACATGGTGGGCAATTCATCAAAATGACTAGCTCTAGTGGGATGATGCCTGCAAGCTCATGATTAATAGGTTACAACTATCATAGTTTATTCAAAGTAATTGGCCTTTCTTTTAAGAATGTGAATGTCCTAAAATTCATATTCATGAATGTGTTTAAGTTTGGATTGAGGAACATGTGGCTCTAAATAACTAGGTTCACATCTTCCATTATACACTTGCTCCATTATCATCAACATGGTATATGTATCAAGAGTGCATAAGAGAGATAAAGCGTTGGGCATAGGTCAAAAGTGATTTCATTTAGACATTTGTTTTTGAAGATGAAAACCCTCTAGTTCACAATGCACTATATAAAATCAAACAATTCTTATGCCATGGGTGCGTAAAAAACTTAAGCACCACCATAAAATCCACTACATAGAAGAACACAAATTTTGATCTCAACTCGGCAATACAAATATACAAAGCTACCAAGAAAGAAAAACAATCTCTTACACAAACATGCCACTGAATACAAGATGAAGAAGAGGAAATTAAAGATTCTAATTCTAATGGTGATCTGGATTTGACTAATTTATTTGAACCTGAATAACTAATATAACCAGTAACAGATAGAGGCACATAACCTACTAAAGAAGACAAGCTAAACGACATAAAAATTTCAAAACAAGAAGGGCACCAAATGATAGAGGAATCTATTGATGTGGAAAAACACAAGATTTATCAGCATCACATTAAAAAGCATGTATCAAATATCAAAACTAAAGAAGTTCCCAAATTGGCACATATAGGTGATTATTGGATAGAAGCTAAAATTTCTAAAACTATGCAACTACTGAGGGATTATCAAGATGTCTTCCCCCTAAATTCTTAGAGGTCTGAGGAGTTGATCCATCTCTTGGAAAGGTGCATATATAAATAAAAGAGTGTGTATAGATTACAAAGAAATTCCCATGCAAGCTAAATCCAAACATGAAATTTAAAGTGAAGGTTGAACACGATAGAATGAAGGACATAAAAATAATCTATCTTGTAGAAAAGGCAGATTAGGTAAGTCCCATGGTAGTGTAGCCAAATAAATTAGGGGAGATCAGAGTATGTGGGGATTATCATATTATAAATGATGCATATGTTAATGATCCATTCCTAATTCCATTCATACACAAAGTTTTGGAATCTGTCACAAGACATGAAGTCTACTCTTTCATGGATAGTTTTAGTAGATATCATCAAATACCCATCACATAAGAAGATAGATCTACAATTACATTTACCATAGAATGGGGATCCTTTGTGTACAAGGTAATGCCTTTTGTCCTTAAAAGCACACTTGTGGTTTTCTCTCACTCAGTGGTCACTATGTTCAAGGACTTCATTCATGACTTCCTAGATGTTTATCTTGATGATTGGGCAGTTTTTTCCTTATTTAAAGAACATTTGTCTAAATTTCACCTAATGTTAGAACGATGTCAAGATCTGTGCATTTCTTTGAATTTAAAAAATGTCTATTCTTTACACCCTTTAGTGTTTTGCTAGGTCATGTCATATGTAGTGAAGGCATTTTGGGTGACCAGGCTAAAATTATAGTTATTTTGAGTATGCTTCGACTAGCAAGCTCTATAGAACTATGATCTTTTCTAGGCCTTACAGGCTACTACCACAAGTTTATCAAAGGACACACCACTATTTCATCTCTGTTAGAATCCTTAGTATGTAAAAATGTGAAGTTTATTTGGACTTCAGAGTGCCAAGTCACCTTCATTGATCTGAAATAGAGACTGGTTACTGTGCCCATCCTCATTTTTCCAAATTGGAGCAAGCCATTTCATGTGCATGTGTATTCTTCAGGTATCATAGTCAATGTTGTGCTTGTGCAACCAGGAGATAGTGGACTCAACCATCCCATTCATTTTTCTAGCCATAAACTGTCTGATGTAAAGAACTACACAACCATTGAACAAGAAGCATTGGCTATCATGTTTGCACTACAAATTTTTTGATGTTATCTACTTGTGATATCGTTTGAAGTCTTCATTGACCATCAAGCTGTATGATACATTGTCAACAAGCTGATGCTAGGAGCATGCATCTTTATATGGTTGATGTTATTTCAAGAGTTCTAATTCTAAATTACTGTTATGCCAAGAAGATATAATGTGGGACCAGATCATCTCAGCTACATTCTTAATGGTAAAGAATTAGAATAATCACAAGAAGACTCTCTTAATGTTCATCTCTTTCACATTTTTGTGATTCCTATAAATTTCAAAGCAATCACCATTTTCATTGAATAATGAGTCTTCCTAGTGCACTTATAGGTATGATACAAGAAACAACTTATTACTAGAGCCTTACCATACACTATCATTAATGGGCTTATGTATCAGTTGGGGAAGGATGAAGTTCTATGCAGGGTTGTTTTAGAACATGAACGACCTCATTTCTTGTAGGTTTCACACCAAGGAGTCATAGGAGGACATTTTTCTAGAGAAGCTACTACTAAGAAGCTGTTACAGAGTGGGTTATGGTGTCCAAATCTTTTCTAAGATGCACATAGAGTAGCACAACACTATGATGTCTGCCAATGCATGGGTAAACCACTACAAAAAGATAAAATGCCTTTATAGCCCCTGTTAGCTGAGCAACCTTTTGAACAATAGGGCATTGACTTTGTCAGATCTATCAATCCACCAAATAAATGTAATGAAGCAAGGTATATCATCATTGTGATTGACTAGTTTATTAAGTGGGTTGAAGCTACTGCAACACTTAGCTGTGGTGTGAAAGACATAGTAAAGTTTCTCTATGAAAACATTATTACAAGGTTTAGATGCCCTATCAATCTTGTTAGCGATCAAGGCACACACTTTTTGAATAACACCATCAAGGTTCTTACTAAGGAATTTATGATTTCTCATCACAAAAGCACTACATACCATCCACAGGCTAATGGCTAAGCTGAAGCTTCTAACAAAGTATTGGGTAAAATGTTGACAAAAATCTGTGACATCAAAAGGGATGACTAGAAAGATTGCATTCGTGTGATTCTATGGGCATATCATATGCAGTACAAGAGAGCCACAGGGTTTACCCTTTCTAGTTAGTATATAGACTTGAAGTAGTTATGTCAATGGAATACTTTGTACCTAGTTTGTGCATTGCCATGGTCATGAGACTAGGGGATCATGAGTCTCTAACCAACAGACTTCTCAAACTAAATAAGATGGTCAAGTATAGATGTAGAGTAGTGTGGATGCAAGAAGTTCACAAGTAGAGCTAGAAAGCATGGCATGATAGGAATTCTCACCATAAAGAAATTTATAAAGATCAACCAATATTATTATATGATAATCATTTTAGAGGGTTTTTGGGCAAGTTATAGATTCAATGGAAATGACCTTATGTTATCCATAAACTATTGCAACAAGGAACCATGGTTTTAAGATATATTTAGGGAATCGTTTTACTAGGGCAAGTAAATGGTTGTAGGCTTAAATGCTATCACCAATAATCAATCTGATCTCATTCTGCTAAGTGAGTGGGTGCTAAGTAACACCAAGTAGATTAGGATTTTTCTTTTTTGCATGTTTTTATGTGTTTCTTTTTCTATCTATTTGTGTTGGTATAATATCTTTTCACTACCATTCGAGAACTAAGATATCAAGCATCGCATGTGCCAGTCATGCATAATAGAATCCATGTGTGCCATCATGGATGCTAAAGATGAGCGAATAAAAACAATTAAGTATAGGAAAGGTACATAAAAGTCACATCAAAAAGATTTCCATTATATAATGGTCATCCACCAGAAGTAAATGCTAGATCCAAGGGTTGATTGACTTGATCTTCAATAAACTAGTGGACCATCAACAACATTTATTTGTACCCCCATATGAACACCAAAGAGCATAATGACATAACTCCAACATGTGCCAATGACTAACTATCTTAATCGCCATATCAGATAAAGATTTACCACATCCACCATTGCATTCATGATGAGTAGACAACTGAGTGTGACATTCACATGGAATCTAATAGGCACCAAATCTATAAAGGTTAAGTTTGAGAACCAAGTTGACATTTCATCCATGTACATTTTTTCATGATCAATAATTATAAAGAGCCATGATATTTTTCTTGCACAAAGAGTAGATAGAATTATAATTTCATCACTTCAGTAGACATGGATACTTTATAGCTCATCAGGGGTTTGACGTAGGCAAAAAAAAGGCAATAGGTATTGACATGGCTTTTAGTAAGACAAAGTTTAACAATCTAGAACCATTCAACTTCCTATGATAAGTAGAACATAAGTTATTTTGACTAGATCTTGTTGATGCTGTGTAATCACTTATTCTCACATCTCCACATTGATCCCATAACATAGATGTTGAGCGCCTGATATGAATGCCTAACTTTGGTGACCTAGGGGAGATCATACAAGTTTTGATTGGCTAATACAATGACATCAATATCTACCTTGGCATAGATGTCACCATTGTCATCAACACCAAAGCCATGGCTTGAGATTTGGGCATGCCTACACGAGGAGACTCCCTATCTCCATACAAGATAAGAATGCCCCACATTAGAAAAGAAGTATAGGATTTGTATGTATAGAGCAATATAAGGATTGTAATTAATGAAATCCTATATGAGTTAGTGTGCATCCTCATGGAGTGCATTACAAGAAGATTCTAGTAGATGACAAAGTCTACAAAATAAATGCCAAAAGGGGTCATGAAAATCACCCATCACATGATCCATAAGAATGAGTAATTCAACTAGATAGAGTACTTTATCCAGGAGCTACTCACCAACATTGAGAAGTGTCACACCTCTATAAGGAAAACATTTCAATACCAATTCCTCATCTTCCTCCTCTACTTCATGTATTAAAAGTCCTTAGAGGGAGAAGTGCACCTTGACATAGATTATTGGTTGGTGCAATAATTACCTAATCTCATTTGGACACAAGAGCAAGAGCCTTAACACATGAGGGTAAATTCAAAGCATGGTTGGAGGAGTGTCTAGAGCTAATCGCAACACATCCCTAGGTACTATTATATCTCATACAATATTTGGGCTAGGACAAAGCTATCACCTTATTGCCAAAGGGTGTGTTTATCAACATTAATGAGTTACCATGGTTGCCCTTCTCATCACTTCTATTATTTGTCATAATGGACATGGAACAGGTTGAAGTCACTAGATAAAAAGCTTTCTCAACCAGGTAAGTGACTCCACTATAGGCCATACCACCTTGTACAACCATACTTACAACATGGTAACTAGAGGAAACCACCAACTCATAACAAAAAAAGGGAAAACATAATTTTTTTGCATAACATCATTTAGCATCCCCTCCCTTAAAGTGCAAGAAACATATCACAATAACTTAGATGGATGATCCAAAGGTGCCTCAGATCATGAGCTCATGTGACCTTTCACTGATGGGCACAGATGAATATAAAGTCTACCAGGTCATCATTGTAGACATGAATGGAGAGTTTTATGATAAAGAGGTGGAAAATGTATTTTTCTTTTGGATGGTTGTGTGTGCAGTTCAAGTACAAAAGCATGTTCCCATAAAACTATGGGTGGACCTTCCATCTTACCCATTGTCCATTATTATTGATACTATAAGGGAAGGAGCAAATCAGCTACAATAAAGGATCAAATTTTTCCATCCACAACTTGATCCTACCTTCATAACAAAATATATATTTGTACCCCTTCTAGAGAGCCCATCAGAATCACTTGTGCATAGACCCTGAATAAGGTGACAGGCCTAGGAGGTTGAAGAACTCACACTTGAGTAACCTATAGAAGAAGAACAACATGTCTCGAGGGAATAAGTAGCTCATGTAATTGAATGATGAGTGAGGAAGGAGGAGAAGAAGAAACAGAAGGAACAAGCTTAATAATAAGCCACTCAATAAGTTGAAGAAGTCGAGGCCACACAAAAGGCCAAAGATGTAGAGGATAATAGACAAAAGGCCATGGATGTGACCAAGAAGGCTCAGGGAGCTGCTAACATGTCCCATAAATCACAAGAGGAACAAATGAAGAAATAAAAAGAAGCTGAGATCATTGCCAAAGATAAGGTAGAGGAAGATGAGAAATAAGAATAGGATGCATCAACCCAAACACAATAGGCCACGGAAGTTTCAAAGTGCACACAACAATAAGCAGAGGAAGTTATGAGGAAAAAGGAGGAAGAAGATGAAGCTATGCATCAATAATAGACACATACATAGGCACAATAATAAGCACAAACATAAGCATATGCCCAAGCTTCACTAGAGAAAGCCAAGGCTATGGCCCTAACAGAACAAAAGAAGAAAGAGGAAGAATAATGAATGAAGAAGTTAAAGGCCAAAGAAGAACAAGAAAAGCTACAAGCTACATAGGAGGAGATAAAGAAAAAAGGAGGAGGAGGAGGAAGTAAAAAGAAAGCAGGTTGAAGATGCTATGAAACAACTCAAACTGGCAGTAGAGGCCACATCACACTAGCAACAAACACTAGAGTAGCCTCAGGTATAAGTAGAATAATCAACATAGTAAGAAGTGTTAGTTGTAGCTATAATAGGGCCTTAGCTACCAGAGTTTCCATTAGGAGGTGTCTGGCTTTGGGATGTCTTAATAGTTGGTGCTTGATGCACCACTTTCTCACTCCCAGTTATCATAATGACATGACCAAACCCTACAACATCTATAAGCACATTGGTCTCATTCCCAATCAAGAAAGAAGCCTCATTGGATCTCTCCAGGCTTCTATTGAAGAAACAATTAGAGGTCACAACTTTTCAAGAATTAATTACACAGAAGGCCACCTCCTTGGAGCTGAAAATGATTTAATCTAAGGCCAAGAATGTGGAGTTGAAGGCTCACCTTTATGAAAGTGTGAAGATGATTGATGACACCTATCTGGATTTAGTCACTCGAGCAATCAGGGACCAAGTTATGTCTGACCAACACAGACTCAAGACTTTGGTCTCTGAGTTAACAAAGGATTGGTGTGTAACCTAACAACTATGCATACTTAGTACATTGGGATAGAATGTGAAAAGTAAGGAAGGCAAACACACTAATCACCCTATTAAAATAATACCAGAGCATGTTGGACATGACAACACTCCAAACATAATAGGTCACACACAATCTGTTGGACTAGAAGCAACACCTATATGACTCTCTAACTAGTTTTATTGTAGACTTCACCATAGTTGCAAATGCCAAGACAACCATGGGTAGCCACACCACCTTAACATATGAGAATGATAGAGCTCTCTAGGACTTATTTAATGCTTGGGACAATGTGCACGACAAACTTCTCAACTAGTAGAGTGAGCTTCTGTACAGTTCATTCATAAGTCTCCAGTCCCAATGCCATGTAGACAAATTGGAGCAGCTGAGTGGTGGGATAAATATGAGGGTGAACAACATTAATGAAGCCATGAACATCACTGATGATTCAAACCTATGTAATTTATCATATATCATGCACCACTATGCATCTTACTTTATATGGTATAGGAAATTATGCTTGATTGACATGCATATAAGACTGACCTATCTCTGTTCTATAGTGAGGTTGCCTAGCTCCTTAACATTCTAGTTTATAAGCCACCATTCAAGCTCCAACAAGTCATCACATATTATAAGGTTGCATAGTTCAGGGCCAAGGATCCTACTGGCTAGTCATCATCTACATCTATGCCACCTCCATTAAGCTAAGTACTATGTAAGGTGTCAATTTTGAAAATTTTGTAAATAATTTTGTATAGGGGATGACTAGTAAGACAAGTAGGGCCAAGATGGTTGAAAACCCATAAAGGGAGACCACTTGGTTACACTAGCTTATTAAAAACCCAAAAAGGCAGTAGGTTGGTATGCTACTTAGTTGAAAACCTAAAAAGGATGATAAGTAATGCGTAAGAGGTGAAAACTGGAAACAACACTTTGAGTGATTACTATGAATCTTACTGGTCTAACCACTTCTTTAGTTTTTGCCCTTTTTACTCATTCAAATGATCTTGTGACATTGTCTTGGGATGAGATGACATTTTAAGTCTAAGAAAGTGTTGGGAGAAGAAATCAAATAGTAAAGCTATGCAGAATATTCTTTTGATATTTGTGCGTTATGTATTTAGTTATTGGATATATGTATATTTTGTCCTATCCTCCATGACTTGTAATAAGTTAGAAGATGAACAGACTTCCCTTTGGCACCAAGTAAGAGAAGAATGTGAATAGTTAGAGACTATAAATGACTATATATATGTATGTTTGTATGAAGAAGAGAGTTCCACCTTCGAAGATATTAATATAGACTATTTGGTTATGATTACCTATTGTATTTCTTATTTTGTTCCTTGCATGCATTATCATGAATGATGTATGTTTTCCTTTCTATCTAATTTAATCTGTATGCTCCATAAATATTACATAAATACTAGTTATTCCTAATTCCTATTTAAACACACAATAATTCACCTTTAGTATGGTTCTATTTTCCCACCTTGTTAATGAATTTTATGCACTATCCTGTGCATTGAAGTAAAACTTAGCTATCCTCATCCTTAGAATGTTCTGATGATTTAGGAACCTCTGCTAACATGGGAGGAGCACTTTAAAAACTTGGACAAAATTCTAGGAGTGTTGGAACAACAAACTCTCTTTGATAAAAAATCAAAATGTTAGTTTTCTACTTCTAAAATTTTATATTTGGGGCATGTGATAAATTCCCAAGGGGTCCATGTGGACTAACAAAACAATCAAGCCATCTTGGATTGGCCATCCCCTACTAATTGTAAGTAATTTATGTTTTTTTCAGAATTATGAAACTACTATAAAAGGTTTGTGAAGGGTTTATCTTAGTTTACTACCCCCTCATGTATTTGACCAAGGAAGGTGCATTTAATTGGTCAAAAATAGTCTTGGAAGTAATTGAAAAACTAAAATAATCATGAGTTCTTGCCCCGTGTTGGCTACTCTAGATTTCATTATTCCATTTGTATTAGATTGTGATGCTTCAAAGGAAGGTATAGGGGCTATCCTATTGTAAAAAATATACCCAATTGCTTTTGAAAGCAGAAACTCAAGGAAATTGATAGAAAATTCTCAATTTATGATAAAGAGATGTTAACCTTTATGCATGATTTGGCTAAGTTTCATCAATACTTGATTTGTGGAAAGTTTATTGTGAAAATCAATCATAATAGTTTGAAATAGTTTCTCACATAAGCTGATTTGAATAATATACAACAAAAATGGGTAAGTTACAATCTTATGACTTTGACATTGAGTATGTGAAAGAAAAAAATAATGTTGTGGCTGATGCGTTGTCTAGGAAGCCTATTTTGTGTGTTATAAGTGAGATTACAGTGGATTGGAAGGCTATCCTAGATACAAAATATGTTAAGGATGCTTTGGCTACAACTGTGATGGAAGGAAGCCTGAAGGATGAGAGGTATGTAGTTGTGGATGGGCTGATTTTATACAAAAACCTAATTTTATTGACACCTAAATCCAAGCTTAAGACACAAATATTAAGGGTTGTTCATGATTTACCTATGGTAGGACATCAAGGGTATTTTAAGACTTACAAAGAGGTAAGAGAAAGATTCTATTGGAAGGGTCTAAAGGGAGAGGTGCTTCAATATGTTAAGGAATGTTTTGTTTGCCAAAATAACAAAGGAGAACACACATTTTCAGCTGGTCTTCTTCAACCTCTACCTATTCCTCAACAAAAATGGGAGAGCATTTATGTGGACTTCATCACATGACTACCCTTAACACATGGCAAGAATTACGTATTAGTTATGGTGGATAGACACCAAATTTGCTCATTTATTTGCATTACCAACCCATTATAATGCTCCTATGGTGGTTGATTTGTTCTTCAAAGAGGTGTTCAAGCTTCATTGGTTGCCTAAAAACATCATAATTGATAGGGATAATCAGTTTCTAAGCATCTTTTTACAATATCTCTTCTATTTCGTTGGCCCTAAATTGACCTCGAGTACTAGCTACCATCCCCAAATGGATGGGCAATCCAAAATTTTGAATAAATGGGTGGAAGGATATCTTCAAAATTATGTTTCAAGTTAGTGAAAGGTATGGAATAAATGGATGTACATGGTTGAATTTTGTTACAATATAACATACCATATGTCAATAGGTATGTATCCTTTCAAGGTGTTGTATGGTTATAATGCTTTTTCTTTCCTTAATCTAATTTGGAGTGATATTAGAGTACGTGGGGCTGCTGATTTGGTCCAACAAAGCACATAAATTTTAAATCAACTAAAAAATAACCTACAATAAGCTCAAAACCAACAAAAAATCTATTTAGATAAGCAATGAATGAAAAGACATTTTGAGGTAAGTGACATGGTTTTCCTAAGATTTTTGCCTTATAGGTAATATTCTATCAAACAAAATGGGGCAAAAAAGCTAAAAAATAAATTTTATGGTCCCTACAAAATTCTAAGGAAGGTGAAAGAAGTGTCTTATGAGTTAGAGCTCCTAGAAAATAGTAAAATTCATAATGTTTTTTATGTTTCTTACTTAAATAAAACACTTGGGCAACACGTTACTCCCTCAATGGATCTAAACCCTTGATGAAGAGGGTAAGATTTTTTTAATTCTCATTTCTATTATTTAGATGAGAGAGAGAAGGCCTATAAATAGGTTATCACTAAATATTTGGTTCGTTGGAAAGATGTACCTTTTGAAGATGCTACTTGGGAAGGGGCAACCATCCTTCAACATCCTAGCTTGCAATTGCTTGAGGACAAACAATTTTGGGAAGGGAGGATTGTCATGTCCCCCATTTAAAATTGAATCATGAAAACCTTTAGCTTAATTTGTTTCCCAATAAACTAAGGGATGAATGGAGAAAAGGGGAAACATGGATCTTATTTGCACTTTTCAAAAAGGCACTTTATGTTTTCTTATTTCACTTAAAGAGGGGACCTTTAAGGGTCATGTATGTTTAAGTGATTTTTAAAAAAATCATAAGGAAAGGGTATTTTAAATATTTAAATTACTCTCCCTTCCCCTTTTTAGGTGCCACACTTGGGAAGGATATATAAGGCAAAAGAGGAATCATTTGGAGATGTCCATGTTTTTTTAGATAATTGTTTTTCTTGAAGTCTAAGCACAAAAATCTTGACTTATACCTTGAGGATGAAAACCCTTCAAGGTAGCTGAAACAAGGATGAACACCCTTGATTTTAGTCAGGAACAACTTTGTAAGGAGGATTTTGAGTGCTTTGATTATAGAATTAAGGTGTTTTCAACACTAATTGGTCATTTCCAGCTAGGTGAACAACTTTGTGAGTTGGGCAAGTAGATGTGGAGGTTGACCTAGGATAGTGAACTACATATTTGAGGGTTACACATGCTTATAGGGGCAAAAAACCCTCTCTAAGGGTTGTGTTGACACTTGGATTTGCACCCTTGAGGAGATGTTCAAGTCTCCTCATCTAAGCGACAAAATGGAATCATCTCTCTTCTTGTGGGTGACAATTTCATTGAGATGAATCTCTAGATTAGGGGCTAGCTCCCCTTGATGCACCATTAAATCTCTCTCTAATATATCAATTATGTATGAAAAGGGTAAAGGAAAATAACTAAGAATAAAATGGTGATGCACCAATTTATACTATCCTCCCAATTGACTGCAGCCACTACTTAAAGTTAGAACAAGGTATTTTTCACACAAGACTCACAACTCAAGCTTTATTACTGCATCAATGTTTCATATGATAGATTCAAAAAGGTATATGATTCTTAAGAAGGAAATCAATGCTCCAAAGAAATATACATTCATGAATCACTTCTAAGATATCTCAATACTTAAGAAAGATTACTAGTAAAGACCTGCAACAATCTCCTTTCTACAAATTGGTAGACCATCAAGAGTACAAGATAGAAAAAGTCAATCTTTCACTAGACTAGAACAATAAGGTTCAAGTCATTACTCAATGTTACAACATGTGAGTGGAAGCAACACTTGTATATTTCTTCAATAGTTCTTTGAGTATAAATCTGAGTAGAATCTTCCCAATAACCAGCGGAGGATGTGAAATGAGCGAAGAGAATGTATATATATAGCCTTGAGAGGTAGAGCAATCAGAGAAAGTCCAAGGGTCACTTGGACATGTGTCATCTTGAAAGAATAAATTAAATTTACATGGGAGAGAAGTGGGTGAGCTATGCCATGTCATCAAATGGATTAGTTATAATGAGTTACAACTGAACCAAAAGCATTAGTTACAACTGAACCAAAGCCTCAATTATATTTCGCCATTTGTTATCTCTTTTTTGCCTTTCGATTCTCACTGAGCCTTTTGATGCCAATGAATATTCACCATAGTTTGATTGATGTGTTATGGGCCATCAATCCTTTGAGCATTTTCTTTAGACTTTTTATCTTGGCCTTTTTTGTGGATAATTTTTTCCAAAAGAATTCATTCCTTTAGCCTTTTTGTTTGGCCCTTTGGAACGTTCCTTTAGGTATTTTGAAGTGGACCTTTAGATTTTGGAATGACCCTTATGGCTTCCTTCAAATGACCCTTCAATAATTTGAAAAGACCCCTTTAGAAATGTTGCAAGTGTCCTTCAGCTTTTGGAAATGACCTTCTAAAAGGAAAAAAATACCCTTTGGATTTTTTTAAATGGTCCACCTTCCCACGAAAATAATCTTTCAGAATTTTTAAAAATTTCCCTTCAAGAAATTTGAAATGCCCTTCAAAATTTCTATTTGGTACCTTTCACCCTTTGGAAATGAGTCTAAAAAAAAACTGGAATGGCCTTCAAAAAAGTTACAAGTGATCCTTTAGCTTGAAAAGGTCCTTCGAAAAAGTTGCAAGTGTCCTTTAGAAAAATTGCATCGATAATTTTCCTGACAAAAGATACCGTTTGAAAAAATGAAACATACCCTTCAAAAAATTCCAAAGTGTCCTTTTTGGTTTGAAAGATATCTTTTGTAAAAAATACAAAGTACCTTAAAAAAAATTGCATGGACAATTTATCTGAAAGAATTTGACACTTTGTCTTCAGGAGATTTGTCTCGAATTAATTGTCTGAAAAAATTCATTACTTGGCCAGATGAAAAGTCCATAAGAAATAGACTTAAGGATAAAGATTTGGATAAAAAGTTTGAAATAATTTGGTAAAGGCTTAGAACAAAAACTTGAATTTTTTTGGCAAAGGCTTAGCAAAGACTAAAAATGAACTTTTTGTTGAAAATAATAGACTTGTACATTTGTTGTGGGCTTTGTCAAAAAACACTTCTTCTGAAGAAAATCTAAGTACTGGACCTAGCCAAAGATATAGACTTAGATGATTTTTGTAAATAAGGGTGCCCAATTTTGGCCTAAAAGGTCAAAATTTGGTCAAAAAATTGGTGACTCATAGGGGTAGTATACCTGCTATATTGACTAGACTAGTAGCCTTGTCCAACTTAGGGCCAATGGAGTAAATGGATTCTTGAAGATGACTAACAAGGATTATGCCAAAATAAAACACACCACACAACAACAACAACAACAACAACAAGACCAAGCAAAAATAACACAAAACAAGACAAGGACAAACTCACACATGTGCATAAGCACTTAGGGAACATAAGGAAAGAAAGAAACTATGTACAAAAGAAAAAGATAACCTTAGTAACAATGCTTTAGATATATCCCATTGACTAGGATATGCATCTCCTCTCCATCTAACTTTGAAAGTTGGAAAGCATTGTGTTTTTTACACTGTGTGATCACATATGGGCCACTCTAAAGAGCATCAAACTTTGTGTGTCTTTCAATCTTGGCCCTATCTGCATCCCATTTTAGGAAAATGTCTCCTTCTTCAAAACTCCTTGGCATGAATTTTTTGTCAAAATACTTATTTGTTTGCTCTTGGTGAGTTGTCATGGTTTGCATAGCTTAATCTCTTGTCTCTTCAAGCTCCATCAACTTGCATAACCTAAATTCCATGCTCTCATTCTCGATCAGTTGAACCTGATAGGTGAGGTCTAAAGCTAGTAACTTGAGTGAGATAGGAAGCCTAGTCTCCCTTCCATACATAAGTGTGTATGGCGAGTTCCCAATTGCTCTCTTTGGGGTGATCCTAATAACCCAAAGGGCTATTTTCAACTTAGTGTGCTAAGTCCTTTGATTCTCCTTCATAGTTCTCTTTATGATCCTTATCAAATTCTTGTTTGTGGACTCAACTAGTTTGTTTCCTTGGGGATAGTAGTTGGAGGACGTACTAAGATAGATGTCATGTTTCAAAGCCCATTCACTTGTTCTTATTCCTAGGAAGGCTAATGCATTATCTGAAATGATTGTTAAAGGAGATCCAAACTTTGTTACTATACTTTAACATAAGTCTAGGACTAAACTTACATTGGCCTCGTTAAGAGCTATAACCTCCACCCATATTGTAAAATAATTAGTGGCTGTCAACAGCCACTTGTGACTAGCACTAGAAGGAGGATTGATCAGGCCTATGAAATCCAAACCCCATTACATAAAGGGTTGTTCAACCTAGATTGGGTGAAGAGTTAAGGCAATTAGCTTTTGTTGGTCATAAAAAAAATCACACTTTTGGCATTTTCTTACCCAAGTGCGAGTCTCATTAAACAAGCTAGGCCAAAAGTAACTATCTCTCATAATCTTAGCAGTCGTAGTTCTTGGAATAAAGTGACCACCAGCTGACCCAACATGGAACTCATGCAAAACTTTGTCAATCTGATTCAAATCAATTCATCTCAACAACACACTTGAAAATTCCTTTCTAAACAACACTCCATCAACAAGTACATAAGGAATGGATTGTAGCGTAAAATACCTTCTTTTGGCCCTATCAAGATCTTGTGGACACTCATCAATTTGAAGGAAATGAATCATGTCTTGTGTCCAAATCCTCATGTATTAAGGTATAGCTAATAAATGGTTATCATGGAGTGCCAAAACAACCTCATTTTGCTCTTTCATGTCTGAAGCAAGATGCTCACACAATCATTTTCCCTTCACTAGCTTGGTTGTTTTGATCTCCACATCATACTCCATCACTTTGGTGATCCAACATGCCATTTTCTCATTCAAATCTCTACTCAACAGAAAGTATTTCATGCTAGGATGAGGAACAAAAATGTGAATCTTGTTGTTAGATAACATTTTCTTGAACTTCTTCAAACTCCTTATAATTGAAAGCACTTATTTCTCAACATATGTGTATCTTACCTCATATATTTCTAAACCTTAACTAAAGAAGGCAATAGGCTATTCAAAATTTTCATCATTAGCTTGAGTAAGCACGGTATAGATTACCTCTTCATTCCCAAAAGTGTAAAAATTGAAGTCCTTGGAGAAGTTTGGACTTACAAGAGTAGGATCTTGGGTAATGGCTTGTTTGATCTCCTCAAAAATTTCTTTCCTCCTTCTTGTCCAAGTGAATATCTCATCCTTCCTTAGCATGGAGGTCAAGGGTTTGATCAGGTTAGAAAAATAAAGAATAAACCTCCTAATGAAATTTATCTTACCAAAGAAGCTTTGTAGACCCTTCTTATGTTTATTTAAAGACAATGGCAAGATGACACTTACCCTTTCCAGATCAATGAACAAACCTTTCTTGAAAATAATGTGGCGTAAGAGTTTGCCTCCATATATAACAAACAAACACTTATTTGGGTTTAGAGAGATCCTAAACTCTCTAAACATTTCAAAAATCTATCTTAGGTGATTTAAATGATCTTTTGCTTCCTTGGAGAAAACTATCACATCATCAAGATATACCAATATAATGTCACTGATTAGTCCTTATAAAGCCATATCCATTGCACATTGAAAAGTAGCTCCAACATTTGAAAATAAAAATGTCATCTTCCTATAGGCATATGTGCCCCATATGGTGGTGAAGGCTATCTTGTATTGGTCACTTTCTTTCACCAAAATTTGATTGTACCAAGAACAACCATCTAGGAGAGAAAACCTCTCACTACCTACCACCACTTGGAAAATTTGATCCATAGAAGGGAGGGGATAATGATCTCTGAAAGAAAATCTATTCAAGTCTCTGAAGTTAATAGACAACTTGATCTCCCCATTCTTCTTTCTAGCAGCGACTAAGTTGGCTAACCAAGCAGAATGTTTGATAGGAAAAATGATTTTAGATTCAATCAACTTAGTGAGCTCTTTCTTCATGAGTGGTTCAATCTTGGGATTGATTGGCATTTGTATTTTCTTGATGGGTTTGGCATTTTCATAGAGCTCTATTGTGTGTTGATCCAAGCTTGGATCAAAACCCTTCAAGTCACTATATTCCCATGCAAAAATATCTCTAAATTCTTTGCATAGTTCACTGAAATCATGCTTTTCTTGACTAGTGCATACGTTTTCGAGTGAAAGTAATTTATCTTTGAAGATATATACCCTTTAATTGTTCTCTTTCTCCTTCTTGAGCTAGTCATCCTCATTGAATATGCTTTCAAGAGTCACTAGGCCTTTGGGAAGCTTGTTAGACTTCAATTGGACAATCTACCCTCCATATTGTTGTTGTAGCTTAGACTAATTTTTGGTAGAGAAATCAACTTCTTCTTGTATCAAAAGTAATATTTAATGATCACTATCAAAGACCTATCAATTGGTGACATTATCTGGTATAAAAGGTCTCACAATCACCTTTAAATGAGGTTGATCCTTGCCTTATGCCTTTTGGAACATCAAATTAAGCATCAATAGATGCCAACCTATTAGCATGTTTATTGTCTTCCCTTGGAATAGATCTGATGTTAAAATCCATGAAATCTTCTACAAGATCCCAAACTCTATGCTTATAGGACTCGAGCAAGGAGTTTTTGGTCAAATTTTGCCCTCTAACTTGGTTCACAATAAGTTTACTATCTCCATACACTTGTAGTTCTTTAATTCCTCTTTTTATGCCCATTCAAGGCCATGGGTAACAGCCTCATACTCTACCACATTACAAGTGCATGATAACTAAAATCTAAAGATTGAATAATACCTCTCCTTGGAAGGTGAAACCAACATAGCTCCACCACCTGCCCCCATCTTACTTCTAGACCCATCAAAGAAGAGCTACCACAAGCCATTTACATCCTCACTTGGCTTCATAAAATTAGGCATGAAAGAGTCCTCATGCATATAATAGACTCCAAGACTAGATTATTCAATAAACTTGTAAGGATCATGCTCATAGTTGTCATCTCCCCATTCATCTAGGAACAAATCAGAAACTCCTTCAAGGGAAGATGATGGAGATTGGTCAATATGAAGCTCCTCTTCATCAATGATAGCATAGTTAAATTTTTTTACCTTAGGTGAGTATGGTTTCAAGTGATCTCTATTAATAGGTTCTGACCCAATCTTCAACTTAGTGCCATATTTTGTTCTAAACACCATGTAGGACTAATTGGTTGGCAAATATCCACCTATCTTGGATGTAAAGTCCCTTAACAAATAAAGAGAAAAATATGGAGGTATATATTCTACTACCAAATCATGGGGAATTGAAAAATTAGGACAAACATGAAGGGTAAAATTCAAACTTTTCAATATCCCTAAGGTCTTGGCTGGTGATCCATCCAATTGCAAAACTCCTTTAGTCATTGGCTCATATTTGAGCCCTAACTTATTTGCTATACATTCGAGCATAATTGATGTGCTCACTCCACTATCTATGATGCAATTATGAACCAAAAAATCACCAATAATTAGAGATAGGTAAAAATTACGAGTCTTCTCATCTTTCTTCACTTGACCATTTATGGATTGAGTTCCATTGACCAAAACCACATTATCATCTTTAGATGGGCTAACCCATTTGACCAATCCATGTAATTCTTTTTGAAGTATATATTTATACCCTAATGATTTTAGAGAACCCCACAATGAAATATTCATGTGAATCTTCTTCATCTGGTCCACCACGTTGATGGAGGGATTACTCACCTTGGGGTTCTCTTTGTGAACATTGGCACTTTGTGATGTAGCATGTGTAGGTAGAGTTGTAGTAGCTCGCCTGAAATTTGGCATCATCTAATTTTCTTACAATTTAGGAGCTATATTAGACCCACTTACCATAGGAGATGATGTAGGAGTCATAATAGGTCCTTGATAGCTCTTTGAGCTTCATCGATAGCCCTCATTTTAGACCTAGTATTAGAGGTAACACTAGTATTTTGATTGCTTGTATTTACCAAGTAATTAATGGCATACAACTCACCCTCCAAATGATTTATGAGGGTAGTATCAGTATGAGGTTTTCCATTTTCCACCCCACCTTGCATGGATCCTTCAAAATTTGAAGCTTGGAAAGATTGACTACCTTGTATTACCATACCTTGATTGTGCATTTCATTTGCATAAGCAACTTGTTCTTGACCAAGTTCAAAAGATGGGTAGTTGGGATGTTCTTGGACCAAATTGTTATAAGTGGGGACAAGGGCTTTAGAGGATGAAGGAGCACTAGGATTATAGCTTTGATAAGGCTTGACATGGGTAATTTGGCCTTGTCGCTGATTATTACCTTAAAAGGAGGTTTTTTTGTTTGTCCAAATTGATTGTAGGATTGATACGATCTTTAACCTTGAGATTGATATCTTTTGAGGGAAACTAACTCATTTTTAATACTTTGAAGTAGGCTTTTAACTTCATAGATTTCATTGGTAGGGGCAATGGTAGATTTTTCTTGACCAGGCAAATGAGCTAAAGTGGGCTATGCACTTTGACTAGGAGAATGCAAATCAGGGAATAGTGGTATTAGAGGTCTAGGAGCTATCTTTCCCACTTGGAAAAGATAATTATTAGCATTTATGGCTATTTCATAGGTGGAAAGTAGTGTGTTTCCACCCATATATTGAATAATCATGTCAATGTCACTATTCAATGCTTTCAAATAGTAAAAAAATGTATAGTTTGCGGTTGGCCTCACAAGAATTGGGATTCTATCCCAAGTTTTTTGGAACCTAGTATTAAAATCCTACATAAATTCATGTGGTTCCCTTTTTATTGTGGTCAATTGCTCAGCTAAAGATAGGTGATCGCTCTTTTCCCCAAACCTATTAGTTAATAGAGTCCCTAATTCATCCTATGAGCCAATAGAATTTACAGGGAGGGTCCCATACCAGTCCAAAAATTTTCTTTTAAAAGACAAGGCCAACAACCTAATAGATAAATTTTCTTATGTGATATTATGGATATTAAAAAAGTTTTCTATATTTTAAATGTGTTCAATGGAAGTAATAGGACCATCCCCAATAAAAGATGGGACACTTTTGAGGGCAGCTATTGTAATTTGATCATATTAGGCAAGATGCAAGGGAGATGCCCCGATGAAAGGTATAAAAGGTTATCTTCTAGCCATTTTGGAATGATCACTATGGATGTTGGGAATGAAATATAACACAAACTTAAAAGATTTTAACACAAAATCTATTTTATAAGGATGAGTGCTTACAAATCTATACCTTTTGGTGGAATATGGAGGTAATTCCACAAAATCGAAGGGCACACCTTTAGAAACAGCCCTAGTGGTCACCTTTGGCATGGAAAATAGGACTAATCATCAACCAAAAACTTGAATTCTTCAAGGGAGTCATTATGTATTGAATGTAGATGTTTATTTCAACTTCTCTTATGTCAAGACCAACACCAATCTTCAACAATCTTCTAGGACTTAGATGTTCCACCAGGCATGCCAAAAACTGTTGATTCTTGGATTGGCACCCTTGATGAGATGTTTAGCTCTGCTCATCCAAGTGAAAAAATGGAATCATCTCTCTTATTAAGGGTGACAATTTCACTGAGATGAATCTGTAGATTAGGGTCTACCTCCCCTTGATGCACCTTTAAATCTCTCTCTAATATATCAATTGTGTATGAAAAGGGTAAAGTAAAATAACTAAGAACACAATGGTGATGCACCAATGTATATTGTCCTCCCAATTTACTGTAACCACTACTTAAAGATAGAACAAGGTATTTTTCACACAAGACTCACAACTTAAGATTTATTACTACATCAATGTTTCATATGTTAGATTTGAGAAGGTATATGATTCTTAAGAAGGAAATGAATGTTTTAAAGAAAGATACATTCATGAATCACTTCTAAGATATATCAACTCTTAAGACAGAATACTAGCAAATACCTACAACAATCTCCTTTTGGAAAATTGGTAGACCATCAAGAGTACAAGCTAGAAAAAGGCAATCTTTCACTAGACTAGACCAACAAGATTTAAGTCATTATTCAATGTTACAACATGTGAGTGGCAACGACACTTGTATATTTATTTAAGATTTCTTTGAGTACAAATATAGCTAGAGTTTTCCCAATAACTAATGGAGGATGTAAAATGAGCCAAGAGAATGCATATATATAGCTTTGAGAGGTATATAAATCAAAAGAAGTCAAAAGGTCACTTAGACATGTGTCATCTTGAAATAATCAGTTATATTTGCATGGAAGAGAAATGGGTGAGCTATGCCATGTCACCGAATGGATCAATTACAATGAAACCAAAAGCATTAGTTATATTTATTACAATTGAACCAAAACCTCAATTATATTTTTCCATTTGTTATCTTTTTTTGCCTTCCAATTCCTTATGTGTTATAGGCCGTCACTCCTTCAAGCATTTTCTTCAAACTTTTTGTCTCAGCCCTTTTTGTGGACAATTTTTTATGAAAGAATTCATTCCTTCAGACTTTCTATTTGGCCCTTTGAAACGTTCCTTCAGGTTTCTTGAAGTGGACCTTTGGATTTTAGAATGACCCTTTTGGCTTCCTTCAAATGACCCTTCGATAATTTGAAAAGACCCCTTCAAAAAATTTGAAAGTGCCATTTGACTTTTGGAAATGACCTTTTGAAAGGAAAAAAATACACTTCAGATTTTTTGAAATGGTCCACCTTCCCACAAAAACAATCTTTTAGACTTTTTCAAAACGTCCCTTTGGAAAAGTTGGAATGCCCTTCATATTTTCTGTTTGGTACCTTTTGGCCTTTGGAAATGACTCTAAAAAAAACTAAAATGCCCTTCAAAAAAGTTACAAGTGATCCTTTATCTTGAAGAGGTCCTTCGAAAAAGTTGCAAGTGTCCTTCAGAAAAGTTGCATGGACAATTTTCTCGACAAAAGATACCCTTCCAAAAAATGAAACATACCCTTTAGAAAATTTGAAAGTGTCCTTTTAGGTTTGAAAGATATCTTTTAGAAAAATTGCCAAGTACCTTTGAAAAAATTGTGCGAATAATTTATCCAAAATAATTTAACACTTTATCTTCTAGAGATTTGTCTTAAGAATTTGTTACTTGGTCGAATGAAAAGTCCAAAAGAAATACACTGAAGAAAAAAGCTTCGGACAAAAAGTTTGAAAGAATTCAGCAAAGGATTAGAATAAAAACCTGAAAGAATTTGGCAAAGGCTTAGCAAAGATCAAAAATGAACTTTTTGAAAGGAATAGACTTGTACATTTGTTACGAGATTTGTCAAACAACACTTCTTCTGAAGAAAAGCTAAGTACTGGACTTGTCTAAAGATATAGACTTAAACAATTTTTACAAATAGGGGTGCCCAATTTTGTCTTGAATGGCCAAACTTTGGTTAACAGGTTGGTGACCCGCTTGGAGGTCACTTTGAACTTGGAGGTCAGTGTGGATCAGCCACATAATATTCAAATTTTTTATAATAGTTTTCCAGCAATATACTTTGCCAAAAATTAGGTTTTTGGTTGGTTTATTTGGCAATAATTTACAATATTTTATGCTATTTTTGGGAACCTAGAATAATATTTTTTTGAGCTATTTTCAAGGCATACATAGCAGTATAATCATTTTTAGCTTGTTAGGGTTTGATAAAATTCTAAAAAATTAATTATTTCTTTAAAGTGGTTGAATAATTCCTTATTTAACAATATAATCCTAAAAGTGACATTTCATTCCAATATGTTCATGCTTGTATTACTATAAATGGTTCTCAATATCAACACTTTTAGATTCATAAATTTATCAGAGAGGGGTACCCCCTTGTACCTCCCCTTCATGTTCTAGCTATTGAGGGCTTCAAATATCTTTTGGATAGACATGATTCTATGGGTTTGGTGAAGGGCATTTCTCTCCCTAACTCAGATCACCAATTTATCAATGGGTACTTTTATGATGACTCCTTCCTCACTCTTTAGGAATGTGAGGACTCTGTAAAGTATGCTATAGAATGTCTTGACATTTTTTGCCTTGTCTCTATGTCTTCCATTCAATGGCAGAAGACTCAATGTTATCACCAGTCCCTTTCATCAAAATGTCCTTGGTTGTAGGGATATAAGTGGAAATGTATCCTTCCTAGGTTTCAACTTAAATTCTTAGGCATTCCAATTGATTTTAGAGTCTCCCCTATAAATTTGTGGTCCTATTTTGTTCAAAAAGTTGAGAAACAAATCTCCTTCTGGATCACCAAACCATTAATTTTGGCTAGGAAGTTCCAGATCTATTCTAAGGTGTTCATTGCTACTTATGTTTACTACTCATCTTGTTGGGCTCCTTTTAATGCCTCTTATGTGAAGCTGGAAAAGCTCCTAAGAGACTTTCTATGGGTCAATTTTGAAGGGCACCACAATTTTCACTGAGTCTCTTGGGCTATTTCTTGTTGCCTTAAAGAAGTTGGTGGGCTTGGTATCATTGATATTAAGCTTCAAGGGATTGCTCTTGATGTTTAATTGATCATTGAATCTTGGAGGGGGATGAGGCCTAGAAGATATTATTGAGGCACTACATATCTCAAGGCTGCCCACTTGGCAGAAAGACCCAGCAAGGGATTATTTTGCACAACATTCTCATCACTCATGTGCCAATTAAAACATGGGGCACTTTTGTCATGTAAAACATATGAAAGGCTTGGGAAATACTCAAACCTCACCTTATTTAGGTGGGGGAAGGGTTTATAAATGATCTTTTTCTTAATTCTTAATCCCTATAGTGGTCTCCCATGTTGGATTTATACAATGTCCTTTTTTCCAAGGTCCCTTGGGTTAAAACGTTGAGACTATTCAAAAAGGTATTTGCACGATTAGAGACCTCTTCTATAAGGTCACTCAGAACTGGCTTCCTTGGAATATGGTAAGTCTAAGTTCAATCTAAATAAGGAATATGTAATATCCATTTCTAAATTGTAGAGTTCCATACTTAAAGAGTACTTATACAAAATTGGAATTTCCTCTCTTACGTCGTGGTGGAAGGATTGGTCCTAGCCAACAACCATATAATTTTATCGCTACTCACCTAGGATGGGTTATAATCTTTTGGCCCCTCAGTATATTTATTTTGAAGCCCTCAATGATAGGTGGTCCCTTAAATATCTCTATCATGTTTGGGATTGAAGGTTTGATAATGTTTGGGCAGCTTGTATTGAGCCTAAAAAAGCCCATTTCCTTTGGTGTATTATTTACCAAAGTTTTCCTATGGGGGATCAACTCAAACACATGGGGGTTTTGAATCCCACTTGCCTAGCGTATCACCACCCAGAAACCATTAAGCATTTATTTTGGTTTTACCCTCATGCCTAGTCTACTTGGAGATGGATTAATACCCTTTTTAAATCCTTTAGACCTAAAATGTTCACCTGGAATATGTCTCTCCTAAGGGACTTCTTTCTTCCTACAAGATATAATATATTCTAGAAAATTTTCCATATTGATATTCTTTTTCAAATTTGGAAATCTAGAAATAAAGCATGTTTTAATAATGAAGACATGGAAAAAAGTTTTTCTATAACTAATAAAGTTATTGTGATTGCTTTTGTTACCTTTCAAATTAAAATTCAAACATATAAGGTTTAGCTCAAGCTCTACCGTCTACAGATCCCCTTAGACCATTAGGGCAATGTTTTTTGTATGTCTAGTTGTGAGCCTCTTAATCCCCTTCCCCGCCATTTCCTATGAGGTCATGGGCATGGGGGATGATGTTAGTGATCTCATAGGTGATGGTCTTGAAGTTAGAAGAGCACCTCTCTTCACTCTCAATGGTCATCTCCTCCTAAAGGATATGGTAGGGGAAATAGAGATAGTGGTTGGCAGGGGGGGGGGTTGGAGGCCCCCTCCATAGGATAAGTTCCCATGGTTGGCATAGGCCATTTCTCCTTCCAGATAGGATTCTAAGCAATAGAATGATACTAAAATTAACTAACAGGTTGATGTTGGGGCCCCATTTTAGTTGATGAAGATCCGTCGGCTCAGGGGTGTGATTGGAACCCTCTAGATAATTTGTCTCCTCCATCTCCACATAACACCATGTTTGTCTACTACTTAATAGACTCGTTGTTTGTGCTTTTATCTTTCTCTTTTTTTATTAATGTGCACTTGAGTTAGTTTAATTGTAGTTTGTTTGGCTATGTGGTGGCCTTTTATGGACTATGCTCTTTCCAAGACTTCTTTAGCTTGGTTTGGTTATTGTGGGATGCATTATATCTTGTTATATTAATGAAAGTGCACTTTTCAATTAAAAATTATGCCACATATTAATGAGCTTCACTTTTCATTTCAAATACATATGCGTAAAGGAGGTTGAATGTTATTTGATGTTACATAATTGAACGTATTTATGTTTCAAAAAATTCCTTATGTGTGTTTTTATTAAATATTATAAGAGCATGGTTCCATTAAAGGGGATTTTTTTTAATTTTTAGGGGATAGGTGGTCCATGAAATATAAAAACCTTGCTTGTGCAATATTTAAAATGTTTTTCTAAAATATAGGAGTGATTATACATTAGGAAAGAGAATTTTAGCACAGGTTTGTAATGGGGGGCAAGAATTTTGTAGGGGTGACTACTATTTTTTAGGGAAGCATCTTAACGAATAACAAATTATATATGGTCTAATTTTGTTGAAAATCTTTTTTAAAATAATTTTAATATAAGAATCCCTATAACTCTCTAGTGAATCCAACATTTGATTTTTCATGGGACCATATCACTCCAAAAGAGCTCCAAAATTTTCTCTATGTCACCCATTGATAAAACTATAGAACACCCCCTCCATGGGTCACCCTAAAAGTATTTTGTTGTGCCAGATGCATCCCCAAATGGTTGATATTATTAATGTTGGGTGAAGAGTATTACATCAACAAAATTTCAATTATCAAACATTCCTATACTTTATAACTAATCAAAATGAAAGATACTATCTTGTCGACATGTTCAAGTGGTAAATAATAAAATATAGCTTTCACATTTAGTGTTTTATGGTGTTTATTTATGTTAACCTATGGTTGGTCAATGATAATATGTTACTTTATTTTTTATTTCATTGAAAAATCTATCTCATGCAATCAAATCTAACATATTTTTATTAGAAAGTGTGTTGACAATATTTTGGGTTATTATTTTGTTTAACTCTAAATTTTAGATTTTGGGGTATCTAGGGTTAATAAATAGAAAAGTAGTTCTAACACAAAGGTGATAAACTAATATATAGAAAACTCAAATAAATAATATTATGAATTTATACAACTGCGATTGATAAAATAGTAAAGCACATCTATTGAAAGATATTTCAATAAATAAAGAATAATGATACTTAGTTGGTTTACTATGCATAGGCAGATATGGACTGAAGACATGTGTTAAGTATGCAAGGTTAGTGTTATGGATCAATCATCAAATTTTGGAATTGTACTTCTATGGCATCTAACACTACCCTTAATGCTATTATCCGACTATGATGCATGTGTCCAATACAAAATAATGACTAGATTTGGATGTATCCAACTAATTTTTCCACCATTATATTGGTGTGTTCAGATCTGAGATACAAGTTTTTACTCTTCATTGATTGATCAAATCCTAACTCTTCACCTTTTTTTCACCCTTAGAATGAGTTTGCTAAAAAAATTGGTTAATGGGCTCATGGAGTCAAGCTACCCAAAATACCCCTCTGTAAATGGGTGTTGGATACATAAAACTACTCTAAGGAGGGCCTCAAACTTATGTATGTCTCCCCTCTATGTGGGAAAGTGTGTGTACAAAGGTGCAATATAGTAATGCAGATGCAAGTAATGATCTAGCTTGTAATTTGACAAATATTATTCATGGGTTGTTCTTTGAATGATTCAAATTTGTGATATGACTTCTCATATCCTTGATATGAAAATAGGGATGAATAGGACAAAGTAGAGTGCTTGTGCAATCGATTGATTTAACTTTAGTAGGTGATTGCTTAATATTTAGTAGATGAGGAATGATAAAGCTTAGGATTTGTATTTATACCACACCTATTGAAAATATCTCATGGTAGGGTTCAATAAGACAATTAGGCCGACCCATAGGTTTCAATAATTTTTTAATTTGGATGACTTTTGGCAACCAGACACTAGATAAAGATCTAGACACTATCATTGGCAGTAGTTTCCCTTTGTGGCAAATAGTGTCTAGTGGGCTAAAAAGTAGGTATTGATTTGAAATTGATAGTGAAGGATGTTTATCAAGTTTTTAGCTTTTTGTGTAGTATAGGAGACCTAGATCATCAAAATGATATGGATTAGACTAAGAGATAAGCATTTAGGCATAGTGAGATGGTGAATGTGAGCCTTTCAGTTGTAAGGAAGTCTATAACTGAAGGGTAGAGCCTTAATTGATATTTGTAAAATGTACAAGTTTGAGATGTTATAAATATTCATTTTTAGTATCTACATTTCCCCCCTTTAATCTAGTAATGCATAAGGATGAAATTACTAGGTTAAAGGAAAAATATGTACATGGGTGTGTATAACACACCTTGCCTTTACTTGAGCCCACTTTGAGTGTTTTACTGGTGAATGATTTGTAACCAAGAGCATGTTTAATTATAAAATAATACATATAATCTGAAATTTGAAATAATTGAATTTCTTGGAAAGAAAAAGAGTAAATAAAGAGTACAATTGTGTGTTGATGCAACCAAGTTACCTCTTAATGCTTTGTCTTAGTACATATGCTTCCTTATGGAGAATTAGAACTAGAAATGTCTAGACCTAAACCTTGGAGGTTTGAAGAGGGATATTTGAAGGTGTTATTCTCCCAATCTCGTATAATGATGAGTTGTGAGACAACTATTGAGATCATAATATCCCAATCACACAGCGCAAGTGTGAATATACATAATATGGTGAGTGTGAGTGATTTAATCAGTTTATACTATAAATCTAGTGAGATTGGATGATTTAATATTCTAATTTATAAATTTGGTGAGGTATAATGATTTAATCACTTCAACCTATAAAATAAACCAATTGTTTCAACAAAAAAGACTTGATAACAGTACATGCTAGTGTAACTGGTGTGTCCTAGTGAGTAGTATAATTGGTAAATTATTCAAATTTTGGTGCAATAGCATGGCATATGCACCTTTGATATATCTGAGTTAGAGTATATGTGTCATAAATTTGGAAAAATCTATTTCAAATATATGCAAAATTGGATAAATGTATAGGATTTTGTCCCAAGTGTAAATCTGAACCATGAAACTAAACTAGAGATTGTGCAAGTTTAGAGGTCATGTTCTTATGAAACACCCCCACTAGAATCTAGAGATGCTGAGTAAGTGTATAAGTGTGGAGATCATTTTCTTATGACATGTTCCCACTACAATTTGGAAACTATGAAAATTGTGTATAAATGTGGAGGTCATGTTCTTATGACATGCCACCATTGTAATCTAGAAAATTGGTAATGCTTCTACAACATGCCCCCACTGACATGCACCCCATTTTGAGGTGAGGGAGATAGAAATTGATAGGTGTCTTAGCTCAAAATGATAAAGTAATTATATAACCTATGTATGAATCACATAGTGTATAGGGATAACATGTCAAAGTAGATATATCAATTAAAATCATAGTATGTGATCACATTAGGTTATAAGATGCGTGATATAGAACATGGAAATGTAAATAGGATAACCATAAAAGCTCAACAAATAATCAAACACACACACAAAATCACTTAATGTAATGTAAAAAAAGTGGTCCAAGGAGACCTCATACAAGGGGCATGTTTAAATGCCACACAAATGAAATGAATGACATAAAATTAAATGTCTAACAAATATAGAATGACATATTAAAATGTCAAATCAACTTACAATGGAATAAGGGCCAACATGAATGATGAAATGAACATATTCAAATGTTTCACAAGCAAGATAATAATAAATAGTGGAATACACTCAAGGAATTAAAAAATGGATGAAGCATAAACAACCAACATAAGCATATTATACTAGTCCCTGCATATATGCGTTAGAAAAAATGTTATGTAACATATCATAGTAAGTACATTGTAAAAGATATGAGCATGGATATAGACATGTCTCTTAGCAATGATTAGATCAAACATGATAATGTAAAAATCATCATAAAAGGTATGTAACCTATATCAATCATGATCAAAGAAGTAGACACCCCAAACATACTATATGACATGAGTAGAGAAAAGTTCCAACATCTATAAGTGCATAGATCATGTGTCTTGATATGCATGTACCACACTCAAAGATGAGTGAGATATATATGTATATGGGAATGGGATGATATGTTATATCATTTTCCAAAGTAGTATCACATAATGTATCATATATGATATAATTGTAGAGGAATGATCTCCTTAGTAATTTAAGGATATAGATCTTAACTTGAGTATTTTTTAGCTAATCAATGATATCATGCCCTTTGGTTTGATTATTTGACTTGGTTGGAGGTGGATGGGGATGAGGAGGAAGATGTTGACTACCAATGTTCTATTGTGCATGGTGGGGACCTCAAATATTCATGTAGTGACAACATGGACCTAAGTATCCAATATAAGTCTTGGTAAAATACTGTGAGTGGGGAGGGGAGGTGAGGGTTAGTTGGGGTGGATGCCATGGTAGCTATTACAACCTTGAGTTCTAGGGGTGGAGGAAAAAATGGTTTTACAATATCTTTGATCTATAGTAGTAACTAAAATCAACTCAAATTAAATATTTTGATAATATGAATAAAGAAAGTCCAAATATTTTTCATGGTTAATTTAAACCTTAGTATTATTATAAAATGATTTGAATTTTTCTATTACACGATGTTTAAAATATTGCATAGTTTAGGGAAACAACATGCAATTATTGTAATTAGAACTTGAGTTAGAAAATAGAAACATGTATATCCGTTATACTTGTGAGTGATTTTCTTGATTGAGTAAAAATAAAAAATTAGGTCTAAGAACCAAGGGTTTCACGTGTTTAATATAATGATTTGGTTCACTAATATGTATTACCTTATTTTGGATTAATGAACCTAAATAAGTGTAAAAATATAACTATGAAGATTATCTAGGAAATGTTTAAATTAATAAAATATGAATGTATAAGCAAATTTTCAATTAGTTTTTCTATTTATATAAATGACCAATAAGACTAAGGTACTTAGCTTATTACTATTCTATTTAGGTTTGAGAATGTGTGTAGGTGGTAGGAAGGACTAAAATTGAGTCATGAGTAGTTTATATTTTGAAACTAACTATCTAAACCTATTGGATGGATTTGGTAGAATATAGATGCATTTTAAAAATAGAATCATCTAATGTATACCAAAAATGTCCTTGTAAGATGCATAAAATCATTTCAACCCAAATCACTGGCCCTATTCTTAAACCATTTCTTTTTTGAAATATCAAAAGATTTTTTTGTGCATAGGTCTATAATTCTCTATTATTTACCTTGAAACCCTAACTCCACTTTAAACATTAGGTTTCAATAAAAAAGGAATGGAAAAGATGGGTTGAGTTGACCCCAACCACCTCCTATTAAGAGATTGAGCACTACATATGTTAATATTTTGAAGGACTCAAATGAACATATTTCTCTTGGTTAGGTGTATGTGTGTAATATTACTCCTTTATTATGGATGTAAATTATAATTTTGCATTTAAACCTTTAAAATATGCAAATTTGACTTGGATTGGGTGCTCCAGACTTAGATAGGGCCTACTCCTTTGAGGTGTTTCTAATTTGGAAGCTTTGGGGATGTTCCCATTAATGTGTAATGTATAAATGTCCTCTTGGTAGGTTATAGATAGATGGTTTATAGATGATAACATGATCAGGTATCTTGTGTATAAATAGATAATTCTTTGTATATATAATTTTTTACTGACATGTAAAATATAGATACCAAACCATATGAAATATTTGAATTTATGAAAATGACCATTAAAAGATGCATAAACAAATCTCATTCAAGTGAAAAGTTTTTGTAAATAAAATCCATTTGAGTATGATTAAAGGAATCCAAAAAGAACTAAATAGTGATATGACGACCAAGAGATAGTCAAATTAGGATAATAAGTAGATTAGGCACCAATTAAGGAATTCCTATAGATGATTAATAACAAACCCATAAATCTGAGACCATAAAAAGTGAATGGTTAAAAGGAGTGTAAGAAAGAGTCATGATACACAAGTTATGTATGGTAAATATATATTAAAACTATATATTTTTTTTAAATCGATACTTAGCTTTTATCTAGAGCCTAAACCAGTTTTGGAACACAAAAGGAGGTCTAATATCCTAAAAAGAAATTATGAGTTTCATCCAAGATTTTAAACCTTAAAAATCTTACCAAATTAGACAAATACACCATTTTTTTTGAATTAAAACCAGTCTTAGCTTCTAAGCCTATAACCTATCCAAAAAGAAAACTAACATCAATTTTAGAATATCAAACTTAACCTTGGATTCAACATTTTTCTACCAACATTTGTTTGCCCCTATTGGAGAGTAACGATTCCATAGTCCATTGGGTTTTGCTGAGGATAAAATTTGGAGCATCCATACGAAGTCTTTATGCTTCCATTTTTCTACCTCTTTACCCTTTATTTCCATAGTTTGGAGTCTTGAGGGAGATCTAAAACTAAGCTATTGACAGAACATCCCTACTAGCCAACTCTTCTTCTTCTTCCCAATTCACCTCTTTTGGTTCTAAATCTTCCTACTATTAAGATTTTTCCAAAATATGAAAAAGGTTTTTTGAAACCTCTATCCAATAAGGACTTATTTCCTTTCCCTTATCTAGTTGAGGAGATAATTGCTGCCCTAGATTCATAGGGATTTGAGATTCTTCTGCACCTAACCCTCATCCTTTTGAGGACTTACCTATTTCTTCTAGGCTTTTTTTGAAGATTAAAGTTCAACCATTAGATTCTTTGCCTTCACAAGGATCCAAACTTCTTCTACCACCTGACCCTCAACCTTTTGAGGACTTACCTATTTCTTTTGGAATTTTTTTCGATGATGCAAATTTAGCCATGAGATTCTGTGTCAAGATTTGAAATCTATGAACCAATGCACTATTCAAACAACCTACCTTTTTAACTCATTTCTACAAAATCAAATCTTGAGATCTAAAATTGACATTTTTAAGTGTCTAATACTAATTTTATTTATGTATATATTGATAAAAATTAAAAAAAAATTTAATTAATTTAATATATATTTATATATAAAATATATTTAAATATTTATAAAAAATAGTCATATAATACATTGAGAAGTTTAAAAGACAATTTATGCCTCCCAACCTTCACATAAAAGAACAAGTATAGAGTTGTGACATGAGTACCTACCCCATGAAAAAAAGAAAACTACCTAAAAAAATTCCTTTGGAATAGCAATATAAACCGTGATACATTTTAATTATATTTACAAGCATATTTATTGGACACTACATGATATTCTTGGTTGCTATCTTTCATTTTAGGGTGAGGAAAAAAAAATAGAAATAAGCCAATCTTGAGCGTGTATGAAGGGTCAAAAACTATGGTGCATGATTAAGTATTTAGGTGACCACACCTATTAACCTAAGGCACATAAGAATGCCACGTTAACCATTATTTAATGGCACCTACATGCTATTGTTGTCACCAACCTAGATACTTCATATTTTAAATGCATTTTGGTCAATTTTTTTTAGGTTTATTTGAGTAGAAGGAAGAGAATAACACTGTAAAAAATGCAGATGGATTATTTCACTACTGTGAACAAGTAGAATTTATAGAATGTTAGAAAATATAAAATCCTTATTTATGGCTTGTAATGGGAATGAAGCCTAATGAGAAGGCCTTTTGTGTAAGAAGAGTAGAGGCAACAATTCCAACAGATATAAGATGTTTGTAAGAATAAGAGTAGAGGTAACAACTCCAGTAGATATAGGTTATCCATAGGAATTTTGAAGAAACCAAGAATAAATATATATCAAAATGTAGGCAATGAGGCCAAACAAAAAGGAAGCCTATTACTATTTTCTGGTAAGTGATTTTGTTTCTTCATAATTCAAGGCATTCTTGGAGGGGAAATTACAACACATAAAAATCTTAAATTGTGCAACAATAAAATGGTATCATAATACTTTTCCTTAATGGCTGCTTTGATTATGTGGGAAAATAATAAGTCACTACTTTCTATAGTTATTTTTGAGACTCAATCTACTTAAATTTATACAAAAATTAATGGAGTTTTATAATTTGTTTGAGTTAATGATTTATAGTCAATTGTTCAAGATTTTTCCAGCCATAATTTTTGTACAGTGCATAGTGAAATATTAGCCATCGACTTCCTGTGAAGATGAAAGCATAAAATTATAATAGACTATAAAATAAAAATAAAAAAAAAATAAACAAAGACAAATATTATTAAATATATAACACAAAATATTGAGTACATAATTAGAAACCACTTCCACTTCCTAGATAATAATAAAATTTGTTTTCCATATTTGTGCAAGAGGCTCTGCATTCTCTAATATCACACTGTAATTATGTGTGTATAAAGGCAACATCTAGAAACTCAGCTTGTTGCCAAGAAAATCATCGTCCTTGGCATTTTTTTATAGGGTTTAATATTCTCTTTCATTTTGGGCATTGCCAAGCCTACCAAATATATTAATAAGCAAATTTGTGTTTCAAACCCCTGCCTTCTTAGAAACAAAGAATTTCCTAGTGGCTATCTACAAGAAACTACAATAGCCCCTCTAGAGCACAAAAAAATCTTGTGGAGGAAAGCCTTCCATGGATCCTCTAAAATGCAAACAGATGAAGGTAAGGCAAGTTAGGGAAGTCATGGATAAAGATGATTCAGTTCATATAAATAAAGGAGGAGATAATGGTTACAGATAGAGGAGGTAACATGGTGCAGAAGTATGTACTACTACTTCAGGGTATGAATACACTTAGAAAACATTAAGTATACAAATAACTCACCCCCAAAATCTAGTAGGTGACTAATATAGAGAGTGATAAAGGTTATCTACATGCATTGGCAAGTAACACACATGCATTTGCATGGCCTTCCATCCATAGTTTCCCTTTTTAGATGGGTCCTCCATTCGGCTACTGTAACCACCAAACAATTCAACACTATTTCTAAAGGGGATGAAAGGGAAAGAAAGGTGATGAAATCCTTTGATTCCCTGCCTGTTAGAAGGATTATTGATTTTTTAAAGGCAACTAATAATAATTATAAACTATTCCCACATTTCTATAAACATTGCAAAATAATTTAGATTTATAACCTACGTAATTTTTGATTCACAGTCAAGCAAGGTCAATATGAATCAATATGCCAAGGTAGAAAAAATAGTACTATATCATGTGTATCATATACTTAGGGTCACATAATATCTCTTTCTTTATTTCCTTTTAAAATTTACATTTTCTAGGGTAAAATCCTATTTCTTGCTATTTTTAAGTGAAATTTTCTTAAGAATTACTTTTTACTATTATTAGTATTGGTTATACATTCAATTTCTATATAGACATTATAATAATTTCTCTCTTATTTGAACTTTAACATATCTCTATGTTTTTTTTATTGTAGAAAATTTAGAGGTAATTTAAGAACAATAAAAAGAGCAAAGCATCTTGAGTCAAATTTGTTTTACTCTAAATTTAATATCTCCACAAAATCGAATCTAAATTTGATGAATTCTAATATTTAAACCATAGCTTAATTTAATTAATAATGTTAATTTTCCTTGATTGTAATATAAGTGATTAAAAAATTATCCATTAAAATGATTAAAATTAGAATGTTGTTGTCCTATTTTAAAATATCTCAGAGATGTCTTAGGATATTTCTTCCTATTTTTTAAATTTATTCTACTCCAATAATTTTGATTCAATTTAAATTGAAAACTCAACATTTATAGTACGTTTCTTTATTTAATAGAATTTACAAAGTCAAAATGAAAATGATGTCATGCACAAATGAGTTGGTGGGACTAAATTTGACTTCACTTTGGCTAAAACTTGAAGTAAAACCTTGTTAAATACATTGTGAAATCATAGTTTCATAATAATATAAATGACTAATTTAATTTACTTAATATATAAAATACAAATGTGTCTTTTCAAAAATAAAAGGATTTTACTAAAAATAAAACAAATATTATTTTATCTTGTGGAGGTGGTTTCAAAAAAAAAAATTAAAAAAATGTACACGCCTAAAAACACTTTGAGCCTTGAAGATGTTATAAACATTGAATATAAGATGTATGAGCAAGATGTTAATGGGATCAAATTTTATTTTATGACATCAAATAACCTTAGGCGAATTCATAGACTTGACAAAGAAATAAACTTAATTTTTTTTAAAGTCAAATAATGTATACATCATAGTTTTCATTTCATGATTTTGAATAGAGGTATAAGTAGAATATGTTTGGATAATATAAAATTTATAAGTATAAGAATTGGAAACATATAACATAAAGTAAGATGCATTTCAATTAAAAAATAATTTAACAAGGGGAATTCGAGAAACATGGGAATTTTTAATAAATTAAGAAGTAATAAGAACAACCTAATAGTTTTGATGAAATTAAAAAATCATAATATTTTGCGAAGAAGGAAAAGAATTAGTGATTTTTGAAGCAATAGAAACATGATAATGAGTAGATTATGACTAAAGTTATGAAATGACTTGATGACTAGGAGTATATTATAAGCGATTACATGAGAGAATTAATTTATCCAAATTATGAGTACTCATATATCTATTATCTGCCTTAGAGGGTACTTATATCATCTTAATCCTATATTCAACCTCTTGATCTATGGGTTAGATTGCAAATTATTTCAATACATTCATCAATCTATGTATCTCATTAGGCTGTTTCATGAGATGTTTTCTAAAATAAATAATATTTTCAACCCTATATTGGTAATATAAGCAAGATTTTTTTATCATGATCTACTTCACATTTATTTTGTTTTTTAGATCCATCCAAAAGAACATCATTATTGTTTGTCTAAGAAAACACCACTATTGAAAAAACACTAATTACATTTCTTGAATCCATTTTTTTTCAACAAAAAATTAAAATTAACTAAAGAAATTTCAATACATCAATAGAATCACAATTAACCATGTCACTCTTTATATTTATATTTTTATCTATAATTAATTTTATATCATAAGATGAGATCGAAATAAATACACACTACATTCATATCCCATAATATTTTAAAAATATACAATAAAATATAACCTAAGGTTATTAATGACATACAAAGAAGTTAGGGCTAATAGATTTGAGAGAATGCAATAAAACAAGCCTTAAAATAAATTAGATAAATTTATATTTATCTTAAGGAACAAGATATAACCATATAAGGATAAAAATCATGCAATAGAATCTAGTTTCACGAAAATATGCTATAGATATATCAATTTCACTTAAATTGCAATATAAATATCTATAAATATTTAATTAGTCTTAAACGAATGTAAAATAAAAAAATTAGATCTAATATTTTTTTCAAAAAATTAAAATAATAAATATAACAAGAGGGTTTAGAGCTGAATCTATACTATTAACATATCTAGAGACATAAATTAAAGTTTTATAATTGAAATGAAGGGTTTGTGGTAAGGCAATGAGAACCCTAAAAAATTGTAGTGAAAAGAGGACCTTGTTCAAACTATCATGATCTAATTTTTGGTGATATAACTATAATGATTAAGATTATAATAAGTGTCATGCAATAATTTTTTTAATGACTATGTTAATTATATCCAAGGTTCCAAAAACCTTACCCATTTTTTCAAAATTTTCTTCAATCACTAGAAAAATGGACTTCTTTTCCTTGCCCTAATTGGGTAGTTAGATTTGAAAATTTCAAGGATAATGATGTATTTTTAGGTCTATGTTACAATAAATAATATATGTTATTTATTGGGCCCATCAACGCTATATAATATTGATGGCATATCTCTAAAAATTATATTAATTCATTGGCAAAAAAAAATACTTCATTGAAATGTGTTAATAATATGTAATTTAGTGCTACAAAAAATGTTATCCAAATTATTGACTTATCTAAAATACTTTAATATTACTATTTTTATTAATGGTAAAGGGGGTTTTAAACAAGGACCCTACCCTTTACATAGAGCATGTTGGCTTGGTCTAGAAATCAAAAAATATATAATTTCCTGCCAAAGGAGATAAAAAACCTTATACTAAATAACAACACAAAAACAACCAAAAAATAGTGAAAAAAAAACATATTAAAATTAACACCCTAGGCATTTCCATGCCTCATACACTTTATCCCAACTGTCAGTGAGATTATTTAATATAGTCTCTATTTGTTGAGAAATTTGAGGCTCTTGTTTCTCTATAGCTAAACCTTTCCTCTTCTTATCATGATTACCATTACCAAGATATTCATTCTTCTTTTCAACTAAAGTCTTTAAGTCTTCCATACTCTACACACAGTTCTGCATAGTGACCCTGCTGAAGTCAACAAGCAATAATATATTTTATTTGAGATTCTTGTTTTCACTTTCCATTTAATTCACTTTCTCTGTAAGTGTTTGAACCTGAAGATTCATCTCCATCAAATCAACTTTAGTACAAATTATACCATCATTTTGATTCATTTTATTTATTGCCTCCTTAATTTGAGAATAGTCTTTCATAAACCATCATAGAAAGGCTTTATGTAGGTATACATCCTCTTCAATTTGTGAAATATTATCTTGCTTCTTGAAGTCATCTACTATAATTTCAAACTTTGATTGGATTTTCTCCTTGTCTTTAGGCAAATCCTTCTCCTTATGATCATCTCAATCTCTGCTTCTCTCTTTTTATGAAGATATAGACTTTCCACCACCCCTTGTATTTTATTTTTATTTTCTCCCATGACTATAGTGTCATTATTATTCATATCTTCCTCCATTCTAGTAAAATTCTACATTTCCACTTCCATGTGCTTCATGGTCTTTTCATTCTCCCCCACCTTCTCTTGCTCTTGATTATATTTATCAAAATCAATGAGTTCAAAGTCTTGTAAAACCTTCTTATTCTTAACTTTACTTATAAGAATCCTTTTAGAACCCTCTGATGTCCTAGAAATACCCTTCCTATTATTAATATATTCTTGTAAACATCAAATGCTAGATGTTTTTCCAGATTACCTTTCACTTTGATAGATAATGAATCTTTAAATGCACTTGGGTTTTTATGTATTTATATATATGTTGTAATCAAAGTTAAACAATAAAAAGATTAAAAATAAGGGCAAGGGATGTGTCCACATGAGACAAAAGGGACTATAATACACGAGAGTAAAATAATATAGTATTGTTATGATAAAAACCAAAATGTATAGTATAATTTTGGTAGGATATAGAGAAAACAAAAGAGAGAGGATAAAAAATAAGAGTCGGGGGAGGTTGAGAAGGACATAGGCCACCATAATTTAGAAACTACACCAATATTTATTAATTTAATTCAATAATAAAAAAATAACCAATCATCCTATAAATATGTAATTTTATAACTAATAAATACTTGGGAGCAATTTTTGTGTGTCGATTCTATTTATTAAAATTACTTATTTTATGTATGCATTATATTTAAAATATATGAGTTATATTAGGTAAGATTAAAGGTATTATTTTAGTTTACTATTTAGAAAAAACACTAACTTCATAAATGTGCAATAAAAATAATTGAATGACAATTAATTAGACATAAAATAAATGTGTAAATACTATAAATACAAATAATAATATATGACTAACATGTCCAAATCAAAAAGGACGAAAAATAGGGTTTAGAGGCAATCTCAAAAAAGTCACAATCCACTAGAATCTGAACTTGAAATTGTGTTTCAAATTGTCATGTCACCAACCTTGCCCATAAATTTTGGAATCGATTGGAATCATGTTTTAAGAGTGTAAAAAATTATGCTAGGAGTGCTATAAAGGTGCCAAGTGGGTGTTAAGAGTCCTATAAATGTGGCAAAAAGATCTAGAAATGCCAATAGAATGTTACTATAATTTTTTCTTCTCATCAAGTAATAAACAAATATAAAATAAATTGATGTTTGGGTTCACCTAATTTTGATCTCCTATTTCTTCTATCAGATTTACATTTTATAATAAAAATGTACCCATAAAATAAATTTCTTGTCTTACCCTAAAATAACATTATTGTACTTGTGATATCTAAAAATATAAGAAAAATAAATTGAATTTAGGGGCCTAAGTTAGATATAGTGAATAGAAAAATAATCTTATTAGTTATCAAGACCTTAAAGGGTTATAGCTATGATATAAAAATGTCAAAAACTGTAAATGGTATGAAATTAAATTTATTTATAAATATAATTTATATAAAATAGATGAAATCTCACATTGTGTACCAAAAGTGTTTCATTATAAAATAATAACTTTAAATAGCAATAAATGTTTAATGATTGTTTGATCTCTTCTAAATACATATAATTATTCAATATAATATTACGTGTGTCAATAATATCTTAAAAAATGAAGAATAATTATTATATATTTATAACAAAATCCAATTCAATTTAGGACCTTATTTGCACCCAAACCAACATACAATGATTGGAATAAAAAATGATGAGAAAAAGGGGATGGGTATACCTTAACTTAGAGGAGACCAAAAGTACTAGGACTATAAATACTTACACTTATGATTGAGTTTACAAATTATTAGTGATTGTAGTACATAGACTATAAACCTCAAGAAGAGAGAAAAAGAGGTATTTGGAATTATAATAAAAGGTAAGGATAAATGATTATGAAAGAAATGAAGATATAAGTGCTTACATAAATAAAAATATTTTATTTCACACATGAAAATAAGACATAAATCCTTGAAAAATATATTTGTATTTATTGAGAAATAAATACAAAGTATTTTTATATCTTTCTTTCTCAAATGATATCAAAACCCCTTATATAGCTTCCAAAAGCTTCCAAAAAGTAATTGAGGTTTTCACTTTATAGTTTGGGATTAAATATGCCTATGAATGCTCAATATAATATTATGGTTGTCAATAACTTCTTCACCAATGAAGAACAATTATTCGGTATTTATAATAAATTTAAATTTAAATTATGATCATATTTTGCATGCAAACAAATATACAATGATTAAAACAAAAAATTATGGGATGAAGGGAATGGGTATAGCCTAACTTAGAGGAAACTAAAAAAAATTAGGATTATAAGCACTTATACTTATGATCAAGTACAAGGATAATTTATGTTTCTAATAAAAAAACAAAAATCATGAAAAGATATAAAATTATGTATTTCAAATTATAATTAAAGGAAAGGGCTATCAAATATTAAGCAAAGAAGGAAGAAAAGTGTGTATGCAAAAAAAAAACAAACTCAAATATTATTTTTTATGTAAGAATATAACTCATATAAATATTAAAAATTAAACATTGCATTTCATAATATTAAGAAAGACAAGACAATATGTATATTACACATAAAAACAACATACATCACACAAAAAGAATAAAATTCTTACAAACATCTTTGTATTTATTGGGAAATAAAAACAAAACCTTTTTATATCCTTATTTTTACAATGATACCAAAACACCTTATATATATTCCAAAGGCTTCCAAGGTTTTAACTTTATAATTTAGGATCATATTAAGTAAATTCAAATTAGAAATTTTACAACTCATAACTTTATCAAAATTAAATAAATTGACTTTAATATTTTTTTTAATAAAGTAACTTAATAAAAATATAACTTAGGGAGTAAGATAATATGATTATTGAGCGGGAATAGGAGTGTTCCTATTTTTGTATTTTGAACTTTCATTTCATGGTGGAGGGGTTTTGATAGTTTGAATCCTTGGACTCAGTCTTTGTTTACTCGATTTGATTTGTTTTGTCTCTTCTGAAGGGTAATTTTCTTTGTCCTTTTTCACAAGTTTAACTTAGAGTTCTTTATCAAATTTTCATGTTTTTTCCTATATTTTTCTTGTTTGGCACTATTGTGAGACACTCTGCATGTTCTTTGACACTTGGTGGTGTTAGACCCATGGTGGATCTAGATTTGGTTAGGATTTTCAAGTTAATTTTTTTAACTTTCCATTTTAGATTTGGTTGAAAATGGTCTTCCTCTATCTTATTTGTAATGATTGACCTAAATGGTTGGGATTCTAAAGGGTGTTTATTAGACTCATGGATCTTTTATAATGGTTGGTCGATTTAGGGTTCTACTTGGAGTACCCATAGTATAATCTTTAGTTGGGAAACTAAAAGTGTATCTTGTTTTTATCTTATGAGATGTAGAGGATTGATACACTCTGCATGATACTAAGGAACTAGGTTGGTGATGGGTTTATGTTCTGGCATTTGTTTTTCACATGTTTTCCCTCCCTCGAGGCATTTTATTTTAGTTTAGGAGGAATTTCTAGTATGTTTTCAATAATTTCTCTTCTTATTTTAATTGGTTTGGGGTTTTGATCTAAGGATTAATAAATAAATGCATTTAGTTTGTTGTCACTTTGGGAGCCATTGGTTAGTGTTAGAGATTTAGCTCAACCTTTTCTCTAGGATAAGTTTAGAGGACCCTAAAGGTTAGTTTACTTATTTGAAGCTTGTAGTTTTTCAAGATATGTCTTTCAGTGAGTTAGTATAATGTTAACTTTGTGATTTCTATGTTTATCCTCTAGTTACCCTCTTCTAGGAGGATAAAGTTTCAATTTCATAAGAAAGCTTAGGGTATTTGAAGTCAGATTTTATGGTAAACTAGTTTCATGTTTGCTTTATGATTCTTTTGCTTGGAGGGATGATTATTGATGAGAAGATTTACTATGTCCCATGCATCTTGGTGGATGGTTGATTGTTTTGGTTAGTGAAGTCTTGGTGCTCAAATTGTATTTAGAAGTGGGATTTTATCATGTTTTTGTGTTATTGGTTTGACCATAATGATTGATTATGGTTTATTTCATTCTATTTATTCTAACTATGGCATAATGAAGTTTAATTATTTCAAGGAGATTGTTCCATTCAAGATCGGTTAAGGGATCCGACCAAAACCCTTTTATAACTAGTTTGACCTTAGTTTGTTGTTGTTACTTTGTTGTGATTCAACTATTTTTTCATTGTGTAAGCTTGCATGCCCTTCTAAATGTGCTTTAGGATTGTGGGACCCTATTAAAACCACTTGAGGATTTCATTGAATATTTGTAGATCCATCTGTTTGTTTCATGTTTATCATTGGTAGAGGCATTTATTGAGATCCTTCATTGTAATATCTTTTATTATCATTTATATCAAGTTATGGGACTTGTCAACACCCTCTCCCAGTTTATAGCTCTGGCTCAAAAGCATTTATCAATAATAATAATTAAAAAAAAACTTAATGAAAATATAAATTATATCAAATTGGCCAATTGTGGTCCCTAATTAGACATGAGGTATAGATTTTTTAGAATATCATATGAGTTCTTCAACATTTATCATCTCAATGAACCAAATCTAATAACTATGTTTTCTTAGCTTTCATTTTTTAAACTTATAAACTAGTTCCTTTACCTTTTCCTTCTCTAAACCCCCTAAATACATGAAACATACTTCACACTCAATTTGTGTGTTCAAAATATTTTTTGGAATTGGTGACATTCTGACAATTTCCTCTTAACTTAAACAAAACATGAAACTTAACAAAATATGTGATTGAAGAACACTAAAATATTATATTTTAGATGTGTTTTACCCTATTTTATATTAATGCTAACCCTAATTAGGATAGTAAATTGTAAATTAATTCAAATTAAAATATATGACAATTAAGACTAAATTTGAATGTAACATGTTGTAATTAATTTACTAGTTGCATTTGATAAATATGGAAAGTACAATAAGAGGACAAATAATTATATTTTCATATTATTTATAAGAATGGGATCGATGGTAGACAACATGAAGTGAAGAATATGAAATTATTAGTGTAATGAAATTACATAGATGTTTACACAATAGAATAATATATTGCATAAATAAGATCAAAGATAATAGATCCACACAATAATTGATAAAAGAGCAGAATGCTTGATAAATGTAACCGAGCCACTTTGAGAGGGCAACTTCCATCATAATGAAATAAGATCATAATTAACCATATAATGATAAAAGACTAATCAATACATCTTATATATACTCTAATTAGCCATTATTATTCCATATGCTGACCATACTAAGAACATCAAGAAATGCAACAAGATAATATGAAGGTATGTAAGCCACAAGTCAACCACACGTATCCTTAGACACACTATAAGTCAATGGCATAACATACCCATCCCCTTCAAAACAACATTATCCTTAATTTTGAATCAAAATAGGATGTTTCTATAGGAATGATTTATCCTCCCATGTTCCATCTTTGAGTGAAAATTCTTCCATTCGATCAAATACTCCTTAATTGTTTTAGTCCATAGTTACTTTGCGTGCATGTGAAGGATCTATTTAGGCTAAAGAATGATTTCAACTTATTTATAATAATTTAAGTAACTCAGTCTGAGTGGAAACTCTATGTCCAATTACCTTCTTTAGGTAAGATACATTAAATACCAGATGTATGTGAGTGGATGGGGGCAATTCCAACTTGAAGGCCACACTACCAATTTTTTGAAAGATCCGATAAGGGCCATAATACTTAGGGGATAAATTATTATCCTTTTTATATTAATTCATATACATATATTAATATGGATTAAAATTCATAAATACCTAATCTCCTATGTTAAAATGCCATTCACGACAATGTTGATCCACTTGTTGCTTTATCCCGTTTGATGCCATTTCTAAATTCTCTTGAAAACTAACTAGTACCTCATATTGATGGTGAATGTGTTCCTTAATAGCTCAAACCTTAAGATGTACCATCAAGGTTGAAGTGATGGATGGGGGGTGATACCCATACAATACCATAAAGGGAGACAGTTTGGAAGAAGTGTGAAAATAAGTGTTATACCACCATTAGACAAGTGGAAACCAATGAACCCATTTGTCCTATTTGTCAAAAAAAAAAACAATGAAGATACCCTTCTAGACATTTGTTGACTACCTCTATTTTTATATCTAATTGAGGATGATAGGATGAGTTATGAGACAAATGGGTACCCAAACATGCAAATAATTTAGCCCAAAAAATACTAGTAAATATGGAATATCAATCACTTTTAATGATCTTTGGAGTACCACATAATTTATAAATTATATTAAGAAAAGTAGAAGCTACTATATTGCCAAAAAATGGTTATGACAAGGAGCAAAATGAGCATACTTGTTGAGTCATTCCATAACTACCATGATAACATTTCCACCCTTAGACTATGGTAACCTAGTAATTAAATCCATGTAAACATCCTCCCAATGTTGGACAGGGATGGATAAATGCTACAAAAGATTTTGGGTATTAATGGTTTCACCTTTGTTCTATTGGCATACCATGAATTCAACCACATATTTCTAGACATACCCCTTGATTCCTTATCAAAATAAATCTTACATGATTCTATGATATGTTTTCAAAAATAATAAATGACCTCTCAATGGAGATGCATGAAGTTCCTAAAAGATTTTATGTTTGAGGAGAGAAGCTTATAAAGGTATAATTTATCTTTATACCATAACAGATTCCCATTCCATATAATTTTTTTTAGATCCCTTATAACCTTACTAAATATTTTGAATCAAATCATGAGTATCACTATCATTCTCCCATTCCGATCTTGCTTCCTCTAGCCAATTTGCTTGCTAAATAGTCATTGTGCATAAAAATGCCTCAACTAATTCATCCCTCTAAGATAATGCATCTACCATCACATTCTATTTTCCATTCATATAGACTATTTCAAAATCATAGCCTAACATTTTAGTCACCAATTTTTGTTTTTCTTTAAAGAGAATCATTGTTCCAAGAAATATTTGAGGCTATCATGATCAGTCTTTACCTGAAAGTGATGACCCATTAGATAGGGTCTCCATTGCTTGATTGCATGCAAAATAACAATTATCTCTTTCTAATATATTAGCTTGAGCATATTTTTTTCCCTTAAATTGGGGATTATTAAATTCAAGTGTTCTACCTTATTACATGTGTACATCCCCCATGCCAAATCCTAATGCAGCACATTCCACAATAAAACTTCTATAAAAATCAGGAGTGGCCAAAATTGGAGTGGTGTACATAGCCATTTTCAATTGTTAAAATGCCTTGGTAGTTATATCAGTCCACTAGAAGGATTATTTCTTTAATAAAAATGTGAGTAGGAATATGATGATACCATAATTTTTGACAAACTTGTGATAGTAACTAGTTAGTCCCAAAAATCCCTAGAGGTTCTTGAGTGTTTTAGAAACCTGCCACTCCATCACTTTGATCTTTTTAGGATCAAATTTACCTCCATATGAAATAATATGACCCAAGTAATCCACCTCTTAGACACCAAAATCACATTTATAAGGTTTTGCATAAAAATAATGTTATTCTAGAACCGAGGCTACTTGTTTCACATGATTTAAATGGTCTTCCCAATTTTTGTTGTAAATGAGGTTGTCATCAAAAAACACCAACATGAACTTTATCAAAAATGGATTGAAAACAATATTAATCAAACTCTAAAATGTAGATGGTGCATTTATGAGGCCAAAAGACATGACCATAAATTCATAATGGCCTTCATGAGTTTTAAAAGCTATTTTAGATATGTCCTCTTCTCAGATTTGAATCTGATGATACCTAGAGCGAAGAATTAACTTGGTAAAATAAACTACACCATGCAATTCATATATTAAATAATTAATTATTGGAATAGAAAACTTATCTTTGATAGCGTACTTATTGATTTCTATATAGTCTGGGCACATCCTCCAAGTGTCATCCTTTTTTAACACCATGATAATTAGGGAGGAATATTTGCTTTGGCTATGTCAGATGATTCTTGTCTCTAGCATATCATGTACCATATTTTCAATTTCACTCTTATGGACATAAGGATAGCTGTAGGATCTGATGTTTAGTGGTGTACTTATGGGAAGTAGCCTAATGGCATGATCATGTGCTCAACTTGATGGAAGTACGTACTGGCATGTCACCACAAATAACAAAATGTTCATCTAACACCATTTGTAAATCAATATGGGTAGAATCCTTGGTTGGTTGAAATTCTATGGAAAACAAGCATGCCAAAAATCCTTCAACACCTTTTTTGAGAATCTTCATCATCTAATGGGAACTAACCAATTATGGATATCTAGCCTATAATCCATGTGGTTTAAATGTCATGCCTTATGAATGGAAGTGCATGAATATTTCTTGGAAATTCATCTTAATAGTTCCCAAAGTGGTGATCCATTGCACTTGTAAAATAATGTCATCCCCTCCCATGGGAATAACAAATATAGGAGAATCTAATAGGTAGCCTCCCATAACAAGCTTAATACTATGGCATTTTATAGAATAGTTGATGGTACCACCATCTACAATCATGGCTCAAAATTCTAGATTTGGGAAATTGAAATAGTTCAAATGAGTGGTCAAATTACTATTGATGAAATTATGTACTCTTATATTTAATCAACACATTCACCTTCTATTTATTGAGGAAACCCACCACCTTAAGAGTTTAAGGAGTACTAATACCAGAAAGTGCATGACATGAAATCGTAGGTTGAGAATCTTCATATTCATCCTTGGGTTTGTCCAAACATACACTTGAGGCTTCATCATATTCATCATCCTCATTAGTGCCTTCAATGTAAAATAACTTCTTTTTAGAATAATGATGTCCTTTTCTCTATTTGATATCCTAGCTAAAACATACAACTTTTACATGTTTTTCCTTAATTTGCTAAGGGGTCAATCAGGTAGGCTGAGGGAATGATGGTGTTGGGAAAGTGCATTCATAGAAATAAGTGAAAGGTATTCATTTGATAAGCTCTTTTTCCTCTACCATGCATGCCTTTGGTATAGATTTAGGTACTAAACTGAGACTAAACATGTGAACCTTCAATTGGATGCTATCCTTGAGGCCACCTAAAAATAGGTCAATCAATTTTTTCTCAGTGATGTCCATCAAACATAAGGAGAGATTATAAAATTGATGAATATAATCCTTTATAGTCCCTATTTGGCTTAGTTTATCTAGCTATATGAAGTAGTTTTCTGAGACATTATTGCAATAGTGGAGTTGCAACTCTTCAAAAAATATAGACAAGGAAATTGAGAGACCCTTTTCTTTTTTTTGAGCACACAACCATCAATACCAATGAACTACTTAGGTTATGGATAAATAAATCCCATGAACACCTTTTAAGAATATGGAGTGTAATGTAGACCAAATAAATTTTCAATTTGAGTGATCCATGTGAGTGAATAACTACCATCAAACTTGTACATGTCCACTTTTGGCAACATTGGCTTCAAACTAGGATTGACGTTGTGATTGTTCGGAGGGGAACCAAACTAGAGTGGTGGAGGGTTATTTTCAAATGAATGAGATAAAAATTTGGTTAATTTCCCAATTATTTATTTTAATTGATCTTGCAATCCGTTCAAGTTCCCTCTCATCCCTGTGATGTCCCTTTTAACTACATCGAGATCATCTTTCTGCACCATGCCATGCAACTCTGACTGAAATTACTGAACCACATCCAAAATACATGGATCAAAAGTTCCAAACTCCATATCATCCTTGTGAGGATTTTTAGGAGTTTTTTTCCCTTTCCCGTATCCGTGAGTGTTAGGACTAACCATGCACAAACCCTCCCTAGGAAAGTTTAAACCCTAAAACAAGTGTATCAATATATGAGACCATTATGATCACCTCATCAAGATGAATCCAATGACTGTTAATGCACGCAAGAGTGAAAACATTTATCCCAAAAAATTATATTAATGGAATACACCAATATAATTGTCTAGCATAGACAAATCTAATGACTACTAATTTACACAAAGTTAAAATTACAAATTTTTTTTACTATTTTTTTCAAAAAAACAATTTGAACAATACTACAATGAGAAAAAAATATTTTTTTCTTGGATCACAAGCTATATTTTTTTGATTATTTAGCTCACAGAAGATGCGTAACATTAGATATGAAAAATGTCATTGTAGAAACTTACCAAAATCAAAGCTTTGATACCACTTGTAATGAAATTACTTAGATGTTCACACAATAGAATAATATATCATAGAAATGAGAGCAGAGATAATAGATCCACATAATAATTGATAGAAGATCAAAATGATTGATAAATATAACTGAGCCACTTTGATGGGGGAACCTCCACAATAATGCAATAAGAGTATAATTTTCCATATGATGATAAAAGACTAACCACTACCTCTTATATATTCTCTACTTATCCATTATTATTCCATAGGATGACCATACTAAGAACATAGATAAATACAATAAGATAATATGAAGGTATGCAAGTCATAAGTCAACCACACATATCCATAGACACATTACAAGTTAAGGGCATAGAAGTTAGTTTCTTAAATTAGGATCTAGATTTTTAACTACAATCAAATGGTATCATTAGCATTAGATTGGCAGAATCTGACACTATGGTCTAAACTGGATGATTTGGTATATATAGAATTTTACTTTTTGCTTAATTAGAGAACTAATGTAAGTACATTTAATGTGCTCTTATGTGTGATCCCAAGGTCTAAATATATGCATAACACCTAGAAATCAATCTCTTTATCTTCAAAACCCTATGCCCACTTTAGTAATACTTTAGTCTTATAAAATAGGGAAATGGTGGGTTGATCTAACACTAACCAATCCCCAGTGATTGGATAAGCATTACCTATGTATCCAATAATCCAAGGGGATAAATCAAGCCATATGTATCTCCCCCCATTAGTTGTATATATGTAATGGTTCTCATTCAATGTATATAACATGCGATCTAGATTTTGACACAACAAATGATAAATTTGGTTTGGCTATTGAGTGTTTCAAACTTGGTAAGGACCTAATTTTAGTGTCTAATTTTAAATTTGGGAAGATTAAGGTAGTCCTCTTTAATGCGAAAGTGTTTTGAGTGTGTTAGATAGTTAATTATTAGATAGATCCTAGATGATTAATAAACATAAAATTATTTTTTATTTATATGAGTACAATTGGGTAATTGCTCACACCACTAACACACCAAGAAAATGAGCTTACCCATAAGAATGATTTGATTTTGAAAATTGACCATTTTTTAGTGAAGGATGAAACCATCTAACTTGGTTGGTACCATCTAGATGGTACCATATGAGTTTGATATTTTATTTTGGGGTATCAAAACATTGATATGATGATCTAAAGATGTATGAGTATGATAGTTTACTTCATTGACATAGACTAGGGGAATTAATGTAGGTGATTGGAAACAACTTGGAAACATTATGCCCATAAATAACACATGGATGTGAGAGAACGAAGAATAAAATCCATATATGTACACTTAAGTCATGTAGAGTGAAAGTAGGTCAAAAATGACATTTCCATGTGCCTAATAGCAAATTTTGATATCTACAAATTCCCTCCTATTTATTATAGTATTGATACATTATAAAATACTAGAATAAAAATATTATATTATACTTGAGTGTGTACAACACATTTTATATTTGGGAGAAGTCTCCAAATGTGAAAGTTGTTGGAATAAAACCTACAATGAACATGTAGTAATCAATTTCTATATAGTGAAAACCTAAAAATGCTTAAATTGGTAATTGAAAATTAAGATAAATGAAGTACACCTATATGTGGGTGATCAATGTTACCCTATAAATTTTATGGAGATGATGCCTCCTCATTGAATCATTTGAGAATTGTGTTTCCTCATTCTATAACTTGGAATATTTGATGGTGATTGATCCCAAATTTGAAATTTTACTAAGGGACATGGATTTGAAGAAAAATTCCCCAAACCCTTATGTAACTAACCTATCATTGATATTTCAACCCTTAGTTAGAAGGCAAGAGCCACATAATGGCCTTGTAGAGTAGTGCCTAGGCTATTGAGTGACAAAGAACCTTAACCAAATTACTCACTAAATCATGAATTAACCAATATAGATAGATTTCTAGATTCACATGTGCTCACTTTTTTCGTAAATACTAAGTAATAAAATGCATAAATTATAATTCATGGACTAATTCCATGCCCCATAATATGAATTGATAAATGATAATATTAGTGAACTCTAACAATGTACATGCATGAAACTAATTCATGCCCCATGATCTAAAATACTTTGTGATAAATTAATATAGAATGATATGTATCTATGCGTTAAATATGGAATCATATTTCTCAAATGTATCTACATGTGAAAATATATAATTCCTGTTTCTTTGAACTACATGCACCTACATATCATATGCAATGAAATGTATGTAAATATATACTCTTTAATAATGTGCATTTATAACGTGAGTACATATGCATGTTATATTTCCACATAATATATACCAATGTGTGAATATATATCTCATATTTAAACCCATGTGATATTGCAACAAATTTGAAAACTATAAATCCTATATACTATCCCAATATATATATTTTTTACTTATGGAGGATTAAGTCTCTATGACAAATCCCACTAATATCCCACCCTTTTGAGATGAGGTATGTATCATTTAATTCAATCATCTCAAAATTAAAGCTGATTATATCATGCCATGTATAAATATGCCATCATGTATGATCATGTCAACATGTGGAGAATATGTCATCATAGCAAATAATATATCATCATATCATATATGTAACATATGGAATGCAAGGGGAAAATACATGGTATGCCAAGACATATATAGCAATTGGACACATAGTAATATGCATATTTGATAAATAAGTCTATGTAGGATAAGGTGTATGATAAAGATTATGGAACCACATACAATGGTGAAGTGCATGATATGGAAAATGACACTTGCAAACTCAATAATCACACAAGCTCAATAAGAAATGTTACTCAATAACATATAATGTCACATAAGGAAAAGGAGTGGCATTTAAGGGATAAAAAATGTTGCAACAATAAGGCTAAGGAGCCAAAAACAAGGGGAATAAGTATGCCACACAAACAAGGGGCATAAAAATGTCACACAAACAAGGCTAAGGAGCCACAAATAAGGGGAAATAAATACTACATAAAAAATACATAAGAGACACAAAAAAAGGCTTAATAAATACCACACAAATAAGGCCAAGGATTCATAAACAAGGGATAATAAATGTTGCACAAATAAGGCCAAGGGGACCAAAGAAGAGACATTAAGATGTTTCATAAAACAAGGCCAAGGGGAACACATAATAGATAAATAATGACTAGCCTATCATTAAAGAGTAACAACATCAATGAATCATTACATAAATAAAAAATTGTCTACACTATCCATGCATTCAAATGTCACATCATGGTAAAATAAAATATATATGTAACACTACGTAATATATGAGTAACAAGAAAGATGTGTAAGGAATAGATGCAACTCAACATGTTAAAAGGGCATAAAAAGATATAACTTATGATAATTTCATATGTGGAAGAATATGCCCCCAACATTGCTGTGGTCCATGGGTATAGGAAAGTCCAACATCTATGCATCCATGTATGATATGTACACCTTATATCACATTCATATACCTGAAATGTATGTTTGTATGGAAAATAATATTCCATTTACCAAACATGTGATAAATAATATAGGTAAATAATGTAAATAATAATCATGTCATACTTGTCTTAATTTTTATTTTAAAAATATTTGTATGTGTTTTAATTTATTTATTATTTTATGTCTTTTGGTATTTTTGAAATATATGAACAAAAGCTAACCAATGATCTTGTCAATGGGACAATAATATGTAGGTCTCATGTCTCTCAACCACCATTTATCTGTTGAGTCCTTTGTTGTATCTTTATGTAAAACTAAGACTTCTTAGATTGTATAAATAGCTTTACCTTCATTTTGGTCACTATAATATCAATTTTTGATATCATCAAGATTATTATAGTCATATTTTTTATTTTAGTAGGATATATAATACCAACTACACCATATTTTGGAATTAATTTTTATAGTCTATGTTTCTCTTCAATATGTTACTAATTATCAGGATCTTACATCTTATTTGTAATTGTATGAGACCTGGGTATTATCTATCGAGTACTAATCATATCCTTTTTGGTATTAGCTTTATCTTATTTATTTTTACCTAAAGTAGACATAACGTTTGATTCCTTAGAAACCATGTTTTTAATATTAGAATTTTAGGAACATACTATTCTTAAACTTCCTTCTTGGAAGCCTCTTTCTTAGTCAAATCTGATTTCTTAGTTTCCTTTTTATCAATCAAACCTTCTTTCTTAGAGGCCTCTTTCATAAGTACACTTTATTGTTTATAATATTTTGTATTCTTCTCTTGAAGACTCAAAATTGATGTAAAAGCATCTAAGGTGTACAAGTAATCTTGCATAAACCAAAAATAGAGTTGTGTTTGTGCGGTTTCATTTTTTGTTTGTTATTTTGGCATGGTGAAAATGAAGCGATAAACTATATAGGTTGTTTGGAAAATAGAAAATGGTCATAAATAACATTCCTAAACCTAAATGTGATTACATATGGAATCCCCTTGAAAATTTATGAAATTTAAAAAAGAAAATCACGTCAATTTGAGTTTGTATGCAAAAATTATGGAAAATTAAATCTAGTTTACGACTGCTATAGCTAGTTCTAAACTAATACATCTAGATTTTAGATACTATAGTCAATTATTGAGTGTTACATATGGGAATCATTAGAAAACATTCTTGATATAATTTTGGAAAAAAATTATGAATCCACACATGATTAATATTTCTTATTGTAAGTGGGACATTTTATTATCGATATATTGGGCCCAATTATCAATGAAATCATATAAAAAGAAGGAAAATAAAAATTATTAAATACCTACCTATGTTATTGTTATATAATTATAACCACCTATGGGAAAATTAGGAGCAACACCTTTACCATGCCTAGTTGCATCACCTTGCCATTCTTATGCTATACTGTGCCATTTGCCTAATTCACAAACCTGCTACTACCTAGTCAGATTCCTCCAATGTGAAGGAAAAACTATAGTGACTTGAGGTCCTCATGGGAATATGTATGTAATTATCAATTCCAATTAAGGTTAGCTCAGTCACCCTTTTGTCACGCTTTCACTATTTTATGAGCATTTTTAAGTTGAATGCTCTCATCGTTTTGTGAGTCAGATTGTTTAGTATCTTGTAATTCTCGATCAAGTTGAGATGCTTTGAAAATTCCAAAAATATTTGTAAATGACTTAGAAAATCCTAAAAAATCACAAAATCATGAAAATTGGCTTCGAATTTACATGCAAAATATAAAGCCATTCAAATTTTTTAGGATGGGCCATCTTCTTTATTCAGTTTATTTCTAGACCACCTCAGTCTTTTTTTCCCCATTTCTGAGAGAACTACATCAACATAAATTTCACACAGACTATGTAGGAAACACTTGGATACATGGGGTATCTTGAGTTAGCTCAGTCACACCTTCTTTTTTATTTGACCACTTCTTTGCCTTAAGGATCCTAGGATCCCTAACTATCTTATGAGTAACCACTTGTCATTTTGTTTCCCCATCCTTACTTGCCTAAATCCTTATGCTGTTGACATTTTTTTAGTTTCTATTGTGTCTATTATATATTCAAATTGATAAATTAATGAACTCTAGGATTCACCTTAAGCTCTCATCATTTTGTGAGTATTATCTATTTCAAATGATCTCGTCATTTTGTGAGACCATTCGCATTTTCATCTTCACAACAATCATGTTTTCCTTATCATCATTTTTATTCTATCATATACCTTGGGAGAGCTACATTTGGCTTAAAGTTCATGTTGGATCTTGCATCCTATACAGACAATATCCACTTTCCTAGTGCATTTGGAGTCAAATCAACTACCCCTTCCTTTTATTTTATACCCCCCATTTTGTTTGTTTGTTTCATTATCTACTATAGCCTAGGGGCAATGTATGTCATCTTTTTTTTTTATCATTTCTTCCCTATAGACTAGGGGTAACCTTGTGCCATTGTCCTTATATTTTTATACCTGTATTATTGCTATCTAGCTTAGGGGTCACCGTATCGATAAGAATAACACATCTATTACACATGTACACATAATTTATTTTCTATTTGTGCTAACATTATGATTAACCATTATTTGTGTTTGATCATTTTGTTCTAGTTGTTTCATTTAGTTGTGTCTTTATTTTTGTTTCTTAGTGTTTTGTTGTGATTTTAGTTTATTTGTGTTTTTGTCTTTCCATTTGTTTGCCTATTTATTTGCTTTCATTGTTGTGCCTTGACTTAGTATACATGTGTTCATTGGGTGATTTCTTGCACATTATACTTAAGTCCATCCATATTCATACATCAACATTGTCATGATGGTTTTTGTCATTGGTGCATTATTTTTTATTTTTTATTGGATCGAGTGTCAGTCCTTATGTATATTTTGACTAAGTTATCATGGTGTTTTATATCATACTGCATACCGTCATGTGCTATAGCAAAAATTAGCTCAAGAAATATTACAAGTAAAGATGACATGGTACTTCTCCTTGGTCACCTAAATTTTTTCTGATCTATCCACATCATTTATCAAATATAGAGTAATTAAATCATGAATTTTTTTAATCCTTACTAGTTAGGATGCGCATCTCCATACTAGTAGGTTGTCCAAATTCATATTTCTCCTCTATACCAGCTTACTCGTACTCTATGAGTACGAATTTAGTCTGTAAGCCCCCCACTTTTCCAAAATGCCATATTGTTCCAAACCATAATGCCAATGAGTATAATTTCTTTTGGGCAAATCATTATTTTTTAACTTATCTAGATGTTAATGATTATAACCACCTTTGGGCAAATCATTATCATTCTCTTGCCCTACAGGGGCATGTTTTCATTATGTTAATGATTTTAACCACCTTTAGGCAAATCAATATCTCTATTCACCTAACTAGGGCATGTTTTCATTTTGCTAATGATTATAACTACCTTTGGATAAATCATTATCTTTTTACCTTGTTATGCCAATGACTATAACTACCTTTAGACAAATTATCCTTTTTATCTACCCAACTAGGGAATTTCACTTTACCCTAATTTTAACTACCTTTGGGAAAATCAATATTTTCCACCCCCTTCACCTTTTGGTCCCATCATTTCCTTCTTTTTGATGGAACACTCGCTGACCTTTTTTGCCACTCGATCCCTTAAAGGGGTATCCTAGGGCTCATCTATCATCATCTGGTTCTTTAGGTATTAAAGACCTTTTTATTATTTGAGAAGATGTTACTATGCTTATAGCTTGAAACACCTTACCAAATAGGGGAAAACTATAAACACCCCCTTCTGGCCATAATTGGCTTCCAACCAGACTTCAGACTAATTTTTATTAAATATTATAAATTAATCCTAATAATTATTAAACATTCCAATTTCATCTACACAACATTTATTAATACTCAGAATCATGTTGAGGCATTTATATTTGAGGTATTATACTATATGCAATAATAACCTCCCATAAATTCATCCCCGATCACCTTGTGACCTAACAACTAGAAATTTGGCTTATAGACCCATTAAGCAGGGCACTTGAACAATTATTGAAAGAGCTAAAATGCTAATCAAAATGAATCAACTAATTAAACTAGATTAAATTCTTATCTAAATAACACATTTATAATTAAAGAATATCTAAAAGTAGAAATTCAAAAATTCAAAATATCATGCTTCTTCATCATTACCTTTATGAGTTGTCAAGCCAACAAATATCTAATTTGTGAGCCATGCCTATTAAGTAAAAATCATAATTACATGTACCATCCTTAACTCAACTAGAGTTAACTTTAACTCACCTAGAGTTAGTTTGAACTCATTTCATTCTTAAATCCTAACCTAACCCAACTTGGGTAAGAGTTAACTTTGGATGCTATATATACAAGGTCTTATGTATTAATCTCTAAGATTATTTGGTATAAAGTTATCATGGTAAAATATATTCAAGAAGATTTTTTATTAGTTTTACCATGCCAAATTCATAAGCCAAACTAAGCCAACCAACATTACCAAGGCTCCAAGGAAAGGTGGAGCCATGGAGCTTCATTGACAAAGATTTATTGAGCACATAGTTGAGTAAGCCAATGCAACAAGCCATTTTGGAGCTACAATGAAGGTAAACGGATGATTTATTTTGATTTTCAGTTGTGTTTTCATTATATGATTGTTACCTATGCTCTCTTTAGTGTCTAGGCTAGAGGTGTTAGAGTTTAGTGCATTTGTTTTGATTGGTTATTTAACTAAGACTATACTAATTTCCCCTCTATAGATTCCTTGTTTACATTAATGGCATGCCTAGTGGGACCATGCACCCCACAATCATGAATGGAGTCTCCTAAGATATTTTTGGAGATAAAATATTTCATTCTAGAGCTTATTTTCTTGATTTATTGCTAATTTTTCTTTGTGTATTTGTGAATTCATGACTACGTAATGATGAATTTAGCACAGTAAACCAACAAATTATTGACCCAATCTATTAATTCATCCTTAAAAACTATGAAATTGCTCTATTTTAGCCTTGGCTTTTTAAAACTATGAAATCAAGCCCATAAATGGTGAAATCATCAAGTAAACAGTGAATTTGCTCTAACAAGAAAACATGTCTTTTTCTTTGCTTTTTAAAGATAACTATGAAATTGTCTTTCATTTGCAAATTTATTTGTTTGAGTAGAAAAATCATACTTCATAGCAGTGAAATCACATTTTTAGGTAGTAAAATCAACTTTTGAAGTTGTTAATTCATGCTGGCTAGCTACAATTTTTTCTATTAAGTGGTGAATTCATTCACTAATAGTGAAATTGATGTAAATCCATGAAATCATTATTTTGTGTCTATGTTTTCTTGTATGTTTTCCTAGAATCACAAAATTATGAACCTAAACTATGAATTCATAGAGTTTAATTGAAAAATTATCATTTTAATTTTGAAATCATAAAGTTTAGTGGTGAAATCATTCGCTTGAATTACAATATTATTGAGTTGTGAAATTGCATACCTAAGTTGCTAAATTATAGACTTGAATTGCAAAATTGTTGAATAGAGTTACAAAATCATTTTAAACAACGAAGTCATCCACTGTGATTTTTTAAGCATTCTATTTTGACCATGTTTATATGATAGAATAATTTTGCAATCTGTAATTTTTACTGCGTAACTATGAAATCATTCCATAGAGGTGATTTTGTGCCTTTTAGAGCTAATTTGCAAGGATATCAATTTTTCCAAGCAACAAGTAAACCCACTAAGAATTTTTGTAGGACCTAAAGGCCAAGGAAAGACATTTTTTAGCACTTTAATTAATTCAAATCACATTTAAATTTGGTGTTTCAAAATCATTTACTTGATTTATTTTTAATTTTTCAAAGTTCACAACTCAAACAATGCCAAGGGGCTAAACTTCATATCATATTTTGCTTGGTGCTCTAAAAATAAACTCACACTTTAGTTAAGTGCTCATAAGAGCTTTTATTTTTTTGGTTATTATTGTGTGTTTATTTCACAAACCAAGTGTAGTGTGTATGCTCTCCCCTTATCTCCTTTAGGGAACTTGGGTGATAAAAAATGCTTCACTTATTGCTTTTGCCACTTTTTTTCAAATCATGGAAGGAAAGTCTCTAGGGCACTCCCCAAAATTTGAGTGATTTGGGTGATCCCAAAATGACCCTAAAGTCCTACAAATTTTATTTTATGCATCTTGGCTTGTGGGTGAGAATGCATAGCCTCCCTATGAGTTCTTTAGGGAAGTGTTGACCTAGGAATTCATCTCTTAGTATCGCTTCAACCCCATTATATGGTAGGGGTATATAAATTGAGGTCAACTTATTGGAATGTTTGTTTGAGTGGTTAAACAAGCTTCATTAGTAAGAGACTACCTTATAATGTAGGTTTAACTTAGATATCATACTACAATGAGTAATTGACGAATGTAGTGGTTGTGAAAAGGATAAGACCTTTTCACAATGAGTTGGCTAATGAGTATCCAAATGATGTGTTTGTGACCTAATGTTAGCCACACATATGGGACCATTTAGAACATAAAAAAATTAATAGTTTTTAGACAACCCCACTTGCCATGAATATATTATCAATGTAGGGTGAGTAGCCTGAAGTTTTATGTCATCATACAAACTCTTAAGAGAAGAGGGGGACTAAAAACCCTACTTTTCATGTCCATTTAAATTTTTGGATTAACAATTATTTCCTCTCATCCTTGTTAGTTTTTAGGATTAAGATGATACACTTAGGTGTTTTTATTATTTTTCCTTTTTACTTGCACTGTATTAGGTCAAAACTATTTATTTTGTCAAAACACATCCAAAATAAGTCATGCATGTACATAAATATTTTGTTTGAAGAGGTTTTATGCCATTTGTTTGACACCACACTTTGCCTTAGTCATTCATAAAACTTTTATGTGTGTGTGTCACTTATTTGAAAGGGGAATTATTGCACTGCCCATTTCATTCCGAGTCTTATGCCTTAGAGTTTTTTAAATAAAAAATTATTCATACCTTTTGAGAGATATTGCATCGTTACACTACTCACATTATTTCAAAGACTTGTTGCCTTATGTGTCCAATCAATTTCAAAATCATGTGTGCCTTTTAGGTCTATGTCTAGTATCATTATACAATCCATCTTGGTCTAACTTCTTATCCATTTGAGAATAAATTATTTTAAAACAAGTTTGAAGTTGTTCATGTAAAATTTAGATTCAAACATTGATTGGTTTATGCCTATGCCTCATCTAATTTTCACTGAGACATTTTCCTTTCACTTTTGGATTGTGCAACTTGGACTAATTCCTTGCTCGCTTTAGTGATCTTTGTGCCTAAATTTGGGAATTGGTCTATCTTTTGTATGCCTAAAATCTAAGGTATTTTACCAATGATCAAGTTTGTGTTTGAAATCAATGCCTAGTTTGAGTCTAATTGTTTCAAATTGTTAGATTAATTATCTTATCTTTTAGACATAGTTTATGCCAAGTCTAGATTTTATGTTGTGTTTCTAAAAGACCTAGCATTTTCCCTTTTGTTTTAGACCTAATTGTTTTGATCCTAGCTTTGTGCCTTGTTCCCAAAGACCTAACAAACTTTTTCATCTTTAAACCTAGATTAAAACTATTTAAAACACTTTTACTAAGTTTGGCATTCAAATTTATATTTTCACTTGACCATTTGTATGAGACATTGGACATTAGACATTGAGGAAATTTAGACCAAGTCTATCATTGAATATTTTAGAGAAGCAACTCCATTCGTAGACCAAGTTTTACCAAGTTTGGACCATTTATCTTTTAGACCTTATTTTTTAAAGTTTATAAAATGCTAAACCTCTTCTTCATGGAATATTAGTTGTTAATTTGGATATGTCTTGTTGCACTCGTAGTGGATCCATGTACAATCCAGGTTATGATAACATGGTCATGAATGATAACTTTGTTCAATACCCCTAAGGCGATGATGTAGTTTATGAGATGGATCCTTATCCTCCTTGAACTAATCAATCTAGGGAATAATGTAAAGATCTATTAGCCCATTATTTGGTTAAGACACCTCCATATTCAAAGCAAGACCAAAAGTAAACCATAAAGTATCTTGCTAGCATACCATCAGTTTTAGAATAAATTAAAAAACAATCATATTACATCACTATGCCATCGACATAAGATTCTTATTTTTTTGACTATCACTTGCTTGAAAATAAGGATGAGGTTTTAATCAGAGCTATAGAGGTAGGGGCCAAGTTTCTATCAAACTTCCCACATGAAAACCTATCTGGTTTAGATAGAGTGTCTCTAAACATGCCATGTACCCAAACCACTGAAAATGCCTCTACTATCTATCCTTAAGCACTCATGTCGATGTCATATCAAGACCCAAATATGCTTGTAAAAGGAAAGAGCCTTATAGAGGACCAATTTATACACATTTAATAAGCATATCATACCTATTTGAATATAGTGCACAATTTTAATGCTATGGTCATGTCAAATTCTCCACTTCTAAAGTTAGTTCATTCAATAGGAGTGTTGATTGAGTTGATAGGTCAAGTTAATTTGGGTATAGACCCATTTTCACAAAGCACTTTAGTTGGTGACATGTACAATGTCCTGTCTCTTGAAGATGTGATTGTGGCTTCTACACAAAACAATGTGCCAAACATGGTGGATAACATACAAGTGTCTTCTAATCTAGGCCAAAGTGGTTTAAATATACCAAGAAATAGTTTGCAACAATAAGTACCTTTTGAGTGGTTCACAATAGTAGGGGGTAGGAACTCCTATGCCCCAACCATAATAAGTTACATTTAATTCTCAACCAACAACTTCTTTAAGTACACAACAAAAAGGATTAAGTAATAAAATGTTGGCTAGTGATTTGACTCAACAATAAATGATGAAAGTTACTCCACCTTGTATGCAATAAAAAATGCATCCTGTCTATAAATCATTCTTGGCTCAGAGAAGATAGATCATACCTACACTTTTGATTAGGGATACACTTGTTAAGCAAGAGCATGACCAATATGGGGATCCACTAGACCTGATTAAGGGATCACTTATCATAACATATCATGTTAGGAAGGGTTCTAAAGTCTACAATCTAACATAATCATAAAACAACCCTAATGGAGTCCTAAGGTTTAAAACATTCACTTACTCTAATAACAAGAAATTAAAATCTAATCTAGTGCACACCAAATCTTGTGGCATAAAGTGGGGGTTAGAAACAATAAAACAAACATGTATATGGAAATTCAATTAAAGTAAGTATGAGTAACACCCTAATACATAAAATATGAAAGATAGTATTATTCAAGCCAACATTTATGCTACTTTTATCTACTAAAAGAGAGGAGAACAATGTTAGAATATACTTACTTGAATGTGAACCCATTATAAGAGGTTGTTGTGGTTTGTAAGGATCACTAAGAAAGGCCAAATCATCCAAAACTTATCCATAAGGCTAGATTTTCCAAATAAGAATCCTAAGCTAAGTCTCCTCAAGTAGAATGGTGGAAGAGCAGATTATGAAGAAGTATGAATGAATAATAACTCTTGTTTACACATATGAATAATGATTGAAATGATCTTGTATTTATAGGTGGATCTTGCCCTAAATCCTTCTAGGAACATCGGTTTTACAGGGTTGACCCAGTCAACCCAGTGTATTTTTGGGGATAATTTACTAGGTTTGAGCTAGGTTAGCGAAAGGGATAACAAGCTAAGAAAGTAAATAATACCCCTAAACTGTACCCCAATCAACCCAGTTTAGCCGACTAACCAAAAGGAGTTTAAGACAAGAAAAAGGAGGAATGGAAAGAAGAAAAAACTGGAGAAATACTCGAGGGGAAGTAGCTTAGGGAATGGTTTTGGAATCTAGTTTCGAAAATAAGGGACATAAATCCTAGAAAGCACCAAAGGTCTACCCACCCCTTTCTTAGTGCACCCCTTAGGGCGAGCCCTCAGAGAGATTGAGTCTTGATGGGTTCTTGTAAGATGTAAAGCATTAGTATTTGATAAAAATTAAAAAATATTTTGTGTGTATATATATGCCCCACTTGAAGCTCATCACATGTCACTAAGGTGTAACAGGGGATGGTGCTTCGATAAAGAACATAGTAACATAAAATGCTAATGCTAAAAAAAAGTTTCAGTATTTTAAAGCATAAAATAACTAAAAGTAAATGACTGAAAGGGAAACTAGTCTAAAAATAAAAATAAATAACTAAAAAGAAAATTCAATGCGTATCTTAACTTACCTTAATCATGGGATGGTTGTCTATTGTGTTGTTAGTTTTGATTATGTAGGGCATAGGGACTCCTTTCGATAAACCCAATAATACAAAACTAAAGAGCAAAAACAAATAAACACAAGAAAAACCAAGATAGTTGGTGCTATGGGGATGGGATTTACTTGGGAAATTTGGCAAGCTAGGGTGACAGGTGTCATGTTGGACCAAATGACCAAGTCAAATAAGAGTAAATTGGGTAACCAAAAAGCCAAGGCTACGAAAGATCGAAAAACTCAAATAAGCTATCTTTAAGTAAGAAACCCAATTTCACCAAATTAAACCAAGGATACATGTCAAACATGATGGTAAAACAAAACAAACTAAATGGGTAAAAGACTAAATAAAATGGTAAAACAACATTGATGAGTGAGCAGTAACAATCCACATCTCACTCAATAATGGAAAAAGGGTATGAACTTAGGTGTCCGTAACAACAAGACAATAAAATTATGACAAATGGTAAAAGGAAAGTAAAGTAAGTCTAGAAATGTGAAATCATGGTATAAAGAAAGATAATCCATAGTTTCTCAAACATGTTGTTTCACTCTAAGGATAGATAAAACTGAAACAATGTAGTGCTAGCATGTTTTTAAGAGATGAAGAAGAAGAAATTAAAGAAGAATGGAAAATAGATTTGGAATCACAATTTGTCTATCGAGGGGGAAATGAAATGGGTGGAGGGGAGAATGAAGGGAAAACCAAGGTATAGAAACTCTTTATCAAAGTTAAGACACTCAAATTAGGTTTGTAAAAATAAGAGGACTTTCAACCTTAAGAACTATGGAGAGCTTCTCTTAGCTACATAAGTCTTGGGTCAATAAATGGAGTATATAGATCATCCCATGAAGGCTATATGCATGAAAATTAAAATAGACCTACCTCCCCACGATGAGTTCTCTATTCTTTAGGACCCTTTACAGAGTCATCGATCTACTATGAAGATTGGGTACTTGCATGAGAAAGTAGGTAGTACCATAGAGTTATTTGAAATCCCCTATTCCAATCTAGTGGCCTACCACACCCCAAAAGACCTTAGCTCTATGCAAGGCCAACTATTGAGTTTGAGATTTCGATTAGAGATAGGATATGTGGTTGTAATCACATATTTTGGTGTGAATTTGACTTTTGAGATTTGTATGTTGACTTTTAGATATCATTGCCTTTTGTTTCAAATGATTTGGGTTTTATCTTTTTTGATGGATTTTTCTATTCCTCCTCCATACGGATTTGGAAAACCAAACATGAGTGCTAAACATGACTTTCATTTGAATACTTGGGATAAGGTTGCTAAGAGAGATAAATTCAAAGAGCATGGGGTCTAAGAGTCTCATAAATCTAGGTGAAATAAAAGTGATATTTTGACTTCAATCTTATTTTATCCAATGTAGAGATGAAAGGAAGGGGAAATCAAGAGGAATGACACATGGAAAAATTTGAATTTCTTTAAATCACAAAAAATATGACAAAGGGAAAAAATAAGGTATACAATGACATTAAAGTGTGATTCCTTATCATAATAATGAGGGAAATGGAGGACAGCATGATAACATAGATTATTGTGCAAATTTCATCTAGCCAAAGAAGCAAAAGCTAAAGTTGAGAACAAGGATCAAAAACATGAAAAGGTGGCAATTTGATGAGGAGGGCTGGGTTCTATATGTGGTCTTACAAAGTAACTCATAAAAGAGAAACCCATGAGGGTGCCGACAAGCAAGATAAAAGTAAAGTGAGGTAAGCAAAGAAATAGTAGTATTTTGTGAGGGATGCTGGGTCCTCTCCATGGTCTTATAAAACAATTCACAAAAGAAAAAACCCAAGGGATGCTAAAACAACATTGATAAGAAACAACAATGAAAGAGAAAAAGAGATAAAAGATGGTGGTTTTGTGAGGAATGTTGGGTCCTATCCATAGTCTTATAAAGCAACTCACAAAAGAAAAACCCAAGGGTTGCCAAAAACAAAAGAAAAAGCAAGAAGATAAAGTAGATTATGGTACATCAAGAAACCAAAAGACCAAAAAGGAGGACTAAAGGTTTATGAAAAAGAGGGAACTAATACAAAGGGAGAGACCCATGCTTAAGTAACTTTTAAAAAATGTTAGATAGATATAGATAAAAAACATGATAAGAAGGAAATGTTTAGGCAAAGTACTTTTTAAGGAATTGAGTGTTGGTGGGTTCTTTGAAAACATGACCTTCATTGGTTTGAAGATGGTAGGTGCTTGGACCAAAAATGTCTTTAACTAAATATGGGCCCCACCATTTTTGGGCATATTTACCTTCTTTCTCATGGGTGTAGCCTAATTTAAGGACAAGATCATCAACATTAAAAGTGTGGACTTTAACATGTTATGTTGTCTGGTGATACGAGCCTTGTATTGGAGATTATGTTACAAGGCAAAAGGATGATGTTCATCAAGAAGATCAAGGGCATAAAGGTAAACTTCATGCAATTCTTCATCGAGAATAATGCCATGAAGAGATATGCAAAGAGAGGGAAGCTCAACTTCTAAAGGAAAAATTGACTTGAAACCATATAATAGAGAAAATGGAGTTGCCTTAGTGGTAGTACATATGCTAGTCTGATAGGCCCAAAGTGCACGATAAAGATGAATATGTGAATTTATGTGGGTTTCAAAAATTGTATTTTATAAAATTTTATTGAGAATTTTATTAGTGGCCTTAGCTTGACCATTGCATTGTGGATGATATGGTGTGGAAAATTTGTGATTGATCTTGCATTTGCTACAAAGTTGTTTAACATGTTTGTTTTTGAAACTACCACCATTGTTAGAAATTATGGTATGGGGAATGCCAAAGTGACAAATAATTTGGTTAAGAATAAATCTATAAATGGTAGGACCAATGACGTTAACGAGGGGCATGGATACCCACTTGGTAAAGTATTCAATAGTGGTGATGATAAATACATTCCCATCTTGGGAGCGAGGAAGTTTACCAATGACATCAAATCCCCATGTGGAAAATGGCCAAGGAGATTTGATAGTTTTAATTTTGATAAGAGGTGAATGGATAAGATCATTGTGAAGCTGACAAGACGTACACATTTTATCATATTCAATTGCATCATTTTTAAGAGTAGGATAAAAATAACCTATACATAGGCATTTGCATGCTATAGCATGTTTGATATAGTGACCACTACAAATTCCCCCATGTACTTATTCAAGAAGAGGAGGAACCTCATCTTGCATAACACAATAGATCAAGGTACCTTCAGTATGGTGATAATAAAGGATGTTGTGTTGCAATACATACTTAAAATCTTATTTGTGAATACATGTCTTTTCATGAGATTCTAAATTAGGAGGATAAGTTTAGTGTTTTAATAATTGAATGATGTATTTATACCAAGGGATTTGTCTAATGGTAACAACCTCAATATGATAAATAAGTGAATCTTGTAGTTGAGTAGAAGAGGGAGATTTTTTTATTTGTATAAGAAAACAATGATAAAAAATAACTTGATGTGGATGAAATAGAGAAGCTGAAGAGGCAAGAGAATCAATAATGGAATTTTGATCTCTAAGAATAGGCTTAATATTGAAAGAGATAAAATCCTTAGCAAGAGTTGTTGTAATTTGATGATAGGTGATAAGGTTCTCACTTTTGCATTGATAATCACCACTAACTTGATGGTAAATAAGTTGAGAATCACCTAAATCATGAAGGTATTGAATGTCTAAGTCAAGAGCAACTCTGATGCCTAAGATAAGAGCTTTGTACTTGATCATATTGTTGGTGACATCAAAGGTGAAGTGAAAAGTTAAAAGAATGATATTACCAAAAGGACTTGTGAGAATGCAACCTACCCCAACTCCTTGAAGGCATTTATCACCATCAAAGTGAAGAGTCCAAGTATCCTCATGCAAGTCAACATTTATTTTAGGGAGTTCATTGATAACTACCTTTGGTTTAGTAGTACCAGAGGGAATGAAAGATTCTTCAAGTTGATTGGCTTCAAGGTAGGTAGAAAAGCTATGAAAATAATCTTTGAGAGAGATAGCTTGATTAAGACCTTAAATGTAAAGCATATTATCATCTGGAAGGTCATCTTGAAGGGAATAAGTGGTTGGAATAAGAGCTACAACAAGTTGGTTAGCTATGTCTTACCCTTTAATAAATTTTTGAGTGATGATGCGAAGATCAAATTCTATAAGGAGGACCATCCATTTGCCAATTCTATCTCTAAGAAGAGAGGCTTTGGAGAAGAAATAATGAAGGGGGTCAGAATGGACAATGACATAACTAATTTGGTAAAGTATGTAGTGATGAAGCTTTTCAATCACAAAATATATAGCGAGGCAATCACACTCAATTTTGGTATAACATGTTTCATAGTCGATGAGGCCTTGACTAATGTAGTAGATAACATACTCTCTTCTCGTATCATCTTATTGGGCAAGAATTTCCCCAACTAAAATAGGTGTGGAAGAAGGATATAAAATCAAAGGTTTATCATTGGAAGGATGATGAAGTGTTGGTGGATGAAGCAAAGAGTCTTTCATGTTATCAAAGGCTTTTTGACATGAATCCGTCTATTCTAAATCAATAATTTTCTTGAAAAGGGAATTAATTCAGTGAATTCAATATGCCATTTTAGGGATGAATTGTCTAATTTCCCAAAGTTTGCCTAAATAAGTACAAATGTCAGGAATAGAATGAGGAATAGGCATGTTGATGATAACACTAATTTTGGTAGGATCAACATCAATATTGTAGAGAGAGACTAAGAATCCTAATAATTTTCCAGATGTGACTCCAAAGACATATTTGTAAAGATTAAGTCTAATTTTATATTTAAGGAGATGGTCAAAGATGATATCAAGATCAAAGAGATGGTTTTTATAATGTTTGGATTTAACAATAAGATCATCCACATAAGTTTTAATAATTTTGTGAATGATATTGTGAAATATGTGAGTCATTACACATTGGTAAGTGGCTCTCCAATTTTTGAGATGAATGGCATTTTGACGTAGCAATAGGTGCCCCATTTCATGGTGAAAGTAGTCTTATGTTGGTCTTTGGGAGTGATATGAATCTGATTGTATCTTGAGAAACCATCCATAAGAGATAACATTTCGTAAATAGCTGTGGAATTGACGATGCCATATATGGAAGGTAAAAGGAAGTTTTCCTTGGGATAAATAAGAATAAGGTTGTAGAAATCAATACAAAAATTAACAACCATAGTGACTTTATTTTGAATGGGAAAAATGTTGGAAACCCATTCAAAATAATCCACTGGTTTAATAAATTTAGCATCAAGTAATTTGATGATTTTCTTATGACATAAGGTTAAAACTTTATGCATAAATTTCCATTGCTTTTGATGCATAGGCTTGGCATCAAGATAAGTAATGATATTATGCACCACAATGCTAGGGTCAATTTCAGACATCTCCTCATAGGACCAAGTGAAAGCCTCATGATATTTATCAAAGAATAAGCTAAAATTATCATGTTCAATAGGTGAAATCTCTCAAGAGACTATAATCGATCAAGGACAAGATGGTGTACTATATTAAATGTGAGTGGTTTCTTTAATAAGCATGGCATTACCATCTTGAAAGTGGTATGGTACATTAGGTAATGCTGAAATTGGATTTATTTTAGGATCAATGCTAGCAATAAAGTTGTTGAAGTAAGGAGTTTTAGTTTTGAAATTTCCAAGTTTATGATGCTATCAAGGAAGTTGAGGTTCTTGGGCATGAAGTATCTCAAGAATAGCTTCATCACCAAGCAAGGTAGGAAGAGGACCATGATATTCAACATCTACTCCAAGATCAAGAATTTGATTGTCATTGCTATCATACTTAATGAATTTGATGGACATCAGTTGCCTTAGAATCAAGTGTAATTTAGGGAATAGAAGAAGTAAATGGAGTAGAAGAGATGGGTGTGTTGGTGGATTTGATGATGAGAGAAATATATGATGTAATGATTGGATTGATAAGTGGTAAAGGAGATGTAGATATTTTCAGAGGTTTGGGAGGCATAATTTGCTCTACCACCCAAGGAGTATCAATAAGATTAGGATTGACAAGAGACACATGACCTTCAAGATCTAAGGTACAATACACATAAATGGTATACACATCTTGATTAAAATCATGGATTTGGGCTAAAGTTTTTTGGTAATGTTAGACATTCAAGTCTCTAGATTGAGCTTGAGCCATGATACAATTATCATCATATGTTGGAGAAATCATACAAGCTTGAGAATCAAGGGAGTTTTAGAAGGTAAAATCCCAATATTATTGAATGTATGAGGAGACATGATGAGAGGATCTTTAAATAATTTAGCCACTCCAAAATCATTACAAGTGAAGGCATATTTTGGTAAACAATCCTCCTAAGCATTGTATGGAGGGGAAAGTTGGTAATCTCATCAATAAGAAGAACAAAATGGTCTCTTGGTAATAAAGAAGGAGGAAGCCATTATGAAATATATGGAGGTAACTTGGTACTATTGCAAGTATGTTTCAATTCATTGGGCTCATCATCATTAGAATCCACAAGAGTAACTTGTAAATAAGAATTCATGTTGATGAACTTGGGTAAAGGAGCACTGTTAATTTTAGGATTTGTAGGAATATGATATTGAGGTTTATGATTAGGAAGCTAGATACTCCATGGATTGGGATCAACTTCATGCTTGTACTATTTCCCATTATGTAATAATTTAATACATTGACTACTAAAAGAAGTAATGGCCCTCATTCGATGAGTCCATGGAAGACCAAGAATGATATTGTAAGATAAAGGGAGATCAAGGACCAGAAGCTTGGTTTAAATAGTCTTAGGTCCTACGGTTAATGGAAGCCAAATACAACCAAGTGGATTTTGATTTGTCTTATCAAAACCATGACAAGTAAGATGAGTTTTCTTGAGATGATCCTTTTTATAACCAAGTTGTTGTATAAGCCACAAATATGTCACATTAATACCAGAGCCTTCATCAACTAAGACTTTTATGATAAGAGTGATATTAATGGTTACTTTTAATTAAAGAGAGGTAGATCATCGACATGAAAAAGAATTTCATCATTAATCATGTCCTCTTCAAGAAACTCAATGGAAGGCTTGGAAGAAGTACACGAGGTTTTAATGGTATTGACATTAGTAGGTTGAGAAGCAATAGAAGGTGGTTGTTCATCGATGGAGGATGGATCTTCAATTTCTTGAAGTTGTTGCATAAGGAATTTATGATGATAAGATGAAGTGCGAACCAACTCCATAAGAGGGGTCTTACAAAGCATAAAATTGAGTTATTCAAGAAAATTCCAATGAGATTTAGAAGAACCAACATGAGTTTTAGAAGGTAAATTAGTTTTATAAGGTATATATGTGATTGGAGGATCGAAAGGAGGAAGTTATTCCTTAGGTGCATTTGAATCAACATTAGAGCTGGTAGTATCTTTAAGAATTTGTTCTTCTAAACATGGCTTTTAGGCTTGGTAATAAGATCTTTGTGAGCCATTTTAAGACGATAATTGGTCTTGGTAGTGTTAGCATATTGAGAGTTGCTATAATATTAGTCATAATCAATATCGATGGCATAAACATATTTGATATTTGATTGATTATTAGAAGAAGATTTTTGTTTATTGGATGTAGAATCTTTGAAAGTCTATCATTTTTTGGATGCAACAATGTATTATTGACAATGAAGATTGATCATAGCTTCATGATTGAATGAATCACCAAGCATATAAGAGACAAAAAATTTATTGATCCCTCTACAAGATTCATGAGAATGCCCAATGTCAGCATGGAACCAACAAAATATATTAGGGTCATACCACTTAGGAGGATCATTGGGATAGATGAAAGGTTTCAAGGGTGGTAAAATTATTTCATTTACTAAATCAAAAGAGGTGTATGATAAGGTGAAGGAATATCAGTTTTGGTAACTCCTTGTTTGGTTGGTGGAGTGTTACTAGTGATAACATTAGAAGTTTGGAAAGATACTTTAACTAGTTTAGGATTAGTTTTGAATTGCTTCATAAGAAAGTCATGATGCTTAGCTTGATAAATAACTTCATTAAGTGTTTAAGGAGCAAAGGTTTGAAACTTATATTAGAGAGTAGGAGTTAAAGTCATGATAATGAGTTTAAATACATTATCATCATTCATGTTATGATCATCTTTATGAGCTAAAGATTTGCATATTTTGATAAAGTCATGAGCTGATTTAGTGAGAGATTGCTTAGCATTGATGAAATGGTTAAGACAATTTTTGGGAAGATCATTGTGTTAAAACTCTTTAACCAAAGGATTAACCATATATTTAAGTTGCCAAATAGAATGATAGGGTAGTTGATTATATTCTAACACATCACTAGTAAAGGTTTTGACTAAGGGTTTGCAGTGGTGAATGTATTAGTTTGGATCCACTTTTTGTAAAGGTTTCCAAAGGCTTTAAGAAATGAGTTAAGGTATTTAGTCCCATCATATTTGATAGTTAGAGATATGTTACCAATATCTATGGAAATAATGAAGGGAGCTAAAGGCTCATTTTGAATAGTTTGAAGCATATTGTTATTCATTATGGGTTGAAGAATAACATTACTTTAGGCATCCCTAACAGGTGGTGGAAGTAAATAATTAGGATTAGCTTGAGGATGAATAGTTGGAGGTTGAATAACCACATTGATTAAGTGTTGTTGAAGTTGCATCATCTGGTTGGTATTAGAATTTTGCATAATGTTCATTTATTGAATGACTTGGGATAAAATTTGAATTGTATTAGGAGGTGGGTTGGTGTTTTTAGGAGCACTGCCCATATTGGTATTAGGGGGAGGATTGCTAGAAGAAGGATTACTAGAGGGATTGTTAAGTAAACTTGTATCAATCACTCCCACATTAGTTTGAATATTTTGAGAAGTTTCTTGGTGAGTATAGAAAGGATTAGATCTATCAAATTCATCTTGAGGTGTTATTTGCACCATGTTATAGTTCATGGATGAAGGAGGAGAAGAGGTGCCCTAAGAGTGATGGTGCTCTTGGGAGGAAAAGAGAAGAAGAAATGAACATCCCATATAGTATCTAAATGGATTCAAGATATACAAGAAGATTTTGATAGGAGATTTCATTTATACTAAAGAGAGATGAATAAAATGCAAAATTAGAAAGATAAAGAATTAGATTAAAAAATAGGGAAAACATAAAATAATACAAGGTTAACTGGGTCAATCTAGTATAGTGAACAAAAATAGGAAAAATATGGAAAAGGAGTTGTAGACTATATAGGGTTGAGTGGGTAATACAGTGAACAGGGGAGTAAAAAGGTACAGGGTCAACTGTGTCAACCTAGTACAATAGACAAGGAGAAAGAGAAAGATTATAACAAGTTATGAGCTAAAATAAGATAATTTTTTGTAGCTAATATAGGAAGGAAAGTGCTGAAAGGAAACAAATAGACAATTGGATCAACGCTGGCTAATCCAATTGAGGCACACAAAACAAAACCTTGTACTAATGCTAGCAAATGTAAGTTTTTGCATACACAACTGAGCAAAGATCAAATAAATAACTTGAAAAGTAAAGCTAACTAATTAGTCAACTTGATTGTTAATTAGGTTATTAAGATATGATTTTTAATGTGATTGGAAGTTGGCTATAAGTAAGGTACTAGATATCAATCTAAGGTTGGTTTTAGGTAGTTTGGGCTAAAAAAGACTATAGTGGTAATGATACAGGGTTGGTATTGGGACCTACCCCCTTACTACACACACCAAAATGATAAGGGTGTCAGGTGCTTAGCTAGAATATACCATTAACCATGCTTTATACTTAACTAGAGCATCAAATCAGCTTCCCCCTTGGTGATCAAATCCAAGTAGGTTGGCCTAGGGTAGACAAAATATTAAAGTGCTTGTTTATGTTTTTGTGATTTGGTCATGTGTGCATAAAATAGAAATAGTGAAACTAATAAATTAATTAAAAATCCCATAATTAGACTATGTGAACTATTTTAAGCGTGTAAGCAACAAGAAAAGAAAGTGTGAATTAATTACTAACAGATATATAGTTAATTCCAACTTGAAATAAGGTATAGTGTTAACACTATATGCAAAAAATATAGAATAGGGTTGAAAGTGTCAAACCTATACTGAAAAATCAAGGTTTTAAAATGAATTGGGTCGGTAGTGTTGATCTAGTTATTTTAGATAGCACATAGAACACAAAACTAGGTCGACAATGTTGATCCAGTTGACTATGCAAGGACAGTTTTAAAGACTACAAACTATGAAAGGAAATATAGAAAAGAAAGAAACAAAGAGGTAGAAAGGAATGTTGGTGGATAAAAGATGTAATGAAGGAATATTGATGATGAATAACCTTGAAGTATGCTTGAGAAACCTACAAACTAGGTTGACATAATCAATCAAGCCGTACAAGAACCTGTTGAGAAGTGTTGAAACTATAAGGGGTTGATTGGGTTGACCTAGTAGGCTAAATTGGGTGTTTGAAAGGCTAAAAACCTATACTGGGTTGACTAGGTTGATCCAATTGCCTGTTCTTAAAAACCTATGCATAGAGAAAAATAGTTGGATTGATAGAATAAATCTAGTGTGTCAAAATATATGATCAAAAGAATGAAAAAGTGAGAGAAATCCTATAAGGGTTAGTTTCACATCAGGTTCACCAAAATGTATGTAATTATAAATAAATCATGTCTATAAATCAATCCTGGCTCAGAGAAGATAGATCATACCTACACTTTTGATCAGGGATACACTTGTTAAGTGAGAGCATGTCCAATATGGGGATCCATTGGACCTGATTATGGGATCACTTGTTATAACATATCATGCTAAGAAGGGTTATAAATACTATAGTCTAACACAATCACACAAAAACCCAAATGGATTTCTAAGGTTTAAAGCATTCACTTATTCTAATAACAAAAAAGTAAAATCTAATCTAGTGCACACCAAAACTTGTGGCATAAAGTTGGGGTTATAAACAAGAAAACAAACATGTATAGGGAACTTCAATTAAACTAAGTATAAGTAACACCCTAATACATAAAATATGAAAGATAGTATTATTCTAGCCAACACTTATTCTACTTCTATCTACTAAAAGAGAGGAGAAGAAAGTTAGAATATACTTACCTGAATGTGAACCCATCAAGACTCAATCTCTCCCTTAGCCAAAGGGGATCTACAAGAGGTTGTTGTGGTTTGTAAAGATCACTAAGAAAGTCCAAAGCATCTAAGGCTTATCCACAAGACTAGATTCTTTAAATAATAAACCTAAGCTAAGTCTCCTCAAGTAGAATGGTGGAAGAGCAGATTGTGAAGAAGTGCAAGCAAATAATAAATCTTGATTGCACATATGAATAATGATTGAAATGATCTTGTATTTATAGGTGGATCTTACCCTAAATCCTTCCAATAATGTTGGGTGTATAGGGTCAACCCAATCAACCCAATGTGTTTTTGGGGACAATTTACTCAGTCTAAACTAGGTCATCCAAAGGGATAACAAGCTAAGAAAGTAAAGAATACCCCTAGATTGTACTGGGTTGACCTAGTCAACCCAGTACAACTGACTGACCAAAAGGAGTTTAAGACAAGAAAAAAGAGGAATGGAAAGAGGAAAAGACTAGAGGAATACTCAAGGGAGGATAAGTAGCTTAGGGAAAGGTTTTGGGATATGGTTGGATTAGTAATAATGTGTAAATAAGGGACAATAATCCTATGAAGCACCAAAGGTCTACCCACCCTTTTCCTAGTGCATCCCTTAGGGCATGCACTCAGAGAGATTGAATCTTGATGGGTGCTTACAAGATGTAAAGCATCAGTATGTGATAAAAGTTGAAAAATATTATTTATATACACACCTCAATAGGTGGTGACTAACATTCCAAAACAACAGACATAATCTAATCTACCACTGTAGCAGAGGTAGAATACTATGCGGCATCAATAGGGGAAACAAATGCTCCAGCTTGATGGGTAGTGACAAACATACCTCTACAATTATAGACCAATATGTATTTACAATCATGAATGCTGTCTAATCAATAACATGTGTCTATTGGTTAAAAAAAATGCTAAACACCCAACAAATATCTAGCTCACAATAGGCGTTTACACAACAAAGAGGTACCATTATCTAATAAGAACTAATTAATCAGTAATTGCCTTTTACTTAGCATGTGCCATAGATCCAAAGATAGGCCCTTGGTCTAAAATAAGTTCCCCTTATTTAACCAGGTTTGACTAATCTACAACAAGTCCCTACTCAACCTCAATAGGCATAGTATTTTACCCAAAGCCATATCCTTCCATACCAAACAAAATTCCCTCAAAAGTAAGGCTATTTATTGAATCTAAAACATAATATAGCCTAATAATGCATGTAATTTCAACAATCACATCCCAATATATAGATGCATATTCTTGGTCAGTTTACCCATCAAACTAACATTTTGTAACAAACCATACCTCTATTATACCCAGGTCAAGGTAATCCACTTTTGACTACCCAACCTCAGCCAAATATACCATCTAGTTTCATGTCACAAGAACTACAACAAATAAAGGATGAGATTATCACTATTAAAATGGGAGGTAGACCAATAAATTCAAGTTAGATGATGTGTGTTCATAGTCATTCAATATAAAGTATCTTAAGATACCATTTCCTCTAGGTTATAAACCATTAAAATTTGATAAATACAAGGGTAAGGGAGACCCTAAGGCCCATTTGATAGAGTTTTTAGTCACTTTCCAACCAATGGCTTATAGTGACATTTACCTACTAATTTTGTTTCTTTGAAGTCTAGTAGGACATGTTTTAAATTGATTCCTCATGTTGCCAAAGAATTCCATATCTAATTTTGATGACCTCTCAAACAAATTTGTGAAGCATTTATCCTATAATATCGAGCATGATATTTCATTAGTATATTTGAATCAATCCAAGAAAAAAATTGGTGATACCTTTTCAACCTATCTACATATATGGAGAGTGCTTTCTAATCACTTCAGCCACAGCTTACCAGACAAATAATTATCCACTACGTTTACTAAAAATTTACATAGTGAGATATCCTATCATCTAGACCTTCAATGTGTGCATAATTCAAAGAGATTATCGAAAGGATTATAAAATTAACCTCCTAAAATCAGATTTAAAGGGCCCTTACTAAAAAAGGGATTATCAAATTAACCTCCTCAAATCAAAATTAGAACCAAAACCAAGGCGCAGGCCCAAGTCAATGCCCTAACTAAGTCTAAATGTAAGCATCAACACTAGCTCATGCTAGCAACTATGATAAATCCAAGCAATACAGTCATAATAATAATGTTTTTGGAAATGGAGTCACACCATGTCCAAATGGTGAAAACACCATTTATTCAGCCTATGCCACAAATTCAACTTATTCCTAATTAATAGCCTAATCATCAAGTGTAGCCTACACAACAACCTAGACCAACTCCTCAACTACAACAACCAAAACCTTTTTAAACCCCTCTAATAAGAATAATACCCACTCCTAGAGTCTTTAGTGATCTTGGTGAACCTATCAAAGTAGTGTTTAGCAAGCTAGCCATAACTAATATGATTAGTTAGCCTATTCTAAAGCACTATCCTGAAAGTATACCATACCCAATTTGATACAAATAGCATGAGTTATATGAATACCACCATGTTTATGGGTATTCCATATGGCATTGTGTGTAGGTAAAGCACCTTATTGAGAATATGTTGGAAAATGGGGAGATTACATTAGATAATAGAGGATCTACATCTAATTAGAAACTGTGTATCTACTAAAACCCTTATCCACAACTTAACAATAACAATAAAAATTAACAAAATAAATAATAAAGGCCACCATAACAACAATAATATTAGTGACAACAACAACAAAATCAATAGCAACACCAATGTCAAACAAATGGGAGGAACCAAGGCTAAAATGAACCCAATAACCAACAAACTTACCACGTAGTTTCCCATGACTATAAAAAAGTTGTAGGTCATATTGTGGGAGGTCATATTTTAACCATCACCATTAATCCCAAACCAAGTGCTAATAGAACAAGACCATTTCCAAATAATTCCAATCAACCCACCTATGCTAGCAATCCTTCTTTGACCTGAGATCCTAACCAAGTATAATAACAACCAAGGATTACTCTTTTAGGACCTTCTACTAATAAATCATCATTACCCCATGACCATACCCTAGTGTACTAGAAATTGAGACTTATCCTATCTGACCCATATCCATCATTGTCAATTTATAAAGGTCCTGTATCTAATCCTAATTGTGCAATCACAACTTAACAGTCTAAGAATATCATTCCAAGCCCATGACTTCCTACCAACAAACCAATCTAACTCACTGTACTAGCTCAGAACAATCCATATACCACTATTAAGGAATAGCCATATGACATTGTGGAATACCTCTAAAAGTCACCTACATAAATCTCCATTCTAGATTTGTTGTGTATATCTACTATCCACAATAACATCCTAATATAACTCCTAGGTCAATCCCAAGTTCCCAATGACATAATCCTAGGCAAATTTCAAGCTTTGGTTAGACATCTATCCCCAAGACAATAGTTGACCTTTGACCAAAGTGATATGTCATCCCTTGGTCCTCTCCATAATAACCTGTTGTATATTGAAGTGATCATAATGTGATACAAAGTCAAATGTGTCCATATAGACAATGGATCAGGCCTAAATATTGTGTCTCTAAAACTCATTAATCATATACGATATACACCATCTGATCTACAATAAAAAACCATTACTATCAAAGCCTATGAAAATAAATAACAGGAATCACAAGGCACCATAAGCTTGACAGTGATCATTTGGCCTTTGACCCATGATACACTATGCCATGTGTTAGACCTTAACCTATCATACAATTTGCTTTTGGGTTGACCATGGATACATGAGATTCATGCAATCCCTTCAACATTTCACCAGTGTCTCAAGTTATCGCACTTAGGCATGGAGATAACTATCAATGGAGATTTGCAACTCTATGAACACTACAAACATTTAGAGTCTGAGTATGAAAGTTAAAAATACCATTTTGGCCTAAACCTAGTGCCCCAGAAGGATAAAGACAAAGAAATACTTGTTATATTTTTAGAGTTTTAATTGTATAAACCCATATAGCCTTGAATCATCTTTACATACAGTTCTTATTAATATGTCTAATCATTTTACCATGTCAAACAATGGTCTAGGAGAGTATTTGACCCATGATGCATTTCATATTGCCAAACTTACATAGAATCCCAAGTCCTATGGAAGACCTAAAGCTAGGCCACCTTTTATAGAATGGTAATGAAAATGAAAAGGCAAGTTTCATATTACATCACCTATTATTTTCACATTGTCCAATGGTCAAGAAGAGGAACCATTGGCCAATGATGAATCTTAGTTGTACAATGAAAAGTTGGTTGATTGCTACAAAAATGCCAAATATCCTATCCCTAATAAGATCATGTAGAAACAAGCCTATGAAGGTGGAGGCTTCAGTGTAAATCAACAGGGTATTCTTGAGCCAATTTATATAACTTGATACAAAGGAACTTATGGTCTTGGATTTAAACCACCTAGGGGTGACCCCATGTATCTTATTCATGTTCCAATGCCAAAATCTAGTGATGGTGATGCTGATAATGAAGCAAAGTCTAATCATAACATTTATGAGGACCTTGACAATACCAACCTATTTGACCCACATGCCATTTGTACCACTACCCCAGTAATCCAACATAATCCGCTTCCCCTATATCATCCTCAACTAATAGATTGGGATCAATAAGAATCCACAATGATTGTGGAGGAGTTTGAGAATGATGAGGCCCTTTGTGATTTTCTAAGCCTAAAATATAATGTTCTGATGGGAGACCACAAATAAGGGTTCTTTATAAAACTAGATCCTATAACCTATTTTAGAGAATGGGTGAACACCCTTAGCCAAAAATAAAGGAATAAAACATTGAGGTCCCAATGTGAAAACCTCTTTGATGTGTTTTTGGACCAGGGTAAAAGTAAAGGCTAGTATTTTAGTGAAAATATATTTTAGGCACCATTAGATGGGGGTGTCCACCTTTCCTTTAATGAATATTAGGAGACCACCAATGATGAACTTAGTTTTGGGTCTAAATTTAGTTTAATAAAACAACAGGCCTTTGATCGAATTGCCCAAAAATTTCCTACAATATTTATGACATGTCCATCCCTATCATTGGGAGATTTAGATTCATATTGTTTAGGAGAGCTTGAAGAACTAATCCAACCAGAGGACTTTGCCATTGTAGTATAATTCACATCATGACCAACCATTTTGGAAGATGGGTCGACTCTCCTAGTAGAAGATACTATGGAAGTCAACATCAGGACTTCAAATGACCTAAAGTGGATCAAATTAGGTACATCCCTCACTAAGGATAAATGTGAAATATTTATAACCCTTTTGAAGGAATTTGTTGATATTTTTGCATTGGCCTATTCAGAAATGCCAAGTTTGGACCTTATCTTGGTTGTACACCACTTTGTTGTACATCTTGATGCCAAACCTATGAAGCACAAATTGTGCAAGATGCATCCTCGTATTGGTATACTAGTAAAAAAAGAGTTTTAAAAACTCTTAGAAATGAGATAAATCTAATAAATCAACTATTTAGAGTGGATCTCAAATGTTGTGCATATTAGTAAGAAGCTAGAAGGAATCAAAATCTACCTTGATTTCAAAGATATAAACAAGGCCTACCCTAAAGATGACTTTCCTCTATCAAATATCGACATGATAGTTGACCCCATAGTGGGGTATGAAACGACTTCACTTATAGATGGATTTTAAAGGTACAATCAGATTAGGATCACACCAGAAGACTAGCACAATATAATGTTCACCACTCCTTGGCGAATGTTATGTTATTAGGTTATGTTGTTTGGTTAAAAAATGATGGGGCCACATACTAAGGAGCTATGACTATATTTCATGATATGATGCATGATATTATCTAAGACTATGTCAATGCCATATTAGGTAAATCAAAGATCCGTATAGATCATCCAACTATACTATGAATAATATTTGAGAGGCTTCATGAGTATAAATTTAGATTCAATCCTAAAAAGTGCATCTTTGGTGTTACTTTAGGCAAATTGTTAGGCTTCATCATCTCTCACTAAGGCATTGAAGTTGATCCTACCAAAGTACAAGCTATTATTGAGATACCACCACTTTCCAATTTAAAGTAGCTCCATATTTTGCAAGGCAAAATCCAATCTATCAAATGCTTCATTTCTTAGTTGGATGAAAAGTGTCATCCTTTCACTCACTTACTAAAGAAAGGTGTTAGATTTTTTTGGGATGAAATCTGCTAGAAAGCCTTTTAGCACCTAAAATATTATCTTACCTATTTGCCTATTTTATTATCACCAATGCTAGGGAGGCCATTTATACTATATCTATTTTCCATAGATAAATCCCTGAGCACACTTCTAGCTTAGCATGATGACAATGGAAAAGAGCATGCTGTAGACTATCTAAGCCATACACTGGTCACACATGAACACAACTATATGTTAATATAAAAAACTTGTTTAGTTATGGTCTTTGTAGCTTAGAAGATACAACATTACATGCTTAACAATAAGACCATAGTTATTTTCAAAGTAGATCTACTCAAGTATCTACTATCCAAGACAACTTCATAAGGTAGTATGGCTAAATGAATCATGCTAATGAGTGAGTTCAATATTGAGTACGTTAACTATAAGTCCATAAAGGGATAAGTACTTTCAAATCAGATTGCTAAAAATCCCCTTACAAATATGAAACCACTCACTTTTTAATTCCCAGACGATTCCATCATAACCATCATAGAAACACCTCCTAAGGAGCAACACTAAAAACTATATTTTGATGGATCATTCACATCCCATGGATCAAGGGTAGGCTTATTGTTTATTATGCCATAGGGGGATATTATTCCCAAATAATTTTGTGTCAGATTTACTTATATTAACAACATGGTTGAATATGAAGCACTTATTGTAGGAATTCATCAAGTAATATAATGGAATATTCAACATCTCATAGTTTATGGTGATTCTCAGTTAATCATCAATCAGGTTATAGACCACTTTCAGACTAAGGATGATAAGTTAGTGCCATATAAGGCCATGGTTGAATTTCTCAAATATTAGATCATTGATTTAAAATTTGAACACATACCTAGGACCAATAACAGGAGAATAGATGTCATGGCCACCATTATTTCTTTGATCTACCACATAGATAAGGCAAAAGAATATCAATTCCTCATTAAAAATCTTCTAGTGCTGCTCATGAACCTTTGATTGTCACAATGATTTGTGATATTGTTGGTCTTATGTCTATTTGGTACTTAGACCTATATAACTACCTACATGAACATATCATGCCACTAAACCTATCATGCAAAAAAACAAAAAGCCTTTATGCATCAAGCCTCTCACTATACCTTACTTGGCCTAACCTTTTATTTTTGAAGCTTTGATATAACTCTAATTAATTGTTTAAATTTGAAATAATCCACATTAGCATTGGAGGAAGTTCATGAAGGAGTATGTGGAGCCCACACTAGCAGGGTTATCCTAGCCAAAAGTTCCTGCATACTAGTTACTATTAGCCAACTATGGAATTAGATACAACTTCTTATGTCAAAATGTGTGACAAGTGTCAAAGGTATGCCAATTTGATTCATGCCCTGACCAAAATGTTAAAACTAATGCTTACACAATGGCTATTTACAATATGGGGACTTGATCTCATTGGGAAGATTAACCCTACCCCATCTAATGGTCATAAACACATCCTTACCACTACCAAATATTTCAATAAGTGGGTTGAAGTTATACCCCTCACATGACTGGAAAATAGATTTCTAAATTTATTTTTAACCATCTCATCTACTACTATGCTATCCCATCTAAAATTATATTTGATAAAGGCAAATTATTTAAGAATAAGGATGTAAAATTACTTTGTGCTGAGTACAACATCACTCAACATTTTTCCACCACATATTACCCACAAGGTAATGGCCAAGCAGAGGCATATAATAAAACCATTTTCAACATCCTTAAAAAGATTGTCAATGATGTTGGTTGCGATTGACACCTCCAAAATTTTCATGCCCTCTGGGCATATTGCACTAATCGCCATACTCCAATAGGAGCCATGCCATATTACCTATTATATGGCATTGAGTCCATTCTTCCCATTGAGGTTGAGTTACCTTATTTGCATATCTTTTTGAAACAAATCTTGAAGGATGAAGATTTTAGAGAATCTCACATGTAAGAGCTAGATTTACTTGATGAAAAATGCATGGATCCTTTCAACAACCTTCAATCATACCAAAACAGACTTTGTGGCCAATATAAATAGTGGGTCAAACATAGAGAGTTCAAGATTGGGGATCTTGTTCTCAAAGAAAACCAAAATAACACTATGACCAAGAAGAAGGGAAAGTTAAAACCCAATTGGATAGGTCCATATGTCATCATTTTTGACTATGGTTTTGGAGCATATAGGTTCGATACAATAGATGGGATGAACTTGACAATCCCATGAACATAATACACCTCAAGTATTATTTCACTTGAGGGACCTGAAGTATTATCTATGAGGCTCATTTATGTTGTACCATATCATCATCTTCCTTGTACCATATTGTATATCATCCTACCATACATTCACTATTGACCAAATTTATTTTTACCCTCCCTAACCTCTCTTTTGAACTTAGTTATATTCCATTCATTCTTTAGGCACTTACAATGAGGGAATTAATATGATGTTTCAATAGTTAATTTAGTATTATAGATAGAGGCAATATATTGGACCAGTATGATAGTGGTTTGACAATTACATTCTTCATCATTGATATGTTTTATTTCATTTTTGGTGTTACTATTTATAACCACCTTTGGGAAACTTATTATCATTGACCTGTGTCATTTTTTCCTAATTATAACTACCTATGGGAAAATTAGGAGCAACACCTTTACCATGCCTTACTACATCACCTTGCCATTCATATGCTATACTATGTCATTTGCCTAATTCACAAACTTGTTGCCACCTAGTCAAATTCCTCTGTTGTGAAGGCATAACTACAGTGACTTGAGGTCCTAATGGGACTATGTAGGTAGTATTTGATTCTCATTGAAGTTAGCTCAGTCTTGATTTTGCCATTATCTTACCATTTTTTGAGCATTTTAAAGTTGAATGCTCTCACCATTTTGTGAGTCAAACCATTTAGTATCTCATAATTCTTGATCAAGTTAAGATGCATCAAAAATTCTAAAAACATTTGTAAAAGACTTAGAAAATCATAAAAATCACAAAATCATGAAAATTGGCTTTGAATTTCCATGCAAAATATAAAGTTGTTCAAATTTTTAGGGATGGTCCATCTTCTTTGTTCAGTTTATTTCTAGACCATCTTGTTCTTTTTCCTCTCATTTCAAGGAGAACTACATCAACCTGAGGTTCACACAGACTATGTAGGTATCACTTGGATACATGGAGTATCTCAGGTTAGCTCAATCACACCTTTTCTTTTCAACCTCTTCTTTGCCTTAATGATCTTATGACCCCTAACTATCTTATGAGTAACCACTTGTCATTTAGTTTCCCCATCCTTACTAGTCTAAATCCTTATGCTCTTGTTATTTTATGAGTTTCTATTGTACGCATTATGTATTCAACTTTGATACTTTAATGACCACTAGGATTAACCTTATAGTCTCATCATTTTATGAGTATTCTCTATTTCAAATGCTCTTGTCATTTTGTGATACCATTTCCATTTTCTTCTACACAAAAGCATGTGTTCCTTATCATCATTTTTCTTCTATCCCATATCCTGGGAGAACTACATTTGGCCTAAAGTTCATGTTGTATATTGCATTCATGGAACTATGTAGGAAGTGTCTACTTACCTAGTGCTTTTGGATTTAGATTGGTTACCCATTCCTTTTATTTTATGCCCCATATTTTTTTTGTTTTGTTGTCTCCTATAGCCTAGGGGCAATATATGTTGTATTGTTTGTGTCATTGCTTCCCTATATACTAGGGGAAACCTTGTACCATTGTACTTGGATTTTTATACATTTATAACTATTATCTAGCTTAGGAGTCACCCTTTCACCAAGAGTAACACTTCTATTACACATGCATGCATAATTTTTTTTCTGTTTGTGCTAACATTGTGATTAGCCATTATTTGTGTTTGTTCATTTTGCTCTAGTTGTTTTATTTTGTCATGTCTTTATTTTTATTTCTTGGTGTTTTGTTATGATTTTAATTTATTGGTGTTTTGGTCCTTTTATTTGTTTTTTTATTTGCCTATTTTTTTACTTTCATTATTGTTCCTTGACTTAGTATACAAGCATTCATTGGGTGATTCCATGCACATTATACTTAAGTCCATCCATATTCATATGTCAACATTATCACTATGGTTTTTATCATTGGTTCATTATTTTTTATTATTTATTAGATCGAGTGTCAATCCTTATGCATATTTTGGCTAAGTTATCATGGTGTTTTATACTATGCTGCATACCATCATGTGCTTTAGCAAAAATCAACTTGATAAATCTTACAAGCAATGATGTCATGATACTTCTCCTTGGCCACATAAAAAATTCCTAATCTATCCACATAATTTCCTAAATACAGAGTAATTAAATCATGAAATAATTTAATCTTTTCTAGTTAGGATGTGCATCTCCATACTAGTAGGTTGCCTAAATCCATCTTTCTCTTATGTACTAGATTACTCTTATTCTGTGAGTATGGATTCAGTCCATAAGCTCCCCATTTTCCAATTTTCCATATTATTCCAAACCTTAGTGCTAATTATTATAAATACCTTTGGTAAAATCATTGTGTTTTTGATCTGGGCAACAATTCAGGTGACAATTTGGGTGACGGTTTAACCCCAATTAATGATAGAACTTTTAGGAGCTATAACTTTTACACCATGGCTCTGATCGACTCCCCATTTGAACCGTTGGAAAGATAAGAATGAGGAGAAAGTGATGAGATGGCATGAATCTTTACTAAGTGGTTTTTGACCCCTAAAAACCCAATGGAAGTGCCTCAAATTTTAGTTTTAGTAGTGTAGTCTGAAAATAATAAGTTTTTAAAAATAATAATTCTTCAAATTATGTATTGTTATAAATCATGGAAGTTGAACCACTTATTTACCTTGAGATTAGTGACCTTCCACATCTTCCTCATACCTTAAAAATGTGTATAAATGATGATGTAACCCGAAATGAAAATCAGAAATCTCTTCCCAGAGATAATCATATGGTTGTATTGTAATCTTGGGTAATAAAACATTTCTTCTAAGAGAAATCATTGTTACTATGTTATTTTAATATTGTTGAAATATCTGTCAATCAAAACTTTTGAGTTTTAGATTAGTGGTATTAGAGTGGTTTGTATTGAGAGTGTATGATCTCGAGGATGAGGTTAGGCTATAAGAAGCTTGGGTGGAAAAAAATAGAGCTTTCAAACTATCCACCTATTCACTCTAAATGACTTCAAATGATGGACGACACTGAGACATATGATGCCTTTAAGGAAATGGTGAATGAATCCCTCCAATGGAAACAAGTGCAAATGATGCAATAATTTGCCCAAATTATTTAGTAAATCTTGATGGAAAATTTTGGCTCCTCATCTGCACTTCCTGGCTCCTCATCCATGGAACGTCCTTTCAGTGCCCCAACACCCTTCAAGGTTCAGGTGAATTTTGATATCCCTACATTTGAAGGCAAAATCAATGTTGATGCAATAAAAAATTGGTTGGATCAATTTTCTTCCTAATTTTCTATAAATAAATTCGTCGATGGAGAAAAGATCACTTTTGCTCTTTTGAAAGCATCATTGCCCATGAAAAATTAGTTGGAAGTGTACAAAAAGAGGTTTGGTATAGATGACATTGGCCTTGAGGTAGAACCTATATGGGATGATTTTAGGAAGTGGTAAAGGAAGAATACTATCCCATTGGAGCATATGATGATTTGTACATATAGTGGCAACAACTACACCAAGGTAAGGACCAATCTATTCAAGATTACACTAACATTTTTCATTCTCTATCTGTAAGATTAGGCATCTAATAAAGTGAGACATATAAGACTCTCAAATATCATGGTGGACTACAATGGTACATATGAGGGGAATGCAACTCTTCAATTTGGAAACCCTCAGTGAAGCATACAAGTTCATAGTGAATATTGAGAAGAAGCATGGAAGAAAGAATACAAAGAGTCAGCCTTTAAAATGGAAAAGTGACAAGGAAGGTCAAACACAAGGCCAAATTTGGAATCAAAAGGAGTTTCAAGATAAGAAACCCCAGAAGGGGAAGATAGGAAAATGGTGTGATTACCACAAAAATGGAACTCACTCTAAAGAAGAATGTTGAGCCATCAAGTCACTACTTTCTATATCACAATACTTGACATCTAATGCTCTGTCTCATACACAACCTATAGTCGAAGAGGATAAAGAAGAGATTGTAGATGTTGAGCCTGATACCATCATTGCTTCATCATAGACCCATGAGGAAAGGCCAGATGACAGGGAAAGGTTGTTTCACTCCAAATTATGGGTAAAAAGTAAGCCTCTGCATTACATTCTTGATAGTGGGAGTCAAAAGAATTTAATCTCTGCTAAAGTTGTGAAAAGTCTAAATCTATTCATGAAGCCTCACCCAAAGCCATACAATATTAGATGGTTGAAACTAAGGAAAGACCTCCATGTCACCCATTAGCGTCTTATTTCATATGTAATAAAACCTTTCCAATATGAAGTCTTGTGTGATGTGGTCAATCTAGATGTTTGTGATGTACTCCTTGGTCAGCCATTCATGTATGGTCAACATGGAATCTATGAATCATGAACCCAAAGAATCACCCTCAGTCTTCGAATGTGGTGATATAGGGTACCAAAGGTACTACCTCCCACATCTGTCTCCCTAATTAGTGCCAAGTAATGTAAGAGATTGGTGGAGAAGACAAAGTAATTCATTCTCATGGTGGTCAAACCACAAAAATCCAAGAAGGCCAATGTTGTAGTCTTGACTACACAATCAACACAACAATAAAAGTAGATGGGAAAAATCATAGGAGAATATGATGACTTATTTAAGTCACCCATGATATTTCTACTTCACTACTAGGTAAAACATTCTATTGATTTGATCCCAGGATCACCTTTGCTTAATAGTCCTATATATCACAGATCAATTTTGAAGACTGATGAGATAAAAAGATAGATTCAAAAATTGATTCAAAAGGGTCACATCAAGCCAAGCTTTTCACCTTGTGGTAGCTTGATTATCCTGGCACCAAAGAAACATGGAACATAGAGGCTTTGCATTGACTATCAAGCCCTAAATAAAATCACTATGAAGAATCGCTACCCCCTCCCAAGATTGATGAGCTGCTGGACCAAATTCATGGTGCAAATTTATTCACCAAAATTGATCTCAAATATGGTTATCACCAAATTCCCATCGATCTCACTAATGTCTAAAAGACTATATTCAAATCTAAGGAGGGGCTCTTTGAATGGTTGGTTATGCCTTTTGGCTTAACTAATGCACTTGCAACCTTCATGAGGATGATGGATGACATCTTGCAACCCTTCACTGACTCATTCATGGTTGTCTACCTAGATGACATACTCATATACAATGGAACATGGGAGGGACATATAAAAGATGTTCATAAGGTGCTTCAAACTCTTCTAGAGCACAAGTTATATGCAAATCTCAACAAATGTACATTTAGGATGAAAAAAATTAGTAACTGGGGTACGTTGTGAATGAGGAAGGGGTCCATGTCTATCTAGAGAATATTTGGGTTATTTGAGAATGGCCTACACCAAGGACCCTCATAGAACTTCGTAGCTTCTTGGGTCTTACAAATTTATATCACAGGTTTGTTCTTAGATTCTCACATGTTGCTTGGCCACTAACCCAAGTGACTAAAGGAGGAGCTAAAGCTACATTTTAGTGGCAAAAAATACAACAAAGGGAATTTGAGAATTTGAAGAATAAACTTTGCTCAACCCCTGTTCTTGCCTTGCCATATTTGCATCAACCTTTCAAATTGATGATAGATGCATCTAAATATGCCATGGGAGCTATCATCATGCAACATGGCCATCCTATTGCATATCACAGTGAAACTTTCACTGATATAGTCAGGAAATACCCAACATATGACAAAGAGCTCTATGTCATTATGCAAGCTTGAAAATAATGGAAACACTACATCTTGGGGAAAAAGACAGTCATCCACACTGACCACAAACCATTAGAATTCATCTAGATGTAGAGAAAAATATGAAATGAGAGGTACCAAAAGTGGGCCATATATATACAATAATTCCATTTGATAATCAAACACAAAAAGGGGAGCTCAAATATGGCCATAGATTTTTTAAGCTTCCCACCAATTACTACACTCACAAAATTCTTGACCTGTGCAGACATGAGACTACCACTTGGGGTGATCTATATGAAGCAGATCCTACCTTTGCTGATACATATTAGGTGCTTCAAAAAGGTAAACATGTTTCTGATTTCTATTTACAAGATAATGTCCTCTATCACATGGGGTACATCTATTTTCTAGCTATAGAACAACAAAAGATGATATGGGAAGTGAATTTTAGTAGGACAACTGGACACTTTGGTGTAGAAAAGATATTGGTGGTTCTTAAAAAACACTTCTACTAGCCCCATATATGAAAGGATGTGGAAAGGTACCTCAAATCTTACACCCCATGTGTGATATCCAAGCCAACAAATACAAAACAAGGATTGTACATGCCATTGCCAGAACCAACCAGGCCTTGGGAATCTATCTGAATGGGTTTTCTCTCAGGTTTACCCACTTCAAAACATGGCACGGAATGTATTTTTTTTGTAGTTGATCATTTTTAAAAAATGGCTATCATGATTGCTTGTAAGAAAAATATATCTGCTAAAGAAATTGATCAACTATATTTTAGTCATGTATGGCTCCATTTTGGTCTTCCTAAGTCCATTATCTCAGATAGAGATAGGAAGTTCTTGAGCATCTTTTGGTCCACTCTATGGAAGATGATGGATACCAAGCTGATGAATCCCATAGCCTTCCATCCACAGACTAATGGTTAGATAGAAGTGGTGAACCACTTGATTGTTCACATGATTCAAATGTATCACTATAAACATCCATGCACATGAGATGAGGGGCTTCTTTTCATACAACATGGATATAATCAGGCCCTACATAACTTGACCAAGCACGGTCCATTCTAAGTATGCTTCAAGTTCCAACCCATGGCACCAATTGATATAGCCGTTCCATTCTCCACCATGGAATACACACCTCATGGGAGATCTAAGGTAGTAAAAGCACCAAAGTTCATTGAATAAATGCAACACATCCAACAATAGGTTCATAACATTTTAGAGAAGATGAATCAAAAATATAAGCAATGCTATGATAAACATAGGATTGCACACTATTTTATTGTGGGTGATAAGGTTTGGTTGTAGCTTTAAAAAGAATGACTTGTAAGCCCACATAGTAAATTTAGCCTCTACAATATGGTCCCTACACTATCACTAGGAAAGTTGGAGAAAATGCTTTTGAGTTGAACTTACCAGCCTACTTTGGTCTACATCTAATATTTAATGTGGAACTCCTCAAACCATATCACCCACCTCTATTGGACACTTCAATCATAACAAAATAACTAGACATTGATGAGCTTGATTCGTAGTGTTTTTATCCAATGGAGGAGGATCAGATTGTGGACACTTGGATGAAGACAACACGAGGATACTCTATTCCACTTTATCGAGTGGTCAAAAGGTGCTAGCTTAGCCACCAAGGTGAGTGGCTCATATATAATCAAATTAAGACACAACTACCACACCTGCTGAGGAATATTGATGCAATGGGGACCATTATTTTTCAAAGAGGGAGGAATGATCTAGGTAACAATTCGGGTGACGGTTCTACCCCAATTGATGATGGAAATTTTGGGAGCCATAACATTTGAACCATAGCTCTGATTGACTCCCCATTTGAACCGTTGGAAAGCTAAGAATAAGGAGAACATGGTGAGATGGCATGGAGATTTGTTTGGTGGTTTTTAACCCCTAAAAACTTAATGAAAGTGCCCTAAATTTCAATTTTAGTAGTGTAGTCTAAAAATAGTAAGTTTCTAAAAATAGTAATTCCTCAAACTTTGTATTATTGTAAATCATGTAATTCAAACCACTTAATCTCCCTCAAGATTGGTGACCTTCCACATCCTCCTCCTACCTTCAAAATGTGTATAAATAAAGATGTAACCTAAAATGGAAATCAGACATCTCTTCTCAGAGATAAGCATACGGTTGTATTGCAATCTTGAGTGATAAAACATCTCTTCTCAGAGAAATAATTGTTATTGTGTTATTTTCATGTTCTTGAAATATCTGTCAATCAAAACTTTTAAGTTTTGGATCAATTTTGACTTATCTAGATTTTAATGATTATAACCACCTTTGGGCAAATCATTATAATTAACCTACCTTGTAAGGGTATGTTTTCATTGTGCTAATGATTCTAACCACCTTTGGGAAAAGCATTATCTCTATTCACCTGAATGGGACATGTTTTCATTTAGATAATGATTATAACCATATTTGGGTAAATCATTATATTTTTAACTTGCTATGCTGATGATTATAACCACCTTTGGGTAAGTCATATTTTTTATCTACCTAATTAGGGAATCTCATTGTGCCACTAATTGTAACAAATTTTGGCCATATCAGTATTTTCCACCCCCCTTTACCTTTTGGTCCCATCATTTCCTTCTTTTTGAGGGAATGGTTGTCGACCTTCTTTGCTGCCCAATCCCTCAAGGGGGCATCCCAAGGCTCATCAATCATCATCTAGGGCATTAGGCATTAAATAAATTTTAATTATTTGAGAATATGTTATTGTGACTATAGCTTATAATGCCTTACCAAACATGGAAAAATTGTAGATACCCCATTCTGGCCACAACTGGCTTCTGACTAGACTTCAGACTAATTTTTACCGAACATTACAAATTAAGCTTAGGAGTCATTAAACATCTTAATTTCATCCAAAAACCATTCATTAAATGATCATAATCAAGTTAAGGCATCCCTATTTGGGGTATTATACCATATATAACAATAAACTTTCATGGATTCATCCTTAGTCACCTTGTGACCTAGCAATTAGTAGTTTGGCCTATAGACCCATTGAGCGGGACATTTGAACAATTCTTAAAAGAGATAAAATGCTAATCAAAATGAATCAAATAATTAAACTAGATTAAATGCTTAGCTAAATAATCTATTTATAATTAATGAATATCTAAAAATGACAATTCAAAAATTCAAAATATCAAGCTTCTTCATTATTGCCTTTATGAGTTGTCATGTTCTCACAAAATATCTAATTTTTGAGCCATGCCTATAAATTGAAAATCATAATTACATGTACCATATTTAACTAAATTGGAGTTAACTTTAACTCATCTAGGGTTAGTTTTAACTCATTCCATGCTTTAATCATAACCTAACTCAAGTTGGGTAAGAGTTAACTTTAGAGGCTATATATACAAGGCCTTACCTATTGATCTCTAAGCTCTTTTGGTGTAATATTATTATGATCAAATATATGCAGAAAGATTTTCTATTAGTGTTACCATGAAAAATTCATAAGCTAAGAGAAGCCAAGCAACATTACCAATGTGCCAAGAAAAGGTAGAGCAATAAAGCTTCATTGACAAATATTTCTTGAGCACATAGCCAAGCAAGCCAATGCAACAAACCATTTTGGAGCTACAAGGAAGGTAAAAGGATGATTTATTTTATTTTTTAGTTATGTTTTCATTGTATTCTTGTTACCTATTCTCTCCTTAGTGTTTAGGCTAGAGGTGTTAGTATTTAGTATGTTTGTTTTGATTGGATTTTATTTGACTAACATTATACTAATGTCCCCTCTATGGATTCGTTGTTCACAATATGTATGATGCCCATGCATTATATGATAAAAAATGATATTTATATTTTCATTTAGGAGGTAAAGTGATTAAATTATTAGGAATAATATTCCTTAGATTTTTAACTGGATACATATTGGCCTTATTTGAAGTTTTTACCCATGAGTTGTAGGTTATGTTTTTGGGTTTTCAAGCCATACATGAGATATAATATTTTGTGCCACATAGGTTTTAGATGGAGAAATATATATAAAATTGACACTACTATGCAAAAATTCATGATATACACAAAATTTTCTCCAAGTGATGTAATATTTAGACATATTTTCTTTTGTAATGCATCAAAAGACTCCTTCACAATAACTATCTAATAAAATACAGTCGCACTGGACACAATACTAGTCCTTGGTTTGGAATATTCAATATTCATGCAATATTTGTTATAAGTAGGAACTTCATAAGTCATATATACTTTTGGATTACAATTGTTTTATTTCATATTATAGTTTTTAAAAGGGTCAAAAAATATATTAGATTTATAATCTCCAACAAGTTATGCTGCTATATTGAATTTTATTCATGGCAATGAGATTAACTTCAAGGTCCTTGATTATGTTCCAAAAATGTTCAAAAGATTTATATCACTTGAACACAATATATTAATGTGTGTTTTATTAGAATTTGGAATTAACTTGGAGATTAAAACTAATTAAGGTAAAATGAATATAAAGATAGAAAATGTTGTAAAATGAATTGTAACTAGTAGAATGAAAGTAAAGATCTGAAATATAAAAAATACAATCGAATAAAAGGAAAGTAACTATAAAAAATGCTCCATGATTAATTGATAAAACCTAAAAAAAAGTGGGGGAGTGTAATGGGTTGATCTAACCAAAATCACCCCGATTATTGATTGCTTCCTATGTATCCAATACTCTGAAGAGAGAAATTAAGCCCATGTAGTTCTCCTAAATAGAGTGCTTTGTGTTATTTTGATCATTTTGATACACGTATGCATCTAGAAATTGATTCAATACTTGATAAAATTTTTATTTTACTTGAATGAAATAGGCTCTTGACTTGGCTATTTTTTGCTTTAGATGAATATAATCATATTTGGGAAGAATACATAAGCTTTATTCAGTGTGCAATAGTGTAAGTATGCCTCAATAATAAAATATCCAAGTGATATAATAGGTGACTTGGATGTGCCTTTATAACAATCCAAAATAGGAAAACCTCATTCTTCCTATCCTAAAAATTTGGAACAACCTCTAAAGAAGGGATTAAGATTGAAAAGTAGATGTTACTAAATGAAGGAAAAGATAGACCTATAGGATTCAAGATTGACTGCCACTACTGACCCATACTAGTTGTTTTTGTCTCAAAGGGTAACATTTGAAATTAAAGATCTGAGATGAGTATAAAAATTATTAGAGATGTTTTAAAAATTAAGAACATTTATATAGGAATGAGACAATAATTTATAAATGTATATGTCTATATAAGTACATAGGATATAGTGAGGTGATGAAATAGGTCCAAATTAATTGCTAAAGTTAATTAAAGTAAAAGTGAGACAAAGGTGACCTTATCAAGTATTTATGACAAAATTTTAGTGACTACATTTTCCCCTCCTTTAGTTTAGAAATGAAATTACTAGAGTGAAAGGAAAGATATATTTGAGTGAGTACAACCCACTTTACCTTCAATATGATACTTAAATCATATAGGGCACTTTAAATTTATAAATCCTAAAAAAATATTATGAAGTAGTCATTTTGATCATTTCAAATTTGAAAAAGTTTAAAATTTGAAAATTGAAAAAATTGAAAAGAGAGTAAGGGATGAATACCAATATATGTGTGAAACCAATGTTGTTTTTGTAACTTTGTTTGAAGATGATGTTTCTTAGAAGAATTGGAGTTTCCCATGAAACACTTGGAGAGATTTGTTTCTTTTTTAAACTAATGGTGAATTGAGGGTGATCAAGCCCCAATTTGGATCAAACATGAATAGAAAATATAACCTATTGAGGGATGGATAAATACCAATTTTCCCAATTGGGCTTTATAACCCCAAGACAAAAATGGGTTTTAATCCATGAAGAATTCATAGGCTATACTGTTGGAGGGTGTTAAATATCCAAATTATGAATTTTTCACTTTAATTAAATTAACCAATTCAAATGGAATAAAAATTAAATTGTTGCTTTGTTCCTTAGTTTATGTATGTATGATTAAAAAATAATGGATGACATCCATGCTTTTACCATAACCATGGATAGAAAATAGTTTTGAAAGTATGACATGAATCTATATCATGATGCCATGTGATAAATGTAAAATCTTTAACTTTTTGTAGATGAAAATTTTTAAATTATGTTTGAAGCTTGTTCCTAAATATGTATGATACACCCAAAATGTATGAATTTTTACCTAGTTACTGTAATGTTAATGTGTATGCCCCCATAATCTATATCAGTAATTAAATTTTGAACAATTATGAATTGTTTGAAGCTATATTTGATACCCAAAAACTATTTTTTTTATTGAAAAGGCTTATCTCATATATGAAAAGCCCACCAAAATTCCCCCCTTTGAGGTGAGTGATGTATCTTGAAAGTCATCCATCTCAAAATATAAGTTAACTTTATCATGTGTATCAAGATGTAATCATTAAATAATGTAGAATATGTAAAAATATATGTCATCATAGGAATATATGTATCATTCAAATCATTTATATAACATATAAGGCAAGGCCTAAGGTCTCAAATATAGATAAATGTATTTATGAATCTCATAGTAGTGGTTGTAATAAAAATGTATGTTATAGCTAGTACATGATATGGATCATGGCACTTATCAAACTTAATCATCTCAACAAGCACACAAACACAATAAGTGAAATATCATACAATAAGGCCAAAGGATAATTAAAAGAGACATGTTAAAATGTGTTGTAAGCAAATATTTCACACAAAAGGGCAAGGGACATATGAAAAGGATATTAATTATGTTGCAAATAAGGGGAATGCTCAATGCCACATGAAACATAGGGCCAAGTGATGCAAGTAATGACATGTTCAAATGTTGCACATATTAAGCAAATATCTCATATATATGTTCAATCATTATTTTCACACAATGACCAAGGGCCATACACAATAGACTAACGAAATATTAATCTACTATGTATAACTAATAACATCAATGGAACATAAAACTATAAATATAGTCTACACCATGCATAATTAATGTGATCACATCCTAAAAAATAACATATCTATGTACACAATGTAATATAGAGATTTTATAAATGAATTTATAATAAGCATATAACTCAATAATATATGAGGTCAATATTGTAATGTATGGATAAGATGCACCCAGTTTAGCATGGCCACTAGGTAGAGAAAATTCCAACATCTTAGTCCATGTGAAATTTCATGTCCTACATATCACTCATAAATACCAATGAAATTCATGTGTGAGAGAAAAAGAGTATGATGTATATCAATCACGAGATAAATAACATATGACAATGATGTCTAATCATGCTCAGATCCTAAATTTAAATTTTAAAGATATTTTGAATGGTTTTTACATTTTTTAAAAGATTTGATTTTTTTTGTACTTTAAAAAAAATCAACTTATAACCAAAGAGATTAAGTAATCATGGGTTCAAAAATAAAATAGAGGGAAGAGATATGAACAATCTATAACATGTGTCAATGTAAAGGATGCATTGAATAGGATGGCATGGGGGTGTATGAGTAAGATGACCCCACTATGTATGTGATTTTAATTGAAAATCATGTTTAAGATGGAATAGATATGCAAAGGAATGATTTTACATCCATGTGTAATTGGATATACACTTTTCAAAAAATGTAACACACGTGTATAAGAAAAATATCACACAAAATATTTTTTTTGCATGAATAACTACTATTGTGTATTTTGGAATTGAGTATAATATCAAAAATTTGGATGTATTAAGGCTATGCTTACTTATATTTTGATTTGGTTGTGTAAAAATGCTATAGGACATAATCAATTGGTTCAAAATAATATAGACAATTGATCTTGAGTGTTAATGGTCAATACACTCTATGATATAAAAATGTAATTTTCTCTTTTTTAGACTATGAAAATAACAAGGTACATGGAAAATGATGGAAGTATAAATCACTATGTTAGAATGTTTAGATATGGAAAGTTAAAAATAAGAGCCAAGAGGCCAAAATGTCATGAAGAGCCAAGGGCTATAATATTTATCAAATTGATCATGTGTAATAAGTAAAATAATAACATGATAACATAATCAAGAATCTATTAGAATATTTTTTTGCTTTTTTATTATTTAAATTATTTAAATTTAAAGTAATAACCAATTTTACCATAAATATGAGAGTCATATTAAGAATATATGAATGAAAAGTGATAGATTTACATGACTCAAAATTATAAAATATATTAGGTGTTGTACTGAAAACTATCTAGATCACTACTTGCATAATCCCATCTGGAAAGAGTAGCTCTAAGAAACATAAAATTATTTAAAATCTGATCAGGAGTTATATAAGATTACTCCAAATTTTATGTTTTTTTATAACATGCTTTTATTTATGTATCTCCAATTCAGGAGATGTTGCATGTGACGGTTTTTTTTTGTGAACTTGATGCCTTTGTCTAATATGCTTACTTTTGCATTGGTTTGTTTTTGAGACGTTTTCACTTTTTTTTATAAAAAATTGGTTGTATAAAAAGATTTTACATAGGTGAAAAAATTATAAATTCATTTTATTATCAAATATATCTATCAATTAACTTTAGTGGTGGATGGGGTGGATGAGGTACCATAGATTATAGAGAGTACTCATATTTGATTCTTGAAACTATGATCACTTGATTATAATGAATGAACTATAGGCATCTATGTACCATAAAAGGTATAACACATAGATTTATAACCAAGCACTTCTTAATATCATGTCAAAGACCTAATTTTGTGGTATTATTATAAAAGGAGAGGATAATATAGTAGGACCCATTTTAAGAGGCAACACAATGTGTCCCAAAGTATCTTTTTAATTTCCCATTGAATATTTTGACATTTTTAGATGTTCCATTTATGTCATGTTGTGTGCGACCCAATGAATGGATTAATGTCATTGTACATACATGATCAATTGATCCATTATGAACTAGTACACTATGGATATATTTTTTTATCAATGTATGCTCTTATACATAAAGCATGAAAATTATAATCATCATCCAATATCTCACTATAATCAAAGGTGATCATAGGATGTGGTTGTGATGTTTGAATAATTATACCAATAATTCCATCTAATGAATGATCATATGACTCAGAAGGTGGGCATGCATTATAGGTATGATGCACTACTAAATTATCCTTATTTGTTTCATGATTTTTAAAAGGCTCACTGAAAATATTCAATTTAGCATTTTCATTTTATTGAGTCTAAATTTGCTTTGTAGGAGTGCCTAGATCAATTATATTATTATTGATAAGATATTGAATAAGGTGTTAAAAATTGAAAAATCTATTAGTAGAGTGACCATTGCATCTATGGTTATCATAATATGTATTAATTTAAAATAATTTCCTTTGAGGTCTACTCATATCAACCTATAGGGGTGTAGGTAGAGTACTAAGATTAAACTCAAGTAAATTTTGTAAAACCTTATGAGGCAGTTGTGATTTTATATAAAATAGCCTTATTGGTTGATATGATTAAATACTATTAATTGAAGGTTAAGCTGTAACATTGATTGTGATATTTTCATCAAATTTGGTATCTATCGGCTTAACTTTGTAATATTTTTTTCTTTGAAACTTCATTACAAAAGTTGAAGTAGATGCGGGTGCATATTTAAGATTGTTCAAGGTGAGAAGTTTGACTTATCTTTCTCTTATCGTATGACAAATTCCCTCAAATGATATAATTTTTTTGAAAATTATTGACTGATGAAAAGTTTCAAGTATTTTTTTGGTAAAATATATTTTAATTCATTATCTACCAATGTGTTAGCCATTTTGTCAAGCATGGTCTTTGATAAAGATTTTTGGAAAAAATTGTGTATTTTTTTAATCTTATCTTCTTAAAAAGTTTTTAAATAATCTACATATTTAATATTATTTTTACCATGTACCTGACATCAATTTAATTCATTTCCAACATATTTAAATAGGAACATAAGTCTGAAATTTAATTCATTTCATTTTCTCATCATGATGATGGTTCATAGATTGTGATCTAAAACATTTTTTTTACTTTAGATTAAAAATGTTTTACACAATTTTTTTGAGAAATATTTATCAAATACATTATGGAATGTGGAAATACTATCCGTTTAAGCATGGTACTTTAACAAATCACATTTTCATTGATAGGCTCATTAGTTCCTTGCTTAAGCTTATAAATTTGTGCAAAAAAATATGTTTCGTCAATATTGATTGTAAAATACAAAGAAGTTAATATGCTAATGGATTGAATATTTTAACTAATTGAATAGGTAAATAATAAAAATAATTAAAGGTTTAATATTTTAGGTTTCATGGGAATAACTCGGTTAAAAAATTATCATTTAAATAATAATCCAAACATGCTACATGAAAAGATAGAAGGTGTTGTTCTGGATCTCCTTTACTTTCATATAATGTAAGTTTAAGAACTAAAAATCCTATAGATAAGGGATATGCTACAAGCTCAAGTGATAATAGATTATGAAACTAGGATTGTGAATTGATTTTTTAGCTATATTTGGTATAACTTGCTTTAACTATAACACCTTATCATGTAAAACTAAAATGGTTTGCACAATAAATTTGTAGTAGGCAAGGTAGGTGATGGAGTATGTATAACTATCAAAGGCCCCATATGAGTCATTTGGTTAAGAATGGGCATATATATCTATTGGAATCCTTGTGTTTCACCTAAACCCAAAGTTGAATATGTAATAAAAATATCAATAGTAAAGGTAGCAACACTTGTGGTAGGGTTTGCAATATGAAAGAGTGGTTCTTATTACACATTAAAAGTATACTTTTTTCTTTTTGTGCACTTTTAAAAGCTAAAAGAACTTAAATTAAATTGGTATGTATTGTATAATTTTATAGAGTATGTCTTGACATATGAATAAACATTAGAATTTCACATCATCTACTCATTTAAATTCATCATGATGAATCCTACCCAAGCCTTGATGAATATCTTGTGCATTATGATCATCTTGATTAGTTTGTTCATCATGATTGTCTTTTTGAAAATAGTCATGAGAAAATTATTCATCAAAAAAAGAAGAACCATTATTTAAATTATAGGAGTCCATTTTAACCATGGTCAAAGGTATTTGAATATGCTAAATATAGGCCTCAATTAACATAACACTATGCCTTAGAGGAATAAGGGGGGTAGGTATTTTATATGGCATATAAGAATAACATAAAAATGATAATGTAAGCAGCAACTGAAGATGGAATGTTAGAAAAATAAGAAGCAACATTTTTTATGTATGGTGAATGATAAATCCCCCTAAGATCCAAGGTCAAAATAAAGTGGTTTCAGTGTCAGATATAAAATTTGAAGTCAAAATAAAGTGCCTTTAGTGCAAGCTATTAAATCTAATGTCAAATGATAATTATTTTATTATCAAATGAATGATAATTTATCTAAACCCCAATTTTTTTTTTGAATCAATACTCAAATAAAATGTGTGGGTTCACCTTTATATTTTATTAGAATTTGAAATTAACTTGGCGATTAGCCCTAATTAAGATAAAAGGAATAAAAAGATAGAAAATGTTTTAAAATAACTTGTAACTAGTAGAATGAAAGTAAAGTACTGAAATGGATGAAAAAAATAAATGAAAGGAAGATAAATATGAAAACAAAAAAAAAATTAGCTACTTTTGCCTTTAGATTGACTACATTTGATTGAGACATGACTAAAAGATTAGATAAGACTGAATTATACACATGTAACAAAAATTATAACTAGCATGGATCAAGGATAAAACTAAATGAAGTGGATAAGATTGAGTCACACTAATATACTATAATATTAGATTATGTCCTCTCCTAAAAATTAGGAAAATTATGGCATAATCTCTTGTAACTACTTGAAACATGCATGCGAGTGAAAATTTGTCCAAATGCACATGTATGACCTGTAAATGAGTTATTCAAAATTTAGATTATAATAGGGCTTACAATAGTTGAAAAACTATAAGAAAAAGAGGGTAGTGTTATTGGTTGATATTTTAAAGCTGAAATAGTCTAATTTAGGGAAGGTGAAGTAGGATAAGTTGATGATGTAATACATGTATTTGTTTTAGGTTTGGCATAGTTTGACTACATAGGAATGGGCATGGTATTCTAAGATAAAATTTATGTTTTTCCCACATCCTTGGTGTGAATCACAGGTATAAGAAAAGGTGTAGGCATGGTAAAAATAGTAGTGGTAGTAGGATAAACATCCATGGTGGAATTACTAACTTCAAAAGGTAAATTAGTAGCAATGAGGATCTCATGTTGTTGTTAATTATTATGTTCATTATAATAATTTTCATATTTGATATTCATACAAAATTCATTAAAAGGATTAGTGGAAGGTGGATTGGAATGAGAAGGAACATTTTAATGCCCTTAATTTTATACAATAAGATGGGTCACCTTACCTATTGGGATAGTGACAACATGGACCTCAATAATAGAGGGATTGTAGCTATGAAAACCTTGAGGAGGGACCATGAAGACACACATGAGATTAATTGGGACTCCAAATTCATAGAAGATGTATCAATAAGGATATTTAATAATTTATAATTATTAATTTCATCCTTATTTTTATTGTACATAAACTTGATCCATTTCATTACAAGATTATGAAATATATTACATATTTTAGGCCAACAACATGTAACTATAATAAACATTTTTTTGAATTAGAAAGTATGCACTGATTATTTAGTATAGCCATCATACAATGCATAAAATAAAAAATTGACCATTCAAAACAAACCATGAGGAATTGATGGAAAAAAATGTATTTAATAACATTAAAAGGTTAATGAAACCTAGAAATTAATTTGAAAAAAGGTAGGTCATTTTCCCTCTAGATGGATTTTAATAAAAATAGTAAATAAAAAATTATATAGATCCCATAAAATATTTTGGTGAACAAAAATGAGTTTTATATTTAGAAAATATGATTAGTAGAAACCTCATAGAGTTTTTAAAATAGAGTTGTTTTGTTTCAAATATTAGATAATCAAGGAACAACCCTTATAAAATAAGCCCTAATAGGTGAATATACATGAAACCCTAGGGAAAAAGGTATAAATCATCATATTTGCACCTATGAAGATGGAAAAAATTAAGAATTAGGTATAAAAACTAACCCCTAAGCCATAACTTTGAAAACCCTATAAAGAAGGATGAAATCTTAAGCACAACCTAGGGGATGGAAATGTTCAAGAAATATATAGGTTCACCAATATGTTTTACCCTATTTTAGATTAATGATAACCATAATTTGAATGATTTTTTAAAAATTAATTTAAATTAAAATATATGAAAATTAAGCCTAAATTTTAAGGTTACATGTTGTAACTAGTTTACTAATTATATTTGTTAAAATATGGAAAGTAAAATAAGAGGATAAATACTTAAATTTTTATATTCTATGTGGGACTAAGACATGTAGTAGGTAGTATGTAGTGAAGAATATTGGATAATGAGTCATTTAGATTAGGAGTTGTATTTCCTCCTACATTTAGACAATATCATATGCCTCAGGTCAACAACATCTAATGTTATGTTCTAAACTATATAGGGTTATCATTATAGATTTTTTATTTTCAATTCAAGTATGGATCTATTGTGATTTCTTTTGATATGATTCTTTGTGTGATTCCAAAGTATGATTGTATGCATGATGCTAATAAATTTATCTCCTTTTCTTCAAAACCCTATGTCAAATTTATTAGTAAATTAGTCCTACAAAATATGGAAAATGGTGGGCTAAGCTTACCTCAATGAGTCCCCAATGATTGGTTGAGCACTGCTTACATATCCAATACTCAAAATAGAGAAATAAAGCCACATGTAGTTATTCCCATTAGGTGTATGTTTTTAATAGTGCTTCTTCAATGTATGCAATCATTATCTAACTTTTGACGATTAGGAAATGACAACTTTGGCTTTGCCATTGAGGGATTTAGACTTGGTAAGGACCTAATGTCTATGATTGATTTGTAAAATGGGAAGAATGGGGTATTCCCCTTGAATGTGCAAGCACTTTATTGTGAAAGATATATCCTACATGACAATAATCCTAAACTTATTTTTTATTTATGAGCCCAATTGGTAAAATTATCATGTCATTTACACACTAGGAAAATGGGATGACCCATATGAATGATTTAATTTTAAAAATTGACAATTACTAAGAAAAGTATGAAATCATCATAATTGTTAGGTGCCATCTATAAAATGTTGTTTGAGTTAGATGTTTTTGTCCAGGAGAGAAGAACATTGATATAACGATCAAGATATTTATGATTATGATATTTTATTGGTTTAGTACACACTAAGAGAATTATTATAGGTGACTAATAATAGATTAGAAAGATTGGGCCCATAATAGCACATGGATGTGAGATAATCATGGATAAAAGTCATATATGTGCACATAAGTCATGTAGGGTGAAGGTAGGTCAAAATTGATGTTGACAAGTGCCTAATACCATATTTTAGTATCTTCAAAATGATTATTCCTTATCAAATTTATTCCTAGATATTCTTTGTAGTATTGATATAATTATATTTTAAATAGGAACCACAGGGAATATTTTCAATGAATTCTTGAATATTCACCATAGCTTCATGGATCAGATCTCTTACCTCTTAAAAATTATTCATAGAATCATGAAGTGGTTGAGTTTTTTGATTTTAGCTGTAGTGTACCACACAATGTGGGAACCACGATCTTCATTTCTAATAATTACTTCGTATAAACACCAAAATTTAATCAATAAATGTTTGAGAATGCTTGTCTTTCACATATTTAATTTTCTTGACCATATCACATTTTTGATAACCATTTATCTATATGAAATCCTTTAAAGTCTTATAATTATTGAGAAAATATTCCAGACTTTCCTAATTTATTCCTATACATCCTTAATTAGAAGATACTTCACTGTCATTCTAGTTTGAGAAGCCTATGTTTACTATGGATAAGTTCACACTAGGAAGACATGGACACAATGCACACATGTCCACTTGTGTGGACTTGTCTCCCATGATATAATGACTATTTTTTTTAAATGACATGTTTTCCAATGGTTTTATTGCATGTGACAATAGGTCAGTTATCAGGAAAAAATCAATGATTTTCCTATAATAGAACATCAAACATATCAATTAAAACCCATAATTACTATATCTATCACTCTCTTGTAAAATCTTTCAAAAACATCTATCTATTTAACAAAGAGCCTTACTACAATTATGTTATAGTCATATAATTACTGACCAAGTTAACATTGATTTCTTACTTGTTGAGGCCACCCTTTGTACATAATTTTAATCAAAAAATTAGTTGAATGTATATGATATTTTCCAAAGGGAGAACTACATTATCATGAGGTTTCATTGGACTATGTAGGCAACACTTAGTCAATAAGGTGTTTTCTAAGGATAGCTCAATCATATCCCACTTCCCCATTTTTCCCCTAGGTATTTGATCTTATTTTTATAATTATTTAGGCTAAGGTTTTGATTTTACATGTGATCTACACATCCAAACAAGCTTTACACAAAATCAAGTGACAAAGGTGCACTAATAGATGATGATTCACTAAAACCCTATCTGAATATTGTGCACTTGTCTTAGAATACACTGAGGTAGTATTTTAAACTAACTATATGTTTTTAGATTTTTATAAGTAGTTTTATAAAGTCACAATAAATGAGTGAATAATGCATTTTGAATAAATTAGTTTGTAAGGACATCTTTCTAACCTTAATTGTATTTGATTTTTTAATAATTTACAACTTTTGTAAATTTTATTTATCACTATATTTTTATAGTAGGCTATCTTATGTATCTTACTAGATTAGATTTCAAGTTTACATTTATTTAGAGTTAATTTACTTTCATAATTAATTTTAATGGTATTTTTTTTGGTGAACCCACTTTTAGAATAAAACACTTGTTGCATATTAATTTTTGTCATAGGTTTTCATTTTGATTATATAAATACTTGACACTGAAAGAATACAGTCCTCAACCTTGGATATTATTAGTAACATAATGATTCAACTTTTTTGACCTTGGAGTAATCTAACACTGAAAAAGTTTGTCTTGCCATCTCAAATAAATACTAACACATAGGCTCCTTTTTTTTTACTTTGGGTTAAATTATGATGTCTCTTATAAAAAAAATATTTCACTTTATTTTTCATTTGCTTTTGCTTGTTTTATAAATTTTGTTCTAGTAGTTTTAAAAATAATTAGCTACTATCATGAAGAGTTGTGCGGTGTTATATTTACAAACATCATGGTATGAAGGGTTTACCCCAATAATCATGGGCATAGTATAGAGACAAACATATAATTTAGTTTCCAATTACCTAAAAATATATTGGAAACACACAAGATTCCATTGTTTACATCAATTGAAAACTATAACATCCTTTTGATTTTGTAGTGCACTCGTAAACGTTTAGCCCCGAGAAGTTACTCTCAACTTACCCTTGAAAATGGGTTTAGTGTTCTATGAGTATGGTTTTACCTCCATAATTAGTGCTCTAAAAAAATAGATTGACACTTTTCAATGGAAAAAAAAGTCCTACAAATCATTCAAGACCCTTGTCTAGATCACCCTTTTCTCCTTAATTTTTGCTTGAAATATCTTCTTATATGCTAGCTTTGATTGATTTGTCTTATAATTATGATCATTCATTTTATTGGGTCGTATCACATTGTATGCCTCTAAGTCATAGTTCCAGATTAAGTAATACTCCTTTTTCATATATGGAGCTCCCTTTGGTTTCTTATAAAATTACAAGTCATGATGAAAATGGGGTTTATATTGAGATTGATACCAATAATAGTGAAAAGGAATATGATAATGAGGTTAAGACAAACATGGAAAAAAATGAGATTAGTGAAATAGATCTAGAGAAATTGAAAGAGTTGTCTAAATTTTGTCAATGTCTCAAATAATACCCTCATGAGGTGAATAATATTATTAACAAACTTCTTGAATCTAAAGATGAGCATCAAGACAATTTAGCCTCTTAATACTCTCAATATTTTCCCTTTCATGCTCTAAAGACCCCTACCCCAAATGTTAGTACTTATATCATTTAGCCTAATCCTATTTCTATACCTTTAGTCACTTATACCCATTTTTACCTAAGAGACTCTCACACTTTCACTCAAATATCCATGCCTATGTCTTCTCATGCTATTTTCACCCCTCCCATCACTAAAACCAATAATTATCTTGAGAAATACATTCTCCTCTTTTAAACCAAGTTAATTAATATTGAGCAAACCATTTATCATGGTACTCCTTCCTTATAATCTAGTGCCTTGTTACATAACCCTTTGACTCCTAAAATTACATCCTACCCTCTCCTAGTTGGCTTTATGGATCCAATGCTTCCTTTTTATGAAGACAAAGGTGATCCTAAGTAGCATTTTTGTGATTTACATGTAGCTTTCCTATATTATGTAAATAATGATAGATTGTTAACCAAAATATTTCTAATAAACCTCAAATATTATGCTCTTATGTCGTTCTATAATCTCTTGTCCAATCAGCCAAAAAATTTAACCTTTTAGAAAATAATTTTTTGGCACATTTTTATATCAATATTGGTGAGAAATTATCATATGATCAAATTACAAATATCAAATAGGGTCTAAATGAGATACTTAGTGAGTATATCTTAAGATAAAAGAGTATGTTTACCAGAATATCAAATAAAATTTAATATAATCAGATTAAAGACATTTTCACTCAAATCTTGCTTACTCATCTTCAAGATTATGCCATGTTTGATAAGTTTAAATCATTTGATGAGCTATGCCATATAATTAAGGAATGTGAGGTATAATATATTACATCAAACAAGCTAAAGTGTAACTATAATTTTCCTTATACATATACTACCAATTTTCAAGGCAAGCCCAATTACAAGATAAAATATAATAAAAGAAAAAATAACGCTAAAGTTGTATTTAATGATCTATCACAACCACCATGAAATATCCAATTACACTTTCTACCAAGGAGACAATTTTCAAGGTTAAATTCACCTCCTTGTGTGCTACTAAAAAGTCTCCTTGAAAGTAACATTATTATACTTCCTCCACCATTGGAAGTAGATCTATCTAGACCTCAATCTAAGTGCTTTGATGGAAATAAATTTTATGATTATCATATATGTGTGGGACATTCCATTAGTATATATATGGAGCTCAAGCACAAAATTAAAGATCTATTTGATGAGAACATTATTGACATTGGTACACCTAATGAAGAGGATAGGCCACAAGTAAATGAGAATACAAATTTAAAAATATATCAAGATTAATTTCCTACCCATGGGACATAAGATAACAAGCAAAATTTTGAAGTACAATATACATCTAATTCTCATCCTCCTCCATATTCATATGGTCATTCACTTGATATAATTATTGGTATAGTTACAAGTAAGCTAACATCTCACCCATCTATTACATTTGGTGATGATTGTGATAGACATGAATTAATCATTAGAGATTAATTGGAATGCACCATATTCATAGAGTTGTGATAGATGATGGATCAAGTGAAAATGTGTGCACCATAACACTTTTACATTCTCTTGGCTATATAACATACATCTAGAGTTGTGAAAGAATTTGATGGCCATACACATGATTTTCTTGGACACATATTTTTCATTTACAAGTGGGAACTCTCACATTTACAAATTATTTCATAGTGTTACCAAGCATAGGTGTGTTTGATAGGTTTTAGGGAAGACCTTGGTTACCAAAAACTAGAGCAATTCCTTGTAAAGTTCACAAGTGTCTAAAGTATATTCATGTTAATCAAGTGGATAAAATTTTATACATTCAATATGAATATCCATTGGAACATATGGTACTTACTCCTATTCCAAAATAATTTTTTGGTACAATTTTTAATCAAAATGGTAATGATCTAGTCTATACTACTATTTATGATAATGATTCACATTCAAAAAGGTATGCTCCAAAATTAGTTCTTACATATATTCATGAACATGAGCATATTTCAATTTCTTTACCTACTAATGAACATGAGGATATTTCAATTTTTATATTTATTATTCAACATAACATGATTACACATGAGCATGATCATTTATAAAAGAAAAACAAGATATGTACTCCCATATAGGTATATGTTATTTAGAAGGATCCTACACAGGTACAAGTTATTCAAAAATCTCCTACATAGGTAAATGTTGTTACATAATCTCCTCTCATGCATGAGGATATAGGTTTATATAAGTTTATGAGAAAATATTCATAAGGTTAGTTTACAACATATGGTTCTTATTCAAATTCAGAAGCTTCTATAGTTGGCACATAACATTACTCCATCTTATCAATAAATTGTACACATATGAACATCCCATTGATGAGATAATTGGTTGGAAATACTATAGAATTCATTCCTACTCTCTTAGGTGGGTTGAGGACCTTGATTATATTCCTTTCCTAATACCTACTTATACATAGCTTCTTTGTTACTCATCTTTTATTGATTATTCATCTACACCCAATCCAAACTTATTCTAGCACTTGGATTTATATTTTCATTTTGGGTAACTTTCTCCCTTATATACTTCAATCCCATTTGAATAACTCAAAACAACAATCTTAATAGGATATCAATATACATATCTTTCATGTCATCTCATTTAATTATTATTACACATCTATACATGCTCTAAGCTCTCATATGTAATTTCATTCTCACATCTACCTGTTTAAACCTAAATTTAGATGTGTGAAGGTATCTAGGGTTAAGGGGTATTAAATTTAATTTTACACAAGGGTGGTGAACTAACCTAATGAGTAGGCCAATTAATAAAAAGCTCAGATAAATAGTATTATGAATTTATACAACTAAGATTATTTTAAATAGTAAAGTACAATTATAAAATATTTTGTAATAAATTGGAAATGAATGATACTTAGATAGTTTACTTTGACCATGCACATTTAATTTAGAATAAGTTGAAAGTAGACCTGAAGATGATCTTAGAGCATTATTTAGATTCTGAGAATATTATTTTTATGGCCTTAGACATTTGTATTGGATCTAGACAATTGCATCAATGTATGTGTTTAAACTTGTCACAAGTGTCATGTATAAATACTTACTAGATATAGATGTGACCAACTGGAGTTTGTTGGGTTTTTATCCACCTTTTTTATGATGTATATAGATCATATGCATAGGCTATCACTATTTGTCGAATGATTAAAACCATATATTATTCACCCTTAGAGTGACTATGGAAAAAATGTGTTAGTGGGATCATAGTATTAAACTACCCCAATTAACCCTTTATCAATAAGCACTACCTACATATCTAATACTCCAAATATGGCCTCAAAATTATGTAGTTATCCCCTACATATTGGCTTGTATGTGCACAAGGATGCAATGTGTGTTATAAAAACATGTAGTGACCTAGCTTGTAACATGGAAAATATGAATGATGAATTACTTTGTGAATGCTTTAGACATGTGGAAATACTATTCCTATGATTGATATAGACATAGGGATGAATAGGGTAGGTTTGATCACTTAAATTTTTGATTGAGTGCTTCTTGGTATTAAACCTTGTGAGTTAAATTTATTTGTTAGGTGAGGAATGAATGAGGGTTGATCTTTTACATATATCAATCCATTTTAGAAATATATTGCACTAAATAACTTAGGCTAACCTTTAGGGTATGTTTAATTTTAAAATTGGATGAATTTTGGGAACTGAAACTCTATAGGGAAAATAGACACTTGCATTGATGCAGGTGTCTATCTAAGATGGAAGCATTTAAGAAACTAAAAAATAGGTACATGTCTAAAACTGATAGTGAAGGATAATAATCAGGTTTAAAGCTTTTTGTACAATATATAAGGCCTAGTCATCCAAAAAAAAGGTCACACTAAGATATAAGAAATTTCGGCACAAAGATATAGTGAATATGAGCATTTCAATCATGGGTAGGTCTATAATTGAAGGTAGAACCATGATAAATATTTACCAAGTTTATAAGACCAATGTACTACATAAATTAGATTTTAGTATCTACATTTTCCCTCCCTTTAATATAGTAATGAAATTGATAGTTTAAAGGAAAGAAATGTGTACATGAGTATGCATACACACCTTGTATTTATGTGAGCCCAACTTGAATGAGATGTTGGTGACTAGCCTACAACCAAGATAATGCTACAGTATATAATTAGTGTATGAAATCTAAAATTTAAATAATTTTAAAAGCTTGAAAGTAGAAAGAGCAAGGTTAGGAGTACAAATGTGTGTTGATGCAACCATATTGCCTTTTGACAATTTGATTTATAAGGATGCTTCATTATGAAGCATTGAATATGAGATTAGAAAAAATATGAACTTACAAGTGTGTGTGTGTGGATTGGAGGACACATGCCTAAACCTTAGTGTAAATATGAGTTGTAACATATCCATTAAGCTTGTTTCATCTCAATCGTATAATGAAATATGTGCATGATATGATTAATGTGAGCAATTTAATAAACTCAAAATATATATTTGGTGAGAGTGGATGATTTAATAGAATCCAATCTATAAGTTTGGTAAAGTTAGATGATTTAATCAAATCTAACTTAAAATCTTGGTAAGTTAGAGGGATTTAATCAATTCAACCTCTCAAAGGTGAACCAACTACTATAGTATATTGCCTCATTAATAGTCCATAAAAGTCCATCTTGTCCATAATATTATTTTAAATCTAGAAAATGATTTGATTTTAAAATTCTATGTGCCCATTGCATTGCATATGCACTTCATATATGTCTCAATCTGAAATCTAGGTATAATAAAAGTACTAATGTATATAATGTTGCCATAATATGTATCTAAATCATATAATTATGAAATATGGTGAATCTAAAATTGATGCAAGCATGGAAAAAGTGTTTATATGTCATTCCCCCACTAAATTTGGAGAATTTGAGAATTGGTGTAAATGTGGAGAACATGTTTTCATAACATGCCCCCACTATAATATGGAAATATTGAGTATTAAATAAGTGTGAAGATCATGCCTTTTTTACTACCCCCAATATAATCTAAAACTATGAAAGTATGAAAGCCATACCTCTATGACATGCCCCCAATAATATGCCGCCTTTTTGAGTTGAGTGGAAATATAATATGGTAGTTACCTTACCTCAAAAGGATAAGATAATTGTATAAGTTGTGTAAATATTATGTAACATATAAGAGTAACATGTATAGGTAGATATGGCATTGAAACATACATTATGTGATCACATAAAATCCTAAGATGCATGATGTAAATCATGGTAATGTTTATAGAGTAACATTAAAATCCCATTAAGAAATCAATCATAGAAACAAGAGCACTCAAAATCAAAGAAATAGTAAATGGTCCATGGAGACCTCATATAAGGGGCATGTTCAAATTCTACACAATAGAAGGGACATGACTTAATAAAATATCCACAAAGCATAGAGTGAAATATTTAAATTTCCAAATAGGCAAGCAAAGGCATGAGGGCCACACTCAATAGAGCATATTCAAATGTTTGATCAAACAATACAATGCAAGACAATAACTAGAAATAAACACACTTAAAGAAGTGATAAAATGGTAAATTATGAAAATAATAACCAATTATATTAAACATAACATACTAGTTCATAAACATGTGTGTTTGTAATAAATGTTAAGCACATAACATATCAAGTACACTATGAAAGGTATAAACATGGATATATACATGTTACGTATATAAGCTCAAATATGATAATGGAGAGTGATCATAGAATAATGTAACTTGGATGTGTCATGATCAAGGAAGTAAATTACTCTAATGTGCTTAGGATATGAGTGAAGGGAAATCCCAACATCTGTACATATAAATATCATGCATTTGGGTATGATTATATCATGTATTTAGAATAACCAAAGAGTTCCTAATGTAAATGCATATTGTGATGTTTGTGGGATAAACTAAACCCTTGTTTGAATCAATTTAGGACTGAAAGTAATTGGTATTATTATGTTTCCAAAGGATTCTTTCCAACCTCATTAATGTTGTAAGTCTTTTAGATAAAATCCAAGTTATTATAATTGTCTTACATTGTAAGTGATTTTTATTTGTGTGGTATCAACATGGATATGCCAAAAAAAATCAAAACCCATGAATAATGTGATTGTTAGATATTGTTGGAGTGGATTATTTTTTATTTTTTCAACTTCACTTGTTTTTTTTGGATGTGTATCATAAACCATTTGTAATTTTGGACATTTATGAGAATGATCTTGCAAAGATTTGTTCTGATTCTGGTGATCACCAAGTTGTGGGCTTAAACCATTTGTAGGATCATCAAATGTAAACTATTGGTTATCAATGATATCTATGATTTTATGTTTTAAGGTATAACATTAGTTAGTAGAATGCCAAAGGCCCTGGTGATAGTCATAATATGCAGTATTATCATATGCTTTTGGTAGAGGTTGACTCATATCAACTCTAACGGGGGAGGGAGAGATATGAGATGACACTCATAATATTTTGAAGTAAGGAAATTGGAGCCTTGAATATTCATTTAAAATATACTTTAGGTGCATTGGATACAATGAACTAATTTGATTTTTATGATATGGTACTAGATAGTGTTTTGGGTTTGAATGAAACCTTTGCTTTGGTTTTTAAATGAATGGGTATATGAACAGATGCAAGGAAACCAATTTAAATGGTATGTGGCTATGGTAAACCCTTATTTTTAATATAAATATTATTCTTGGTCCATTTGATAGAGTTCAACAAAGAGGCCACATATGATGGCTCTACATTATTTAGTAAGTTTGTTATTTGTAATGTTTTGAAAAGTATACCCTTATATGTGGGTGACTTGTGTAACAAGTCAAAAAGTGAAATTTTATCAATAACATCTTGAGTGTTTCTCAATATTATATGCCATTGATAGATTTTCCATATGATCCTTTAGGTTTCCTTTATTGTAAATAGTAATTTGTATTGACAAAGGCAAGTCTTAATCAATGTAATCCTTTGAAGGAAAATGTTTGCAATAAAGGTAATAAGTTTTGAATTATGGATTAGGTCTTGCATAATATCCACAAAATATGCCAATTTTATATCACTTAGTAGGAGGTTTTACATAATGCCTCATAGAATATATCCTTGTAATTGAATGATTATTTCACAAGGTCAAAAATTGAGATCCTAGTATATGAATTTCTCAATTGATCAATATGATTAGCCATACCATCATAAAAAGAATTGAAAGAGGGTGTTTTATGCTTTCCCAAGTTGTTACTTCTATCGAGTATATTTGTGATTGATTTATAAATGTATGAGGTACAACAAATAAGAGTTACTATGACATATTGGAAAATAAATAAATGATACATGCATCCATGATTAATTCCTTTAAAATAAACATAAATCATATTATAAAATATTTAAAATTTAGAAATTAGAAATCAGAGAAAAAATAGGAAACCCTAGGTCAAACTAGGGTTTTGAGACCAAAGGTTGGGTTCACCAAATGTTTAGACCTAATTTAGGTGTGTGAGGGTATATAGGGTTAAGGGACATTAGATTAGATTTTACACATGGATGGTGAAATAACCTAATGAATAGGCTAATTATTAGAAAAATTAGACAAGTAGTATTCTGAATTTATACAACTAAGATTGCTAAAAATAACAAAGTACAACTATTGATAAACATTGCAATGAATTGGAATCAAATGATACTCAACTAGTTTACTATGTTCATGCAGTCTAATCTAGAAAATGCTATAAGTAGACTGGAATATGATCCTAGAAAAATCATTATATTTATGGAATATTCTTTTTATGACCTCAAATTCTTATGTCATATCTAGATAGTTATGTCGAAGTAGGTGTCTAACCCTACCGTAAGTGTTGTGTACAAAACATTGACTGGATCTGAATGTGACTAATTGGAGTATTTTAAGTTTTTTGTTACCTTTCTTGTGATGTATATAGATCATGCACATAGGCTATCACTCTTTTCAAAATGATCAAACCCTAGCTTAGTCATCCTTATAATGACTATGGGAAAAATAGGTTAATGGGATCATGGTATCAATCTACCCCAAGGACCCCTCTATCAGTGAGTGCTACCTATACAACCAATTCTCTAATTATGGACTTATAATTATGTATTTATCCCATACATGTTGGATTATGTGTGCACAAGGATGCAATGTGTGATAAATAAAGACATGCAGTGACCTAGCTTGTGTAGATGTTATTTTCTAATTATGTAGCACATTTGTCTTGTACACTTGGAAAACTCATGACTCTAGTTATACATTTTATTTATAAACATGCCTCACTTATTTAATCCTTGCATCCACTTTATATCATGCCAATTAGCCTATCTCTTAGTTTTAATAGCCTTATATTGATGACACAGACATCCCATCTTGACCAAAAATTTTAAAATGTACTTATCTTATACCTCTATAAGTTTTAATACTATGCCTACTCTCCTTCTCCATAGAAAATAATGTCTGAGTCAAACAATAACATTGAAATTATTGTCCTAACCTGATGTAAGTGTCTAGTGCCCTAAAGTCATCCAATTTGTAAATGAAACATATTATAATGGTCAACCTAAGTGCTTTAATGCAAGTCATCTCCTGATAGTATTGGTATAAATATAATATCAACCCTCATTCATTCCTCACCTAACAATTAGACCATAAGAACACTCAATAATCACTCAATTTACTAAAATCTTTCATATCCCTCCCTATTCTGATATTAATAACAAAAATAATCTAGCTATAGGTCTAAAGTACTAAAAGAGTAATCATAATGTCATATTTGCCAAGTTACAAGCCAAGTCATTATTGTACTTACTTCAAACATAGGGGAAAAATACATGAGTATAAGTCCCTCTTATAGATTATTATCTATGTAAGTAATACCCCTTGTGGGTTAGCTTGACACCATGTGCCCGCTAACCAAATTTTCCCCAAGATCACATTGAAGATGCAAAGTTAGGGTTTTGCCATTTCACCAAGAGTGAAAGTCCATGATCTAGTTTTGAATATTCCAGAGTGAAGGCAAAGCCAAACCCAAAATCATTTAGGTGGTCACATCTTATTTGAGCACATATTTTTTACAGGACACGAGCATCGAGCTTAGACACTAATGTCGATGTAACTATCCCAAGTTGACATAACTCATTAGAGAGCTATAGGAACTAGATCTAGAATCTAACAATTGATCCAAAACTATCTTCCTATATATTTCTACGTATACCAAATTTGATACTATGTTTGCATTAGAAACAACTAAGTACTATATTTTATGTCAATTATATATCTAACATAGCTATAGTTTCCATTAATAGCCTATCTTAGCATAATAAATTCAGCATATAATACATCTAGGTTTAGCATATTAATTGGACTATTATAGATATGATATTCAACCTTGTGACCTATCATTTCTATATCCTTAACCCTTTTACCCAAGCAGGATTCCTTAATCTAAATGAGGGTAAAAAATTTGGTAAACCTAATCTTTAAACATCATTGTTCCATAATAATTCTCTTGTAGATGCTTATCTCCTACCTTATCCTAATATTTATGTTATTTCTCTCTTTTATCATGAATGATATTTATTGATTTGATGATTATGATTATGAAACCATTCAATAGATTTATCATGAATGATATTTATTGATTTGATGATTATGATTATGAAACCATTCAATAATATATCTAAGCAGGGACACAAATCCATTACTCTTGCATTCCTCCAAGTGATAAGGCAAACAATATAAAATCCTTGAATGGTGGTAGCTACTATCCCTATAATCATGTCCATGATTCCATATTTTTAATACATTATATGATCCATACCAAGGAGGATCCAAATCATATGCCCTTTCCTTCTTTACCAAAATTGATCCTCCATGAAGATAATGTACTTTCATTTTATCATGACAATTTTCATCAACTCCGTAAGAATATCATGGAGGATTTACAAATCATTAATAAAGGGGATGTTATTTTAGGTTCATTAATTAAAACCCCTCTTATTCCTACATTTACAAATAATATTTCCATTATTAGGGGTGATAATCCTTCTTGGCCTTCATTTGATATTGATTTTTTTTAAAAGTTAAACAAGAAATTATGGCATCTTTACCAAGTCATATTAAGCCATCAAGAAAAAGGAAAATTCCTACATTTGTAGAGCAAGATAATATTAATGTTATAAATAAATAACATGTACCAATGTTAATCAAGGTGTCTCAGTAAAAGGAGATTCATACCACACCAAAAGAGGTACATTCACCAATGCTTCCTCAAGCTCTACTTGTTATATCTTTATAAAACATACATTAGTTAAGTTCTAAAGCCATTCCAAGATCTTCAAATAACACACCAAGGGTACCAAAATTAAAAGATCCATTACCATTACCAAAATATCCCAAATTAATGGATGCCAAACTCACACTTATTATCCATGAAGATGATGACACTCATATGCCTACATTCAAACAAGGTGGTGGTTTAGAACCAATGATAACACCCATGTTAAACACCAGCATTCCCATGAATCATATTATGTTTATGATAAGAACTATTGGGGATCTTCAAAATTAGGTTTCTATAATGAAAATACAAGTGGATTTCCATAATGTTAATGCAAATGTTACCTCATTCAATAATAAACCTCTTGCATAATGTATACTTGTCCTTATCCACTGGGTTTTGAGCGACCATATTTCTCTCTCTTTGCAACACATAAAGACACATTCAACCACATGATTAATTATGTACATTCTTTTAGTCCATGAGTCCAAAATGACAAGTTATTGCTAAATGTTTTCCATACAAGCATTATAATGAGGCTCAAAATTGGTTATATGGCCTACCAAAGGGTTCCTTAATCACTCTCTTACAATTGGAAGATGGATTCTTAATGGTTTTCAATATCCACAAGGTGCCAAAACTTACACTAGAACATTTTCATGGTTTCAAATAACATGATGATGAGTCCCTTCAAGATTATACTATTCAATTCAAAATTACATCATTAAACTAGCATTTAGACCCTCAAATTTGGAACAACAATTTATATTTATAGATACCTTATTTCCCCCTTAAAGGAAAGAACATTGCATAAAAAAATACAAGTCCTTCACTCATTTACATGTGGATGTACATAGATATGTTGCATTAATACTCACTCATCCAATGAAGATTAACATTTCTCCTTCCAAGTACCAAAGTTTTATCCCTCAAATAAAGGTAGGTTACCAAATGCCTAAAGAACATTATAAAAAAATGTGGTGTTCTTAATATTTATATGAACAATCTATAAATGTTACTTAACATGGGACCAATCCAAGGTCTAAGTCCCATAAAAAAATCTCAAAATAAAAAAAATAAGAAGCATCCATGCCAACAAGATTTAAAAATTAAATTGTAAATGTGTGGCACTTATTTTTGGCACAACCATGTTGACCCTACACAAGAAAAAACTACTTGTAATGTAAGACATTTGAAAAAAATGGGATTTAATTTAACAAACTTAAAAAACAAAGAAACTTGGAAAGACTCCTTGGGAAACATAACAATACCAATTAATTATGGTCCTAAAGTAATTCAAACATGGGTTTGGGTTATGCCTACCACATATCCATCTGCATTTACCCTTGGAACTCTTTGGCTATATCAAATGAAATCAACAATTTCCCAAAATCAACAGGGCATTTCTTTTCCTCATGAAGGTAAATTAACATGTATTTCCAATGATATCATTACATCTTCTACTACACATGCAAAACATGAGGAGGAACATTTTATGTCTCTTTTTAACCTAGCCAATCATGATGTAGACAATGTAAAAGATCCAACTTGAGGTTGTAAGGTTCACAATGGGGAGAGACATCTATGACCATCCATTGGATGGCATCATAGGATGATCTTTCCTCATCATTAAAAAAAAGTCAAAAAAAACATTCAAAAATCCAAAAACACTCTTAGCATCTACATATTTTGTTGGCTCCTTGGAATCTATGTGTTAGTTCCATGTTGAGGATTAGAATATCATTTACTCTTATATACATATATACAAGAATACACAGATACATGATATATTTATGAGTGTTAGGCCTTCCCTCTACTCATGTCATTAGGACATTGGGGGCATCCATATTCTATGAAATTGATACACACACATTTTATGATTTAATGATTAATCTACACCATCATTTTTGAGCTTACATATGTACTTACACATGCCTATTATCCATGATTATACATTGCACAGGGTACTTGATATGATATGTACTTGAAATTTTTGCTAACACATTCGATCCATGGGCCACTATGACATGTTTATGTTGGTTCCTTGTGATCTTACTTTACACACTTCCTTGAGTATTTTGCCTTATTATCTTGCCTTTTTTAACATTTATATATGCTTCATTGTATGTGACCCTTGTGCCTATGTTTTTTTCTTAGACATTTGAATATGTCATTCCTTACTTTTGTGGGCATTTGTCTTAGTCATGTCCATTTGATTTTGTGGCATTTAAACATGATCCTTGTTTACGGTCTCCTTAGACCATTAATTTTTGGCTTGATTTTGAGTGCTCTTGTGTGTTTGCTTGTTTGCTTGTTGAGCTTGTACTCTTACTATTTACATGTTGCCATGATTTTATCATACATCTTAGGCTTACATGTGATCACATTGGTTCTATGCACTTCAATGTTACATCTACCTATACATTTTTCCTTATATATGTAGCTACATGGTTACATTTGTATATTTTAAGTGGTCTTACCCTTTTGAGGTGAGTTAACTACCAAGTACTATTTTTACCTCACATAAAAGTGGGGGAATATTATGGGGGCATGTCATGGTGAAATAGATTCCACATTTTAGAAGTTTCTAGATTAAATTGGGGGCATGATTTGGAAGCATGTTATCCACTCTCACATAATATATGGTACTTACACTAGTTTACAACTTCAGTGGGGGCATGCTTTGGAATCATGTTCTCCACACTCACACAATATATGGTACTTACACTAGTTTGCAGATTTAGTGGGGGCATGTCATGATTACATGGCTTCCCTCATTCATGGTTTTAGATTCAATGTGGGCATGATTGGGAAGCATTTTCAACATATTAATTAAATATGGTACTTATAATTCATAGATTCAATGGGGACATTCTTTGGAAGCATGTTCTCCACACCTACTCAATTTTTAGCATTTCTAGTTTATAGTTGGGGCATGTTTTGGAAATTTGTCCTCCACATTGGTACTTATATAAATTTCATATTTATCCATATATAGTGTGGGCATGCTTTGGAAGCATTTCTTCCACACTTACACAATTTTTTTAATTTCCATAACAAATAGTTATATGATTCTAATACACATTTATGAAAGAATTCTATACATGGTACCATTATTACACATAGTTCTAGTGTGAGACAAATCTAAGGTGCATATGATATGAAACATGTGCTTAATATTACAAAATCCAAATCAAATTCAAATTCTAATACTATTAGATGTACTGATACCCAATAGACTTTTATGAACTTTAGCGAGCCAATCTATAGTAGTAATTGGTTCACCTTTTGGCATGGTTGGGGTGATTAAATAACTCAATCTTGCCAATTTTTAAGTTTGGAATTGATCATCCAAACTCAACAGGTTATGAGTATCATTGGGCTACATGGTTAAACTAATATTAACTGTCATGTGATAACTCACTTTTGTTCTAAATTTGGGGGCATGTGCCTTCTAATCTCTCTCTCTCTCTCTCTCTATATATATATATCATTTGATATATGCACTTAAAATAATTGTCTATATTTATCCTAATCTCAATTTTAGAGCCTTAAAATGTTACATATTTTACAAAAATAATTTTTCAATAGGTAAGGTAGTTACATTAACACACAAGTGTACTCATAAACCTTACTCTTTCAATTTCAATCTATTTCAAGGACTTTTGACCCAGATTATATGCATTGATTATATATTATAACAAGCTTTTGGTTGTAGTCCAATCACTAACAAATCACATAAACCCAACTCTAGAAAATCATTTAAATTCAACTCAAGTAAATATAAGGTATGTATACACACCCAAGTACTCATTCCTTTCATTTAAACTAGAAATTTCATTACTAGATTAAAGAGGGGTCAAATATAGATGATATTTTGTGATTATATAGCACCTCAATCTTGTACACTTGGAAAACTCATGACCTTAGTTGTTCACCTTAGTTATACACATGCCTTTCTTTTAGAATCTTTACATCTACTCTATCTTATGCCCATTGGCATATCTCTTAGTTTGAATAGCCTTATTTTGATGATAAAAACATCCCATATTTCCCAAAATGCTTAAAATGTACTTATCTTATACCTCTATAATTTTTGAACTAATGTTTGCTCTTCTTCTCCTTGAACACTAATGTTTGGGTCATATAGTAGTATTTATGTTACTGTCCTAGCCTAGCACAAGTGTCAAGTTCCCTAAAATCATCCAATTTTCAAATGAAACATATCATAATGGTTAGCCTAAGTGATTTAATATGAGTTATCTCTTGATAGGAATGGTAGAAATATAATATCAACCCTCATTCATTCCTCACCTAGAAATTAGAGCACAAGAGCACTCAATAAACACTCAAGTTACCAAAAACTTTCTTATCCTACCCTTTTCTAATATCAATTAAAGGAACAACCCATCTACAGGTTTAAATTACTAAAGGAGTAGTCATAAGGTCATGTTTTCAAAGCTATAAGCTAGGTCACTATTTTACTTGCTTTACACATTACATGATTCACACACAAACCAACACATAGGAGATAATTACATGAGTATAGGCCCTCTTAAAGAGTATTGGCTAGGTAATCAATGACTTTTGAAAATGGGGTCATTTTGGGTCAGATCGACACCATGTTCTAATTAACCCATTTTCCCCCAAGGTCACATTGAAGATGCAAAGCTATAATTTTGCCATTTCACCAGGAGTGACAATCCATGACCTAGATCTAAATATACTAGAGTAAAGTTGAAGCCAAACTCAGAAGCATATAGATGATTTCATCCTATTTGAGTGTATATTTCATACAAGATACTAGCATTGATGTAACTATCCTAGGCTAATGCAACTATCCAAAGAGCTAGAGGCACCAAATCTAGAATCTGATAATTGATCCAAAATTATCTTTCTGCCTACTTTATTCCTGTATCAAATCCAACACTATGTTAGCATCAAAAATATCTAAGTACTCTCTTTTATGGTATTTATATATCTAGCATAGTTATACTTTCCATTATGACATTTATATATCTAACATAGTTATACTTTCTATTAATAACCTATCTTAGCTTAATAAATTTAAATATCATACATTTGAGTTTAGCACATTAATTACCATGTTGTATATATGATATTCACCCATATGCCCTATCATTTTTATATCCTTAACCATTTTACCCAAGTAGGATTGCTTAATCCAAGTTAGGGTTAAACAACTTTTAAATTAAAGAATATGGTTCATGAACTAATCTTCTAATGCTTTAAACCTATGGAAATATTGTTCATATGAATTATATATAAATAGGGATGAATATGTTAGGGTTTTTCACTTAAATTGTTGAATGAGTACTTCTTGGTATAAAGCCTTGTGAGTTCCAAGTGTTTTCTAGGTGTGGAATGAATGAGGGTTGATATTCTATATATCAATCCATTTTAGAAATATATCTCACTAAATCACTTAGGCCAACCTTTAGGGTATGTTTCATTTGAAAATTAGATGACTTTTGGGTACTAGACACTTTGTAGGAAATGTGGACACTTGTGGATGTAGGTGTCATTCTAGGTTGCAATTATCCATGATGCTAAAAAATAACTACAGGTCCAGAACTAACAATGAACAATAATAATCAGGTTTAAATAGTTTTTAAAGTAGAAAAGGCATGGTCATCAGAATAACAATGATCAAAATAAGAGAATCAATTTAGGCATAAACATATAGTGAATGTGAGTCTTTTAGTAGTGGGCAGGTCTATAATTGAAAGGTACAACCATGATAGACATTTCCCAAGTGTACAAGACTGAGGTACTACAAATATAATATTTTAGTATCTACACTACCTACTTTTACATGATTTTACATGGCCATGTTTTCCATATTTTCAAACACTACATTTGTATTGGGGACATCTCATATACCTTCCTCTTTGCCATGCTTTGACTCAAATATCTTGTTGAGGGTTGTTTAAATCTTCCCCCTCTTCTTCTACATTCGAAACCATGTTTATTTATATTTATTTTTATAGATTTGTCAAACTATCAAGAATTCATGCTTCTCTTTCCAAAAATGAAGAAGTACAAAAACATTTATATATGTTAAAAGTATAAAAAAGAGAATATTTGCAAAAAATAAAAAATAAGACTTATAGGCATATTTTCATGTTGTTGGATATGTAATTTCTTAGGTATATATCTTCTTATTTTTATAAATAGAATAATTTAAATACATAATGCTTCTTATAAGGTATTTGAGTGTGTAATAGGACAAATTTCAAAGTGAAAAATATATTTCATACATAAAAAAAGCTATCTTGATCAGAATTTTTTATATATAATCAATTTGGACAAAGTCATAGTAAGAAGACAACAAAGCACTACACACATACCCATATTTAACACCTATCCATGTACATCTTCACTCTCTATTTTCAACTAAAACACAGTCACATGGAATTCTTACACAATTTTTGCACAAAATAAAATGCACATTTAGATATAAGTCGAGTTTCAAGATAAGGCACACTTTTACATGGATTTGATTCTTCTCAAGCCTTTCACCCAACAACCTTGATTCATTAGAATCACAACATTGTTATATAAAAACATCTTACATATATTTATTCACAAAATCTTTTCTCTGTTGAACTATAAATGAAAATACATACTTTAATATTTAATTATATCTTCACATATGTCTTAGTGAATATGTTACTCGCTAAAATAAAACATATATAAATATGCTTAACTTATACTAGCTTCATTTTCTGCATGGTACTCATATGCTTATTCCAATTCTAAATCATGATTAAAACTTGGTTTTTTATTGTATGCAGCCATTAGCCTTGTGTATTTTCAACATACTCCTTGATTGTATTGTACAATCATGTCTTATGGGTGTGATCTCTAGGTCTTCCATGATTTTCTCCTTCAAGATCAATGTGTGATATATATGTAAAATGTTTACACTCTTTGCGACATCTTACATGCCCCTTGTATGCGGCCTCTAAACCTTATTTCATGCCAATTATGTGACTTTGATTATATGTTTTGTATTTGGCTATTAAGGTGCCATGATTATTATCATACACTAATATGTATATACTTATCTATTTATTGTGCCATGATACATATCATGCACATACTATCTATGTGCTTTAATGCTTCAACTTTTCAACATACTATCCTTACAATACATATGCAACAATCATAATTTTTACATGCTTCATCCATTACTACAATACTATATCAAACTTACATGATACAAAACAACTATAATTTTTTTTCAAATGCTTCAATGTTACATCTATAATATTTTGATACAAATTTAGTATATGCAAATGTTACTACATGTTTATTTATCTTTCCAAAATGATCTCACTTTTTATTTTGATACAAGTGATTTGCAGGCAATCTCCCTCATCTCAAAAGGGGGAATCAAAATGGGATTTTACGAATAATACATTTTCAGATATGATAGTTTATAATGTGAAAAAATATAATTATCATATTATGGGGGCATTTACATTGCTTATGTACTCCAGTAATTTAACTACTTGAAGACAAACACACTTTTGCCAACACCATTATAAGGATTTAAACATTTTTAAAAAGATAAAATTTGGCACTCTATAGAGTACATGAGCATGATATACACTCATGACCAATCTACTACTTTGAAAAAATTATATCTGCTCTTTTTAAGAATTGAGTTTCAAGTTTTAAGAATTTACAGTTCGAATCTAGATTTATCTAAAATTGTGTGATTTATCTTTTGAAAGTGAATCACATTTGAGATTAGTGACCCTCCACATCTTGATTACACTTTAGAAAACCATTTACTAGTTCCCACCGCCTCTCTTTTAGGTTAGAAAGTGGGTTACATGAGAGCTTAGTGACACTCAATGTTTTGGTTGCAATTTAGCGATCTACTTTATTGGTTTCCATCTCTTCACACATTATAAAGTAATATATGAAGATTGTAACATATATATTTATAATTCAAGCATATACACTTATTAAAATTTAGACTTGATCACTTGAAATTCGTCACTTCTCTGCATGCCTCAACAAGGGGGCATAGACATCTCCATGACAAAGATAAAGTGTGTATACACACTCAGGTATCACATGTCCTTTACTCTAATAATTTATGCATCATAGAATAAAGTTAGGGGTGGGTGGTTGGGGGGGGGGAATTTAGACACCTAAGTTTAATAAATAAATGCCTGAAAATGATTATCCTTGACTTATTTAATTTGTTTGGCCAACTTACCTTTTCGATAACCATTTATCTATATAAAATCCTTCAAAGTCTTAAAATTACTAAGAAAATATTATAGACTTCCTTAATTTATTACTATTCCTCCATGATTAGTAGATACTTTACTCAGAATCCTTTGTCCATTATGGACAAGTGTGCACTAGGTAGACATGGACATATTGTGCACCTATCCACTAGGTAGACATGGACATATTGTGCACTAGGTAGATGCTTCTTAACAACTTTTATCCACATAAAAATAGTTTGATTATAGAAAATATATATGATCCTATAAGAGAACATAAAGTATCTCCCTTGAAAACCCCATTTACTCTATCTAGCTCTCTCTTGAAAAATCACTTTCAAAAGCATATATATTTAGTAAAGAGACTTAATGCAATTTTGCTATAGTCATACAATAATTAACAAAGTTAATAATATTTTTTTGTAGGTTGAGGCCATCCTTTGTCAAACATTCTAATAAAATTATTTAGTTACATTTATATGATCTTCCCTAAAGGGAGAAATACATCGGCGTGAGGCCTATTTATACTATATAGGCAACACTCAGTCAAAAAGAGGTTTTCAGAGGCTAGCTTAGCCATATCCAACTTCCCCACTTTCCCCCACCCCTAGGTATTTGATCTTATTTTTATACTTGTGCAGGATAGGGTTTTGATATTGGAGGTGAACCATGTATCCAAAAAGGCTCTGCATAAAATCAAATAGTATTAAAATAGAGGTGAAGTAAGTCAAATTTTTAGATCTAATGCACAACTAACATAAACAAAGTTGCACTAGTGGACAATGACAAACTACAAACCTATCTAGATACTGCACACTTGTCCCAGAATATAGTGCAGAGTTGTTTTAAATTAACTTTGTGTTTGTAGGTTTTTATAAGCATTTTTTGATAGTCATAATCAATGACTGAATAACACAATTTAAATAAATTAGTTGACAAGGACATCTCTCTAACCCTAACCCTAGTTAGGGTTTTTAATAATTTATAACTTCTCTAAATTATGTATGTCACTTTATTTTTCTAGTAGGCTATCATATTTATCTTCTTATATCATATTTTAAGTTTACATTTGCTTTAAAGTTAGTTTCATTTCACAATTAATTCTAAGGGTAAACACTTAATACAAAAATTGAATGAAAATCCATTTGAGCCATGTTTTACAATTCAAGTTGCATTTTTTAAATGAACATAATTTATATTAAAAATGTAGTCTCTAAGTTCTTGAAAATATAAAATTAAAATAGTATTTCATTAAATATCTTCATGGATTCATCAATTATCTCAATACTTTCACCAACATGGTTTTTGCCCATGTTTTAGTGCCCTTACCCAATTGTCTAATCTAATACACCCCCATTATTTTATAAATAGGGACCCACATTTGTATGAAAATAAATTTCAAATCATTTATTATATTATTGAAAATCCTTGGTAGTATGGCCCAATGATCCTTCTAATTAAAAAGCTTGATTTAACACATAGTAACGATTATCTCATGAATGATTTTGAGATAGATATACATATGGAATTAAGGTTTTAAAAGGCTTATCTATGAAATTTTTGGTTGTGATTCACTATGTTTTGGTGTATTTTCACATTATGTTAACTAGCTCACACTACAGAACCTGCGAGGCTTTATACCAAATATTTATTTTTATATATTGTTTTACAATATTCATTGTTACTTAATTTAAATGTGTGAATTTGGCACTCACATTACTTATTTGGTGAGTTAGTTTATTTATGCATTATGCAATTCATAGCATCTCTACACACTAAATTTCAAGATTACATGACTATGAGCTTATCACTACATGCCAAGTATCACAATTTCATTCAATCACAATTCACAATCTTTACACCTCCTCATGATATTTTTTTCACTAAGTGAATATGATATATGTATAAAATAACACATACTTATCCATAATGATATGTGTCATGCTTTCACATCCTCATACTATCACATTATTTGTACCTTCACACTATAAGTATACAATTTTCAAGAACTTGAGTTAGTCACAGGAAGCAACATGTCATATCCATAGCCTCTACCATTCTCACATCATCACATTAAACCAAATGGATTAGATTAAATTCCAAGAACTACATAGTAGTGATCCAATCAAGAGGCACTGCACATCATATTTTCATAGTCTCACCACCATGCAAAACATACAAATTAAAAATAAATCCAAATAGAATTGAAAATTATGTGACTATAAAGCAATGGCAAGGGGATGTGTGCCACTATTTTATTTTACATTCACCTCACATCCTCAAAGGACTCCATAAAGATCAATTACTATGAGGGTGAGGACCAACAAGATAGAGACACATGTCTACTACAAGGATGCCATGGTAGTATAAAATGGAGCACCATTGATAAACCTGAGAAACCTCAAGACTCAAAAATAACTATGTAATCCACTTGCTAAGTTATAAATGATATAAATACTACCTGAGTAGTGAGATGGGGATATGTGTATGGTTTGGGATAACTTTATTGGCAATCCATGAAAACAAATCCCAAAATAATAAATGCAATGGGAAAATCATCTAAATAAATTCAAAAGACCACATTTAACATTTAATATGTATGAGCAATCAACTTCAAAATGCCATCCAAAGATTTAGAGAAAAGATCAACATAAAGGCAATACATTAGCTTTTTTTTTTCTTTCATAGAGATGATTAGAAACCATAATTAATATAGAGAACACAAAATTATAGAGCCAAGAAATTATAATGTAAATTTCTAGTGAAAAATTTAGCACGCAATAATGATTTCATATCTATTTTATTTTGGCATGTCATAGGTGTTCACATACACCTTGTTCTTCTGTGACACTTTTGGCCTAAGATTCAAGTATTACAGTGCCATTTTTGACAAATTTGATATAATAAGGCCTATAATAGAGGAGGAAATACCTTCATCATATGACACAACTTACACATATGAATTTCTAACCATACAAAAGATAAGACTTTACCAAATAAAATATAAACTCAAGGTATTTCCCTATGCAAACTTTTTTTATAATGTTTTTCATTATAACACAATACTTGGATGATATGGTCTTGTATTTAAAGAATAAAAATAAAATTACACTCTTGGTTGTCCTAGCCATTAATGGCTATTATATGTTGCCTTAACCTACAACCTTATAATCAATCAATGGTATTTAAATGGATCAATAACCATAATTTAAGAGAGGGTTTGAAAGACTAATCTAAGGACCCTAACTAACAGGTCAATAGAGAGGACTTAGATAACAATCGTATCATGATATTTAGGCCTAGATATTAAATAAAAATGGTTTTAATTAAAATAATATATGGGGTCATCAACATATCATATGTTAGCAAGGTCTAGGTGCCCTTTCTATTAATTATAATCAATGAGAAGTATGTCCTACACTAGGATAAATTATCTCATTTAATTTAATATAATAGGTAATGGGAGTAAGAAAAGGTAAAAACTTATACATGATGTTGTACTTAATTAATGTTGCTTATGCTATGGTTATTTTAGAAAAAAAATCTATGTTGGACCCTTGCCACTGTGAGAATTGTGAATTTCTATTTTTCTAAATTATACACATACAAGTTTAGAAAATTCATCTAGGAGATTTGTGAGTGATTTTAACCTCTAGTATATAAAGCAATCAATAAGATACCAATGCCCAATATTTCTAATGAAATTATAAAATATATATTTATCATGGAAACGTACTAGTATTACCTAGATAACATAGTAATAATTATTGAAGGAATCTTGGTGTTTCCCTTAAGACTACCTATTTATATCTTAGAAAAATTGGTAGAGTAGGAGATAGCCGAATTATCCATGGAGATGGTACAATATCTAAATAAAATAAGCAAACACAATGGAACTTATTACCCTAAAAAGTTAGAAAATTAATTTTTAAGTTGTGGCTCACATAATATGTAGCTGCAACCCATAGGTCCTCATTTAATTTAGATGATAATGATGTGTGACTATAGGATCCTAGGGGGAATATTAAGATCCATATCAAAGCATTTAAGGGAAATTTTTAATAGTACATAATCACCATCCTAATTCTTGTCACTATGTATTTTAAAATTATGAGGATGATGAAGATATGAACAGGAAAACATAATCTCACATCCTAACCCTAAGCAACCAAGAAAAGTGGAAGAAAGACCAGTTGTACCAACAATCCAAGATAAATCTCTTGGTACTAAGGTTTATTTAAGGAATAAATTATTACATCAATTTCATTCTCCAACCCTCTCTAAAATAAAATTTATAGTGTATGAGGTAGATTAATCCCATAATTCTCTATCTACTCGATTTCCTTCGTATTTAGTTATTCTAGACAATCCACATGTTGCATATACAATGGAGTAAGTAGTAGTAACTTCTACTCCTCCTTCTATGCCACAACTTGAGGATATCAAAATAGATACTTTTCCTTTGATGCCTCAATTTGAATTAGTGACCCTTTTTGATCTAAATAAAGTTGTCCAAGTAACCAAAGTTTATATTAGGCAATTGTCACATAGGACCTCTACACAATGCCCACAAGTGTCTATATTGTCTATGGTCAACTTATATACTAACATAAAACAAACAACATAGATGCCAAGGAGCTAGTAAAATCTATGAATGTTGAATATTTTTATATTTTTGAATTATTTGAATGTTTTTGTATTATTTTTTTGAATATTTGATTTTTTTTAGGATTTTTAGTGTTTGAAATATACAGGAGATATCCAATGATCTCAAGATGGGGATGTGAATATTTGAGAAATGATAAATTAATAATATTTATTTAATGAAATGTGTTATATGTGTGCATAGTAGAATCATAAAGTTTATCAAACCCAATGATGATAGCCTAGCAGTGAGTGAGTTGAGTGTTAAAAGTGGGAGGTCTCGAGGTCCATTCCCAGATGACCACTCTCTAGCATCATTTCCACACTAATATATGGTAGGTTATTAATTAAAAGTATCCATAATGCAATGGGCTATTGGCTTGATGTTCAATGTGATGGGGGTCAATATGTGGCTTAAAACTTGTGTTTAATGTAATAAGGCAAGTCCACAATCCATGGCTATGGATACTATTCACCACTAGTTTAGATATTTTAGGTATAAAGATGTCAATACCCAACATTTTTAAAAATTGATGAGATGTGGGTGAGTTGGTAAAGTGAATTGGTTGTTACAAGCACCACCTAGGTTCAAATCTTAGTATGGTATTGGAGGCTAGTTGTGGCTGATCATTGGTATTCTTGGGTTGGTTGTGGCCATTAATGGTATTTTTAGGCCAATTATGGTAGTTTATTGGTATTATTGGGCTAGTTGTGGCCATTATTGGTAAAATTGGTACTCGTAATAGATGATCGCTTGGCGATCTGGGCCCTTGATTATGTCTCAGACTGGTTTGAGCTCCAATCAAAAGCAAAGTACCTATTTAAAAAAAGAATCATAAAGTGTACCATATTATTGGATAAGGGGATGCCATGATTAATATATTATGACTCTTTCTCTCTGGTGATGCTATATTTAACAAAAATGTTATTCCAAGATGCCTTTGATTTCTCTTTTATAATATAGTTAATGTTTTTTGCCTTTATTGATATGTCATTACTTGTATTTATTTGTAGAGTAGCTAGAGATATACTTCCTTTCCATTGTTTTTTCTATAAATATATCTGTTCTTTGGAAAAGGATGTAAACTTTCCTAGATGATCAAATGATATGCAACCTTTATTTCTATCAATCATTGATCCTATTGAATGTAACCATAATTTTCCAAGCACAACATTATAAGAATTTGGATTATAATTAACCTAAAAAGTAAGAGAACAATATTTTGAAGAGAATGAAACTCTTGATTGAATTAATCCCATAATTGTTGGAATTGCATTATTTTCTTCCACATTCTAAACTTATTTTCAAGGGAGCTAATAAATGACATAGAATAAAAAATTGCATTTTGATAGTCCATAACATTGACATCTGTAAATAAATTGCCCTCTACATGAGTAGTGATAGTCAAAGGGTCTTGATATGAGGAAAATCTTGTGATTTCCCCCTTTGTAGCTAGATCTAGAACTTTAACTTTTTCATCTTGATCTTTTTGTAACATTACTTGCTCTAGCTTTATCTTTTAAATCTTTTTTCGCATTGATTTGTTCATTTGCAACTATTTTTGCTTTGAATTATCTTTTGATAACCACATTTATTATTTTGACAGTTGTTTTTAGGAGAGTTACTCATAATGTGAGTGGGTTTCTTGATTTATGTATCTATTATATGATCACCACTATCTTTGAGACTTTTTATTTTATTCTTCAATGAAAAACAATAATCTCTATGATGCCCATGCACTCTATGATATGCATAATAGTATTTAGATATCCTTATAGGATGTAGAGGAGGTAATTGAATCACTTTATTTCAAATCATTTATCTTAAGATTTCACTTGGACTCTTATTAACTTTTTTTTCACTTTTTTAATCACTTATTTTATAGGTATTTTTTTATAGATTTCATTTGGATATGAAACGTTGCTAGATGAAGATGCAAACACATGATTGTTTAACCCTTAATTTATTTTTGATATGGGTATTTAGGGTTAATAATATATAAATAAATAATCACAAGGGTGATATATATATATATATATATATATATATATATATATATATATATATATATATATATATATAATAGTCCAATTGATTTTAAAACTTAGATAAACAATATTCTAAATTTAAATACTGAGATATTTCAAAAATAGAAAGTATATCTATTGATTGATATTGTAATGAATTGAAAATAAGAGTACTATGTGCATGCATATTTGGGATAAAATAGGTTGGAAGTAGACTAGATCAAGATATTATAATAATCATTATATCATAGAATTTTTCACTCTATGCCCTTGGATGCTTACATTAAATCTATATAGTTATGTTGGTGTTGTTGTCTAAATTAGATGCAAGTGTCCAATATAGAATAATGATTAGATCTGGATTTGATAAATTGCAGTGTTTTTGGTTTTTTATCACCTTTTTATGATGTCTATAGATTGTGCGTATAGATTATTTCTATTAATTAAATAATCAAACCCTAACTTATGCACCCTTGGAGTGACTATGGGAAAATTGAGTTGGTGGGCACATAATGTTGAACTACCCCAAGGACCCTTATATCAATGGGCATTGCCTACATATACAATACTCTAAAGAGGGATTCATAATTATCTAGTTCTCCCCTACGTATTGGATTTTTTGTGAATAAGGATGAATATGTGATAATTAAGTACATACAGTGAACTAGCTTGTAACTTGGAAAATATGGCTCAGGGGATGCTCATTTAGTACTTCAAAAATGAAGGGATATTTCTCTTATGATTGATATATAAATAAGGATGAATAGGATAGTTTACTCACTTGAATGCTTTATTTAGTGCTTCTTGATATATTTCCTTGTTAGTTCCTAATATTTTTTAGGTGAGGAATGAATGAAGGTATATATTATATATATACCAATCCCTTTTAAAAATATAGTACACTAAAGCACATAGGCCAACCATAAGGATACATTTAATTTGTGAATTGGATGAATTTTAAGTACTAGACACTTAGTTGGAAAAGGGACACCTAGATTGATATAGGTGTCTAGTTTGGATGCAAGTGTACATGAAGATATAAAACAAGTACATGTTTAAAATTGGTAGATAAGGATAATGATTGAGTTTAGAGAATTTTATACAATATAGAAGCCCTGTTCATCAGAATAATAGTGTTCAAACTAAGAGATAAGCAATTTGGCACAAAGAGATAGTGAACACAAGCCTTTCAATAGTGGGAAGGTCTTAGAATTGAAGGGTACAACCATTATAAGTATTTTCCAAATGTAAAAGACTAATGTGCTACATAATTCAGAATTAGTGTCTACATTTATCCCCATTTAATCTAGTAATAAAATTGTTAGTTCAAAGAGAAAAAATGCATACTTAGGTGTGTATAACATACCTTATATTTATGTGATCCCATATTGAGTGATTTGTCATTGACTGACCTAAAAATAAGATCATGTTAAAATACATAATCAATATAAAAAATCTAAAAATGAAAGAATTTTAAATGCTTGAAAGTAAAGAGAGTAAGGTTATGAGTACACCTATGTGTCGATGTAACCATATTACCTTTTGGAAATTTGATTTGAAAAGATGTTTTATTATGAAGCCTTGGATTTGATATTAGGACAATTTAGATACCTATAATTGCACACACGCACACACACACACACACACACACACACACACACACACACACACACACACACACACACACACACACACACACACACACACACACACACACACACAGATTAAAGGAAAACATGCCCCCAACCTTGGAAAAAAGGTGAGTTACCATATGGCCATTGAACTTATCTCAGTTGTGTAACCCAATCATACTTATAATCTAGTGAGTGTGAGTGATCCAATCAAATCACACTATATATTCAGTGAGTGTGAGTGATCCAATCAAATCACACTATATATCTAGTGAGTGTGGGTGATTTAATTAGTCAATCCTATAATCTAGTGAAGTTAGATTGTTTAATCAAGTCTAACTTATATACTTGGTAAGATTGAGTTATTTAATATCCTTAACCTTTCCAAGAGGTGAACGAACTACTATAGTAGATTAGATCAATAAAAGTCCATAAAATTTCATCATGTGTATGATAACAATCCATATTAGTATTTGAAATGTAAAAACTAATTTGATTTTACAATTTTTAGGTGCCCTTTTCATGTTATATGCACCTCATATATATCTCACGCTAAAACTCGGGTATGATAATGGTACCAATGTATAAAATGTTACCATAAATATGTATATGAATCATATAATTTTTAAATTTGGCCAATTTGAATTTATTATAAGTGTGGAGGGCATGTTCCAATGGCATGCCCCACTAAATCTAGAGAATCATTTGGAGAACATATTTTCATAATATACCCCCACTATAATCTTAAATTGTGAAAATATGGAAGTTGTGCCTTTATGACATGCCCCACCGATATGCCCCCCCTTTTGAGGCGAGGAGAAATATAATCTAATAGTTAACTTACCTTAAAAGGATGAGATAAATATATAAGTTATGTATGGATCATGTAACATATAAGGGTAACATGCCTAAGTAGATATAGTAATGAGATATGTAGCATGTGAGGACATGTTTCCATGACATTCCCCCACTAAATATGGAGAATCTGAGAATTGGTGTAAGTGTGGAGAACATGTTTTCATAACTTGACCCCACTATAATCTCAAACTATGAAAATGTGTAAGATATGCCTTTATGGCATGCCCCTCCAATATCCCTCCCCCTTTTGAGGTGAGGGGAAATAGAATATGATATCTACCTTACCTTAAAAGGATGAGATAAATGTATAAGTTGTGTATGGATCATGTAACATATAGGGGTAATATGTATATGTAGATATAGCTATGATGTGTGTGGTATGTGATCACATCAAGTCCTAAAATGCATGATATAGATCATGTCAATGTGTAGAATGTAATACTACAAGATTAGTAAGCGCACACATAAGATCACTCAAAATCAAAATAAAAGGGAGTGATCCAAGGAGACTGCATACAAGGGGCATATTCAATTGTTGAATAATTTAAGGAACATGACTTAGTCAAATGTCTGTCAAGCATAGAATGACATATTCAAATGTCGACATAAAAAAAACTATGACATGTTCAAATTCCACAATAGGCAAACAAATATATGAGGGTCATAAGTAATAAAGCATATTCAAATGCTTAAACATGCAATACAAGAGAAATCAAGGCAAGCCACTAAAATAAGTACAAAAATGAAAAGTATAGAATCATAAGCAACCATCATAAGCATATCATAGTAGTCCTTGGATATATGTGTTAGAAAAAAGTGTTAAGTACATAACATATCAAGTACACTGTGAAAAATATAAGCATGGATAAAGGCATGTGTAATTACATAAGCTAAAATATGATAATGGAAAGTGATCATAGAATAATATAACCTAGGTGTATTATGATCAAAGAAGCATGTGCCCCCAACATACTAATGATATGAGTAAAGGGAAGGTTTGACATTTATATGTGCATATATCATGTGCCTGGGTATACTTTTATCACACTCAAAAGGTGCATGAAACATATGTGTGTATATAGAAAGAAATGATATGTTGTCTACTAACATGGAACCAACATAGGTGTCAATGAGTTAATAAGACATGGAAATGATATTTTTTTATTTTATTTTATTTTATTTTGAAATTTTTTGGAATATTTGATTAAAGGTGTTATGTAAAATTAAATTGGATACTAGAATACAAAGTAATCATCAATGAGATGCCTATGTGAAGGTTTTGTATCATGTGTGTCATATATGTTGCATAATTCATAACATCAAGATCATACAAATCCTTTATGGTATTAGGATCATACCAGTATTCTATGTTATTAGTATAGGAAAGATGTAATTTCTTAGGTTATTATTGAACATATGATATATATGTTTGATCATTTGTATATGAATAATGAACTACCCCATATTATGGTTGTGTTTTTTCTAGTATGTCATTATGTGTATATATTACCTTATGAGCATCTTGATCTATATGGTTTTCCTTTCCTTTATCTATATTTGGCTCTATACATTCTAGATATGGATTTAGTTTCTATGTACTAGGCACTATAGGTATGCATAGATTATGTGGTAAGTCATCAAGTAGATCAAAATGAATTTTACTCAACTATTCATATGTGATATTGATATTAGGAATAATATCATTATTTTCATAATCAGTGGGAATTTTTAGAACCTTTGGTAATGGTATTTTCTCTATTTATTTATTCTTTTTACCCTTCTCTTGATTTTAATTGTATTTTGGTAACCATATTTGTTTTTTTGGCACTTGTGATTTAGGAGAAGTACTTATCATGGGAGTGTATTACTTAAGTGATGTATCAATGATAGGATCACCGCTATCTTTGAGCTTTGAAATTTGTTCTTTAATGCAAAACAATAATATGTGTGATGACCATGCATTATAAGATATACAAAATAGTATTTGGATCTCCTTATAGGATGTAGATAAGGTAATTAAATCACTTTATTTTGTAACATTTCTCTTAGAATTTCACTTGGACTCTTAGTAGCCTTTAATATAAGATTTGAATCACTTTGTTTAGATGTATTATGTTTTATATCTTCATTTTGATAAGAAACCTTCTTGGGTATAACATTTATAGATGAATATGTAAACACATGATTAACATTAGCACATTTTAGATTGTGTAGGTGTGCAATCTGATTTTTCATTCATGTCACTTCTGAACTAACATATTGATTTTACATTTTAACTCTTCCATTAACTTGCTCATAGTGGTGATTTGATAGTTTAGGGATTCATAAGCATAAATTATAGGTAAATATAATTAAACATGCAGACATAAATTATCTACCTAACCCCTTGAAGGAATGATAACATGGACCTAGTTAGAGGGATGATAGTTATCATCCTCCTTAAAGTTAGGAGGAAGAAGAAGTTTTTGTTTTAGCCATTTTAAATGTTCCAAAAACTAATATGATAATAATAAATAAGATATATAAAAATTCTAGGGAACCATAAATCATGAAAATGAAATCCAAAGCTGAATAATTACAATAATAGGAAAATCAAAAGACCCTAGGGCAAGCTAAGGTCTAGAGACCAAAGGGCAAGGTCACCACAATGTACCAAAAGAAGATATAGTAATATAAATTTATTGGATGATAATTTTTGGAACATAAAATAGGTTTTTAATGAAAAAAAGGAAATGAGACAAAACTAGAAAAATAGGGAAAGAAGCATATAATATACGACATGTAAATCTAAATTTACTAAAAATAATAAAATTTTAAATTCAAAAAATCCTTAAAATAATATAGCAAATAAAAATAGGTTTTTGTTCATATCAAATATATTATAAAAAACCTAAAATTAATTTTAAAATTGGTCTATAATTAATCATAAATAAGCCAAACAATGTCAAATTCTTCACAAGCAAAACCCTGGAATACTCGTAGTAAAGAATTAGAAATTGCGATAAAAAATGAATTTATTTAAAATATCTAAGAGAGGATTTTGAATGAGATATTAATTTTTATGAAACCTATAAATTAATTTCAAAATAATTACACCATTCACCTTGTATGTCAATATTTACTTAAAATAGTAAATTATAAAAATCAAAAAATAGGTATAGAATTTGGGCAAACAAAAAGGGGTTTTTGAATATACCATCCTAAGTAAAAAATACCTATAAGGAGTTTTAAAATGGATATATTTGGAACCTAAAATTCACCAATTAATTATGATGAAATTGTAAGAATATGCACATGAAATCCATCTAACTAGATGTGTGTAAAATCATAGGGTAAAGATTCAGACCTGAAAATAAATCACAACAATTTGAAACCCTAGGAGGTTGTAAACCCTAGATCAAGCTAGGTTTTCAAAGGAAGACTCAGAGGTCGGGTTCACCAAATTTTTAATCCTAATTTTTTTTTAGATATGGGTATCAAGTGTTAAGAATATAGAAATGAATAAGCTCAAGGGTGATAAATAAATGCATAGTAGGCCAATTGATTTTCAAACTTAGATAAATAATAATTTAAATTTAAATATTAAGATATACAAAAAATAGAAAGTAAAACTATTGATTTATATTGAAATGAATCAAAAATAATAATACATAGTTGTAGACAATATTTTGTGATTATGTAGCATCTCAGTATTATACACTTGGAAAATTTAGACCTTGGTTGTTCCTCTTAGTTCTACACATGCCTTGCTTCTACAAACCTCACATCTACTCTATTTTGTGCCCCTTCGCTTATCTCTTAGTCAAACTAGCCTTATATTGATGACACAAACATTATATCTTGCCTAAAATACTTAAAATATATTTATCTTACACCTCTACAAGTTTTGATCTTGTACCTATTTTGTTACTTCATAGACACTAGTATCTGGTACAAATAATAGCATTGACATTACTGTCTTACCCTGACTTAAGTATCTAGTGCCCTAAAATCATCCATTTTTCAAATGAAATGTATCTGAATGGTTGGCCTAATTGTTATAATGTGAGTTATCTCCTAATAATATTGGTATGAATACAATATCAACCTCCATTCATTCCTCACTTAGGAATGCCTAGCAATTAGACCAAAAGAGCATTCAAGAAGAACTCAAGTTATCAAAAGCTTTCCTACTCTACCCTATTATAATATAAGTCAAAGGAATAGCCTAGCTATAGATCTAAAGTACTAAATGAGTAGTCATAATTTATTATTTTCCAAGTTATAATCTAGGTCACTATTGTACTTTCTTTACACACAATACATGATTCACACACATGACAACACATAAGGGAGAACTACATAAGTCCAAAGCCCTCTTCTAGAGTATTGGGTATGTAGATAGCACCCTTCAGTAGTAAGGTATTTTAAGGTTAGATTGACACCATGTTTCCATTAACCTATTTTTTCCAAGGTCACATTAAAGATAAAAAGCTAGGGTTTTGCCATTTCACCAGGTGTGATAGTCCACGACCTAGATCTATATAAAACAGAGTGAAAGTGAAGCCAAACCCAAAAACATCCAAGTGGTTGCATCAAGTTTTACTTGATTTTCCACACAAGACACTAGTATCAAACCCAAATAATAACATTGACATAACCATATAGGGAGATGTAACCATCTAGAGAGCTAGATGCACCAGATCTAGAATTTGATGTCTATTTTAAAATCCATTTCCTACCTAATTTAAATATATACTAGATCTAGATCTACATTAGCATCAAATCCAACTAAGTACCTTTTTTATGTCATTTATATATCTAGCATAGTTATAATTTTCCATTTATAGCTTATCTCAGTCTAATAAAGTTAGCATATGGTACATATGAGTTTAACACATTAACTAGCTTATTATAGATTTGATATTCACTTTTGTGCCATATCATTTCTATATCTTTAACCTTATCTACCCAATTAGGATCCACATCTAAAGTAGGGTTAAACATTTGGTGAACCCAATCTATGTGAATGCAATTTTTTCTTACTCCTAAGGTTTTAAACTAGCTAGGATTTCATATTATACTTTTTAAATTTTATATTGGTACTATTTTGCATGTAACCTAGGCATATCCTTAGATTGAGGGGTGTGTCTATTGAAAAAATTTAGCTTCCCCTCAACCCATGTAAGATGTCTCAAACCAATGAGGGATCTCATACCTTGGATTATGATGATACCCATGTTGACAATGATTATTTTTTTATAAGGTTATCATAGAAGAAGATTCTAACAATGAAAATCTAGAAACAAATAAAAATGAACAAGTGCATGAAATTAAAATGTTTTGTGAGTGTATTCAACAAAACCATGAAGTTCTTGATAAAATATTTAAAACTATACTTGAATCTAAAAATTCAAAAACTTTAGTTGACACATCCCTCCCCTTGAATGCACTATGACTCAATACATCTAATGGGAGCATAGATTATGTGTTTCAACCTTTGTTCTCTAATACTACTATTGATATATCTATTATGAACTTACCCATTATGTCAACACAAATACCGATTCCATTGCCTATTACTACTCAAAACATGTTTTCATCCCCTTTGGTGATTACTTAATTATCTAATATAAATCCCAATGCATTTATAGTTTGAACACTCCTTCAAGTCATAAACACCTTGGAGACTAAGGTTAAAAACATTAAAAAAAAGGCTTCAAAGTCTTCACATGCTATAGATTTTCAAGACGTGTTGCATAACCCTCTTTCACTTGAGATCTATTTTCACCCTTTGCCAACTAAATTTATTACACCTAAGTTCACATTTTACGATGGTGAGGGTAATCCTGAACAACATATTCAAACCTTCTATGTGGCATGCCTTGAAATTATGCTTCCAATGATAAAATTTTGATTGAATTATTTCCAAGAATCCTCAAGGACTATTGTTTGAGGTGGTTTTATGACTTACCTCTCTAATCCTTGAAAGAATTCAAACCTCTTGAAAATCTATTTTTGGCACACTTTTTTATTAACATTATCAAAAAGGTTTCCTATGCTCAAATTGCAAATATAAAAAAAGGCACCAATGAACTTATCAATGAATATGTCTTGAGATATAAGACAATGCTATCTAGAATGACTAATCTTATGGTAGACAAAATGTTACAAGTCATATTCAAGCAAAGTTTTCTTTCTCTTTTACATGAGTCCATTATTTTCAAGAAGTTTCAATTTTTTTATGACTTATTCCATGTTGTATGGGACCATGAAATTAATTTCATATCATTAAATAAAATAAAGTGTGTAGAAAACACACAAGATACATCTACATCCAGTACAAAATTTACAATTAAACCAAGTTATAAGGTAAAAACTCGTGAGACTAAAAAGGAAACAACCACCATGGTTAACATTGTTGCACAATAGCCTAATCAACTTGTCCTATATAATACACCAAGGAGATAGTTTACACATTTACCTTAGGTGCCAACATCATTACTTCCATGGTTTTTAGAGTGTCATCTTATATTTTTCCCTCCTCCTAGGTTGATATAAATAGACCTCTACCCAAAGGATATGATGTAAATGCTTATTATGACTATCAATAAGGCCTTGGGCATTCTAAAAACATATGTTTTACCTTAAAACATAAGATCTAGGAGTTAATTAATGATCAAGAGATTACATTTGATGATCATCTAAAGGAACCTAGTTCACAAGCTAATGATCATCATAAATAGAAGATATTTAATGATCCTTTACAAGACCATTCTATGAAAGAACTAGAATTCCAAATGGCATATAATGCCCATCCTCCTTCATCATACTATGGAGACCAACTAGATGGGGTTATTGGTATTTACATGTGACATATACAACCTATAGCTCAAAAACTTTTCATTTTAAAAGGGGCCGGAGTCCATAGCCTATATATCTATCTGGCCAACTAAACTATCTAAAGAGACATGTATAGATATAGGGGCATCTCATTCCTATCTATATATGGGGTTCAATAAATTCCCCTTATCCATAGATAGAGGGTTGGGGCCTCACCCTCCATCTATATGGATAGGTGGTCCCCCTATATTTTATTTAGTTAGGGAAAGGAGATACCACACATCAAATTATAACTATATAGATAGAGTGAATACATTCAATCAAGGCATAGATATGGATATCCCTATATATATATATATATATATATATATATATATATATATATATATATATAAGGTGACTGTCTAGAATATGGTTAATGTGAGGAATTATGTCCCCTATATATATATATATATATATATATGTTATGAGCTAAGAACCATTCCATTTCAAGACTATGATCAAGTCTAGTGAATGATACCCAATATTTTTTTCTAATGAAAACCAATCACCAATCCTTTCACTGGAGGCAAGTTATGATATGGGGGGCCTTATTGAGTTGTTACCCATATATATTTATTTTGTTCCCATTTGATTGATTAGAGCTACTTGAACTAGATTCCTCTTGAACCAACCAATCCTAAAGTGGGCTAAGGGAATAGATGCAATTGAGACCAACTAATATGATGATAGTGAAATTAAGGATGATGACTATGATATTCATTTTCTATTCATTCAATCATACCTTGATAAATACCCCATATATGGTGTTATGAATTATAATGGTGCAAGTGAAAATGTTTTCACCCTGACATTACTTAAGCATTTGGGTTATACTCATCATGATTTACAATCATCTACTAGATCAGTTAGAGCATTCTATGGGACATCCTAGAGGGTTCTTGGTGAGATTGGTCTACCTTATAGGATGGTCCTCACATGTAGTTATCACTTTCTCAGTTATGCCTTATACAAGTGTCTTTGACATGTTATTGAGATAATCATAGATATGTACTCTTTGAGCAGTATATTCTATAATGCATGGGTGTATTAAGTAAATTCATGCCAATTAGGTAATTATATTTTTTAGTATTCCATATGAGCATCCTCTTACATAATAAAAATTCATGCCTAAATAATTAATTATCAATCTTGTTAAGACTAATCCACTGCAAAAGGGTAAGTAACAAACAATCCCCTTTACTAGGTGGCTAATACTTAAGAGACCCTTACATTAGAGACTGATGGTGGGTTTCATGGAATCCTCATCTTCGATGCACCTTATTTAGATAACTAGATCACCTAAACATGTTCCAATTATTATTATTCCAATTAAACCATATAGTACATAAAGATGGGTTATAAGAACCCCTATTCCTTCTATTGGTACTTCATGACCTCAAAGTCCTATTATACATATATTGAGCATCACAGATACTATAGTGATAAATATTTCACCTATACATACTCCTTGGAAATACCATCAATTTATTGCACCAGGTTCTGAGTGGGGAGATACCTACGGTCATCCTTTGGATGAGATCATAGGATGATCTTGTCTCTTTCAAAAATACCAAAAAAATCAAAACATTAAAAAATATAAAAACATTTTTGGCATTTACATGTTCTATTGGCTCCTTGGCATCTATGTGTCAGTTCCATGTTTAGGGATAGCATATCATTTACTCCTACATACACATATACATGCATACAATGATACATGATACACTCCTATTTTGGATGTTGGCCTTTCCTTCTACTCATGTCATATGGACATTGGAGGCATCCTTTTCTTTGATCTTGATACACATAGGTTATATGATTCAATGATCATTCTACACTATCATGTTTGAGCTTACATATGTACTTACACATGCCTTATCCATGCTTATATCTTTCACATGGTACTTTATATTCTATGTACTTGGCATTTTTTTCTAACACATTTGATCCATGGGCTACTATGACATGTTTATATTGTTTGCTTATGATTTTCCTTTACACACTTCCTTGAATGTTTTTCCTTTCTATTGTCTTGCTTGTTATATCATTTGAATATGCTTTATTGTATGTATCCCGTGTGCATATGTTTAAATTCTTAAACATTTGAATATATCATTAATTATTATATGGAAATTTGAATATGTCATTCTTTGCTTTGTGGACACTTTACTAAGTCACATCCATTCAATTTTATGGCACTTAAACATACCCCTATTTTGATCTCATTGGACCATTACTTGTTAACTTGATTTTGAGTGATCTTGTGTGCGTGCTTATTTACTTGTTGAGTTTATACTTTTATAATCTAGATGTTGTCATGATATTTATCATGCATCTTATGCCTATATGTGATCACATTGGTTCTATGCACTTCAATGATACATTTACCTATGCATGTTCCTTCTATATGATACATGGTTACATTCATAGATTTTACAATTGTTTTAACCTTTTAAGGTGATGTGACTTCTAGGTACTATTTTTCCCTCATATTAGTGGGGGCATGTTGTATGGACATGGCTTCCACACATTCACATTTTTTAGATTCAGCGGGGGCATGCTTAGGAAGCATGTTCTTCACATTCATTCAGTATGGTACTTATATCAATTCATAGATTCAGTGGGGGAATGATTTTGAATCATGTTATCCACACTTACATAGTTATCCAAATTTGCTGAAGCACATAATTATATGATTCAAATACACATTTGTGATAGAATTATATACATGGTACAATTTTTATACATAGTTTTGACAAGATTCATATCTAAGGTGTATATGTTATGCAACATGTGCATAATATTTCAAAATTCAAATCAATTTTAGATTCCAAAACTATTACAGGTATTGATACCCCATAGACTTTTATTAACTTTATCAAACCAATCTACTGTAGTATTTGGTTCACCTTTTGGTATGGTTGAGGTTATTAAATCACTCAATCTTGCCAAGTTTTCAAGTTGGACTTGTTCATACAACCTCACTAGGTTTGTAGTATCAATAGGTTGCACAATTGAGCTAATCTCAACTTCTAGATGGCAATTTTATTTTACTCTAAAGTTGGGGGCATGTGCCTTTCAATATCTCTCTTTATATATCTCCTTGGATATATAAACTTAATGGATTCATCTATATTTATCTTAATCTCAATTTTAGAGCCTTATAATTATACATCTTTTATAAAACAACTTGCCAATAGGCAAGGTAGCTACATCGAAACATAGGTGTACTCCTAAACCTTACTTTTTCAATTTAAATATATTTCAATTACTTTTAACCCAAATTATATGCATTGATTTTATGTTGTAACATACTCTTATTTTTAGGTTAGTCACCAAAAAAGCACTCAAATTCAACCCAAGTAAAGATAAGGTATGCATACACACCCACATATTTATTTATTTTCTTTAAACTAGATATTTCATTACTAGATTTAAGGGGGGAGAAATGTAGATGATATTTTTTGATTATGTAGCACCTCAGTATTGTACACTTGGTAAACTTAGACCTTGGTTATTCTTCTTATTTATACACATGTCTTGCTTCTGAAAGCCTCTCATCTATTCTATTTTGTGCCCCTTAGCCTATCTCTTAGTCCAACTAGCCTTATATTAATGACATACTTATTATATATTTCCCAAAATGCTTAAAATGAAATTCTCTTACCTTTGTAAGTTTTGATCATATATCTATTTTTCTACTCCCTAAACACTAACATCTAGGATAGATAGTAACATTGACATTATTGTCTTGCCTCAACATAAGTGTTTAGTACCTTAAATTCATCCAATTTGAAAATAAAATATATCCTAATGGTCAAACAAAGAAATTTAATGTGAGTTATCTCCTGATAGGATTGGTATAAATATAATATCAACCCTCATTCATTTCTCACCTAGGAACACTTAATAATCAGACCAAAAAAGCAGTCAAGAATCACTCAAGTTATTAAAAACTTTTTTATTCTACTCTATTATGATATAAGTCAAAGGAAAGACCCAAATATAGGTCTGAAGTACTAAAGGAGTAATCATAAAGTCTTATTTTCCAAGTTATAAGCTAGATCACTATTGTACTTGTTGTATACACATTGCATGATTCACACACAAGCCAACATGTAGGGAAGAATTACATGATTTTAAATCCCTCTTATAGAGTATTGGCTATGTAGGTAGTGCCCTTTGATAATAGGGTCATTTTGGGTCAACGTGACACTATGTGCCCACTAACCCATTTCCCCCTAAGGTCATATTGAAGATGGAAAGTTAGGTTTTTACTATTTTACCAAGAGTGACAATCCATGACCCAGATCTAAATGCACCAGAGTGAAAGAAAAGTTAAACCCAAAAACATCTAGGTGTTCACTTCCTAATTTAGTTGATATTTTATATAAGACACTAGTATTGAACCTAAATAGTAGCATTGATATAACCATATAGGGATGATGTAACTATATAGAGAGCCAGAGGCACCAGATGCAGAATTTGATAATTATTCTATAAACTACTTTCTACCTACTTTCAATGTGTACCAGATCTAGATCTACATTAGCATTAGATCCAATTAAGTATCTTTTTTTATGTCATTTTTATATCAATAATAGTAGTATGTTTCCATTTATAACTTATATTAGTTTAATAAATTTAATATATGGTACATTTGAGTTTAGCACATTATATGACCTACTGTAGATTTGATACTCAACCTTGTACCATATCATTTCTATATCCTTAATCCTATCCACACAATTAAGATCCACATCAAAATTAGGGTTAAATAATAGCTAATTTAATATGTGTATGTAGATCTAAGCTAAAACAAGTTTGAAGTGTATTGGATCATGTTCCTAGAATAATCATCATATTTTATAATTTTGCACTATACGGCCTTAGATGCTTGCATTGGATATGGATAGTTATATTGATCTTAGTCTAAACTGGCTTTAGGTTTCTAGTATGTAATAGTAATTAGATCTGGATGCAAACAACTGGAGCCTTCTAGGTTTTTTGTTATCTTTCTTCTAATGTCTATAGATTGTGTGCATAGGATGTTATTTTTCATCAAATAGTCAGACCCTAGATTCCTTACCCTTAGAGTGACTAGGAAAAATGGATTAGTGGGCATACAATGTTGAGCTACTCCAAGGACCCCTTTATCAATGGGCAATACTTAAAAAACTAATACTTTGAAGAGGGCCTCAAACTTATGTAAATCTTCCCTACATATCAACTTGTGTGTACATAAGGATATAATATGTGATAAACAAGTACATATAGTCACCTAACTTTTAACTTGAAAAATATGGCTCACAAGATGCTCTTTTAATACTTTAGACATGTGGGAATATTTCTTCCATGATTGATATAGAAATAAATATGAATAGGGCAGGTTTGCTAACTTAAATGCTTGATTGAATGCTTATTAGTAAGTTTCCTTGTCAATTCCCAACATTTTCTAGGTGAGGAATTAATGAGGGGTTATCTTATATATATTAATCCCTTTTAAAAATATCTTACACTAAATTATCTAGGCTAACCATAAAGATGCATTTCATTTGTAAATTAGATTACTTTTAGGAATTGGACACTAAGTTGAAAAAGGGAATATTCATTGATGTAGGCATTTAGTTGGGATGTAAGTTTTCAGGAAACTAAAAAATAGGTACATATCTAAATTTTAAAGAGAAGGATAATGATTGGGTTCAAAATATTTTGCATAATATCAAAGACCTAGTCATTAGAATAATAGTGGTCAAACTAAAATATAAGCAATTTGGCATTAAGAGATAGTGAACATGAACCTTTTGGTAGTGGGAAGGTCTTAAAACTTAAGGGTACAACCATGATAGGTATTTTACAAATTTACAATAATAAAGTGCTATATAATTTAGATTTAGTGTCTACAATGATTAAAACTAGCATATTTTGGATTCTGTAAATATATAATCTAATTTTCTAATGATGTGATCCTTGAACTGAAATATTGATTTTGATTTTCTAAATATATAATTTAATTTTCCAATGATGTGATCCTTAAAATGAAATATCGATTACCTTCATTTGAAAACATAGTATGGGCCACCTTACCCCTTGGAAAAGTGATATCTTGGATATGGTTAGAGGGATGTGAGTTATCACTCTCCTTAGGGTTAGGAGGAGGAAGAAATTTATTTTTACCCATTTTAAATTTTACAAACACATCCAAAAGAAATAACATAAATTATAAGGTAACACAAATTAAAAAACATCACCTATATTATGCCCGAATAAAAATCAGACCTAGAAAAAATAAATGCAGTAATTGAAAACCTTAAAAAGTTGAAACCTACAAGGAAAACTTAGTAATATTTTTGCACAATAATGATGCATTAATTTCAAGAGTTTGGCTAGGTTTTTTGGAAATCTAAGAAAGGTTTTTTAGTAAAAATATACAATAAGAGAAAACCAAAAAAATAGGAAAAAATAGGTATTCCTTGTGTATTATTTATCAAAATGTAATAAATATAGTAAATTGAATATTTTGAATATTCTATACATAATTTTGACAAAAAAACAAGTTTGTTTTATATCATAGAAACATGAAAAATATTTGAGTAATTTTAAAATGGAGCTATTATGAATTAGAAATAGGCCAAATAATGTGGAATGTATCACGAGCAAAACCTTACAATATTCCCAATAAATAATCAATAATTATGATAAAACATGAATTTATTTCAAAGATCTGAGAGAGATTTTTGAATAAAATATGATTTTTGTGTTGAGTATGATGTTAATATGGGCACTTGACTTCTATTTTTAAACTTAATATATTTTGTTTTTTAGGTGTTTTAAAAGTTTATTTAATTTATTTGTGACCTTAATTAGTGTTTTGGTCACTTTGGGACACTTTCTAATGATTTTCTAAAAAATAGGTAGAACTATCAATTAACTATCAGTTCATTAAAGTTCACTTCAATGTAATCTAGTGCATTATTTGAGTACTTGGTTGAGTCTAAATCATTATCCACTCATTTCCAAATAGGAATCACATGTTTTCTTGATTATATGACTTAATTAAAATTAATTTGAGTTAATTTACTTTAATTTACTTAGATGGTTGACTAGGATATCTTTCTAGTTGTATGTTTGACTTTACTATTAAAGAGACCTCTTTCATAATGTCTAAATCTTTATAGTAACTTAAATTTAGTTTATTCAATATATCTTCAGTTGTCTTAGTCTATTTTTAGTTCACTTATTGGTCTAGGAGTTCTTTATTATGTGTTTATATTTAGACTTTACTTGCATTGTAATATACCTTGTAATAAACTTATTTTAACTTTCTTTATTAATAAGAATTACACACAAATGTAGTGTAGTGCATTATTTTGAATTGAGAAGATTTTTGTATGTTTTATCTATGATATTATTAAAGGTATACATTATTTTATATCACCAAACATATATTTTTAATTTTAAGCTATTTAGTATATTTTTGGATCAACAATTTCACTCATAACACAACTAATTTGACAACTAGTAATTATGGGACAGTTTTATGCTTTAATTTTAAAGAAAAACAATGTTGATTTGTACTCTATAAAATTATTCAAAACCTTCATTTGGTATCATATCCACATTAAATAAAGGTTTAAAATATTTTTTAGGTCATTTTTGGAAGATACAATGGCTTCAACAAATTATACTTCCATAAATATTCTTGTTTTTAAAGTGACAACTTTGAGTATTGGATAGACCAATTGAAGAGAATTATTGTGTGAAAAGAAAATTGGGACAATTTTATACATAAGTACACACCACCTCAATATTTTAAAACCTTGACACAAAAAATATGAAGGGAGGTGTGCAAGCTTTCTTTTATATTCAAAGTGCCATAGACCCACGTATTTATCCAAAAGTTGTAGGAGGTAAGAATGCCCACGAGGCATGGAATACTTTGGAGAATTCATATAAATCATATATTAAGGTAATATAAATAAAAATACAATCCATTCAAATTAATTTTGATAATTTGAGAATGTCATATTCTAAAGGAGTTGAAGATTATTGCATAAGGGTAAATAATTTAGTACATAAAATAAGGGGTTATGGAGAAACTATACAAAATAGTGTTATAGTAAAAAATATTTTGAGATATTTAAGCCAAATATGGATGCATATTATGATGACTCTTGAATATTTTAAGGACATGAACACTATAAGTTTTGATAAGTTAGTTATTTTTCTCTTGTCTCTTCAACATAAGATGAGAATATACACTAGAGATCAAGAACAAGCATTTGAAACTAAGGCAAAGGTTTCAAAGACCAAGAGAAAAATAAAACTCAAAATCAAGGGAGTTCAAAAAAATTAAATTCAAAGGAAAAATTTGAATCAAACTTCACATCTAATAGTAATAAATCCTTTACTTGTCATTATTTCAAAAAACCAGGACACGTGATAAAAGATTATAGGATACTAGTAGCTAAAAATCAAGAAAATTAAGAAAGAGAAAAGAAAGATTCTCAAAATGAGAAAAATTATATTCTAGAGGGATTAAAATATTGTTTTACATGAAGTGTGAGAATATAGGAAGTAAATAATTGGTGGTTTCTTGATTCAAGTTGTTCAAATCATATGACAAGTTAAAAAGATGGTTTCAACAAGTTAGATGCCTCTTATAAAAGCCAAGTGCAATTGGGAGATGGAAAATGCATCCAATTAAAGGAAAGGGAAGCATTCATATCACCACAATTCAATGTAAGAGTGAATTAAATATGTTTATTTTTATCCAAATCTGAATTATAATCTCGTAAGTGTTGGTCAATTAGTAGAAAAGGGTTTCAAACTACTTTTTGAATATGGTGTTTGTTATATTTTTATAAGAGATCTAGAAATAGATTGATTCTAAAATCCTATATGGAAAGGAATAATTTGTTTCCATTAAATATTAATATGCTAAACGAAAATATTTGTTTCTCTTCCATTGAGGATATTAACATGTTGCAGCGTTCAAGATATGGTCATATCAATTTTTTGAGCTTATAGATTCTTGACACAAAGGGTATAAGAGGTCTTCCTAGGATAAAATTCAGGAAGGATGATACATTTAAGTCATGTATTATTGTAAAATACCATAGGTAATACTTCCCTATCAACAAATGGAGAACAAACACACTTTTGAATATGGTTCATTTAAATTTGTGTGGACTAATGTCTTCTAGAAGGATTGGTAAGAATTTATATTTCATTTCCTTCATTGATGATTTTACAAGGTTTATATGGGTTTATTTATTCAAATAAAAGATTGGAGATTTTTCATATTTTAAGACTTTAAATTATTTGTCTACAAAAGAATGTGTACAATCCATCAAGTCCCTAAGATTAGATAGAGGAGGTAAATTTTGTTCTAATTAAATTAATGAAGTTTGTGCTTCAAATGGAATCAAAAGGCACTTAGCAACTCTTTAAACACCAAAAAAAATGGTATTACTGAAATAAATAATAGATCCATCATGGATATATAAAATAATATGTTGGATAATAATCACTTTGAAATGTATTTTAGGTTGAATCAGTGAAAACTACTATCTACATCATTAACAAAAGTCCTACAATGGCAATCAATGATAAGACACCTGATGAAGCTTGATTTGGAAAAAAAACAGTTGTTTCTCATATAAAGGTATTTTTTTATTTATTTATTATATCTTCCCATTTATAATATAAAAAATTAGATCCAAAGAGTGTTCCTCATATTTTCATAGGTTATAGTGATTAAAGTAAGCCATACAAGTTTTATAATCCTGTTAGTAAATCGATAATTGTTTATAGGGATTGTAATTTTTTTCAAAATGAGTTATATGATGATTATTATAATGTAGATACATAAGTCATAATTGAGGTTTGGTATCCTCTTAAAGTTTATTTTGAGGGCTTACAAAGTCTTACATAGGTTTTTAGTTCATTAGGAAATAATATTGGCTCTTTGCAAGAGACTAATCATCCATCTACATCAATGCTAAGCAAAAATAAGCATTTGTTGAATCCTCATGTATCAAATAAAGTTTTGTATTATAATTATGAGATGAGGATTACAAGGCTACAACATTAGGAAGGTAACTTATTTGATGATACGTGTGATGAAAATATTATGTTTGCATTATCATCAGTGACTGGTGAACTTAGAAGTTATACAGAAGCTACTCAAAATAAGGGTTTGATACTATGAAATTAGAGATGGATTAAATTTATATGAATGATACATGTAATTTATTTGAACCTCCATTTGATAAATATTTCATTTCTATAAAATGGGTCTATAAGACCAAAGTTAAAAGTGATGGTACAGTTGACAAGCTAAAAGCTAGAGTAGTTACAAAAGGGTTTGCACAAACATGTGGGGTTGACTATGAGGAAACCTATGCTCTTGTGAAAATTAAAGATAATATAATACTAATTATTGTTTTAGTTTCTCATAAATTATGTAAAATTCATCAAATGAATGTTCAAATTACATTCTTTAATAGAGTGATTGAAGAAGTATATGTAGGGTAACCACAAGGTTTTGAGGTGAAGGGTAAATAATTTTGGGTATATAAGCTGAATAAGGTCATATATAGGCTAAATAAAGTTCCAAGAGCTTGGTACTTAAGAATTGATAGCTGATTATTAGATCAAAGATTTACAAAAAGTCAATTTTAACTAACTCTTTATATACAAACATTAAATTCTAATATTTTATATGTTTATCTTTATGTAGATGATTTGATATTTACAGATAACTCTATGGATATGTTTAATAGCTTCAAGGAAGCTATACAATTATATTTTGAGATCACAAAACTTGATATCAGTTTTGGAGTTTCACTAGTTTTTAGATTTATGGGTAAACTGTCACTCAAGTATTTACAAGTAGTAAAGAGAATTTTCAGATATATAAGAGGTAATTATAATTATGGTATTAATTTGATACCATAAATTTATTTATTTATTATTTAATACACATAATCATAATGGGAATGATCTCTTGATCACATGAAGTCAATTTCATGTTATTGCTTCACATTGAGAAGTGGGTTGGTTTCTTGGTCTTGAAAGAAACAAGCTACAATTGTATTATCCTCTACCGAATCTAAATATACAACTATTAAATTATATTTCACATAATTAATATGATTTATATTGATTAACAAGTTCTACGGAAGACTCAAAGAGATAATAGGAATTTCACCTCTTTGCATCAAAGGGGAGAATGTTGAGTATGATGTCAATATGGGCACTTGAATTCTATTTTTAGATTTAATATATTTTGGTTTTTTAGATTTTGTATAAATTTATTTAATTTATTTATGATTTTAATTAAATTTTTTTCATGTTGGGACACTTTACAATGATTTCCTAAAAAATAGGTGGAACTACTAGTTAATTATCAGCTCACTCTAGTTCACTCATTGAATACGTACTTGAGTAAAAATCATTATCCACTCATTCTCAAAGAATAATCATATTTTTTATTGATTATATGACTTAAATTAAATTTAATTTTAGTTTATTTTATTTAATTAGCTTAGTTGGTTGACTAGGATGCCTTTTTAGTTGCATGTTTAACTTTATATTAAAGAGACTTATTACATGATGTCCAAATATTTATTGTAAGTTAAATTTAGTTTATTTAATATATATTCAGTTTTATTAGTTAATTTTCATTTCAATTAGTGGTCTACGAGTTCTTTATTATATTTTTATAGTTAGACTTTACTTGCATTGCAAGTTACCTTGTAATAGGTTTATTTTAACTTTCTTTATTAATAAGAATTACACATAGAGGTAGTGTAGTGAATTAATTCAAATTTATAAGTTTTTTTATGTTTTATCTCTGATATTATTGTATGTATACAATATTTTATACCAAAAATTATATATTTCAAAGTTTTAAGCTATCAAGTACACTTTTTGATTAATAATTTCACTCATAACACAGCTAGTTTGACATCTAGTAATTTTGGGATAATTTTGTTGATATATAACTTTAATTTTAGAGAGAAACAAATATTATTTTCATTCCATCAAATCATTCAAAACTTTTATTTTTATGAAACCCAAAAATTAATTAGAAACTAGGTATACCATTCATCTTGAATGTCAATATTTATTAAAAATAGTAAATTATAGAAATTTAAAAATTCGTATAGAATTTGGGTGAACAAAAGAGGATTTTAAGTAAAGTAAATTAAGTATAAAAAACTATGAGGAATTTTAAAATGGATGTTTTTGGAAGCTAAAATTTTCTAATGAAGTGAGAATAAATTGTAATTATATGCAAACAAAACCCTTATACCTTGATGAGAGTAAAACACTAGGGAAAAGTTTCAAATCTGAAAATAAATCACAACAAGATGAAATGCTAGGAGGTTGAAAACCCTAGATCAATATATTTCACTACACATCCTCCTCCTTCAACATATGATCACCCATTGATAAATCTTATTATTACATTTACATACATATTAGTATAGTGACTTATAATTACATTTGATGATAGTGATATTGTGGAGGATGGTTCTAATTTCAATTCATTATTTTTATGAGTCTATGTTGATTCACAGCCTATTAATAATTTCATGGTAGACAATGGTTTAAGTTAAAATGCTTATACAATGACACTTTTACATACTCTTAGATACATAGATGATTATTTGAAAAAACCAACCAAGATAGTTAAAATATTTGACAAACATAGACATAATCCTCTGGGACACATTGTGTTACCTCTTAAGGTAGGCCTTGTAGTATTTTTTACTCCATTCCTAGTAGTACTAAGCACATGGGTATTTTACATGTTGTTGGGATGCCCTTAGATACACAAGCTCCATGTAGTACCATTTTTAGTGTATATATGTGTCAAGTATATATATTACAATAGAGTGATGATATTTATAAGTATTCCATACGAGTACCCTATTTAGCCACATGAATTTTCTCTTCCACCTCCACCACCATCGTAGTTGGTTGTTTCACCTATTTTATGATCATTCTATAGATTTAGTTCCTACATTTATTTAGGATCATTCTATGCATTTAGTTATATTACCTACTCAAGTTCATTATATGTAGATAGTTCAAAGGAGAGTAATTGAATTTACTAGATGACTAGTACTTCAATATCCATTACATTAGAGAGTCATTCAAGACTCATGATAGCCAATATATACTCTACATTCTAAGTTATACTTATTGATAGTTTAATGTGTTATTCCACTTTAAACACAGACACGTGTTTCTCCTATTATACATTGGAGTCCATAAGATAATATGCCCCTAGAGTTACTCATCATATATATGATCTTATGTGTGAATATAATGATGGTTTCAGTACAACACAAGATCATTTCTCATATTTAAAAGTATATATAATTACACATGAAACTACTTTCTCATGAAAGGTGACCCTTCCCATGTTTGATACAAGACCTCCAAATATCCATCCCCTAAATTGGTTAATTGGTTAGAATCTTATTCAAGAAAATATTTCAAAAATACGAAAAAACTAAAACATTTAAGAAATCAAAACGAGGGCCTAAGCATGACATATTTCCTAGTTTACAATATTCACATATGTTTTTTGTCACATGTTTTGTAGATTACATATATTTTTTATACATACATGCATTTCACGGTATATATGAGTGAGATGTAGGACATACATGTTTCACATGATACATGGATGCATAGATGCAAGAAACTCTTATACCCAAGGGACATGTTAATGTTGGGGCATCTTATTCTATAAGTTACATTCATACATGGTATATCTTTATATGACCTTTCCATTTACCATGTTAAGCTCCATTTCTTACTTACACATGTCTTACCATTACTCATACTCTTTATAGTGTTATATGTTATGGATATATTACTTTACTATGTGTGACATTAACATGTTTTTATGATATAGACTAGATTACTTATTATATGTGTTTTATCAAAATTTGGATTACAAAGTGTTAATCTATTTAAGTCAAACTTTTGAGTAAATCAAAATATGTAAGTTATACAATAAATAGACATGGCTAATTTTCAACATATAATTTTTATAAATGTGCTAAAAGATGAAAGTACTAAGAAAAAAATGAATTAACTTGATTTTAGGTCTATAAGATAATAATAATTACTATGAAATTGATTGTGAGATTCTATGAGGAGGTTGCAAATCAAAAATAGGGATCCACATTATCAAAAGATAAGGTTGCATTATTTGGAATAGGACATAATGTGCTATTATCTATAGGGTGTGCCAACATTCTTTAGGATTTTTTCCCTCTGGGTAAATTCTAATAGGTGTGCCTTCACCTGTAGGTCATGTGTGTATATATAGATGTTTTTTATTCACTACAAGAGTCATTATGTATCTTATTATTTATTTAAAATCTTGGCTCAGTGACAAGAAGAAAAAAATATTGTAAATGGAGGCAATGGGCAAGGGTATGGGTTTGTGTTTGACCTCAACAACCTGACATACCAATACTCTAAAGAGGGATCACACTTTATGTAGTTCTCCCATGTTATGATGGTGTGTGTACAATACTAGAGAAATATTATATGTTGGTGTAATCTTGGTATAATTATGTGCTTGAAATAATAACTTGTGTCTTTGCTATTGTATTTAGACCTATCTAAAGTCTACTTGAGTTATATGTGCTCAGAATTGATAATATTGGGTATTTTCCTCTCCATGTGTAGTTAGAATATATCTAAAATTTATAATAATGGAAGTGTCTTGACTTATAATGAATAAATGGGTAGAAAATGTGCTTATATAGTGGTATTTTGGGGATTTCTTCAAATTAGACTAGTAAAACATATGATATGACTCGTTGGAATGAATGTGAATTTGGGAAATTGGCCATTAATTGGTAGGAGGATGAAATTGATGAATTCAAACAAGATGAGCCTATGAGATTGTCCTAAAGGAATGGTTTCATCTAAGGAATTGAAAAAACTAAAGTGGAAGTATTAATCAATCAATAATGAGTATAAGCTAGTTAGAATGATGAATACGAACATTCAATATCATATTTTCCTAAATATAGAGGGTCATTTGCATATAAGTAGAGGAATAACAATTTGGAACCATGAAATTGAGTATAGGTTAAATGTGCATAAGCAATGGTCACAAGTGCATTATTTTAGAATTAAATATTAATTTTAGTGTCTACATTCCTCCTTTCCCTCCCTTCCTCGTTAATTTTAGTAATGCATCAAAGAAAAAGTACTAGAGTATAAGCAAGAGTGTTATACCTGAGCTTACCTATAAATAATGGTTTTGAATGTAGATCACAAGTTGAATGTTGTTTCATGAAATGAAATATGTATAAATCAATTATTAATTGGGATAAAAATATGAAATTAAAGATGGGAAACTTATAAATCAAATGATAAGGAATGAGTACACCTTCTTGTGTAAGTGAACCATTATGTTTTTTTGGTGTAAAACTGGTGACTAGAGAGGCTATAATCCTTGGAGATTTCTAGGTTAAAACACTTGGATTGGATTTTGCATATCATAATCTTCATTGATAGGAGAATTTGTGCTTAAAAACTCAAGATGCACTTAAATTCATCATCACATTACTCAAGGTAGTATTATAGTTTGTGATCCTTGTATGAATTCTAATAGATCATTTGGGTGCAAAATTAGTGAAAAATGTTGAATCAATTGCTACATATGAAATAATATTCATTCTAGTGTAAAATAAGAGATATACCTGGTGTAAAATTGGTGAAAAATAATATGAACTAAGTTTTATGTATACAACATAGATAATGACATGAAATTTCATTCCTTATGCATAAACTGATGCAAAATTGAGCAAGAAGGTGATCATGTGTTGTGCACATGCCCCTAATATGATATCTAACTATATTAATTATGATAACTGAGTAAATATCTATGTAACATTTTAGAACACATTGTGCATGATGCCCACAATTTAAGTGAAATCTATAATAATCATGTGTATAAATATGAAAATGTTTCTTGGTAACCCCTAAAACCTATTCTATAGACTGAGAATGATTTTGAAAAAATCTAAAAAAATATTATTTATATTTTTAGGATGAAATCATATTGTTTTGGACACTACCAAACTGCGCCATTATCCAAATGGTGTCTTATTGTCTAAATAAATTTTCTAGGAAAAAATTAAGTATGCACTGTGAAAAATTGAGAAAAAATATTTATTTTTTAATCTACGTAGTGGATTGTTTTAGCTTAGTCTCTAAGACAAACCACTATGTATGCCCCCTCTTTTGAGGTGAGTTGTGAAACCTACATAATAACTTAGTTTAGCTTAAAATTTTATGCAAACTATGTCATAGAAATATTGAAATATGGAGCAATAATGATAATATTGGAGATCATGGCATCATATTGATAATCTGAGCAATATGGTAATGTATGACACATGTAAAACTAGGCATATATAGTGTCATGTCTAGATAGATGTTACTAATTTGGTGCACAATAGACAATGATCATATACTGAATTCTTGAAACTGGTATATAACTTCTAAGTGAAAATGCATGATGTCAATCATGGCATCATCAAACTAGAGAGATGCACGATATCCATCATTACATTAAAAAATTAAGTAAAACATAGCACGTAAGAGTCATGGGCATGATACACATAAAAATAGTAAATATAAGGGAACACAAAGCATGCAATAAGGACAAGGGATAGCATACAAGGAACATGTTCAAATGTCACTCAAAGACATAAAAAACACATGATAAGGCCTAGAGTCACAAATAAAGACATGTTCAAATGTCCACAATCCAGAGAAATCAAATACACACAAATCATGAAGCAAATAAGAAAACGCAATAAGTGTGTATGAATATGTAAAATTTATCTACATAAGGAATTTGTAACATCATCATATACAACAACTCATACATATAGTGAGATAACAATGTTAAAGTCAGTGATCAAATAATAAAATATTTGTGTAATATATTATGCTATAGTAGGAATAAAAGGAATAGTTAGAATGAAAAAAAATCATGTAATAGATTCCCCCAATGAACTTGATGTGATGAAAACAAATTTTATAAGGCCTCTAACTATTTTAAATCTGATAAATTAGAGCATGTGTTCGCATAGGACAAGTCCATTTGAATTGGAAAAGAGTGTAGTGTGTGACTGTTTGGAAAAGTGCAATTTTGTTTATGTAATTTTTTTGGGTTTGAGACAATAACACAACTTATAATGACATCTAAAGTGACAACCTCTATGTTCTACAATTCACTCAATTACACTTATGAAACAAATTTGATATAAATTTGGATATAGATAAGTACTATATATATTAAATCACAAATCAACTTATGTAAATGAACTATGCATATCATACATAGGAACTAATTTTTAAATTTTTTGAAATATTATTATTTTTATTCTTAAATATATAAAACTAAAAATGAACATACTAACCAATGACTCTTGAAATATCCTCAAATTCAATAGGTCATGTATCTAACATAGGAAGGATGACCTCTTGTGACTGGAAAGTATCATGCCATTATGAATTATTTGGTCCCAACTCAGAATCTAAAAACTATTGTGGTTTTGGAACATAAGTGTCATTATCATGACGCTAATATGTAGTATGTTGTTATATTATTTAGTATTTTAAACTTTAGGAGTCTTTGGAACCCATCATGCAGTATAAGAACTTTGTGTTGGTGTTCTTTGTGGAACACTCTTAATGCCTTATAATATTAATCTAGGACATGCTAGAGTAAAAAATGGATCTGTAGAATTTGTGACAAATCATCAATTAAGTGGTTTTTCAAGGATAGGTCTCCTTATAAATTTGACCACTTGATTATGATCTTTCTAAATAGGTTGAATCTTTTTAGGTTGCTCAAATGATGTTTGTTGTGCAAGAAAAATAATCATTGATTGGAGGGGGTATTCATATGGAATACCATGAACTATGATAACCTCATTATCAAAAATGTTTTTCAAACATATGTGAACTATGGAAATTATTGCATGAAGCTACTAATTCCAAGGATGTTTAAATAACATATTAAAGACCCATACACTAGGAACTACCATAAAATTGATGGCCACATGTGTTGGACTATCCTGTAATGGTAATGTGATCTCATCAATAGGACTCTGAACATGTCCATTGAATCTCTTACTTACTATTGTTGTATAAATTATATCTTTATATGTGTATCTAAAATGGAAAATAATTGTGATAGTGTGCATATTCATACTTGAACCATTATTAACCATAACACTATGTATAGGTTTATGATTGACGTAAGCTTGAATGAACAAAGAGTGAAAATCAAAATAATCATCTAATATCTCATGTTATATGAATTCAATAAGTGGTCTAGATGGTGATAAAACATGATATGTACTAATAATTCTATTCAGACAATGTTTTGCCTTTTGTATGAGGATGATTAGAAATTGGTGGAGTGTGTGCATTATATGTGTAATACACTTTTGAGTTATCTATTATTTATTGACCTTTATGTTTAGGGAAAGGACCAGTGGATATTTTGATTGTTCTACTCTCACTTGCTTGTTCCTTTGTAATTTTGATAGATGTACCCACATCCATGATGTTCTCTTCTATAAACTTTTGAATCTTATGTCTCAAGCTAAAACATTTGTTGGTAGTATGCCTTGGTGCTCTATGAAAATCAATAATTTTTTTTGCTTGAATCCTTTTGGAAGATGTTTACTCACATTAACCTCTTTAATAAGATGGAGGATATGAGATGACATTCTAATAAATTTTATAACACCTTATAGGGAGATTCTAGCAAGTTGTTAAATTATCTCCTTGGAAGAGAAGATAACACAATACATTGACAAGGTTCTAAAACTAAATTCATTGTTGTCTTTGGATCACTATTATTTTCCCTTAGCTTCACCTTGTATGATGGCTTAATCATATTTTTGTATTATAAGTAGAAATTAGGCTAGTTACATACTTTAGCTTATATATGGCCAACAACTTAACCTCTCTTTCCTTAACTATGTGATGAAAATCAATAAATGATAGAAACTTCTTAAACATAATATATTCATGTAAAGGTGTAAGAAAACTTTGTTTGAATATGTCTTGCAATAATTTATCTACATAGCATTCATCATCTTGGATAACATGGTATTATACTATAATACATAAAATGTGATAGACTCATTGGATTCTTGTTTGAGCTAATCAATTTGAGCATATGATATCTTTTCATTTATGTTAATTGAAAAATGTACAAGGAAAAAATATTCTAAAGGACTAAATGTATCAACTAACTGATATGGTAAATCATAAAACCATCTTAGAGCATACTCTTTTGAAATCATTGAAAACAACTTAGTCAACAACTTATCATTAGATGCATAGTCTAAAAATGCTGCATAAAATGCTCTCAAATGTTATTCAAGGTCACCTTTTCCACCATAACACATAATCTTGGGTGTCATAAAAATAGGTTTTAAAGGATAGGCTAAAATATGTTAAGCCAATGGGGTATGAATTAAATTTTGTGATTCAATTATTTGAGTAGGTTTCACAACACCTTATTCTAAATGTCAGTTCTTAGTCAATAAAGCTACAATATTTTACATAAGAGATTATACATCAGGAATAGAACGTGTGTTAACCAAAGGTGGTGTGAAATTGACTAAGTAGGGATTGGCATAGTCTTTAATATTGGAACAATGACTATGAAATTAATAATGAGACTCTATGAGGTTGTTGTGAATCAGGAACAGGGCTTCACATTATCTTGAGATAAGGCCATGTTGTTTGGACTAAGTTGGCTTGTGTTTTTTTTTACAATGTGATAATGTCCTTTAAGGGGTTTCCCCTATGTGTAAATTATGATAGGTGCACATTCACCTATAGGTCATATGTGTATATGCAAATATATTTCCTTCATTGAGGGAGCTACTATGTACCTTCTTCTTCACTCAAAACCCTAGCTCAATGACAAAAGGGAACAAATGTTATAAATGAGGGTAATGGGAAAGGGGATGGGGTTTTGATTAACCTCAACACCCCATGTACTGAGTGTATCCTACATAGCAATACTCTTAAGAGGGATCAAACTCCATGTAGTTCTCCTATGCTACGTTGGTGTGTATATAATACTAGTGAAATGTTATATGTTGGTGCAATCTTAGTGTAATTATGTGCTTGAAACAATGACTTGTGACCTATTATTATATTCAAACCTAGTTTAGAGCTATTTGGGTTATATATAATTATAATTGAAAATAATAAGTATTTTACTCTTAATGTGCAGTTATAATATATCTAAAATTTGCAATAATGGAAGCCTATTGCCCTCTAGTGAACAAATAGGTAGGAAATGTTATTATATTGTCGTTATTTTTTTATTTACTCAAATCGGGATAGAAAAAGTGCAGGATGGCCTATTAAAATGAATTTTAATTTGATCAATTGGTCATTAATTGGCAAGAGGATGAAACCAATGGATTCAAACACGACCAGCTTACAAAATTGTCCTAAACAAGTAATTTCATTTGAGAAATAGAGACAAGTAAACTAGAAGTATGAACCAGTAAAATAATGAGTTTAGAATGATTGGAATGAGGAATAAGAACATTTATTATTAATGTTGCCTAAAGATAGAGGGTCATTTGCATAGAAGTAGAATAATAGTGGTTTGAAACCATGGAATTGAGCATAGGTTAAATATGCATAAGGAGCAGTCACAAGTGCATTGTTTAAACATTAAATGATCATTTTAGTGAATACAATATGCTTCATTGATGGTTTTTCCTTTCATAATAGGCTCATTATTACTTTTTTTCCTTGGCCTTGTGTGTGAGACATTTATTATCCATTATTTACAACCCTTGGCCTTGTGTGTGTGATATTTTATTATCTATTGTTTGCATCCCTTGACATTATTTGCATTGTCTTATTGTCCATTGTTTGCATCTCTTGGCCTTGTGTACACCATCTTATTATTCATTGTTTTCAACCCTTGACCTTGTTTACAACATTTTATTGTCCCTTATATATGGCCCTTGGATTTATGTGTGACATTGAGTGTTATTGCATGTGATTCTATTATATTTGTCATGACCATGACATTATGCGCTTATGTGTGATTGTCTATTAAGATTGTTGAGTTTTCTAAGTTCTCAGTGTTGTGATCCATATCATGCACTTTTTTCATATTTTGGTGTCATGATTTACCTCATGCACATTTACTACATAGGCTAATTTAGTGTTTATATCAATACTTATTACTATTGTTCACCTAATTATTATATTATCTTTATGTGACACTTGTATGTCTCACAATACATGTTTCATACTATAGACAAATAAATTAACATTTAAGCTAAAACAATGTACTTGTGACCAACCTTTTTACACACTTAGTTCATGTCTTATTCTACAACCTTTTGACAACTTTCCTTCATTTTCCATACAGATGGCATATTCCTAAACGCAAATTAATGATCTCAAAATGTCTTTGTTCCTCATGTGAAACAATTCAATCTTATCCACAGACTGTTCCATACTCCCAAATCAATTGCTTTTACTCTTAGGATAACAATGCACCATTTAGATAGTAGTGCTACCCAAAAATTACTAGTTTCATTGCTCTTATTCACCCACCAAATAATGGCTAGTTACTCAATTATAAATTCATGTAATGGGTCATTTTGAAATTTAAACAAGCCCCATCTGATGGAATTCACAAAAGATCAATATAAAGCCACATGTCAAACCATTTTTCACATATGATGCTTTCATATTGAAAAAAAACAAAATTCTAATTGCATATTGAGATAAAATCCCCTATTTATTTATTTTTTGAATACATACAGCCCTAGTAGCCTTGAGCTAAAGTTTGAATACACTTCCAAGGTCATAAGTCACAATTGAAGCACTTAATCACACTGGGATTATACCAACATTTAACATTTCTCACTAGTCTTTTACACACACCACCATAGCATGAGATAACTACATGGAGTTTGATCTCACTTCAAAGTATTGGTATGTAGGCAATGCTCAACATAGGGGATGTTAAGGTCAAGCACAAATTCAACCGTTAACCCATTTTTATCTAATGATTGCATTTATCCTCTTAGTCCATTGAGCTAGGGTTAAAACTGAAGGAAAATATATATAGTGGTTCTCATGACGGAACAAAGGCTCCCACATAATTAAAATAACACACATGCAAAGGTAAAACTATCATATAAATTTAGAGCTCTGTCATCTATAGGACATTGGTTCCCTAAGGACAATAATGCCCTATGCACCTATCTAGATCCAACACTCTTGTCTAAATATCTTGTTAAACTTTATTTCAAATTCATAGTTAGTCAACATAGCTCCCCAGTCAATTTCAGTCTCAGACACAATCCTACATTCTAATTTTATAACTAAAGTGTATTTCTTTAGTACTCTCCCCTTTTACCATATTTCTAAATTTATTAAGTTTAAAATCAGTTCATGTCATTTATTTCATATTTGTAGCATTTTGATTTTACACAATAGTTTATCGTATATAAACAATTAACTCACTTATTTACAAATTTGATCAAAACATGTACATGTTTTGATGCCATATTCATAATTTATGATGACATATTCTCCACTTGATTACATCTTTTACATAACTTGATAAAGTTAACTATTTTATTTTGAGATGAGTAACTCACATGGTACATCCCTCACCTTAAAAGGGGGGCATATTAGTGGGATTGTCATAGAGAATTAAGCATCTATGAGTAGAAAGTTTTGATTTTTGGCATAATTTACAAAATTTAGAGATTTTAGAATGTTTCATATTATTAGTTTGGTTTAGATATGAGATAAGTATCTATATATTGGGACCTATTTTGGGGGCATATGCCATGTATATTCACCCAATTTATAGGAACATAAGTTAAGGGTTTTTAAATATTCATGGAATTAGATATATTTGGGGTATATGCCATTCATATGCACACTTATTTATAATAACATGAATTACATGTTTTCAATTTTGTAACAGAGCAACATAAAAATGCATAACATTTTATATCATGTTAAAACCTTTTAATTCAAATGATGGGATATGAAGCTTATTCATGCATGCACATTACTATTGTTATCATGTTGGCACTAATTATGGGGCATGAACATTGTTCATGCACATATACTTATTATTTCTATTTCAAACATATTCAATGGTACCTATAAGTAAGCACCATTGAATCTATAAGTCTATTTATAATGATTGATTCATGAATATAAAAGTAATTTAGTTGATTTTTTATGACACTTAATAGCCTAGGAATTACTAAAACTAAGCCCATATATAGTTCCCACCTTAGAATCTTTGGGTATAAGATTAATTATATGGGTTAGTGTGATTGAAGATTTTGTGATGATCAATAACCAATTCACTAATCCCTTTTTAATGAGGGTTACAACATTTATCTTCCCAACCATGGCCTTACCTTAGTTCAAAATTGGGATTTTCCTCAAATTCTTTCAATGCTTCAACAAGGAAACATCATCTTAAACATCATGATATAGGGCAACATGGTTCACCAACTTAAGTGTATTCCTTCCTTGCTCTTTAAGTTTCAAAAACTTCAATTATAATTTAGATTTTAGATTTCATGTAAGGACATTGATTATTTCATCTTCATTATAGGTTGCATCGAGTAAGTTTCACATTTGAAACCCTCTCCTAGAGATAGAGTGTGTTATACACACTTAGGTGCATCAATTTTACTTTTACTCTAGAATTGCACTTCATTTCAATACTAGAATAAAAGGGGGGTAGTGGTATGTACTAAAATATGGTATTAAATACTTGGAATTGTTAGTTTTGACCTACCTTCACCTTAAATGACTTGTGAATATACATATGTCTCTTATTCACCCTTTTATCATGCTTATATGCTTTACATGTATATGATCTTCCCAATTTACTATCATTCACCTGCATTAATTCCTTAGTGTTTACCCTATTTTAAATCATATTTAGATTATCTCTAAATAATCAGATAAATGTTTTTCTTTCTTGATAGAAGTGACAAACTAAGATGATTCTATAATTTTGGACTCATCCAAGTCTGATAGACTCATCCTGTGCCTAGTAACTATTACTTTTCAAATTCAAATCTTTATTATGGTTCAGACTATACATTTTACATGTTAGTGGTGTAAGTAAGTACATAAAGAGTCCCATATAAATATGAATTATTTTTAAGCCTATTACCCATCCAACATTTGTCAAACAATCCTACTATACACATATTCACATTTAAAGGGACAACCCTATTCTTTCCAATAAAAAGATCATTCATAAGGAACAAGTCATAGCCAAGTCTAAAGTACTTCAAAAGCCAAGCCAAAGTTGTAAATTTTCAAGTATCAAAGAAATTAAATAAGTCATGTTCATTAAAGGATCACTATTACTCAAACATACCTAATATGGAGAACTACATGTGGTTTGACTTACCTCTTCAGAGTATTGGATATGTAGGCAACACTTAATTATTCATCAGGGAGTGGTTGGGGTTAGCTCAACCCACCTTCTTTCACCTTTTTTATATCAAAACCTTATGTTGAAAGTAAATTTAGGGTTTCAAAGAGAAGGAGACAGGTTTATGGAATTAAGCACACATATAGCTACTAAGATTACACATAAAGATGACTTCGAAGTAAGGACAATGACTTAAATGAAAATAAATAATTAAAACTTACCCAAATAAAATTATCAAGGTGAAAAACATAGCATCAATTGGTAATGTCTTGAAGTTGGTGATTGTGTCTAAATGCATCCAAATACCCAGTTCCTAATTTGAGTAACTCATAGTCTAATTTTACACCATTTCTGACTTCTACATTCAATCTTAGATCTGCATAGTATAGTAATATGTTAAGTAATGTTGAGTATGATGTCAATTTTGGCACATTATTATTGATACTAAATTTAGTTTATTTTGTGTTTTACTATCTTATAAAGTTTATTTAATTCAATTATGTCCTAGATTAGTTATTTGGTTAGTTTAAGACACTTTTTGGTAACTTCCTAAAAAATAGCTACAAGTGTCAGTGAGAGTGTAGCTCACTTAATATGGATTACTGATCTCAAACATTTATACATTCATCTCCAAGAAGTGAAGCACACTTTTTATTGTTATCTAACTAAAATTAAGCTTATTTTAATTCAATTCCTATTTTATAGGTATTTTGGGGTGCCTAACTTGACTAGGTGGCATGAGTTACTTATTTACTATGCAAGGCTTTTTGCACATTGACCTTATATTGTCAATAAGTCAACCTTGTTTTCTTGAGTCTAATTTTAGTTGTATTTGAGTCTATTTTTATTTTAATTAGTTGATAATTAAAATTATTTATTTATTTTTCACTTTATAGACATAACTTATCGTGCAAGTTATCTTATATGAGGCTTGTTTTAGCTTTATTTATTAATAAAGAATGATCTATAAGAAAGTGTGGCACATTATTCCAATTGAGAAACCTTTTTTCACGTTTAAATTTTGATTTATTGTAGGTATATAGTAATTAATATTGACATATGTTATCAAATTTGAAGTTAGTACAATTTTTTGTGAACAATCTCACTTATAATACACTTAATTTAACAGCTAGTATTCTTGGGACAGAATGGTTGATACATAACTTCAATTTTAGATTAAATCAAAACTGATTAGCACTCCCTTCATACAATCAAAACCTTCATTTAGTATTATAACCACATTCAACAAATGTTTATAATGGTTTCAATCTATTATCAAAAGAATCAATGGCTTCAGTGAATTTGGCTTCCATGAATATTCATGTTTCAAAGGTGACAACTTTGAATATTGGAGATATCAGTTGAAAATAATTCTTGTATAGAAAGGATTTTATGAGAATTTTATCCATGTGTACACACCACCTCAATATTGGTGTACCTCAACTCAAGATCATAAAACAATAAAAACGATGAAGAAAAGGTGGATGAACAAGTTTTTTTCTATCTTTAACGTTTCATAGACCAAGCATCTATCCAAGAATTGTAAGATACAAAAACACCCATGAGGCATGGAATACCTTGGAAACTTCATATCAAAAATCTACTAAGATAATATAATAAAAAAATCTTAACTCTTAAAATGAATTTTAAAATTTGAGAATGTCATATAATGAAGGAGTTGGAGAATATTACATAATGATATAAGACTTAGTGCATAGAATGAGGGTTTATGGAGAAACTATACAAGATAATGTTATGGTAATAATTTTTTAAAGATCCTTAAGTCAAATATGGATACATATTTTGATCACTCTTTAAGAGTTTAAAGACATGAATATGATAAGTTTTGATGAGTTGGTTGGTTATCTCTTATCCCATAAGGATAAGATGAGACTATACACATGAGATCGAGAATAAACACTTGAAACCAAGACAAAGGTATCAAAGACCAAATATAAAAATAAAAATTAGAATCAATGGATTTCAAAAAATTAAAATTAAAAGGGTAAAATGAAGCTAATTTCACATGTAAATCAATAAATACTTTACTTGTCATTTTGCAAAAAATCAAGACATGTGATAAAAGATTGCAGGATATTATCAACCAAGAATCAAGCTAATCAAGAGAGTGAAAAAAAGGCTTTTCAAGCTGAACAAAGTGATGTTTAATAACATTGAAATTATTATTTGACGTAAAATTTAGGAATAGAAGAAGAATAATTGGTGGTTTATTTATTCATGTTGCTCAAATCACATGACAAATCACAAAGATGGTTTTAGTAAGTTAGTCGACTCATTCAAAAGCCAAGTGCAATTGAGAGATTGAAAGTCCATATAAGACGAAGAAAATGGATACATGCAAATCACCACAAGTCAATTTTTAGGTGAAATTAAATATGTTTATTTTTATCTAAATCTAAGTCACAATCTGATTAGTGTTGGTTAATTAGTAGAAAATGGTTTTAAATTGATTTTTGAAGATGACATTTGTTTTATTTTTTATAAGAGTTCTTGAACTAGATTGATTGGAAAATTATATATGGAAAATAATATAATGTTTCCATTAAGGATTAGTATGATTAACATACTTATTTATCCATCATTGATGGTTTTAACATGTTGTGGCATTTCAGATATGGTCATATTAGTTTTGAGAGCTTATATATTCTTGACACAAAATATATGGTAAGAGGTCTTCCCAAGCTAGATTTCAAGAAAGATTATGCATGCAAGTCATATATTGTTTGGAAACATCGTGGTGAGTATTTTTTAATCAAAAATGGAGATAAAGCACACATTTAGATATGGTTCATTCAAATTTATGTGGACCAGTGTCTTGTAGAAGTATTGGTAAGAATTTGTATTTCATTTGCTTCATAAATAATGCTACAAGGTTGATGTGGGTTTATTTGTTGAAAGAAAAGAGTGGAAATTTTTCATATTTTAAGACTTTAAAATCTTTGGCTAAAAAATAATTTATAACTTCCATCAAGTCCCTAAGAATAGATAGAGGAGGTGAATTTTTTTCTAATGAATTTAACAAGTCTTGTACTTCACATGGAATCAAAAGGTAGTTAACAACTCTTTACACACCACAACATAATGGTATTTCTTAGAGAAAAAATAAATCGATCATGGAGTTATCAAGGACATTTTTTTTATAATAAGCACTTGGAAATGTTTTTTTGACATGAAGTAATAAAAATAATAGTATCATTAACATGAGTCTTACAATCATAATAAAAGACAAGACACCTTATGAAGCTCAGTGCGATAGAAAACAAGTTGTTTATCTACCAAAATTTGGTTATTTATATTTTTTACATGTTCTAGATGAGAAGAAAAAAAAATAGATCCAAAGAGTGTTCCTCATATTTTCACAGTTTATAGTGATGCAAGCAAAGCATACAAGTTTTATAATCGTACTAGTAAATCAACAATTGTTTCTAGAGATTGTATTTTTTTTTAAAATGAGGTGTATTTTGACTATGATAGTGTATCTAAAAAAATCATAAGTGAAGGGAGATATCCTTCTGAAGTTTATTTTGAGGTTTTACAAAGTCCTACACATTTTTTTAGTTTAATAATAAATAATACTAACTCTTCACAAGAGACTAGTCATCCATCTTCATCAACTCCAAGTAAGAACAAGCATTCATTGAATCCACATCTAGCCATTAAAATGATAGATTATAAATATGAGATGAAGATAAAAAGTATTTAAAATCAATAATTTTATGGTGATTATGATGAAAATACTATGTTTGCATTATCATATGTGGCTAATGAACCTACAAATTATGCAAAAGCTAATCAAAAGAAAGAATGGGTTGATGCTATGAAATTATATATTGAATCAATTGAAAGTAATGATACATGAAATTTAGTTTAACCTCCATTAATTAAACATTTCATTAGAACCAAATGCATCTACAAGACCAAAGTGAAGATTAATGGTACTGTTGACAAGCTAAAAGTTAGACCAATTACAAAAGGATTTACACAAACATACATGGTTGACTATGAGGAAACCTATGCAACAATGACATACCAAGATACTATAATAATAATTATGGTTATATTTTATCATAATGTATGGAAAATCCATTAAATGGATGTTAAAATTGAATTCCTAAATGGAGTGATTGAATAAAAAAGTATGTGTGGGTAGCCATAAGGTTTTGAGGTAAAGGGTAAAGCATTTTATGTATATAGGTTGTAGAAGGATTTTTATGGGCTGAAGCAAGCTCCATTAGATTGGGTTTTAACTTTAAATTTGATAAATATCTTAATTGGGTAGATAGGGTTAAGAATATAGAAATGATAATGCACAAAGGTGATGATCAGATCTATAGTAAGTTAATTAAATGCTAAAGTCAGATATAACATATGTTGAATTCATTAACTTGAGATAGGATAAAAATAGTAAGTAAAACTATGATAGATATGGAAATGACAAATAAACAATGTAATTATTTGGTTATGATGCTAACATAGTTTTATATCTAGAACAAGCAAGAAGTAGACTAGAAGAGGATTCTAGAATAATCACCAAATTCTAGATTGGGTGCCTCTAGAGTCATGAACACTAGCATCAGCCTAGGATTTTTGTGTTGATGATATTATCTGAACTAGATGCATGTGGCCTCTATGGAATAATTTTTGGGAAAGGATGCAACCACTTAGATTCTTTTGGGTTTATCTTCATCTTTGCTCTAGTGCATTCAAATCTAGGTCATGGACCATCACTCCTCATGAAATTGTAAAATGTTAGTTTTTCATCTTCATAATAACCTTAGAAAAGATGGGTTAGTGTGCACATGGTGTCAAGCTAACCCCAAAGACCCTTTTTTCAATGAGTGTTGCCTATATAGCTAATATTTGAAGTAGTCCTTAAACCGATGTAGTTCTTTCTACATGTTGGTTTATGTGTGAATCATGCAATATGTGGAAAACAAATACAATAGGAGAAAATAGGGAAGCTTTTATTTATCAAGTGCTTGATTTAATGCTTTGATAAGTTGCCTTAGGTATTTTATAGGTAAAGAATGAACAAGGTTTGATCTTATATTTATATCAATCCCTTTGGATAAATAACTCGCATTAAAGCACTTAGGTCAACCATTAGGATATGTTTCATTTGTAAATTAGAATAATTTAGGGTATTGAATACCTATGTCAAGGTGGGACATTAGCATTGATCTATGGGTCTAGAGATAATGCTTGTGTCATAGTAGTTATAAAATATATACAGGCTCAAAACTTGCAGGGGCATAAGATAAACATGTTTTAAGCATTTTGGGTAAGATAGAAGGTTTAGGCCATTAACATAAGACTAGTTAGACCAAGAGATAGGCCAAATGGCACAAAATAGAGTAGATGTGAGACTTACAAAAGTAGGGAAAACCATAACTAAGATAAATAGCCAAGGTATGAGTTTTCCAAGTGTATAATACTAAGGTGATATATAATCCATAAATATCATCTACATTTAACCCCCCTTAATCTAGTAATGAAATTACTAGTTTAAATGAGAAGAAATGTGTACCTAGGTGTATATAACACACTTTGCCTTTACTTGAGTCCAATTTGAGTGCTTTTTTGGTGATTAACCTGCAACCAAGATCATGTTATAATATATAATCAGTGCATATAATCTAAAATTGAAAGTATTAAAAAGATTGAAATTGAAAAGGCAAGGTTTAGGAGTACACATATATATTGATGTAATTGCCTTACCTATTGGAAAGTAATTTAAAATATATATATCATTGTAAATATTTGAAACTAAGATTAGGACAAATATATGAATCTATAAAGTGCATGTATCTAAGGAGATAGAAATAGATTGGAAGGCATATGCTCCTAACCTTAGAAAAAAGGTGAGTTACCACCTGAAAATTGAGATTAGATCAACCATGCAACCCAATCATACTTATAACCTGGTGAGTATGAGTGAGCGAATTCAACTCATACTATTAAATTGGTGAGGCTAAATGATACAATCAAGTCCAACCTAAAAATTTATCAAAATTGAGTGATTCAATCATCTCAACCATACCAAAAGTGAACCAACTATTGTAGTTGATTGGCTCAATATAGTCTATAAAAGTCCATCCTAGTGGGTGATGACAATCCATAGAAGAGTGTTTTAAAATCTGATGCTAATTTGGATTTTGTAATATTAGGTGCATATTGTATAGCATATACACCTTATATATGTCTCATGCTAAAAATATGTATAACAATGGTACCAATGTATAAAATTCTACCATAATTATGAATTTAAATTTATATAACTATGTGCTTTGGCCAATTCATAAACTATGTAAGTGTGGATAACATGCTTCCAAAACATACCCCCACTATATATGGAGAAATCTAAAAATTGAAATAAATGTGGAGAACATGCTTCCAAAGCATGCCACCATTGAATTTGAAAGTTGTGTCAAATGTGAATAAGTTTGGATAAAATTCTTTCAAAGCATGCCCCATATAATTTAAAAATTATGCCAAATGTGAGTAAGTGTGGACAACATGCTTCCAAAGTATGCCCCCAATGAATCTAAAAATTGTGTCAAATGTGAAGAAGTGTGGATAACATGCTTCCAAAGCATGCACCCAATAAATATTAAAATTGTGGCAATGTGAATAAGTGTGAAGAATATGTTTCCAAAGTATTCCCCTAATAAATATTAAAATTTTACCAATGTGAATAAGTGTGGAGAACATGCTTCTAAAGTATTCTCCCCACTAAATCTATAATTTGTGCCAAATGTGAAGAAATGTGGAGAACATACTTCTAAATCATGTCCCAAGTTAATCTAAAAATTGTGCCAAATGTGAATTAGTGTGGAGGAAATACTTCAAAAGCTCCCCCACTAAATTTGAAATTTGTATTGAATTTGGAGCATGGAGAACATGTTTCCAAAGCATTCCCCCACTGAATCTGAAAACTAAGCCAAATTTGAATAAGTGTGGAGAACATGCTTCTAAATCATGCCCCCTAATAAATCTGGAAACTATGTCAAATGTGAAGAAGTGTAGCTAACATGCTTCCAAAGTATGCCCCATTGAATCTAAAAATTGTGCCAAATGTGAATTAGTGTGGAGAACATGCTTACAAAGCATGCCCCCTATTAAATTTATAAATTATGCCAAATGTGAAAAATATGCCTTTATGAAATGCCCCATTGATATTCACCCCCTCCCCCACCCTTGTTGAGGTTCACAAAGAATAGAAACTAGTAGTTACCTCACCTAAAAAAGATAAGACAACTGAATAATTTATGAATTGAACCATGTAGCATATAGAAGAACATGTCTAGGTAAATGTAACATTGAAATGCATAGAATAATGTGATCATATGAAGGCTTAAGATACATGATAAAAAACATGTCAATGTCTATATATTAATAGTACAAGATCAAAAATCAAACTATATATGATATTTTATGAATATATTGTTGGGGATCAACCAACAATAGATTACACTTATGAAAGCAATAAACGCGGAATTAAATCAGATAGATAAGTAACTAGAATCAGATAATAGCAAAGAACAAGAGATACAAGAAACCACCCTAAAAACTTATATTAGCAAACTCTTTACAAAAGGAATACAATTGAAGAAACTTATTTCTTCCACACCTCTCCTAGATGTATAGATCTCTCACTAGATCTCTATCCCTCAAGAGCTCTCTCTCTCAAGAACAATCAACTCCAACAAACCTAGATTGATTCAATTCTGTACAGTTCTTCAACATACCAATTCTACTACTATTAAAATTCACACTAAGCTAAGAAGATCTAATTCTATATATAGAATTAGTAGACTTGAGCATGCACTTACAACAAATAGTTAAGCCTCTTGAACAAGGGCTCTAAAAATAATATTACTAATAATAGAGACGCGAGCTTAAGACTACAACTTAAACTCATCATGTAAACACTCGCTTCTGTCCTCAAAAATAGCATTCTGGACACACAGGTAATCGACGCCGATTCCTGCTGCTTGCCTGTGACTGCCGTCGGTCGACCCACTACCGACGTCGGCGTCTCTGCAACTGCACCTGACCGACGTCAGTCGCTCCTGACTGATGCTGGTGACTATGTAGACCTAAACCTATTAAAGTGTGCTCCTTGGTGAAGCTTTTAGCTCCACATCCTAACAATCTCCCACTTGGAGATAAACAGCTGCACCAGTACTTGTACAGCAATATCTTCTAGCTCCTCCATCTTCAACTCAATCATGAAGACCAACAGAAGTTGAATGAAGATTCAACTTCTCCTTTGTAACCAACTTGGTTAACATATCAGTAGGATTCCTATCTATATGGATCTTCTCCAGCTTCAACTCACCATCTTCCAATACCTATCGTATGAAGTGGTACCTTAGTTGTATGTGCTTGGTTCTTGAATGAAAGGCTAAATTCTTGGCCAAATGGATTGCACTCTGACTGTCACTATATAATCTACAACTCCCATGCTCCCTTCCAATATCTTCCATGAACCGTGTCATCCATATCATCTCTTTGCTAGCTTCTGTGGCTGCAATATACTTTGCTTCTATAGTTGACAAAGCAACAACCTTCTGCAACTTAGATATCCAGCTAACCGCCATTCCACTTACAGTGAAAACATAACCTATAGTGCTCCTCCTGCCATCTAAATCACCTGCCATATTTGAATCTACATAACCATGTAGAGAAGTATCTGAACCTCCATAGCACAAGTGCCTACTACTGGTTCCTCTCATATATCTAAGGATCCACTAAACTGCTTTCCAATGTTCCTTACCTAGATTGGCCATATACTTACTTACCACTCCCATTGCTTGGGCAATATCCGGTTTAGTACACACCATTGCATACATCAAACTCCCTACTGCGGAAGAATATGTAACTTTACTCACGTACTCTACCTCATCATATGAATTAGGACATTATTCTTTACTCAACTTAAAATTTCCAGCCAAAGGTGTGCTTACCAGTTTAGCATCCTGCATATTGAACCATTTCAACACCTTGTCCACATAATCCTCTTGAGACAATATCAACCTGTGATTTTTCTTGTCTCTCTTAATGCTCATGCCAAGGATTTTCTTTGCTACTCCCAAATCCTTCATAGCAAATGTTTGAGCTAATTTCACCTTAAGCTCAGAGATATCCTGCATGTGTGATCCCACAACCAGTATATCATCTACATACAACAATAGAATAATATATCTACTGTTATCAAATCTCTTGAAATACATGCAATGGTCAGATTGACACCTACTGTAGACATGCTCAGTCATAAACCTGTCAAATTTTAAATGCCATTGCCTAGGAGCTTGCTTGAGGCCATACAAGCTTTTCTTCAATCTGCACACAAACTTCTCCTTACCCTTGACCTCAAATCCTTCTGGTTGTTCCATATATATTTCCTCATCCAGATCTCCATGAAGAAACATTGTCTTAACATCTAGCTGCTCAAGATGCAAATCCTCAAAAGCAACCAAAGACAATACAATCCGTATAGAAGTCATTTTAACAACAGGATAAAAAATCTCACCAAAGTCAATACCTGGCTTTTGTGTAAATCCTTTCACTACCAATCTGGCCTTATATCTCATCTGTCCATTCTCACCTTCTTTCAACCTGTAGGTCCATCTGTTCTTCAGTGTTCTCTTACCAGCTGGCAATTCAACCAAATCCCATGTTTGGTTCTCTCTTAAGGACTCCATCTCCTCAACCATGCCACACTCCCACTGACTCTTGGACTCCACCTGTATTGCTTCTTCAAAACTCTCTGGTTCTCCACCATCAGTTAGCAATAAATAAAATAATGAAGGAGAATATCTAATTAGAGGCTTACTCACCCTTTCTGACCTCCTGATGGGTGTCTGAGACTCATTCACAACATGTTGTCCACCCAAATTCTCTGACAGTGACCAACCTCGATCACTTCCAGACATGTTACTGGCCGACGCCGGTTCTGCCTGACCGACGTCAGTTCTTGTCCTGCCGACATCGGTCTCTGTATGATCGACCTCAGTTTTTCTTCTGCTGACGCCAGTTCCTAACCTGCTGACGTTGGTCTCTATGTTTTCCTGCAAGTGATTATTTCTTTTTCCCGCGAGCTCATATTGGACCTTCACCTCGTCTGATTCACCATTGCTCTGCTCAGATTGATTCAACTTCCTTAGCTGATCACAATACATCACTCTTTTGTTGAAAACAACATCACGGCTCCTAATTACCTTGTTAGTTTCTAGATTCCACAATCTGTAACCAAAATTATCTGAGCTATAGCCAATAAACGTGCACCTCATAGACTTAACATCAAGCTTCTTTCTATTTTCTTTATCTATGTGCACAAAGGCTTCACAACCAAAAACTTTGAGATATGAGAGATCTACCTTTTTACTTGTCCATGCCTCTTCTGGAATACCACCATTCAGAGCTGTAGAGGGTCCTCTGTTAATCAGGTGTACTTCAGTGTCAACAGCGTGTGCCCAAAACTGTAAGGGCAAACCGGCATGCAATCTCATACATCTTGCATGCTCCATTATTGTCCTGTTCATCCTTTCAGTAATTCCATTCTGTTGAGGTGTCCTTGGAACCATCCTTTACCTGCAGATTCCATGCATATGACAATAATCTCTAAACTTATAACTACAGAACTCACCGCCATTGTCAGATCTCAGGCACTTCAATCTTTTACCTGTTTCATTCTCAACCATAGCTTTCCAAATCTTAAGTCTCAAATACATCATATTTTCTCCTAATACAATAGATCCATACCTTCCTTGTAGCATCATCTATGAAAGATACATAGTATTGTGATCCTCCAATGGAAGCAACCTGAGCCGGTCCCCACACGTCTATGTGAACAAGCTGCAACTTATGCCTCTTCTTAGTAGACCCAGTCTTGAGAAAACTAACCCTTTTTCATTTTCCAAATACACAGTGCTCACAAAACTCTAGATCTATGCCTTTTAAATCTGAAAGCATACCTTTGGACTTAAGAATTGACATCCCCTTTTCACTCATGTGGCCAAGCCTTGAGTGCCACAATTTAGCATCCACATCTGAAGTAGATAATACAGAAGGAGATTTGTTAGTAACACAATTACACAAATAGAGAGTACCTTCTCTCTTACCTCTGGCCATAACAAGTGTACCCTTGGTCACCTTCCAAGATTCTGCTGTGAGAGTTACTGTACAACCCTCATCCCCTAACTTTCCTGCAGAAATCAAATTTCTCTTCAAGTTAGGAACATGCATCACATCTCTCAACACCCATGTGTTGCTATTTTGCATCTTTAGCTGCACTTTACCTTTGCCAATTATTTTACAGGGCTCATCATCCCCTAGATACACTATTCCAAAATCTCCATGGATATAGTCACTAAAATATTCTCTGTTAGGGGTAGCATGAAAAGATGCACCAAAATCTAACACCCAAGATTCTATATTATTATGCAGAGAGAATATTAAAGCATTTTGTGCAATACCTGCAACCTTTGCTTCTTCCTTTCCTTCATGCTGATTGTCCTCCTTAGGCTTTGACCAACAATCTCTGCTTATGTGCCCCATCTTTCCACAATTCCAGCATTGTGGCTTCCTGCCATTCCTGGATTTGGATCTTCCTCTCACCTTAGACTTTGATCTTGATCTCCTCTTGCTCTTATCTTTCTGCCTCCCCCTGCTCTCAAAACTTAAAGCATTCCCAGATGTCTCTTCTGTGTTTTTCCTACATATTTCCTCATTCAAGATAACACTAACAACATCCTCTACTTTCAAAATATTTGATGCAGATGCAGTATTACTAACTACCATTACTAAGCCATGCCAGCTTTCAGGCAAAGAACATAATATTAAAAGAGCTTTTATTTCATCATCAAACACTATATTGACTGAACTTAATTGATTCAGAATTCCATTGAAATCATTCAGATGAGTAGAAATAGATCCACCTTCATTCATATGCAAATTAAATAACTGCTTCATAAGATATACCTTATTGGAAGCAGAGGATTTTTCATACAAGTTTGCTAAAGTTGTCATCAACTCTACCGTAGACTTTGCCTGTGATAAATCAGATATCACAGTGGATGCTAGACTCAGTCTTATAGACCCTAGAGCCTTTCTGTCAAGAACTTCTCATTCTTCATCCTCCATGTCTTTGGGCTTCTTTGCAACCCCTCCTAACGATAAGTAGAGATCTTTCTGATACAGATAATCCTCTATCTGCATTATCTAATGTTGATAATTTTTGCCATTGAACTTTTCCATTCTCAGTTTACTTTCATCTGCCATTGCTTCTCACACTCAAACAAAAATCCCTGCAGAAACCTCTGTGAGAACCTATAATCAATACACACTACACATATCTGAACCACCTATTAGTGAACCTAAGCTTTAATACCAATTATTGGATATCAAACTCTAAACCTACAACCAAGGCTCTGATACCACTTGTTGGGGATCAACCAACAATAGATTACACTTATGAAAGCAATAAACGTGGAATTAAATTAGATAGATAAGTAACTAGAATCAGATAATAGCAAAGAACAAGAGATACAAGAAACCACCCTGAAAACTTGTATTAGCAAACTCTTTACAAAAGGAATACAATTGAAGAAACTTATTTCTTCCACACCTCTCCTAGATGTATAGATCTCTCACTAGATCTCTATCCCTCAAGAGCTCTCTCTCTCAAGAACAATCAACTCCAACAAACCTAGATTGATTCAATTCTGTACAGTTCTTCAACATACCAATTCTACTACTATTACAATTCACACTAAGCTAAGAAGATCTAATTCTATATATAGAATTAGGAGACTTGAGCATGCACTTACAACAAAGATTTAAGCCTCTTGAACAAGGGCTCTAAAAATAATATTACTAATAATAAAGACGCGAGCTTAAGACTACAACTTAAACTCATCATGCAAACACTCGCTTCTGTCCTCAGAAATAGCATTCTGGATGCACAGGTAACCGACGCCGGTTCCTGCTGCTTGCCTGTGACCGCCGTCGGCCGACCCACTGCTGACGCTAGCGTCTCTGCAACTGCACCTAACCGACGTCGGTCACTCCTGACCGACGTCAGTGACTGTGTAGACCCGAACCTGTTAAAGTATGCTCCTTGGTGAAGCTTTTAGCTCCACATCCTAACATATATAACACCTCAGTCTTGTAAACTTGGCAAACACAAACCTTGGTTATTCCTCTTAATTTTGCACCTTTTTCTACTTTCAGCAAGTCTTGTATCTACTCTATCTTTGTTCCCTTTAGAATATATCTCTTGGTTTGACCAATCTTATGTTGATGGCCCAAGTCTTATATATTTCCTAGAATGCTTAAAATGTACTTATCTTCCATCTCTGAAGTTATGGACATGTACCTACTTTTTTACTCCCTAAACACTCACGTATGGGATGAACAATAATGTTGATGTTATTGTCCTATCCTAACCTAAGTGTCAAGTGCCCTAAAGTCATCCAATTTTCAAATGAAATGTATTCCAATGTTTAGTATAAGTAATTTAATGCAAGTTATTACTCTAAAGGGATTGATATAAATACAAGATCAACCATCATTCATTCTTCACCTACGAATACCTAGCTACACCTAGCAAAAGACCTATTATCAATCAAGAGTGTGCCCTTGTGAGCAAGTGTGAAATTCCTCACTCTTATTGGAACATGTAATATCTCAAAAGTGTGGGTGACTTTATAAGGGAGATAATCTATATAGAGGTTTGGTTCCCTTGGTTCTCTCACTAAAACTAACTTTCAAGCTACTACTTATTGATTCTGACATGGAAAAGCGTGCAAAGGACAATGCTTGAAATGAAATTGAATGAAAATTGGAAATTAAATGTGATGCACCAATTATTTTGTGAAATATTATTCTTAAAATGAAACTTATGTGAAAGAGAGAAGCATGCACACATTCACTATACCCAAGTAAGATTTCTACAACAATGTTTCAAAATAAGGACATGACAAATTTAGCTTATGTAAGGAAGGACTAAACTCACATCCAATACATGAACTTAAGCTTGTTTTAGACACTTATAATTACCTGTATAACATCAAAAATCTCTCATTAAGGTACAAAACTAGACTATAACAAAGGAAAACAAGTATTTCACTTTACTATATCAATGGTAAGCACATACACGTCACTAGAAAAGCCCTAAAAATGGAGGAATTTAGCTTCTTATTTATCTAAAAAGGTTAATAAAAAAATTTGAAGCCTTTTGTCAAAATAAAAAATTCAAATATTCCTCTTACATTCTATAAAAAATGAAACATATATCAAAGAAATGCTTGGAGACAAAGTAGCCCCAAAGTAGGGGATTTCAAACTTGGTCAAAAAGCGCCTCCAAAAGTGCTACGTAGCATTTTCACCTTCTCAAATTTTTTTCCTTCAGAGGGTGGCATGGAAAATAATTTTTCCAATGTTTATGGGGCTTATGGGACTTATCATGATGTTTGGTCAAGCTTAGACACTTAGAGAGTGCCTAGATTCTTGCACCAACCCCTATATTTTAGCCTTCTTATCTCCTTTGATGAATGAGTCTTATTCGATGGATGTAGGCCTTTAAGTCCCTTAAATTACTTATTTTAAACCTTTATTTATCTCATGAATTAATATTTAACACTTTTCATAAGGTTGTTATGAGACTTCTTCAACACATTGACTTTGTCCTCAAATGAGGCATTGGAAGAAGAAAGAGTCCTATTTGAGTTTGTTGGAGACCTTTTCCAATGTTTTATTTCATTAAAACATTCTAATGACTTATCATTATGTCCAATTTGGCATACCAAATTATTCTTTTGATTTCTAAGGCCTTGTGATAGGCTACATGCACCTATTTAACCTCTTAGCTCCAAAAAACTCTCATTTGCACCAAAGCTTAGAGGGAAAAGGAGAATTTTTATTCAAGTTTTCTTCAATACTAAATATATCCATCATGGTTTCATTATTTAGGACACAAAAAACCTAGTTAATGATGATTCAAATCATAAACTACTCCAAAAAACTTGAATTGACACCTAAACTATGCATTTTCCATGTATTCCTTATAGCCTTATTTCAAGCAAAGCTCCTTGTCTGGGAGAATCTAGAGGTGATGATGAGAAACCAAGACTTTTTATAGGTATCATCCATACTCCCACATATCTATACCGAATTTTTTGGCCAAAATCCAAGTTTAGACATGTTTTCTATCCCTTTTCCTTGCCAAATTAGGCCTAATTAGCCCTTTAGCCCTAGAAAGTGAAATTTTGTTGTTGGGAGCTCACATATGTGTGAAACCTCCAAAAAGTGTTTTATTAATTTTTATCATTCCCCCACCATGATCCATGTCATTTTTTGTGGTATGGAACAACCTATAACTATTGGAACCATGAAATGGCCTTTGGAAGGCTTGCCCTTTTGAGGCATTTTCTGACTGGCCTAAAATAATGAATGGTTTGGGTACCTCTGACTATTTTATTATGAATTTTTGAGCTTTGACATATAAAACAAGTCTTAATATTTCCTACAAAGTGATTTTCATACTTATACATGATCAAGAACCCTCATTTTAGCTCAAAAACCTAAAAAAGTACCATTTTTTACAAATCTATACAAGTGAAGGTACAACAAAAAATCATGTAAAGTACCCTCTAAGAGTATAATATAACCTTTTGTAGGTTTCATGAATCAAACATTCCATTTGGTGTGGTTTCTAACTCCATCTCTACAAACTAGTCCAAACTAGGGTTTTGGGAGGGTTTTTGATAGTTTTCACCCTTAGCCTTTGTTCATAAAGTTGTGATATTAAATTTGAAAACCAATCTAAAAACTAGTATCTCAAGATGATATACAACTTATCTAATCTCCTTGATCTTCCATTCAAAGTATCCAATCAGATATGAGCAATCTAAATTGCCTACTCGAGCTTGGTTCTTCAATTTGCATAGACCTGATGTGGTTTTAAGCCCAAAAATGGATTTATTGTGTTTTATCTATAAATTATAATCTTTAACACACCTTATAACTCCCAAAAAACATGTTTAAACTCATTATAATTCTCACCTAATATTGGAGATGAAGTTGACCCCGTAGTTGGGCTTTAGGCCTAGTTGAGACCATGTAGGTTTGCTTATACGTGTGAGTTTTAAACCACCCTATTATGTTTAAAACCTTTGTGTATATTTATTAATTTCTTTCCCTACCCATCATATCTTTCCAAACTTCCTTTCAAGGTTCAACCAACCCTTAGCTCACCCTCTTATCTCCATTCTTCAAAACTAAAGGGTTTGCATCCTAGGGAAGTACCCTCTATCTGAGATAAAATAGAGGGTGATTACCCTATTTTATTAGATAATTTAGATGTTTTTTGAGTTTCCATAGGTCACATATATTCTCTATACAAAATTTCAACTTTTCATCACATCATTAGACCCCTTAACTCCTCCTTGACCAAAGATAGACCCTTGGGAAAGTGCATTGTGTGCAAGGTTTTACCATCTAACTGTATGTTGCATTATTTTAAAATATCTTGACCCTATTTTCATGTTATGTGTGTCTCTTTAATTTTCAAAAATAACTATGAATGTGGTTTCAATGCTCACAAACCGTTATCCAACTTTCATTACTCCTCACCTTGACTAGTCAAATCTGCAGGTCACCTGATTGTGTTTTGCTTCAAAGCACCATGCCTATAGTGGATATTTTGTCTTATACATTGCATAAAATTCAAAATAATAACCTTTATTCCTCAAATTTTCTCAAATATTCATTTTTTTAACCTTTCACCATGCATTTGTTTGACCAAATAGTCAGACCACTAATATCCCAACTCACTGTCAAACCACAGTCATTTGTTTCACCATTATTGAAGTAATAGGGGTGTCTTAGGTGTATCTTATAAATAAAATAGGTGTAAATTAACTCATTTGAGGATATATAATTCCTTATAAACCCTAAATTCTCATTTTAAAATAATTATAGTCCTTAGAGTGCATTGGTTATCTCCCATTCCACAAAGCAACTTCCCCAAAGTGATAAGGTGGTTGTAGTTGTCATTGATGGGGAGTTGTAAGTGCTTTCAAACTCTATTTTCATAGTTATTTATCCTCCAATACCATTTAAATTAAACTTCATTCAAATACATTTCTCCTATAAACCCTTCATAACATGAAGTTTCAAACCCTTGCATGGAGATGATCTTAGACACTGAGTTTCCTTGATTGTAGGTCACATTTTGAGGTGACTGTAAGTGGAGATGTAGGTGTGTGTTTGCATGGAATTAGATGTAATATATGATATTAAACCTCTTACTTGGTATTATTATATAAATTCAATCCATTTTTTTTAAAAAACTACTATTCTTGCCATCGAGTTGAAACAAACTTTCTCCTTCTCAAGCACTTGACTATACTATCACGTGATGTATGTCTCATTTAGAAAGTTGTAGGTTTGATTTCCATTATGTTCATAGTGATTTTGATTTTTCATTAAGTTAAATTTGATAAAAAAAACTTATGTACCTTAAACCTATAGTACCATTTCCCTCAAATATATAATTCATTCTCTCATTATGAAGGAAAAACTCCCATACTGCAAGTGTGACTGTGTTTTTCATCTTTATTAGCCCTTGTACTAACTGAGATAGGTATGAAAATGTTTGGAAGGTATGAAAAAAGTTATCATGGGTATGAAGATAGTACCAACCTATCAAATGATTTAAAATTAGTGACCATGACCACTTGTAGGGTATTAGACCTTTAAAATTTCTTTCACAGCTATTGTCACCTTATTGGATGTAGTTGGGTGTTTTATAGGCAATGTATGAACTATAGGTATTGATGGAGGCTCATAATCTATATTCCAAACCTTCATAATGACCTTTGAGTCATTGAAACCTTTTCACTTTAATGGGACCACTCATCAAAAATATAATTCCCTTATTTTCTTGAATGAGGACTAGAAGGTCATTTAGAATTCAATACATTGTAGAGAATATTGCCTTTCTATAGTGGAAAATTACATGACTTGAAAGCCTCCTAACACCATACTATTAGAATCAAATATCACTTCCCTTTGATTATGTAATTTCTCCTTCATGAGTTCAACATGATAAGATCATTCATATGAATCCAAACTACATGTCACACCATTATACGATAACCTCTAAAGTGACCCAGGGCCTATATTTGGAGTTTTTAAGGTCATCAATCCCCTAATCTTCCTTCATGTGTAAACATGAATCCTAAGGTCTATTTTCAATAGTCAAATCTTTATAATGACTTATTAGGATATCTTCAATGCTTTAAGACACTAAAGAATGTTTCTAACATGATCAAACACCTTCATGATTACCTTTAGGCCTATGTTGTATGGATTATTGCAGTCAAATGTTGACTGCATGTAATGTGTGAGCTTCCTTGCTTAGGTTTTCTCCATTCTCAAGCCCTACTTCTAAATTTTCTATGCTTATTAGAAAATTGTGTTTCCCAACTCGTCTCTCTTCACATGCACCTTGGCTTCCTTCAACACTATGATATCACATACCTTACCTTTCTACTATCCATCCCAAGACTGTTGTAGGTTTATTGTTTGACTATTTTATTAGGTGTAAGTTCAAAAGGGTTTAAGCTTTATCATTGCACTCTTTAAGGGTTTAAAGGTATAATGAAGGCTTACTAATATGGTTTAGGCCTAGAAAGTAGGATATATGGATGAAGAAGTAGGGAAGTGGAGTGGTAGGGATGTTGAGGACACTACAACAAGGGTGAAAAGTCGGTATGAGGACAGTGAGGTGGTGTGAGGGAATGGTGAAGAGGCAATGTTCATAATGAATTATCTTATCATTCATTTTTGAAATTATTATGACCTTAAAATTATAATAAACTTAAAACTTGGTAAATGCTTTGTTTCAGCACGTTTGACATCTTTGAAGGCACCTATAGATGCATATTAATGCTACAAGCCTAATAGTGAAGTTAAGACATGACCATTGCATGATGTATATAGGCTTCCTTGAGAGGTATATGAGTAAAACATTATAAAAAAACCTTGTTCCCACATAAATACTAAATATAAACTCTTAAAATGTAATCAAACCCCTACAATCAATGTTCCACATTTATGAGACAACTTCAATCAAGTTATGAACATGCTTATCAAGCCATAGAGACTCAACCTCTCTCTCTCATAGTGTAATTAGACCATCATGTTAATTTTATTGATATAAATAGAATATATTAATCACTTTGAATTCATGGACATTGAAAACAATCTCAATAACTACATGTGTACCTTGTTGAAGAAATTTACTCAGCTTAAGCCCTCATAAAAAGATAGACTCTAAATGGAAACTTGTGAATGCTTACTTGAATTAACTAGGTGTATCATGAATTATATCATATATTTATAGCCTTTATATATTAAAAAATATTATTAAAAACTCTTATTTTGCTTCAAAATTTATCCAAGAGACCACTTAGAAAAATAGTGAAAGGAATGAGGTTCTATGATATAAATACCTTCTTGGAAGGAGTTATAAAATTATAAAAGGATTAAAATGAGCCTTATGACCCTAAAAACATTCTTAAAAACAATTTATCTTCATTATTTTTTGAACTTTATAAACATGCCCAAGAATAGACCCTTCTTGAAAGCATAGGCTATAGTGACCTACCGTCACTCTTAGTGATTGTTCATAAATATGAGGGAAAAAATACACAAAACAATACTACTAATTTAAATCTTACTCAAACCCCTAAAAATTTCCAAATTTTAAGATCCTAACTATGTATCCTCTTCTCGTACCAAGCATTTGAAAATTGCCCTTCTAGGTATGCAAGAAAGATCAATATTGGAACAAAGTTGGTATTTGCAAATTTTTCACCCAAAATTTCCTCCAAGAAATTTATATGACCCTATACGGACCCAATGAATCCTATATTATTCTTTTATCACAAAAATCCTCTAAAAACCAAAATGATTGCCTAAAAAAGGCCTATTTTTGCACTAAAAAGGCTATTTTCACAAAGGATATCTCATTAAAATGAAATAAAATGTTTTATTGAGTCTTTCACATATATAATTATGTGAATAAATATGTAATAAATCTTAAACCTGATCATATATTATCAAAACCTTCTCTGAATGACACAAAATGATCAAATTTTGCATAAAAATGAGTCATGAAGTTAGTCCAAAATGTGTTCAACCTGATTATTCATATTTTAAGCATGTATTTATCTCAACACATTATATGACACTCATAAATACACTCTTTACTCTTCTCACCACTTAAAATGGCTCAAAAAGGCCAAAAAATGACTAGACAAACACAAGACAAATAAAGGACAAGATGTTAAATCACCTAAACAACCTTGAGACCTATTAATCATGGCTTATTTAATGAATTTTTAAGACCAAATACTGACTCACAAGACAAAAGGGCATGATATGCAAAGTTTTGAATGGTAGGGGTGACAATTTGACCTATGAGGTCAAAATTGTCAACATTTTAGTGACTCAACTAGGAAGCATGCCTACTATGCTTGAGAACCAAGCTATATACATGAATTTTGGAATTATAAAATAATGAAGAATCTGATCCATGACTGAAAGTACAACTTTGACTTGAAATAAGACAACTCTTTCCCCCAAAACAAGAAAAGAAACACACAAAATGGGAAAACTAAGTAAATAAAGCAAATGTGTAAACATGGCACTTATTTGGGACAAAACACAAACAAACTAATTTTATAGGATATGACTTAGAGGAAAATAAACAAACTATCTATGTACAAGGAACTTAGCTCTTTAATATCAATGTTTTAGATGTATCCCATTAACTAGGATTGGAAGCTCCTCACCATCCATCTTTGCAAGTTGGAAGGCATTATGGGATTCATAGTTGCAGATTGTGTATGGGCCACTCCAAAGGGAGTCAAAATTTATGTGCCTTCTTAGTTTATCTCTATCTACATCCCATTTGAGGACCAAATATCTTTCTTTGAAACTTCATGAAGAAGCTCCTTTGTCAAAGGTTCTCTTCACTTGTGCTTGATGAATTTCCATGGCTAGCATGGACTAATTTCTTACCTCTTCCAACTCCATAAACTTAGCATACCTGATCTCCATTAGTTCATTCTCCAACAACTCAAGTTGATGGATTATTTCTAAATTAGAAAACTCAAGATAAATGGGTAACTTTGCTTCCTTACCATATACCAACTTGTATGGAGATTTGGTTATTGATCTTTTTTAGGTGATCTTATCATCCCATAGAGCTAACTTCAACTTGAGATGCCATGACCTTTGATTATCTTCAATAGTCCTTATTATTATCTTTAATATGTTGTTATTTATGGATTCAACAAGGCCATTACCTTATGGATAGTAGTTTGATGAACTACTGAGATAAATTCCATATTGAACAGCCCATTGGCTGATCTTATCCCCCAAAAAAGCCATTGCATTATCAGAAATGATGGTTGAAGGAACTCCAAATTTAGTAAGCTAACCTTCATAGAAATCTAGAACATTTATTTCATTTGCTTCTTTCAATAATATTGCTTCTATCTAATGTGTGAAATAATATATAGCAGTTAGTATCCATTTAGGTCCTAAGCTTGAAGGAGGATTTATAAGCTAATAAATTCCAATCCCCATTAGACAAAGGGTTGATCCACTGCAATTGGTTGGAGAGGTAAGGTTGCAAGTTTCACTTTTCCTACAAACACAACACAAAGTTTGCAATTCCTAATCCATGCATGACAATCACCAAATATACTTAGCCAATAATACCCACCTCTCATGATCTTAAGGGTTGTAGTCCCTGCTAATAAATGACCTCCACCATGTCTATCATGGAACTCTTCAAGTAATCTCTGTGTCTATCTTAGTTTTATACATCTTAGCAAAATGCCATTAATATCTTTTTTGAACAAAACACCATCAATAAGAAAAAATGGAATTTGATTGCAATCTAAAATATCTTCTTTTTGAAGCACTTAGATGAGAGGGATAAATACCATCTTGGAGATATCTTCCCAAGTCATGAAACCAGCTAGAAGGTGAGGTATGATCAACTACAACCTCTTCATCATTTGTCACAAAAACCACCTCATTAGCCTCTTGCAAGTCTTGGGCTAGATGCTCACAAATTTATTTGCCTCTAATCAGCTTTGTGACCTTGATTTCTGCATCATACTCTATTACCTTGCTTATCTAACTATCTCTCTTGTCATTTATGTCTTTGTTCAAGATAAACTTCTTGATGCTTAAATGGGAAACCATTAGGTGTATCTTATTGTTAGACAACAATTATCTAAACTTCTTGAGAGACCTTATAAATGAAAGTACATGTTTTTCAACAAAAGAGTACCTTATTTCATATTCTCCCAAGCCTTGATTGAAGAAGGCTATTGGTTACTCTAAAGCCTCATGATTTGTTGTATAGGAATGCCTGAAATGGTGTCCATGTTAGCATAAGTGTATAAAATTAAATCCTTTGTGAAATCTATATTTATGAGTGTAAGAACACGAGCTATAGCTTTCTTAATATATTCAAAACTTTTCACTCCTTCCTTGGACCAGTTGAAACTCTGATTATTCTTTAGCATGGTTGTAAGTCGCTTACCTAAAGTGGCAAAATATGAAATGTATCTTCTTATAAAATTGATTTTCCCTAAGAAGCTTTGCAAATCCTTTTTATGCTTAAGCAAGTAAAGTGCAAGAATTGAATCTATTCTTTCAAAATCTATGCTTAAACCATAGTTTGAAACCCAAGGATCTTACCTTCATGAACTGAGAAGACACATTTTTGGGATTAATAAATACCTCAAATTGCCTACACCTTTCAAATACTTGCTTAAGGTGAACCATGTGCTCACTTGCACTCTTTGAAAACATTTTTTGTATCATTCAAATAAACAAGTACAAATTTATTGAGAAGGCCTTGGAATGCCATATCCATGGCTCTCTAAAAATTTACTCCAGCATTAGATAAACTAAAGGGAACTTTCTATATACAAATGTCCCCCACTTTATTGTGAAGGTTGTCTTGAATTGATCCTCTTCCTTGACCAAAATCTGATTGTAGTCACTATACCCATCCAATAAAAAAAACCTCTCTAAACTTGTAACCATCTGTATAATTTGTTCCATTGATGGTAATGGATAGTGGTCTTTAAGGGAAGCCTTGTTCAAATCTTGGAAGTCAATACATAGTATAATCTCACTATTCTTCTTCCATACTGGAACAAGGTTTTCCACCCAAGTTGAGTGCTTGATAGGAAATATAATAGCTAACTCTATGATCTTATGAAGCTCAACTCTCATCAAAGGCTCAAGCTTAGGATTTATGGGAATTTGTCTTTATCTCAATGGATTAGTTTTAGCCTCTAACTCAATGGTGTGTTGAGCTAGACTTGGATCAAATCCCTTGATATCACTATATTGCCGTGTAAATATATCAGCAAAACTTGTACATAACTCAATGAAAGTTTCCATTTGTGAAAGAGTGCATACCTTACCTAACTTCAAATTCTTACCAAATGTAATCTCCACATTGGCATAGTGTTTTTCTTTTGTTGAGAAGGATGAATTTTCCTTCCTTAATTCATCATCACTAATGAATATGTTCTCAAGTGTGACCAATCCCTTGGGAAACTTATTTGTTTTCAGTTGCACAATCTGATCACCATACTACTGCAAGTACTTTGATTGATTTTTTTAGGAAAACTCAACCTCTTCTTACAAGAACCTAACAACTTGGTTGTCATCTTCAAACACTTGCCAATTCTCATGGTTACCCATAATCGAAGGCCTTACAACCACCTTTATCTATGACTTATTTCTTTCACTTTTTATATAATCTGGGATATTAAATTATGCCCCAATGGCAACAAACCTATCTGCATGTGTGTTCTCATTTATTGGTATTACCTAAATGTTGAAAGCCTAAAAATACTCAAGTAAGTCCCATACCCTATGCTTATAAGATCTAAGAAATGAAAAATTTCACATATTAAGACCTCTTGCTTGGTGAACTATAAGTTCACTATCACCAAAAACTTGCAAGGAGTTGACTTTCATCTTTTTAGCCCACTAGAAACCATGAACTATTGCCTCATACTCTAAAACATTGTTTGAACAACCAAACTAAAATTTAATAGAAGATAAATACCTTTAATTTTCTCAATAAATCAGCATCATTCTAGCCCTGGTACAATGCTTATTCCTTTATCCATCAAAGTATAATTTTCATAGACCTTCACTAGACTCATCATCCTTAACCATGGCTAGAATTAGTGCATCATTCTCATGAAGGCAATAAACACCAAGTCATTATTCTTAAATTAACTTTTAAATATCATGCTCATGTAATTTATAGGCCTACTCATCAAGGAACAAATTTTGAACTCCATCTAAAGGTGACTCAGTTTCCACTCCACCAGTTTCTAGCACCTCAACCAAGATGACATAGTTAGTGTTCACAACACTTGGCATATATGGCTCTAAATAGAAATATACAATAGGTTTAGAATGTATTATTACCATAGTACCATACCTAGTTTTGAACATCAAATATGTCCAATCAGTTGATAAGTATCCTCCAATCTTTGAGGTGAAGTCCCTTGAAAGGAACATGGAAAAGTAAGGAGGTGAGTCTACCACAACTACATCCTATTGAATAGTAACATTGGGACAAGAATTAGTGTCAAATTCAAATATTTTATTGTGCATACTATATTTTTTAGTGACAGATCCAATTTCAATACTCCCTTAGTATTCATTTCATAAAAAAGACCAAGCTTATATGCAATTTTGTTAGGCATAATAGTGCTACTAGCTCTACTATCCACCATACAGTTATGAACCAAAGTGTCACCCACTATCAAATAAAGGTATAAATGAGAAGTTTTGTTTGATTTTACCTTATTTTTTCCACCTTTAACATATTATATACCTATTTAACTTGTTACTTAGTTGGCTGGTCTGAATTAGCTAAGACAACACCTTCTTTCTCAACTAGTTTTGGAGGCAGTTTGAGAGCTGAAAGCTCTTGAATGAGCATGTATTTTTGCCATGGAATAGAGAGATAATCCCACATGATAATTATGATATTATACTTCTTCATCTGATCCACTATACTAAATTTATCCCTACTAACCTTTAATTACACTTTTTGAACCATTGGTTGCTCATGAACTAGAGGTACTTGATAAACCTTCCCATCATCTATATTCTAACTTTTTTGTGTTGTAGGGGCACTAAATTGATCTTTAGTACTCTTTAAAACAAAATTATGAGTAATTTAAACATTTTTCACATCTTGAACATCATCAATGGATCTCCTTTTAGCTCTAGTTACAGCTACAACTTGACCACTTGTATTGTTAGTTTCACCACCCTGATTAAAAGCAACGTGATCATCCATTTTCTAATTCACATTAATGGAATCAAGATACCCTTGAAATTTTTAAGTCTCTCCTTATTATTCCAAAAAAAAATCTTTATATTGACCTCCTTGAAGATAAAACTCTTCATATTCCATTTGTGGCATAGTGATGTTTTATAACACCAAGGCTTGGTTTTGAGCATCATTGAGATTAGAGGGTTGCTAACCTGAATATTACATCAATATATTATAAGTTTTAGTGGGAAAAATATCTTTTGAATTGGAAGGTGCATTAGGATCAAGAGATGCATATGGTTTAGCTTGAGTTATGGCTCCTTAAGATTGGTAAGGTGGTCCATTCTCTCTGAAACCTTGATAAGGAGGCCTTTGAACTCAGAAGGGATGATAGGTGGTCTAATTTTGTTATTTATAATTCCTATTAGCCTAATATTATCTCCTCTTTTGTTGTACTATTGCATTCCTAAAATATTTTAACAAACCTTTCAACTCTCTTATCTCACTAGTCTAACTCGTAGGGGTTACAAATTAGGCTTTAGGTGATGGAATAGGAGCTAAGGATGGAATTTGAAGAGCTTGAGGGGTTGGTATAAACTTTAATTCTTATAATATAGGTATTGGAAACCATGTAAAAATCTTACTATCTTGTATTAAACTATTATTTTCTATTATTGTAACCTCATAAACATCTAACAAGGTAATACCACCCATGGACTATATCATCACACTAATGTTAGAATTGAGGGTTTTAAAATAGTAAAATAATACATATTATAAGGATGGCCTAATAAACATAGGTATCCTAGTCCATGTCTTTTGGAATCTAAGGTTAAAATTAGACATGAACTCATGAGGAGCTCTCTTTATGGTATTCAGTTGTTCAACTAAGGAGAGGTGATCAGATTTGTCCTTAAATTGTTTGACTAAGGCTGCACCTAATTCATCCCAGGTAGAAATGGAGTTTAGTGGGAGGTTTATATACCACTGTAGTTATTTTCCTTTGAAGGAAGCAATAATCAATCTAATAGTTACATTATCCTGAACAACATTATGGACTAAACAAAGGTTAGCCACATCTCAGATGATCTCAATAGGGGTTATTTGATCTTCCCATAAGAATAAATGGATACTCTTAAGAATAGACATAGGAATTCCATAAAAATGGGATAAATTCACTGGGCTACCCCTATTGAATAGGATAAACACTTGCTTCCTAATGGGCATTTGGATAGTGGGGATTACACTGCTTAGAACAATAGGATGACTAAGAGACAAAAATTACTTTTGAGGATATGGATTTGTCCTACTAACCTTGCTCTTTTATATGATGTATAAGGAAACTAAATTAATTCAAGAGGAATACCTTTCATATCTAACCTTTTGGTAACCTTTGGCATGAAAGAATTGTCTGAATGATGCTATGAACTCTACAACCTAAAGAATCTTGAGCATTTGATGATGATGGATGTCTTATGATATATCAAATAATTCTCCTCAACTCCAAAATTTAGATATGCCAAGGATAAATAGTTCTACCAGGTGTGCCAAAAATTGTTACCAATTAGGATTTTTCCCTTGTGAGACAGTGTGCAATTCCTCACTCCTATTGGAACATGGAATCTCTCCAAAGTGTGGGTGACTTTAGAAGGGAGAGAATCTCTAGAGAGGGATAGTTCCCTTGGTGCTCTCAATAAAACTAAATTTCAAACTACTACTTACTAATTATGACAAGGAAAATGATACAAAGAACAATGCTTGAAATGAAACTAAATGAAAACTGGAAATGAAAGTTGATGCACCAATTATTTTGTGAACTCTAATGCTTACAATGACACTTATGTGAAAGAGAAAATCTTGGACACATTAACTACACCCAAGTAATATTTATACAATAATTATAACTTATAATTACCTATAAAACATCTAAAATCTCTAATGAAGGTACAAAACCAAACTATAACAAAGGAAAATAAGTATTTCACTAAGCTATATCAATGGCAAACACATACACTTCACTAGAAAAGACCTAAAAATGGAGTAATTTATATTTTTATTGCTCTAAAAATGTTAATACAAATTTTTGAAGCCTTTAATAACAATAAAAAACCAAATATTCCTCTTACATTGTGTAAAAAATGAAACATATAGTAAAGAAATGCTTGGAGACAAAGCAGCCCCAAAGTAGGGGACTTCAAACTTAGTCAAAAAGCTCCTCCAAAAGTGCTACATAGCATTTTCACCTTATAAAAAAAAATTCCTTCATATGGTGGCTTGGAAAATAATTTTTCCAATGTTTATAGGGCATAGGGGATGTATCATGATGTTTTGTCAAGCCTAGATCACTTGGAGAGTGCCTAGATTCTTGCACCAACCCCTATATTTTAGTCTTCTTATCTCATTTGATGAATGAGTATTATTCTATGGATGTATTCCTTTAATTCCATTAAATTACTTGGTTTTAACCTTCATTTATCTCATTAATTAATCTTAAACACTAGGCACAAGGTTGTAATGAGACTTCTTCAACACATTGACTTTATCCTCAAATGAGGCATTGGAAGAACAAAAAGTCATATTTGAGTTTGTTGGAGACCTCTTCCAATGTTTCATTTCATTAAAACCTTATAATTACTTCTTATTAGGTCTAATTTATCATATCAAATCATTCCTTAACTTTTTAAGGCCTTGTGATAGGCTACATGCACCTATTTAGCCTCCTAGCTCCAAAAAACTCTCATTTGCATCAAAGCGTAGAGGAAAAAGGAGGAGTTTTACTCAAGTTTTATTCAAGCCTGAATATCTCAACCATGTATGTATTCTTAAGGACACACCATACCTATTTAAATATTATTCAAATCATAAACTAGTCCCACAAACTTGATTTGACACACAAACTATCCATTTTCCATGCATTCCTTGTAGCCCTGTTTCAAGCAAAGCTCCTTGTTTGGGAGAATATAAAGGTTATGATGAGAAAAAAAAAGAATAATTATAGGTATCCTCCATCCTCCCACATCTCCATACCAAATTTTATGGCCAAAATCCAAGTTTAAACATGTTTTCTAGCCCATTTCCTTGCCAAATTAGGCATAATTAGCCATTTAGCCCTAAAAAGTGACATTTTGTTTTTGGGATCTCACACATGTGTGAAACCTCCCAAAAAAATTGATTCACTTTTCTCATGCCCCCACTATTATACATGTCAATTTTGGTGTTCTTGAACAACCTGGTAGTATTAGAACCATGAAATGGCCTTTGGAAGGCTTGTCATTTTGAGGCATTTTCTGACTGGGCCAAAATAATTGAATGCTTTGGGCACCTCTAAAAATTTTATTCAGAATTTTTTAGCTTGTACAGGTAGAAAAGTTATTAATCTTTCCTTCTAAGTGATTAGCATCCTTCTACATGCACAAGAACCCTCATTTTAACTTAAAAACCTCAAAAAGTACCATTTTTGTATAAATCTATATTAGTGAAGATACATAAAAAAACCATGTGAAGGACCCTCTGAGAGTCTAATAAAAACTCTAGTAGGTTTCATGAAAAAACTATGCCATTTTCTAGGGCTTCTAACTCCATCTCTGCAAACTAGTCCAAACTGGGGTTTTGGGAGGGTTTTTGATAGTTTTTACCCTTAGCCTTTGTTCATAAAGTTGTGACATTGAATTTGCAAAAAAATTACACAAACTAGTATCTCAGGACCCTATCCAACTTATCCAATCTCTTTGATCTCCCATTTAGAGTATCCAATTAGATATGAGCAATCCAAATTGCCTACTGGAGCTTGGTTCTTTAATTTGCACAAGCTTGATGTGGTTTTAAGCTCAAAAATGGCTTTCTTGTGTTTTATCTAAAAATTATAATCTTTAACACACCTTATAACTCCAAAAAAACATGTTCAAACTCATTATAATGATTACCTAATACTGGAGATGAAGTTGACCCCTTAGTTGGGCTTTAGGCCTAGTTGAGACCATGTAGGTTTGCTTGCACCTTGTGAGTTATAAACCACCCTATTGTGTTTCCAACCCCTATGTATAGTTATTCATATTTTTCCTTACCCATCACATCTTTCCAAACTTCCTTTCAAGGTACAACCAACCCTTATCTCACCCTCTTATCTTCATTCTTTAAAATTGTAAGGTTTACATCCTAGAGAAGTACCCTCTATCTGAGACAAAGTAGAGGGTACTTCCCCTATTTTATAAAACAAGTTAGGTGTGTGGTGAGTTTCCATAGGTCACATATATTCTCTATACAAAATTTCAACCTTTCATGACATCATTAGACCCCTTAACTCCTCCTTGACCCAAGACAGGCCCTTGGGAAAGTATACTATGTGCAAGGGTTTACCATTTGACTATATGTTACATTATTGTAAACTCTATTTACCCTATTTTCATGTTATGGGGGTCTATTTAAGTTTCCAAAATCACCTTTAATTTTTTTTTAATGCTCACAAACCCTTATCTAAGTTTCATTACTCCTCGCCTTTACTAGTCAAAATATGCAAGTTACCTGACTGTGTTTTACTTCAAAGCACCATGCCTGAAGTGGATATTTTATCTTAGACATTGAATAAAATTCCCAAGAAAAATATTTAGTTCTATAATGTTCTCATATTCATTTTTTTTACCTTTCACCATTCATTTATTTGACCAAATAGTCAGACCACTAATATCCCAGCTCACTATCAAACCATAGTCATTTGTTTCACCACTATTGAAGTAACAAGGGTGTTGTTGGTGTATTTTATACCTGAAATAGGTGTAAATGAACTCATTTAATGCTCTATAATTCCTTGTAAACCCTAAATCCTCCTTTTAAAACAATCATAATCTTTAGAGTGCATTGGTGATCTCCTATTCCACAAAGCAACTTCCCCAAAGTGATAAGGTGGTTGTAGGTTTCATTGTTGGGGAGTTGTAGGTGATTTAAAACTCTCTTTTGATATTTATTAAACCTCCAATACCATTTTCCATAAAACTTCATTCAAATACATTTATCATATAAACCCTTTATAACATTAAGTTTGAAACCCCTGCATGGATATGATCTTGAGACTGAGTTTCCTTGACTGTAGGTCACATTTTGAGGTGACTATAGGTGAAGGAGTTATAGGTGCGTGTTTACATGGAATTGGATGTAATATAGGATATGATACCTCTTACTTGGTATTATTCCATCAATTTAATCTCTTTTTCTTTAAAAAACTACTATTCTTACCATGAAGTTGAAACAAACTTGTTCCTTCTCAAGCACCTAACTATATTATCACTTATTGTAGGTCTCATGTAGATAGTTGTAGGTTTGATTTCTAGTAGGTTCATAGTGATTTGTCTTTGTAATTGAGTTACCTTTGATTCAAAACCTTATGTACCTTAACCTATAGTAGCGTTTCCCTCAAATCTAGAAATTGTTCTCTCATTATGAAGGCAAAACTCTCATACTGCAAGTGTGACTATGTTTTTCATCTTTATTAGCCCTTGTACAGACTGAGACTAGGTATGAAAATGCTCATAAGGTCTAACAAATTTTATAGTGGGTATGAATATACTACTAACCTATCAAATGATTTCAAATTAGTGACCATGACCTCTTGTAGGGTATTTAGACCTTGAAAACTTCTTTCATAGCTATTGTCACCTTATTGGCTATAGGTGGGAGTTTTATAGGCAAAATATAGATTGTAGGTATTGATGGAGGCTCATACTCTATATTCCAAACCTTCATGATGACCTTTGAGTCATTGAAACCTTATCACTTTAATGGGACCACTCATCAAAAATATAAGCCCCTTATTTTCTTGAATGAGGTCTAGAAGGTCATTTGGAATTCAATATATTATAGAGAATATTGCTTTTCTATAATGGAGAATTACAGGACTTGGAAGCCTCCTAAGACCATACTATTGGAATCAAATATCACTTCCCTTTGATCAATGTATTTCTCCTTCATAATGTCAACATGATAGGATCATTCACATGAATCCAAACTCCATGTCACACCATTGTATGATAACCTCTAAAGTCACCTGGAACTTATATTTAGAGTTTTCAAGGTCATCAGTTCCCTAGCTTTCCTTCATGTGTAAACATTAATCCTAAGGTCTGTTTGTAATAGTAAAAGTTCTATAATGACATGTTAATATATTTTCAATGTTTTAAGACCCTAAATAAGGTTTACAACATGATCAAACACCTGCATGATTACCTTTAAGCCTGTGTTGTATGGATTATTACAGTCAAATGTTCACTATGTGTAATGTGTGAGCCTCTTTGCTTAGGTTTTCTTCATTCTCAAGACCTACTTATGAACTTCCTATGCTTATTCCTAGAAAATTTTGTTTCTCAACTCATCTCTCTTCACATGAACCTTGACTTCCTTTAACACCATGATATCACTTACCTTCCTTTCTACTGGCCATCCCAAGACTATTGTAGGTCTGTTGTTTTACTATTTAATTAGGTGTAAGGTCAGATGGGTTCAAACATTATCATTTCACTCTTTGAGGGTTCTAAGGGAGAATTAAGGCTTACTAATATGGTTTATTCCTATAAGGGAGGATATATGGATGAATTAGGGAAGTGGAGTGATAGGGATGTTGAGGACACTATAACAGGGGTGAAAACTCAGTATGAGGGTAGTGAGGTAGTGTGAGGGAATGGTGAAGAGGTAGTGTGAATAATTAATGATCTTATAATTCATATTGGACCTTTTTATGACCTTAAAATGATAAGAGACTTAAAACCTGATCATTGCTTTGTTTTAGCATGTTTGACCTCCTTGAAGGCACCTATAGATGCATATCAATGCTGCAACCCTGACAGTGAAGTTAAGACATGACCATTACATGATGTATATAGGATTACTTTAGAGGTATATTAGTAAAACATTATACCAAAACTTGATCACACTTCAATACTAAATAGAAACTCTTAAAATCTGATCGAACCCCTGTAATCAATGTTCCACATTTCTGAGACAACTTCAATCAAGTTATGAACATGCTTATCAAGCCATAAAGACTCAACCTCACTCTCTCATATATTGATTGGACCATCATGTTGAGGTTATTTCTATCAATGTAATATCTTCATCACTTTTATTTCATGAACATTTAAGACAATCTCAATAACTACATTTGTACCTTGTTGAAGAAATTTACTCAGCTTAAGCCCTCACAAAAAGATAGACTCATAATAGAAACTTGTGAACTCTTACTTAAATTAAATAGGTGTACATGACTTAGATCATCCATATAACTTATAGAGATGAAAACTTCTAATTAAAAACTCATATTTTGCTTCAAAACTGATCCAAGAGACCACTCAAAAAAATAATGAAAGGAACTAGGTTTTATGCTATAAATAACTTCCTAGAAGGAGTTATCAAATGATACCAATATTAAAAGTAGCCTTACGACCCTTAAAAACATTACCCAAAACCATTTATCTTAATTTTTTTTTATGTTGAGAACAGGCCAAAGAATAGACCCCTCTTGGATGCATAGTTCATAGTGACTTGTTGTCACTCTTAGTGATTATTTATAGATATGAGGGCACCAATCTATGAACTAAGAGCCAGAGATAGAGCCAAGTTATAATATTAATATGGGTATTAAGTAAAAATATCAATGGTGGCATTAGGACCATTATAAATCTAGGTAAGAGGAGGGGGAGGGTGATAGCAAGAGAAGAGCACGTCGGTTCATCACTTCACTGAGAATTGTTATGATCCATTCCATTATGATCATGTTATAATTAGGGATTCTTAATATAATCACCTCTAATTTCAATATTACTCATACCCATAATAATGGCCAAAGTTTTAGAATCATAACTCTTTCTCTTCTCATACCGAGCATTTGAAAATTGCCCTTCTAAGCATGCAAGGAAGGTCAATATTGGAGCAAAGTTGGTTTTTGCATTTTTCTAACCTAAAACTTCTTCCAAGCCACTAATATAACCCTTTAAAGACCCAATGAAGTCTATATGATTCTTTTCTCACAAAAATCCTTTGAAAACCAAAATGAATGCCTCAAAAAGGGCTATTTTTACACTAAAAGGGCTATTTTCACCAAGGATAACTAATTAAAACGTTGTCAAATGTTTTCCTAAGACTTTCACATTTTTGATGAGGTCAATAAATATGGAATCAAGCTTCCTCCTAATCAGATACTATTAAAACCTTCTCTAAATGGCATAAAATGATCAGATTTTGCATAAAAATGAATCATAAAGTTAGTCCAAAATGTGATCAACATAATTATTCATATTTTAATCATGTAATTATCTCAACACATGTTATGACACGTAGAAAGACACTCAATACTCTTCTCACCATTGAAAATGGCTTAAAAAGGCCAAAAAATGACTCGACAAGTACAAGTCAAATGAAGGACAAGACCTTAAATCACCTAAACAACCTTAAGACCTTTTAATCATGGCTTATTTAAGGACTTTTTAGGACCAACTACTGATTCACAAGACAAACTGGCATGATATGCAAATTTGTGAATTGTAGGGGTGACAATTTGACCTATGAGGTCAAAATTGCCAACATGACCAAATATCATTTAATTGATCAAAAGCTTCCCTATTTATTTTTATTTCCATACCAATAATAGGGAATAGACATATATAGGTCTAAATTACTAAAGGATCAGCCTAAGATCCTAATTTTCCAAGTTACAAAGTAGGTCATTATTGTACTTGCTTTACATAATTGTATGATTCACACAAGCCAACCCATAAGGGAGAATTACATGTATTTGAAGCCCTCTTCAAAGTATTGGCTATGTAGGAGAACCCACTAATAGAGGAGTTTTTTTTAAGCTCAACACTATGTGCCCACTAACCCATTTTTACCCAATAGCATTGTGAAGATGGAAAGTTAGGGTTTTACCATTTCACAAGGAACAACAATCCATAACCTAGACCTGAATGCACCAGAGTGAAGGTGAAGTAAAACCCAAAAGCATCTAGTTGGTTGAATCCTATTTCAATAGATATTTCATACAAGACACTAGCATAAATCCTAGACAATAACATCAACTTAATCATCCCAGGCTGATGTTACTATCTAGAGCATTAAAAGCATCAGAACTAAAATCTGATGATTGTTCCATAATCATCTTCTAGCCTAATTTCTTCTTGTTATAGATCGAGAACTATATTAGAAACATAACAAGTTAAGTACATCACTTTTTCATTTTTGTATCTAGCATAGGTGTACTTTCCTATTTAGACCATCTCAGCATAATAAATTTAATATATGTTTATATATGAGTTTAACATCTAATTGGCTTTCTATAGATATGAATATCACCCTAGTGCTATTTCATTTTTATATACCCATTTAACTTCTAGATAACTCTAATATAGATCATTTTAGGGTTAAACACAAATAAACACACAAGAGCACTCAAAATCAAGTCAACATATGATGGTCTTAGGGGACCACAAACAAGTGGCATGCTCAAATGTTGCACAATCAAAGGGACATGACTTAGTTAAATGTCCACAAAACCAAGGATGACATATTCAAATGTCCATACAAAAAATAATGACATGTTAAAATGTCAAATAAATCACACATAGGCATGGGGGCCACAACAAAGGAGCATGTTGAGATACTTAAAAAATAAGACAATAGCAAGGCAAGGTACTCAAGGAAGTGCATAAAGGAAATCATAAGTAACCAGCATAAACTTATCACAGTATCCCTTTGATCAAATGTGTTATAAAAAACATATAATGCATAGCATATTAATTACCCTATGAATTACATAATCATGGATAGATCATGCATCTTTGTATACTCATATCACACTCAAATAGAATCATGACATACATGTGTATATAGAAGTAACTGATATGCCATCCATTGACACGAAACTAACACATATATGCCAAGGAGCCAATAGAGTATGTTTATGCTAAAAATATTTTTGGAGTTTTGAAGTTTTTTTTTTTAGTATTTTATAATATTTGAAACTAGAAAAACTACCCTGTGATCCCATCCAATTGATGAGAATCGTTGAGGAGTGGTGAATGTATAACCCATCTTGAATGAGATGTGACATATGCATGTATAGTAGAATCAGAAAGTGTATCATGGATTTTTGGTAAGTTTATACTTAGTATTTTTGGTTTGTATTTATCTTCATTTTCTTTTCCATCTGCTTGTGATGGATTCAACAAATATATACTAGTCTTGAAGGTATGAATAAATCATGTGGTAAGTTATCGAGTGGATCAGAACATGGTTTGTGAACTGTTCATTTGTAGATTGCTCACCATTTATATGAGTAGTAAGAGTATAAGTTTTTTGATATGAGGAAGGGCTTGTATTTTCCCTCTTCTACCAATATTTACAACTTTATATTTGTCAAGTGTCTCTTGTTTTGTGACCTTTTTTGATATAAATCTTGTTTTTAACACTTGATGTGCCCATTGCTCTTTTTGTAATGCTACCTTTTATGTTTTTGCTTTATTCTTTGACTTGTCTTATTTGTAGTTTGTTATTTTAAATTGGCCAAATGTATCTTTGAATTATTTGCATTATTATTTCCAATATATCCCAAGCCTTGATGGTCATTTTGATCATATGTGAAAATAGGATGAATGATGCCTTGGGAATGTTTTCCCAATCTTTGACCATGATAACCATTTTTTTGTAAATATTTCATTTCAAATTATATTTTTTGGAAAACTAGGTATCATTATTAAGAGGTAAAGTTGTATCTTTTTATTAATTGGATTTCTCATTTTAAATATTTTATTGTTCTAATTTTGATATTTGCAATTGTTTTTACTCTGAATTTTTCTTTGATACCCACATTTATTATTTTGGTATTTGTGGTTTAGGAGAGTTATTCATAATGTGAGTGGTTTTATTATTTTATGGATCAATGATATGATCACCACTATCTTTGTGACTTTGTATTTGGTATTCTAAAGTAAAATAATAATATGTATAATGCCCATGCATTTCATGGCATGCACAATAGTATTTGGATCTACGTATAAGATGCACAGAAGTAGTTTGATCACTTTATCTCAAATAATTTCTCTTAGGATTTCACTTGGTCTCTTAGTAACCTTTGGTATAATACTTGAATCACCATTTTTAGATGTGTTTTGTTGTAACTTTTCATTTGGATGTGAAACCTTGTGTTGCACAACATTAGTATAGGAGGATGAAAACACATTATTAGCATTATCATATATTGGATTATATAAGTATGCAATTTAATTTTTTAACTCTTTATTAACTTTCTCATACTAGTGATTTGATCTTTTAGGGTTTCACAAACACAAACCCTAGGTATTTTGGATTGATTGCTTTATTGTGAAGATATAGAATGGGACATCTTATCCCTTGGATAAATGATAGTCTAGACCTATTTACAGGGATGAAATTTATCGCCCTCCTTAAGGTTATGAGTAACAATAGACTCCTTTGTATCCGTTTTAAATATTCTAAAAATTGATATGAGAATAGGATAAGAATGACATGCAAATTCTTGAAAGCAATCAATCATGATACAATAAGGATATGGTAATTTCATACTATTAATTAAATTTTTGTTTAAATATGAGCATGGTTTTTATGTAAAAATAATAAATGAGATGAACCCAAAAAATAGAGAAATCAAAGTACAGTGCACATCCTGTAGGTTTTAATTTAATAAAAATAGTAAAATGTTAAATTTGAAACATCCATACAATATTTTAAAAAACAAAAAGAGGTTTTTGTTTATATAAATATAATTATGAAAAATCTATGAGAAAATTTCAAATTGATCTATTATGAATCATAAATAGGCCAAACAATGTGGAATGCTTCGTAGGTAAAACCCTAGAATATATTCAATAAAGAATTTGTAATTTTGATAAAATAACAATTTATCTCAAAGATATGAGAGAGGATTTTGAATAAAGTATTATTTTTTATTAAACCCATAAATTAATTTAAAAATAATTACACCATTCACCTTGCATGCCAATATTTATAAAAAATAGTAAATTGTAAAAAATGAAAATTTCATATGAAATTTAACGAACAAAAAGAGATTTTTTAGTACATCAACATGAGTAGAAAATACCTATGAGTAACTTTAAAATGGACCTATTTAGAGTCTAAAATGTGCCAATCAAGGAATAAGTCACTTACAATCATATGCACATGAAGCCCTTATGACCAAAGGAGGGTAAAACCCTAGGGTAAAGTTTCAGATCTAAAAATCTATCACAAGAAGCTGATCCTTGGGAGGCTTAGAAGCCCTATATCAAAATTTTTTTGCATATAAATTAATATTATTCACTAAATGTTTAAATATAAATTTTATAAGGATCTTACTTGGGTAGATAGGGTTAAAAATATATAAATTACAATGCACAAGGGTGATGATCAGATCTACAACTGGACAATTAAATGTTAAACTCAAATATAACATATGCTAAATTTGTTAAACTTATATAGGCTAAAAATAGTAATTATAACTATACTAGATATGGAAATGATAAAGACACAATGTACTTAGTTGGTTTAGATGTTAACATAGTTCTGAATCTAGAATAGGTTGGAAGTAGTCTAGAAGAGGATTCTAGAATAATCACCAAATTTTGGATTGGGTGTCTCTAGAGCCACAAAGACCAATGTCAACATGGGATGGTTACATCGATGTTATTATATGAATTAGACATAGGTGTCCTATATAGAATACCTACTAAAAATGGATGCAACCACTTGGATTCTTCTGGGTTTATCTTCGTCTTTGCTCTTGTGCATTCATATATGGGTCATAGACTATCACTCCTTATGAAATTGCAAAACCCTAGTTTTTCATATTCATAATGACATTAGTAAATGGGTTAGTGGGCACATGGTTTTGAGTTAACCTTAAAGACCCCTCTATCAATGATAACTACCTACATATCCAATACTTTGAAGAGGGCCTCAGATTAATGTATTTCTCCTCTATGTGTTGGCTTGTGTGTGAATCATACAATATGTGGAAAGTAAGTACAATAGTGACCTAGCTAATAAATTGAAAAATTAGGCTCTCATGATACTCCTTGAATACTTAAGACCTATGTCTATGTTATCTTTATGATTGATATGAAAATAGGGAAGCTTTGTTTGATTGAGTACTTGATTGAATGCGTTGATAAGTTGTTTTAGGTCTTTTCTAGGTGAAGAATGAATGAGGGTTGATCTTGTATTTATATCAATCCCTTTGGAGAAATAACTCTCATAAAAGTGTTTAAGTTGACCATTAGGATATGTTTCATTTGAAAATTAGATGACTTTAGGGCATTGGAAACTTGCATTAGGGTAGGACACTAGCATCAAGGCATGGGTCTAGGACTGATGCTTGTGTCCTAGTAGTTATAAAATAGGTACACACTCAGAACTTCTAAGAGCATAAGATAATCATGTTTTAAGAATTTTGGGTAAGATAAAATGTCTAGGTCATCAACATAGGACTGGTCAGACCAAGAGATAAGCTGAGGGGCATCAAATAGATTAAATATGAGACTTCTGAAAGTAGGAGAGGTTTAGATTTGAGAAGAATAATAAAGGTCTAAGTTTGCCAAGTGTACAAGATAGAGGATCTACATAATCCATAAATATTATCTACACTTGGTACTTGAGAATTGATAACTATTTATTAGATCAATTCTTTATAACAATCAAAATGAACCAACTCTTTACATACAAGCATTGGGTTCGATTGTTTTATGTGTTTATCTCTACGTAGATGACTTGATTTTTATAGGAAGCTCTATGGAGATGTGAAATAGTTTTAGGGAAGTTATGAAATCATAATTTGAGATGATGGATCTTGAACTTATGAAGTAATTTCTTGGCATGGAAGTCTATCAAAAGAAAGATAAAGTATTCACTTGTCAAGTCAGGCATGCCCAAGACATGTTAAATAAGTACAATCTTCAAAATTCAAAGCCCACAAACACTTCAATTACAAGTAGATAAAATCTTATGAGAGAGGATTAAATTCCTTCAACTGATGAAAAAACTTTTATAAACATGGTGTGAGGTTTGATGTATGTCATTGTGACAAGACCCAATATCAGTTATAGGGTTTCACTAGTTTTTAGAATTATGGGCAAATTGTCACTCAAAGAGTTACAATCAGTGAAGAGAAATTTTAAATATGAAAGAGGTACTTATGATAATATTATTCACTTTATACTAACAGGTTCATTGTGTCAATTGGATACACAAATTCAGATTTGGGAGGATCTCTTGATGACAGGAAGTCAAATTTAAGTTATTATTTCACACTGATAAGTGGGTTGGTTTCTTGGTCTTAAAAAAATAAGCTAGAATTACATTATCCTCTACTAAAACTTAATATACATCCCTTATATCAGCTTGCACACAAGGATTATGGTTGAGAAGACTCTATGAATTTGGTCTAATTTATATAAACTAAACTATAAAAAATACAACTATGCGACAAATGAATACACACAATAATAATGTTCTTCTATATATAATTTAATCATTTATTCATTGATAGAGATTAAAATATATAATTATTCTCACTCATTCATCCTAGGAGTTAAACTTCATCTTGAATCCACTAAATATCTCATTCTCTCTCTAAGAATCTCTTGCAATTAACCTAGAATCACAATATATCCCAACACTCATTAAACACACTCCTATCTACTAGCGAGTTGTTATAGCTCACATTATTCTCACACAATATATTTTTTTTATCCTAGATAATATAATTTGGTACATACATGTATTACCATGAAATACTAAATTCTTAACATTCCCCCCTTTAGTGTGAACATGGGAGAAGAGAAATATATACTACTGACATTGATCTTTGAAAACATTACATAGACTAGGTACAACTCCATTAAGATGTCTCTTAACCTTCATGAAGGCATAGTTTTGAGCCAAATTTTTTGGGTTCATTCCCATCCCCTGGGTTCCCGTATTTTGAATCCTCTAGATTCCTAGAGCTTATAACTATCTGGACAACCATCCATGTTGAGTTTACCTCTGAATATTCATTTGCCCTTGAAGATTTCACTTCTTTGGAATATGAATCTTTCCAAAATGTTGATGTAGGGTTTTATTGAACACATTGAAAATGATAAAACATATGTGAACATGGATGTACTTTTTTTATTATACTCTAAAAAACATCACTAAACTAAAAAATTGAAAATAAATGCCACTAAAATACTTGTGTGGCCTCATTATTAGCAGTTGATGAGAGGACACTAAAATTCTTTCAACCTCCATCCTCTAAATTTTTGATACTTAGATAACGTAATCATGAGACTCAGTTTTAAAATGCCCCCTTCCCTCACAAAATGGACATCACGTACAAATGATAGTGCATCCAATTACTATTTAGATATAAAAAAATTTATTATTATTATTTATTTTTGGAAACTTTTGACACTAACAAAATGATAAAGGGCTATTTTGAATTGCACATAAATATTATACAAATGATTATAATGACATGAATTTGATGATAGTTTTATTTTGACATATACAAAATAAAGTAATAAACTCTTTATTTATTTTTTATATTGACACTCAACTACAAGTGATATTTTATAAATACTTTTGACTAGACTCAAAGACAAAATACCACCAATGATCTTTAAGTAAAAAATCTAACAACAAATCATCGACTTATAACCACAACCAACATCTTTACCATTGACACATAAACACAACTTTAAATGAATACCTTAAAGATTATATAATTTATCCCAACTAACAACTAAATTTTAAACTACGTGGAATGACTTTGTCAAACCTACCACAACAACATGTCAACTTACAATGCATGGTTAGAATGATAAATGGAAAATCAAACCCAAAATAAGCACAACATTGTTCAATCATGGATATGTACATCTGTCCAACTTGACGTGAAATAAAATTTGGTACTTACAATGTATAACTCAATTTCCAAAATTGAAATGAAAAGCATGTAGAGACAAAATCTTATACATGCATTTACATTATGTGGGATTTCTTATTGGAATATATCAAATAACTATATAGCATTAGCTATTTAAGATGTGTATTCTTGGAAAAGTATGTAGATTTGGAGGGACATTACACCAATAAAGGTGAGAAACACAACAACAACAAACATATATGTGGGTTGCGTGGAGTTGAACAAAAAAGATCTATGTATTAGATCTAGAGACAAATGATTTGTGGAGCTTGGAGTGAGCCATTGCCAATTTTAAAATACAATGATACAAATTTATTGAAAATTTTAAGTGCATTCTAACACCAAAATAATCTTTCAGTGCATTGTGCCACCACTGCAAATGCTCCTTTGAAGACACACTCCTCAAAAGACAAGTCTAATATTTATATTAATTAGATCACAAAGCCTTTGAATCTATAGATCATGTCATGTATGTATTATGATATGGTGAAAAACAAAATACTTGATCTTAATAAATTCATAGGACTTTTATTGTAATGGACATTGGTTAATGGCTCTGATACCAGATCTATATTTGGTCAGAGTTTATATAAGCTACACTCTAAAAAAATGTGATTGTACAATAAATGAATACACACATTAATAATAATGTTATTTTATATTAAATTTAATTATTTATTAACTGATAGAGATTATAATATATAGGTATTTATACTCCTCTATCCTAGGATTCAAACTTCATCTTGAATACCATAAATCTCTCATTCTATCTCCTAGAATCTCTTGCAACTGACGTAGAATCACTCTTCATCCCAACAATCACTCAACACACTCTTATCTACTAGTGAGTTATTATAGCTCATGTTATTCTCACACAATATATTTTATTATCCTAGATAATATAATTTCACACATACATATATTACCATGAAACACTAAATTGCTAACAGACTCTTTAGTTTTCAGAGAGTCTCAACTTAAGCTAACACATATTTTTGTGATAGCACTGAGGCAATACATTTGTTAAATAATCTAGTTTTCCATGTTAAAACCAAGCACATTAAATTTAGACATCATTTTTTTAGAGACTTAATCAATGATGAACACTTTGTCATTGAGTATGTGAGAAGTGAAAATCAATTTGTTGATATTCTCACCAAGGGATTGCACAATCGGATTCATGGAAGACTTAATGAGATGATAGACATATCTCATATTTCCATCAAGGGGGGAATATTAAAAATAAATCCATTTTGGGTACTTTATTATTCATTTTAGATTTAATTTATTTGGTTTTTTATTATCTTATAAAGATTATTTAATTTAGTTATGTCCTAGATTAGTTGTTTGGTCAAATTCATACACTTTCAGGGAACTTCTTAAAAAATAGCTAGATGTACCAGTTAGAGTGTAGTTCACTAAATGTGTACTTAACTTATCTCAAAAACTTAACTGCAAGTAATTTTATCTTAAGTCAATTCCTATTTTCTAGGGATTTAAGGTGCCTAATTTGACTAGGTTGTATGAGTTGCTTATTTGTCAACCAAGTCTTCTTGCATGTTGACCTTGTCTTGTCAATAAGTCAACCTTATTTTCTTGAATCTATTTTAGTTGTATTTAAGTCTATTTTTATTTTACTTAGTTATTAATTAAAATCATTTATTTATTTTTCACTTTATAGACATAACTTGTCATGCAAGTTATTTTATATGAGGCTTATTTTAGCTTTCTTTATTAACAAAGAATGGTCCACAAGGAAGTGTGGACAAATAATTAAATTGAGAATTTTTTTTGAATGTTTAAACTTTGATTTTATTGTAATCATACAATAATTAATACCAACAAACATATGTTCTTAGATTTGAAGTTATTTAGTACATATTTTGGTCAACAATCTCACTTACAACACACCTAGTTTAATAGCTAGTAATTTTGGGACATATTGATTAACACATAGCTTCAATTTCAAATTAAATCAAAGGTGATTTAAACTCCGTCCATACAATAAAAATGGTCATCTTGATCCTCTTAGTAATTTCCATGAATAAAAATTGTAATTATCAAATCGAATTTTGCCTTTTACATTCAAATTCATGCTTATTGTTATATTTCATATAATATGAATTAGTTCAAAAGTTTTATCTTGTTAGATTTATTAATTAAAAATAGGATAAAATAAGTATCTAGGCCATTTCAACATATAAAGTTAACAATAAATGAATTGATTGTATTGAATAAGCCCATTAATTAACAACTTGTATATCGATTTTTAGATTTTTATACCATATATTGCAATCAACAATTCCAACAATGAAAAAAAAATTATGCATGTGAGAAAAGATAGCTAAAAACACCATTCACATCCATATTTAGGGAAATCCCATACCTTGGTTCTTGTAGATGATATTTATGAATTATATAGCACCTCCGTATTATACCCTTGGCAAACTTAGACCTTAGTTGTTCCTCTTAGTTTTGGACCTTTCCCACTTTTAAAAGTCTTGCATCTACTCTATCTTGTGTTCTTTGTCCTATCTCTTTGTCCAACCAGTCTTATATTGATGACCCAGACCTTCTATTTTTTTCAAAATGCTTAAAATATGCTTATTTTATGTCCCTAAAAATTATGAGCCTGTGCCTATTTTCTAACTACCATGACACAAGTGTTAGTCCTAGACCCCTACATTGATGCTAGTGTCCTACCATGATGGAGGTGTATATTAGACTAAATTCATCTAATTTAAAAATTAAACATATCTAAATGGTTGGCATGAGTGCTTTAATGTGAGATATTTCCCAATAAGAGTGGTATATATTCACAATCACTCCTCATTCATTCCTCACCCAAAATTCATAAAAAAGAGCATTAAAAGACCATTTAATTGAGAAAAAGATTCCCTATTTATTACTATTTAAATATCAATCATAAAGACTGCATATCTACAAATATGAAATACTAAAGGAGCAACCTAAGATCCTAATTTTTAAGGTTATAAGTTAGGTCACTATTTTAGTTATTTTTCACATATTACACCCTTGTGTACACATATAGTGACCTAACTTATAACACATTAGGGGATAACTACATAAGTATGAGGCTCTCTTTAGAGTATTGGTTATGTAGGTAGCACTCAATAACATAGGGGTATTTTGGGTTAGTTCAACACTATAATCCGACTAATTTATTGTTTCCAAGGTCATTATGAAGATGAAGAAATAAGGTTTTAAATTTTCATAAGGAGTGACAATCCATGATCGAGATCTAAATGCACCAAAGTGAAGGTGAAGATAGACCTAGAAGCATCTAGGTAGTCACATCCTTTTCCAAAAAGTATTCTATATAGAACACTTACATCTAGTTTAAACAGTAGAGTCGATGCTAACATCTAAGGCCGATGCTAGTATCTGTGACTCTAGAGGTATTCAATCTAGAATTTGGTGATTGTTCCAAAATCTTCTCCTTACCTACTTTATGCATGTTCTAAATCCAAAACTATGTTAGCATCAGAACCAACTAGG